>CM039675.1:232618395-233818395 GCA_022496015.1 Hordeum marinum
CCTGTGTCTTCATCGATGACTCGACGACTCGAAGACTCGGTCAACCGACCGACAATCCAAGCCACTCACATCACCGCACTTTCCTTAGTTGTACGACTCTACAGTGCTACTATCGAGTACCAAGGGTGACACCTCGTGAAGTACTCAGGATACTAGCCCTATAGTGCAGCTAGTCAGTCGTGGTTATTGAGGGTGATTCCTCCTTCGCCATTCCCGACGATGTCTTTGTCGTGCAACCCCTCAAGTGAGGTACCCTCGAGGGTGGTTCCCCTAAGTCCACCTTGACGGTCACATTGAGCGGGAACCATTGAGGGTGATTACTCAGTTCCCGCCTTAATGTATTATACACATGGTTACTATGACCTGGATTACAGGAACATGTTGGTGATGGGTCGACCCTAAGGGGTACCCACAGTTTGATGATGATGAGGCGTGGACGGGCAGGAGAGGCCCTTGCCACACATCCTCGAGACAGGGCGACGGGACCGCACTTTATGGGTCACGCTTGCCCCGCATTAATAAAGTGCTAATGGGTTGGGTATTTGATCTGAATTAGGTCGTTGGCCTTAATACACACTAACCTTCACGTGGGAGATGTTATGTGTACTCAGCGTCGTTGTATTAGCTAGAGCTCTTCGGACGTCAGCAATGGAGTGGCGCGCGCCCGAGTGGTCTGTAACGGCATCACGCTTGTTATAAGGGGTGCTAGGACTGACCTCAGTCGCGTTCGCACCTTGCAGGAGTGCAACAGGCGATTGGCTCATGACCCCTGCGCGCATAGGATTTAGACTAGCGGGCTGGCCTCTTCGTTGAGTCTAGGTGGGGCGGCGATGTTTTGATATCCCGAGGCCGGGCATGACCCAGAAAAGTGTGTCCGACCGGAGGTGATTCAAGCGTGCGGGGAATATGTGGTGCACCCCTGCAGGGATGATTAATCTATTCGAATAGCCGTGTCTATGGTAACAGGACAACTTGGAGTTACCTTATACAACTACAATTGTGACTTTAAATTGAAATGAATGTTGGCTTTGAGATTGCGCCCTCCAGGGAGTCGAGGGAGAATCTTTGGGCGTGGTTACTTAATAAAATTGCTACAATAAAATATTTTTATATGTGAGTTACCAGTCTACTCTCTTCTAATTCTGCAAGATGCTGAAGATGCTAGTCTTCGATAGGACTAGGCCTTCCCCTCATTCTTGCTTTCTGCAGTCATCCCAGATATAATCCCTCCCCTTGATAATGATGCATACTTAGCTTAGTTCTGATTTCAGTCTTGCGAGTACTTTGGATGAGTACTCACCGCTGCTTTGGTTCCTCTTTCCCCTTCGATACGATTCTGCGTTCAGACGATGGAGCCCAGGAGATGGAGTACGCCGGAGACAACTACTACATCATCTCATGAGCCTACTACTATGTGGAGATGGCCCCTGACCAGCGGTAGGATAGGAGGTTCCTAGGCAGGAGGCCTCGCCTCTTTCCATCCGTTGTTATGTTTGTGCTAGCCTTCTTAAGGCAAAACTTGTTTAACTTATGTCCGTACTGAGATATTATTTGTTTTCGCTGACTCATGCTTGTCGAGCTTTGTATTCGAGCCATCGAGGCCCCTGGCTTGTAATATGAAGCTGTATGACTTTAATTTGTGTCTAGAGTTGTGTTGTGATATTGATAATTGAGTCCCTAATCTTGGTCGTACGCATTGCGTGTATGTTTAGCGTACGGTTGAGAATGGGGGCGTCACATGGCTGTTTTGAGGAAAGATATATGGTGGCTGTTTTGAGAAAGGTATATGGTTGTTGTTTTGATGAAGGTGTTTATTGCACCGACGAAAGTTGCACGGTAATAGAGAGGCTAGCAAAAGTGGAAGGGTGAGAGTGCGTATAATCCATGGACTCAACATTAGTCACAAAGAACTCACATACTTATTGCAAAAGTCTATTTGTCATTGAAGCAAAGTATTAAACGCATGCTCCTAGGGGGGAGGTTGGTAGGAGTTAACCATCGCGCGTCCCCGACCCTCACACAAAGGTCGACAATCTATAAACAAGTCATGCTCCGACTTCCTTACATAACGGTTCACCATACATGCATGCTACGGGAATCACAAACCTTTACACAAGTATTTTTACCAAATCACAGTTTACTTCCTAACATTTCTCTTAACATTACCATCTTTATATCTCAAAACTTTATGCAAGGAATCAAACTTCTCATAAATACTCAATGCACTTAATATGGAAGTTTTTATCATATCCCTTTTGGATGCCTATCATATTAGGACTAAATTCATAACCTAGACCAATTACCATGTTGTTTTAGAAACTCTCAAAATAATATAAGTGAGGTACAAGAGTTCAAGCATTTCTATAAAACGCAAACACCACCGTGCTCTAAAAGATCTAAGTGAAGCACATAGAGCCAAATTGCCCAACTCAAAAGATATAAGTGAGGCACATAGAGTATTCTAATAAAATCAGGATTCAGCGTGTCTCTCTCAAAAGATGTGTGCAAAAAGTATGATTGTGGCAAACTAACAACCAAAGACCCATGTCATACAAGACGCTCCAAGAAAAACACATATCATGTGGTGAATAAAAATATAGCCTTAAGTAAATTTACCAATGGATTAAAGACGAAAGAGGGGATGCCTTCCAGGGCATCCCTAAGATTAGGCTCTTTGGCATCCTTGAATATGACTTGGGGTGCCTTGAGCATCCCCAATCTTAGGCTCTTGCCACTTCTTATTTCATAGTCCATCCAATCTTTACCCAAAACTTGAAAACTTCACAACACAAAACTTAACAGAAAACTCATGAGATCCGTTAGTATAAGAAAATAAATCACCACTTTAGGTACTGGTGTGAACTCATTCTTTATTTATATTGGTGTTATACCTATTGTATTATAACTTCTCCATGGTTCATACCCCATGATACAACCCAAAGATCTATCAAAATGGGCAAACAACTCAAAGAAAACAGAATCTGTCAAAAACAGAATAGTCTGTAGCAATCTGAAAACTTCGTATACTTATGTAACTCAAAAAATTCTGAAACATTAGTAAAACCTGGGAAATTTCTATATCAATCTTGTGTAAAACTTTCAGACCGATTTGATGCCCTGAATTTTTTTATAAAATTCCTGGACTGAGCGCAAAAGTTTCTGTTTTTCAGCAAGATCAAATCAACAACTACCTTAGATCACCCCAAGGTTTTACTTGGCTCAAACACTATTAAAAATACTAAAACAAAATTACTATAGAAGCAATAATGTGGGAAACACTCAAAAACAGAACACAAAAATAAAATTGGGTTGCCTCCCAACAAGCGCTATTGTTTAATACCGCTAGCTAGGCATAATGATTTCAGTGATTCTCACATAAAAAGTAGTATTTGAAACATGCAATAGAACATCATGAATCTCATGACAAGCACATTTATGTCTAACCCACGTCCTGTGCATAGGGATTTTGTGAGCAAACAATTTATGGGAGAAAGAATCAACTAGCATAGGAAGGCAAAACAAACATAACTTCAAAAATTTGAACACATAGAGAGGAAACTTGATATTAATGCAATTCCTACAAGCATATGTTCCTCCCTCATAATAATTTTCAGTAGCATCATCAAGGAGTCTCACAATATAACTATCACATAAATCATTCTTTTCATGATCAATTGTAGCATACTTGTCATCACCAAAACTTGGGGAACAAAAAATATCATCTTCATCAAGTATACCATCCCCAAGCTTGTGGTTTTGCATATCATTAGCATCATGGATATTTAGAGAATTCATACTATCAACATGGCAATCATGCTTTTCATTCAAGGAATTATAATGAATCTCCATATAAATTTCTTCTTTCAATATATACTTCATCAAAATTTCTAGATTCATGATTTTCACACAAAACTTCATAGAGATAATCAAGTGCACTCAACTCACTAGCAATTGGTTCATCATAATTTGGTCTTTTGAAAAAATTAGCAAGTGGATGAGGATCCATATCAATAGATTTTTAGCAAGCGAAGATGCAAGCAAATAGAAGGCACCTCGCAACACAAGCAAACATAGCAACGAAAAGGCGAACGGAAGAAGGGCGAATAAAAAGGCAAATATTTTTGGTATTTTCTGAAAATCATTTTAGAAGTGGGGGAGAGGAAAACGAGAGGCAAATGGCAGATAATGTAAATGCAAGAGATGAGTTTGTGATGGGTACTTGGTAGGCTTGATGTGTATCCTCCCCGGCAACGGCGCCAGAAATCCTCCTTGCTACCTCTTGAGCTTACGTTGCTTTTCCGTTGAAGAGGAAAGGGTGATACAGGGAATTAGATAAGTATTTCCCTCAGTTGTTGAGAACCAAGGTATCAATCGAGTAGGAGGAACAAGCAAGTCACCAATGGTTGCACCTACACAAACAATCAAGCTCTTGCACCCAACGCTATAAAGGGGTTGTCAATCCCTTCATGGTTATTTGCAATGATTAGATCTGAAAGGGATAGATGTAAACGAGTGCGGAAAGTAAAAGATAAATATATTTTAGCAAAGTATAGATATGAAAGCATATGATGGAAAATAGACCCGGGGGTCATATGTTTCACTAGAGGCTTCTCTCTTGAAGGCAAATATCATGGTGGGTAAACAAATTACTGTCAAGCAATTGATAGAAAAGCGAATAATCATGTAGTTATCCAAGGCAATGATCATGCATATAGGCATCACGTCTGTGACAAGTATACCGAACGATTATGCATCTACTACTATTACTCCATACATCGACCGACTCCTGCTTGCATCTAGAGTATTAAGTTCATGAAGAACAGAGTAACGCATTAAGAAAGATGACATGATGTAGAGGGATAAACTCAAGCAATATGATGAAAACCCCATCTTGTTACCCTTGATGGAAACAATGCAATATGTGCCTCGCTACCCCTACTATGTCACTGGGTGAGGGCACCGCAAGATTGAACCCAAAACCAAGCACTTCTCCCATTGCAAGAATTACCAATCTAGTTGGCCAAACCAAACCAATAACTCAAACAGACTTGCAAGGATATGAAATCATGCAAATAAGAATTCATAGGAGATTCAAATAAGATTCATGGATAATCTGAACATAAACTCACAATTCATCGGATCTTGACAAACATACCAAAAAAGGGGATTACATCGGATAGATCTCCATGAAGATGATAAAGAACATGGTATTGAAGATCAAAGAGAAAGAAGAAGCCATCTAGCTACTACCTATGGACCCGTAGGTCTGTGGTGGACTACTCACGCATCATCGAAGGGGCAATGGAGTTGATGTAGATGCCCTCTGTGATCGAAACCCCCTCCAACAGATTACCGGAAAGGCTCCAAGATTGGATCTCTCGAGAACGGAGGCTTCCGGCGGCGGAAAAGTATTTGCGTGGATCTTTTTGATGTTGGGGGAATATTTGGGTATTTATAGGCCAGAGAATACTATTAGGAGACCTGCCAGGGAGCAACAAGCCTGCTAGGCATGACCAGGGAGGCCGCGCCTTGCAGGCTTGTTGCACTGTGGCACCTCCCCTGACGTGCACTCCAAGCTTGATCGACTTGTTTCCTTCTAGAAAAATTCATTCCGAAGTTTTTATTCCGTTTGGACTCCGTTTAATATCCCATATCTGCAAAACTCAAAAACAAGGAAAAAACAGAAACTGGCACTTGGCTCCAGATTAATAGGTTAGTCCCAAAAATAATATAAAATAACATATTAATGCATATAAACCATCCAAAACAGATAATATAATAACATGTCATCATCAAAAATTATAGATACGTTGGAGACGTATCACCTGACCCGCGGCCACACGGTTCTAGGAGCTCCTTGCACGACGTCCTCTTCGTTATCTTCTTCCTCGGGCCAGGCCACCCGGGCGATCAGCTCCTCCTCACGCCGCATCCACTCCGCTTCCGACCTTGTTCAACTCCAGCGGCACCCCTCGGTGAGGAGTCGATCCTCCCAGCCCCTCTCCGGTTCGATTCCATCTCTGTAGCCGCCGATCTCGTAGCCACCAAGATGAAAACGAGCTTGTCCTCGAGCTCCCTCTCCCGCTTCCACGACCTTGCACGCGCATGCCCACAGCAGCATTCGCTGGCTCACTTGCACGCACACATTTTTCCACACCCCTGCAGGCGCTCTATAGTCATTGTTGACGTTTTCTTGATCGATGGCAAGAACACTGGCCATGAACCCAAGCTCTTCCTTTTTTTTTCGTTGTTCAAGATGATTCAGTTTCCAATCCATTTCAGCAAGCAGCATGACTGCAATGGCTAAGGCCACTTGAATCGATCCAGGGGATCTTGGTTCAAATCCCAGGGTCCCCAATTTCCTTTTTTTCCTCTCTGTTTTTGACTTGCACACACATCCATGTACACCTGCACGCCCCCCTGTTGTTTCTGAAGTTTTTGTTCAGATTCGTTCGAGCTATTCCTTCAGGTAGAGCCCCTGCTACCAGTTTGACACGAAATCCCTTCAGGTCCTAGTGGTTAGCCCAACGCGTTTGCACCTGGGAGACGAGAGTTCAAATCCCCATGGCGACACCTATATTCTCTTTCCTCTTATTTTGCCTCACTGCGACCAAGATAAGGTTCAGGTTGTTCTCTTCTTATGTTCGACCACCAACATGTACCCATCCGACCTGACTAGCACAGCCACCGTCCAAGGAGGAGGTTGTGGGTTCGAAACCCAACTGGCCCCTATTGTTTTTGCCTTGTTTCTTCTTTTTACCATTTGCATACCCTACCACTTGTATCCTCCAGCAATTTCAGCACAGCGTCAGCCCCCTTATAGGTTTCCCTTTTATTTATTTGTTTGTTCTATTTTGGGCAGATTCAAATTTAGTTTTACTTGGCTCACATATTTTAATGGTTTTTCCTACGTGCACAAATTACATATAGAAAATGCTTAGAATTGAATCTAGTTTTCATGTTGCAGTTTGCACATATGTTAAAAATTATCAAACGGTTGTTTTATTTCGTTCACGTGCATATGAAAATTGTTTATGGTCAATTTGGCATCAAACTTTGTTTTTTCATAACAATTTAATTGTGCATCGAATTAAAATAATTTTTATATGTAAAATGTTCAGAAGTTTATGTAGATTAATAACTTCCAAATTTCATCCATGTTTAAAAGGTCTAAACTTGTTGTTTGTTTAAAAATGCTTAAATGCCATGTTCAACTGATTTATTTCATAACTAAATAACCGTAACTCCGATTCAAATGTTTTACATATGCAACTTGCTTAGAAAAACGTGTAGAATCTTATGGCACACTTTATTTTGCTGTTTAATAAATATAAAATATACTTAGGAGAGATCTGGACCAATTCATAATATGCATATGAGGTTGTTTTGAAAATACTATAGGTCGTTTCCATCCTCATTTATTAGGCCTACGTGATACAATTTGTTTATGATTCACATCTTGCCATGTTTACCAACATTTAAACGTGTTGGGTACCTAATCGAGAGTGAACTAAATATTCGAATGTGGAGTTTCATCAATATGCAACGAGTTGCATATTGAGCTTCACTTAATGTGTAGGAGTTGTTTTACGTGCTTTGTCATGCCTTGCATAATTAAATGGACATGCATCATATTGGTTTGTGCATCATGTCCGTGTGTTGATTGTTTGTTCCGGATTGCTTCCTCTCGATAGAGTTCCGAAAGCATTCGGAGTGTGAGGATTTGTTCAACTACGTCCTGTTCATCTACTTCACGGATCGTCTTGTTCATGGATTGTTCTTCTTCCAAGCGGGATCTCAGGTAAGATGACACATTTCCATAGATACCACTACTATCATTGCTATGCTAGTTGTCTCGCTTTTATTGTTATGTCTTGCTATCTACCACTTGTTTGTCTAGCCTCCCAACATTGCCATGAAAATCCTGTAACCCTCCACCTTCCCAGCAAACCTTGTTTGGCTATGTTACCGCTTGCTCAGCCCTTCTTATAGTGTTTCTAGCTGCAGGTGCAATTGCTTCCATGTGAAAACATGGATATCTTGGTTATATCACAATATTATTGCTATTTAATTCAATGCACATACATACTTGGTAAAAGGTGAAAGGCTTGGCCTTTTTCTCGGTGTTTTGTTCCACTTTTGCGACCCCTAGTTAGTTGTCTACCGGTGTTATGTTCCATATTGAGCGCTCCTAACATGCTCGGAGTTGTTATGGGGACCCCCTTGATTTTCTTTTTAGGATAAAACTTGTCTGGCAAGGCCCAACATTGGTACTGCATTTGCCTAATAACTAATAAAATAGCATAGGGACTTTCCGGACCCCAAGGATCATTAATCAACCCCCCGGGCCAGTGCTCCTCATGAGTGTTGGTCCAAACTAGAGTCGTGTGCGGGGCCGACCTGGGGAAACTCGGGATATTTCTATGAGGCCACCGTACATTGCGCTCATCCGACCGTGTCCTGAAAATGAGATACGCGGCTGTTATCGGGTTCATCGACACGTTAGGCGACCTTGCTGGATTTGTTCTTCCTTTCTCGAACATCTTGCGCGTGGGATTTCGACGACACTTCAGGCTAACTCGAACTTGAGATTTTCCATTGGGATTCCGGATACTACGGGTGATTCCACAGTTGAGAAATTCCAACGCGGCGTGTGGTTAATTTGTGATGGATGAGTTGGAGCATCCCTGCAGGGTTAAATTTTTCGAAAAGCCGTGCCCGCGGTTACGTGGCAACTTGGAGACTTTATTTAACACCCGGTCATAGTTAACTTGAAGAAAACTCAAATAAAATACACCAACTGTGTGCGTAACCGTGACTATCTCTTCTCATGAGTCCTTATCCAAGAGAGAACACGGTGGGGTTATGTTTGACGTAAGTAGGGGTTCAGGATCACTTAGTGATCATTACTAGTTCATGACCGTTATGCGTAGACCACCCACTTTACTTTTTGTATTCGTAAGTTAGTCACTCAAATAAATTCTTAGTGCTTACTACAGCCTCACCACTTAATCATACCTCACCATTAAGCTTTAATAGTCTTGATACCCTTGGAAATGAGATTGCTGAGTCCCTGTGGCACACAGATTACTACAAGAACATTTGCATGTTCAGGTAATGTAATGCTTTGACATGAGAGCGATGCTTGTTTGATTTGAAATTCTCCTGCTTCTTCATCAATCTCGGATGGGTTCCAGGCGATAGCCTGGGATAGCAAGGATGGATGTCATTTGTCAATTGTTTTTGTTTGTAGTCGGACCCTGCTCTTCTGTATGATGGTTGAATATGTTGTTGAATTGATGTGATCTTGATGTAGCTTGTGGCGAGTGTAAGCCAATTCCATACACTCATCTCTTCTGTACTTGTACTTGTAATGATATCCATTCTTGCAAAATGACGAGATGCGCTTCTATCCCTATCGAGGCCTTCGTGCCAAAATAAGGATATGCTCGCATCTTGAGCGTTACAAGTTGGTATCAGAGCCTGTACCGACCTAGGAGCCCCATTGATTGATCGAACGTTGGCCGAGTCGAGTCTAGTAAAAAAACTATTTTGAGTCTTGTTATATATCGGAGAGTAGGTTTCTTTTACTCCTCTTCTATACTCTGGTGAGGTATTCGACTTAGGAATTTTTAATTCGACTCCTCTTCTCGCTAAATTTTTTTTAGGATCATGCAGGTATTGTTGGGATCTCTCTAATATCTTGTGACGAGAACATTGTTCTTGGTGCCTCCTGAAATTTAGAGGTTGCGGCAGTGTCCCGGGGAGTTGAGCTCCGAGGTGTTGTTGTCATATTTGTATCATTGCAGTTCCAGAATACCAGAGGTGGCCGGCAGCAACAACACTTTTATACTCTTTGTGGTGAGAGTAGTTGCGCCACCCAGTACTGGGGAGAGCGATAAGTTGTATTGCCACAGCTAGTATATCGGATGTTTTTCGAAGGTCTGAGGTATATGAATTCCGAGGTTTTCTTGGTTATGTGTTGACGGATGGATACCGTTGGAGTGTAGGGCTTGTTAGTTGTGTGAGATATGTTTCCTCTCGGTATCCCCAACACCAGATTGTATAACCAGAAAGTTTTGGGAGTTCTTAGGTGGGAATTCAAGTAGGTACCTAGGATTATCTTTCCAACAAGTGCATAATGGTTATGTATTTGTTCTGGCTTGTTTCGTAAGCCTCATCCTTTGTTTTGTTTTTGAATATGGTAATTCGAGTTGCTTCGATGTCAAGTGGTGATTTCATATCTTTTCTAAGTAGTGTTCTCATATTTTACGGGAATGCTAATCCTTTTGTTCAACTGGAGTTGTCATGAAATTCTTTTCAACCGGTGCACTCCTCTTCAAGATATTCAATCATATCAAATATTTGCATGATCAATCCTCATGTTTGTTTTCGGAGTTCATTTCAGCCGTCCCAAGTTTTCTTTGTTTTCCCCACCCTCTCGCCCTTTTTCATCAATGATTAATTTTCATCCAAGTGCATTTCTTTTCATGTCATGCTTCCTCTACTTTGTCTTCCATATTGTATCCCATGATTCATTATTAAGATATTCAGGTTCTAAGTTCATCATTCTTCATCTCCCGGTGGATTCAATTCAAGCTCTCAGTGTTCATCTTATCCTTTTCATTCGCTGAAATTTTCTGTGTTGGTAATTCTTATTAAAGCCTCTCTTGTTTATTCCCTCTTTCTATTCTATCCGGAGTGCTGAAGATATCTCAGAAGATTCATGTTTTATTTCAATCCTTCCAAATTATTTTGAGGTTCTCACCCCATTGATTTTTGATTTCTATTGTTGCAATCTCTCTTTCTAAGCTACTGTTTCAACGATGGTTTCCTTTCAGTGGGCCCATAACGCACAGGTTTTCCCTAAGAACTTACCTGGTTCTTCTAATCTTTCCGGAGATGTCCTCCAGTTCTTTTCAATATGACGTAAGAATGAATTTAATCAGTCATATTCGTTCTCAAAGTTTGCTTTGAATTATTTTTCATCATTGGCTCAACCTTTGATTATTCATTGTTCCAGAGTATCTCATTAATTCCTGGTGGTGTTTCTAGCCATCATTCTCAGCATTGAAGACCGAAGGAGAGTTTCTCTTAAATCTTTGTCCGTTCTTTTCAAGAGTCATTGTTTCATCTTGTCTATCCTCCATATCTATCTGAAGCATTTCAGAGTTGTATTCATTTCTCAATCCTCCGAAGGCCATCATTTCAGAAGATTTCTTCGTTCTCAGCTTTCAACATTTGTTCTCAAATTCTTCTCAATTGTTGTTACTTCGTTCGTATCTCAATTATTCTGGTGCTTCGTTAAAGTTTTCTGCTAGGTGGATCATAATCTCTTTGTTCTCATGTTATTCCATTGATTTGTAGTATACTAATTCATTTCAATTCTTATCGGTGTTCTCGTTCAAGACTTCTTCAAGTTTGTGATCTATCTCTGTCCCTCTTCAATTCTTTGCAAGAATAGTAAGTGGTGTGCGAAATCCATTGCTTGTCATCAATTTAACTTGATGAAATATAAGCATAAAATAATTCTTATTCTTGTTGGTCAAGGTGATCTCAATCCTTCTTTCAAAGTTGTTCATGATGTCAAGTTCTCGATTTCAAGTGTTCTAATCTTTTCTTTCCGGAGTTCTAAATTATTCTGAAATGTATCTTCGCGAAGCTTCATCTAAAGCATAGCAAGGCCCCAATCTTGTTCTTTTTCAACCTTCAATTCTTTTCTATCATGCTCTCATTTCTGGAGGTTCCTCATGGTGGTTCATCAAGGATTTGACTCTTTCTCGAAGTATTCATCAAGATTCTTGTTGGAGGATCTCAAGTATTCTTATCTTGCATTTCAAAGTGCGATTCTTCTCCATTGTCCTTTCAGATGGTGTTATAGCATTCTTTATTCAGGAGTAGTCTCGAAGAGAAGTTGTCAAGAATGAGATACGTAAACCCATCGTTTCTTCTTGGAGTTATGTTGGATTGCATGTCACATAAAGCTTTTCCTAATGATTGTTGCTATCGTGATGCTTATCAACAATCCAAGTTATCATTGTATCCTTTTGGTGAAAGAAGTTTTGCAGTTTTGTTGCTCCGAAGCAATCTTTGTTTCTGTTAGTGGCTAATTGTCACCTCATAATTTTGAGATGTTTCCATAAGCCCACAACAAGCTTCTTCTTTTTGTTGTTGATGCTCCAACAACTCCTTTCGATCTCTCCTTTGTAAGGACTCTTTTCAAGTTCAATTGTGGTAGAAGTTGTCATTTTCTTCTCCGTTCTCTTCTCTCCAAAGATCTAGCTTCTATTCTTTTGTTCTAGAGACATTGTGATGCTGCTCTCTTTGAATCATCATCTCATTTTATCAAGATCATGTTCTTATTTTCTTATCCATTTAACCGAAGTGTTGTGCCCTTGTGTTAAGTTCTTTCCATCTTATCAAATTTTGCCCCTCTATCCTACCAAAGTGCTCCTGAAATCTCTTTTGAATTATTGTTTGTTTCTCCTATCATCCTTCTTCTCTTGGTTTCATTCGTTTGTCAATGAAGCAACTAAGTTTTACCTCTTCCTCTTTCTCTTCCCCATCTCATTCTAAGATCTCGGGACAAGATCTCTTGTTAGTGGAGGAGAGTTGTAACAACCCAAGGCCGACGCTCCAGAGGATTCCGTTTCTATTCCGTTATCGTAGTGTGTTTTATTTTATTGTTGCATCATGCATCATCTCCGTCATCTTGTTGTGATTGCTTCCCTTTTTGTGTTTGATTTTTTCCTACTCCTAGTCCCTCCTTGTTCCTTCCATCAACCCCGTCCTCACTTCCTAGTTGGTTTCATCCGCGTGTTAAACATCCAACATCCACTTCTTTTGCTTTCTTTATATTTTTGTTATCTTTCGAGTGCATTTTCATCTCACCAATTCTTGCCCAAACCTTGCACATAAATAATTGATGTTATGTCCAGCCACCTTCTAATTTATTTTCACCCCTTTAGAATATATTTGAATGGGGTTTCAAATTCAAACAAAGTGAATTAATTCTATATGTTTGGATTTTACTTCTTTCTTAAACTCTCCAAAAATGTCCATAATTATCCTTTATCTTGTTTTCCCATCCACTAGAGTCTAAACTCAAATTGTCATTGCCTAAATAAGTTTCCATTGCCAAGTTATTTGAATAAATTCAAACTTGGCAATTTTGAAAGGTGTCCATATATCCTCAATCCATTTTATTTAATTCCTCATATTTCTAACGAGTCCAGAAAATATCTATATCTGTCTATTTTCTTTCCTACCCGTGCTTTCCTTTTCCTCAAATATTTCTGTGTAAAGAAATAGAGAAAGGGGAGGAGAAAAATTATATATAGAAAGAGAGGCCCAACTCACCTTCTGCCCACCAGACTTACCTCTTCGTTCAGCCCAATTCCTACCGATCTCTCTGTTCATCCTCTTCCTCGCGTACGACACTCCATCGGGAGGCTCCACGTCGACAGCCGACTTGAGTTGACAACTGGAGAGCTCCCCTAGGCCCCTATATCGCATGCCTCGATGCCCTAGTCCTCCTCCTCCCTCCATTCCACCCCTCTCACGCCCCTACCGCAGCCAGGTAAGGGCCCCGCGCGCCGTGCCGATGTCGTGGCCATGCCGAGCTTGAGCCCGACCTAGCCACAACCTCCCTCCTCCGTTCGTCCATGCAAGGGTGACTTCCTCGACGTCCGCCGTATCCTGCGACCTCTCCCGCGGCCACACAGTTCTAGGAGCTCCTTCCATGACGTCCTCCTTGTCGTCTTCTTCCTCGGGCTAGGCCACCCCGGCAATCAGCTCCTCCGCAGGCCGCATCCACTCCGCTTCCGACCTCGTTCAACTCCAGCGGCACCCCTCGGTGAGCAGTCGATCCTCCCAGCCCCTCTCCAGTTCGATTCCATCGTTGTAGCCGCCGATCTCGTAGCCACCAAGACAAACACGAGCTTGTCCTCGAGCTCCCTCTCCCGCTTACGCAGCCTTGCACGCACATGCTCGCAGCAGCATTCGCGTGGTTCACTTGCACACACACGTTTTCCGCACCCTCGCAGGCGCTCTACAGCCACTGTTGCCGTTGTCTTGATTGACGATGACAACACCGTCCATGAACCGAAGCTCTTCCTTTTTTCCTGTGTTTTTCAAGATGATTCAGTTTGCAATCCATTTCAGCAAGCAGCAGTAGTGCAATGACTAAGGCCACTTGAATCGATCCAGGGGCCGGATCTTGGTTCGAATCCTAGGGTCCCCAATTTCCTTTTCTTTCCTCTTTGTTTTTGACTTGCACACACATCCATCCACACCTGCACGCCCCCCTGTTGTTTCTGAAGTTTTTGTTTTGGTTCGTTCGAGCTATTCGTTCAGGTAGAGCCCCTGCTACTAGTTTGACACGAAATCCCTTCAGGTCCTAGTGGTTATCCCAACGCGTTTGCACCTGGGAGAGCAGAGTTCAAATCCCCATGGCCGCACCTATTTTCTCTTTCCTCATATTTTGCCTCACCGCGACCCAGGTAGGGTTCAAGTAGTTTTCTTCTTATTTTAGACCACCAACATGTATCCATCTGATCTGGCTAACGCAGCCACCATCCACCATCCAACCAGGAGGTCCCTATTGTTTTTGCCTTGTTTCTTCATTTTCTCATTTGCATGCCCTACCACTTGTCTCTTCCAGCAATTTCAGCACAGCGTCAGCCCCCTTTTAGTCTAAGTTACTACCTCCACAATGCATAGTAACATATAGGTAGTAACATAGAGTCTTTCATTTGTTAGCTTATAGACTCATCTTCCCTTGATATGCGTTATGTTACTCATAGGGGTAGTAACATGCTAAGTTATTCAATTTCTCTCTCTTCTCATTAATTAGCTGCCACATCATATTTTTTGCTTATGCGTCATCTATGTTACTACCTATGTTAGTCCCATTGTGAGTAGTCTTAGGTTTCACTTTCATTTATTTGTTTGTTCTGTTCTGGGTAGATTCGAATGCAGTTTTACTTGGCTCACATCTTTTAATGGTTTTCCCT
This sequence comes from Hordeum marinum, assembly GCA_022496015.1. Classification (NCBI taxonomy): domain Eukaryota; kingdom Viridiplantae; phylum Streptophyta; class Magnoliopsida; order Poales; family Poaceae; genus Hordeum; species Hordeum marinum. Next base: position 232,633,410 of record CM039675.1, read on the forward strand.
ACGTGCACAAGTTAGATATAGAAATGCTTCAAATTGCATCTAGTTTTCATATTGCATTTTGTACATATGTTAAAAATTATCAAACAGTTGTTTTATTTCATTCAGCTGCATATGAAAATTGTGCATGGTCAATTTGGCATCAAACTTTGTTTTTTCATAACTATTTAATCGTGCATCAGATTAAAACAATTTTTATGTGTAAAATGTTCAGAATTTTATGTAGATTAATAACTTCCAAATTTCATCCATGTTTTAAATGTCTAAACTTGTTTGTTTAAAAATGCTTAACTGCCATGTTCAAATGATTTATTTCATAACTAAATAACCGTAACTTCGATTCAAATGTTTTACATATGCAACTTGCTTAGAAAAATGTGTAGAATCTTATGACACACTTTATTTTGCTGTTTAATAAATATAAAATATACTTAGGACAGATATGGACCAATTCATAATATACATATGAGGTTGTTTTGGAAATACTATAGGTCGTTTCCATCCTCATTTAAAAGGCCTAGGTGATACAGTTTGTTTATGATTTACATCTTGTCATGTTTACTAATGAGCACACCCTGCCAAGGCCTAGATGCCCAGTGTAGGATCGAAACAAGTGCTAGAGGGGGGTGATTAGCCTACTTGACCAATTAAAAATCTAGTTTTCTCAATTTTAAGTCTTGGCAGATTTTAGCATTCATAGCAAGTCAAGTACACCCTACACATGCATGTCTAAAAGTATAGAAGCGGAAAGTAAAGACAAGCATGTAATTAAAGAGAGGGCAGGAAGATCAAATGCAATTGGTGACATGATGATTGGTTCCGATAGGTGGTGCGATCGTACGTCCATGTTCATGGAGTCTTCGACCCACGGAGGGTAATGGTTGCAAAAGTCCATGGAGGGATCTACCCACGGAGGGTTCCACGAAGAAGCAATCTTGACTATACCATGACGACCTACGTCCATGGATGAATAGCCCAAATAGGGGTAGATCTTCATGAAGTAGGTGATCTCCTTGCCCTTACAAACTTCTTGTTTCAGTCCACAACACGAAGTAGGAGGCTCCCAAGCGACACCTAACCAATATAGGAGGCACCACCCTCCAAAAGGTAGTAGGCTCGATAATGTCGATGAACTCCTTGCTCTTGTGCTTCAAGATGATAGACTCCTCAACACACAATCACCCTCTCACAAATTTGGCTTGGTAGAAGAGGTTGATTGGGTGGAAAGCAAGTTGGGGAGGCTAGAGATCAAGATTCATATGGTAGGAATGGAATGGCATGATCTCAACAAATGAGTAGGTGTCTTTCTCTCAGAAAATCAATAGCTATGAGTGGGTAACTGTTCTGAGTGCTTCTCTTGCGAGTGAGTGGTGGTGGAGGGGTATATATAGGCGTCTCCAAAAATCCAACCGTTACACCTATTAAGTCAGACTCGGTGGAACCGATGTGTAAATCTCGGTTGTACCAAGTTGCCTCAGAGGTAGCAACTTTTGGATCTCGGTGAGACCGATACATAAAACTCGGTTGCACCGATAAGGTGACCAACAGTCCGATTGCCAATCTCGGTGACGCCGATCCACAAAACACGACGGGACAGATTTTATAAACTTGCGTAACAGGAAGTTGGCAACCCAAACTCGGTGGCACGAAAGTGGAATCGGTTGCACCGAAAAGCTAGGGTTTGGCTGAGTCTGTCTGAGGTTTGGAATCGGTGGCACCGAGCGGAAAGTGTTGGTTGCATTGATTTTGAATAGTTGGCTTTAGACAAACTTCTGTGGAAGAGCTTGTGGGTGTATGTGGTGATTATCACTTGGCACGTATGAGCATTTTGTTCACCAACAAAACCTTACCCCCTTTTAATAGTATTGGCTTGCCTATGGACTCAATGTGATTTCTCACAAAAGGTAAAATATAGAGTCCTTTTGCTTGAAGCTTGGCCAATGCTATTCCTTGCATCTTGGGGTATTCAACAATCCTTTTGCCAACCCATCATTAAACTTTTCCTGAAACATGCGTAGTGGAAACATTAGATTAATGGCATATATGTTATTATTAATTACCAAAACCACCAAGGGAGCAAAGGTGCTTTCAATCTCCCCCTTTTGGTAATTGATGACAACAAATAGGTCAAAGCTCCACATATGATATAGTCAATGAATATAATCGTCACTTTGAGAAGTATGTCATAAGCAAGAGCTTCACCTAAATTTGTGTATTTTTAGTTCGTGTTTGAATGCAAATGCATAATCGATTAGGTATATGGGGTACTTCTTCCATGTCACATACATCTTGGTGGTGTGCGAGAGTAATAAAAGTTAACAACATAGCACAACACAACAAGCAAAGTGGATGATCATCACATAACCATCAAAAGATAGGAAATAGTAGCAACGCACATTAAAGCGTATGATCAAACATGAATAAAATTATCCAAACCAAAAGACCAATTGTTTTGTAAAACAGCAATAAAAAACAGACGCTCTCTCACTCGAAGCCTAGATCTATATAGACCTTCTCCCCCTTTGGCAACAAGTTACCAAAAAGTTCAAAGATATATAGCTAATATTTCTTTTGCGGCTGATCTCCTCCGGTGGTCAACGTCGGAGTTGAGAGAACTATGTCAGCGAAGATTTTTGCTGATGTCTTGGATGAAGTTTGAGTAGATACTGGAGGTACTTAAGGTGCTGATGGAACTGATGTCACTGTGGCTAGAGCAGAAGATGAAGGTCTCGTCTCCGGAGCTAGCATTGTAGGTGTCCTAGCCTTAGTCGTGAACTGGACAGTCGTCCTGACAGGTGCACTGTCCTCATCATCATCATAAGACTCAAGCTCTGAAGAGGTGCGATGCATTGGAACTTAATCAACTTCCTTCTTAAGTTCATTGACTGTCTTAGTCAGCCCATCTACCTTGTCATTAAGAGTTTTCACTTTATCTTCGAAAATGTTCACAAGGCTCTCCTGGCTATCCATAATGGTCTTGATGTCCTTCTTCATGTCCATGATGATGGAGATCAAGGGATCCATCTGCTCGTTCCTGGATTTTGGGACCTGAGCACTAGTGGCTCGAGCTGCCTCTGCCTCTGCCTCTGCTTGTGCCTGAGCTACAGCTGATGTGGGATGGTCTGGATCCATCACCACAATGTTTTCCTCAAAATATGGCTGAAGTGGCAAGTGTGGTCTATCCAGAGCAAATATGTGCTTCTCATGTTTGGAGTTGATAAGCATCTGAATATAGGGTGCAGCATGAGCTCTTCTAGTCAGCAGCAACCCTCGTCACTGTTTCTACAATCAAATCCATCACTCCAATCCTGGTGAGACTATTCAAATGGATAATCATGATGATGGAGTATCCACGAATCATCTTCTTATCTCCAGACTTGGGCATCAAGGTATGCCTCAAGATGGTGTTCATGGTACGGAGGCCTGCCTGGAGGTAGTAAATGGATCCTAACTTGTGAGATTGCAAGTTAGCAGTTGGAATAGCAGTGTACATATCCTTCATAGCATTGTGGATCTCCTCATATTTAGAGTAGACATCCAAGTCACCATCCTCAACCTCTGGGACTCCTAAGATGGTAGCCCACTCATCAACTGTAGATTCATATCTGGCTCCTTCAATCATCCAAACTATCCTGCCATCTCCATAAAAATGAGCAGTGGAATAGAACTGCATGATCATCTCATCAATCCAAGATGTAAACTCTTTGCCAACAAACTTGTCTAGGCCAATGAAGTGGAAGTTGTCTTGCACACATGGAAACTAGTCCTCATTTGCCTTGATATACTTCTAGTCAACATATCTCATATCACTGACTGCAGGACTCTTGTCAAGTAAGATGGTCTCATAGAAGTCTTGCTGCTCTTTGGTATAGAACGTGTAGTCCACAACAGTCTTTCTCCTCTAGGCATATGGATCAATAGCTCTCCATACCCTCAAACCTTAATCCTTCCTCTTCTTCATATCCTCAACAACTGGGTGGTTGGCATTGTGTTCAGGAAGGTGAGATCTAAGCTTCATCAAAACTAACATATCATCATCATCATCATCATCATCATCTACTTCTTTGAAAGTGGATGTCTTGTTCTTCTCAGCAGCAGGTATATCTCTGGTAGTCCTCTTGGACTTCCCTACAACAACCTTCTTGGATGCAGCCTTGGTGCACTTGGAGGGGCCAGGCTTAGGCATAACATCTGCCATAAGCTTATTTTTCTTCTTCTTGGGAGGGGCCTTGACAATAGGTTCCTCCTCTTCCTCCTCCTCAGCAGCAGCACTAGCAGCCTCCTCTGGATCCTCAAACATAGAGGTAGGCCTGCCAATAACATGGACGATCCTCTTCCTGGTTGTCTTCTTCTCTCCTGCCTTCTTAGGCAAATATTTTTGGGGATCTCAATAGACATAGTTGCTCTATCACTCTCATGTTCTCTAAAAGTCTCTGGAGGTGCATAAACCTTGCTGACTACCTTCCTAGATGAGGTAGCCTCATTTGCAGACTTCTTTGCTACCTTCTCTTGCTTTTTAGCAAGAACCTCCTCTGGCACAAAATCGGAATCTTCTTCATCTAAATTGAGTCTCTTCCTTGTCCTTGTTGCAGCTTTAGGCAGCCCATGTGAATTGGGAGTGCCTGGATCTGAGGAAAAACTGGACTCAGGACTAGTGCCTGAACTCATATCAACATTCTGCTCCTGCAGATTCTGGCTATCTTCAGCATCAGACATGTTTAACCCTATGAATAGAGTTGAGAAGAGTGGAATAGGATAAGTCATCATCGAATGAAGCTGGTTTTTGAAAGTTTGAAGTAAGAATTTCCAAAGTTATACATTCTGTCACATGAAAATCGGTACAACCGAAGCAATAAAATTGGTACTGAAAAGACTGACTTTCTCCTTAGTCAAAACTTGGCACTCCTTTTTGTGAGACCGAAAGGAAGCACTTGGTTTCACCGAGAAAGTTCCCAGCAGCACAGATAACAAATTGGTGACACCAATTTGTTCACTTTGGTTCAATAGAGTTTCATCGGGTGGAAGGCAAAACCCTAGAAATTCAATTGTTCGATACTCTATGGAACTTTTGTATGGATAGGATGATGCGCAAACAGTGGCTTATACATAAGACAATCTTCATTGCGCAAGAATTGGATGGGGAGCACAAGAAGGATCGAATCCATACCCTAGCTCGACGATGGATCCGCTACGGCGTGGATGGTGGTGAAGATTCCTGTCGACAATGAAGACCCCAACGGCGGAGGAGCGCGAGGAGGCAAGGGCGAGGACCAGGGGGTCCTTCATTAGCAGTTAGTGTTTCTGAGGCGCGACGTTTGGAGAGTGATTTTCAAAACATCGGGGTCCATAGTATATATACCGATCACTGTCGATGATACCGATTTGATATTTTTGATGTCACCGAGTTTTACAACTGTCAGCTGATAGGGAAACTCGGTGTAACCTAGAATATGAAATCGATAGTACCGAGATTGGAAAACTAGATCAACCCTGGGCATTCAGTGAGACCAAAATTTTTGAGTTCCTTCCACCGAGATGCACTTGGGAGGTTTTAATGGCTAGTCCTTTGTCGATATGGAACTCCGAGTGCTCCTCACACAGAGAGATCGAAAAGTACTTGTTCAAATCTTGTGATGTAGCATGAATATAATATGAGGTGAGAAAGCATAGATATCTACAGGAGTGGTCCTAGGCATTCTTATGTATCCAATTGGCAAATGAAAAATCAAAAGCCAAGTAGCAACAATTGGATATCCTCGAATGAGTAAATAAATGCAGACCAACATGCTCACACAATAATATGTCAAATGAAAACATGGCAAACATGCACAAACACCCTAGCATCTAACAAGCACCTTGGCAATGACGGAGTCATCTATATATGAGTACATTGACTTAGGAACCAAGTAAGAATACTTGATCATAGGTCATACTCATCGTTTAAGCACAAGTGGGTTTACCACTTTTACATAAAGCATTTAATGTTGTCACATACTATGAGATGCTTTGACTCAAGTCTTAGAGTAAAGATCCCCCTTGATGTGACATCCCCCCATAGGAGGGATAAACTAACCTTGGGTTTTGTCAATGAATACTTCATGTAGGTGAAGTAGTGGTGGATGCTCAAAGTTGATGAAGATCACCAAGAGTTGGGAGCGTCCTTGTTCTTTCATTACTCTTTTCACCTACATGGGTTAGTACCAACACATAAGAGACAAATACAAGGATATCTATGGACATGGAGTGCAAAGCATATATGTGATGTCCATTGATTTGTTGATTACCTTGTCCCTTGCTTACCTTTGAGGGAATGTGTGACTCCTTGAACTATTGCATGATGTTGATGTTGATTGCAACTAGTTCTTGCCAATAATGAATATGAGTGGATTTCATTGGCAGAGTCACCCCCAAGAACTTCTCTAGTTCTTCTTCTTGGGGACCCACATCAAGTTGATGGGGATCCTTGTTGTTGAAGTAGAACTTGTAGAAGTTGAGCTTGTAGTAGCCTTGGGAGCCCACTTCACCAAAGCTCGGGATTCATCTTCATATGTGTCAATTTCCTCTTGAAGCTTGTTCTTGTCCTTGAGCTTGGGGTCTTGTGGTAGAAAGTCATCTTGAGATTTTGTTCCCTTGGGAATAGTATTTTCATACTACTCTTTTTGAGGAACAAACTTGGGATTGGGGTATTGACGTTCTTCCCATTCAACTCCATTAGGGTTGAAGTAGCCAACACCACGATTCTTCTCGTATCCTTTGTGTTGCATACAATCTGCTCAAATTGTTTGCACACTTCAAGACTCTTGTAAATACCTTTCTCTATAATCCCTTTCAAAAGTTCATTTTCTTTCTCAAGTGTAACGGCTAAGAGAAGAGTTAGTAGGATCAAGAGAATTACTAGAAGCAATATTATTGGATTTATCATTTTTATTGCTAATAGTTGAAGAACATTTCTTTGCTTTGTTACTAGCTTGCTTGGACTTAACTTGTGGCATGAATGTAGACACGAGAAGTCGCTTGGATAGATAAGAGGAAGTCTTCTTTTGAAGATCATTATTGATAACTTGAAGGAACTCATGCTCTTGCACTAAATTGAGCTTCTCGAAGCAGAGTTTCTCATGTGTCCTTTCAAGCTCTCTATGATCTCGTAGAGTAGACTTGTGAGGTTACTTAAGAGTGTTTTGAGTTAGTCATTCTATTTCCAACTTATCATCATCGCACAACTTATCTAGACTAGAGTGAGTACTAGCAAGTTCATTTTGACTAACGTTACTAGATTTTTCAAATAGCAAGTCATCTTCAATTAACAAGTCATCCTCATCACTATTGAAATCAAGATAATCGGGGTGGGATACCTTGGGGCCTTTAGACATGAAACAACCTCCACTCCCTTCATTTGGTGAATCAAATATGTTGTAGGAGTTGGTTGTCACTAGTGCAAGTGCGGCAACACCTTCATCTTGACTATAGTCGGAGTTGGAGTGATAGCTTCTCTCGGAGTGGTGGTCGGATTCGGAGCCAGAAACCCATTCACCAACATGAGCTTGATGTCTTCTTCTTGAGTAGCTCTTGGTGTGCTTGTCCTTCTTCTCCGAGTCCCTACTTTTCCTTGAGGGTCTTTGTTCATAACGATCATCCCTACTCCTTCTCTCTCTTCGAGGTAACTCGTCTCTTGAGCTTCATCTTCTTGGTGACTCTTCTTTCCTTTTATAAGGAGCCGTGCACTCATTGGAGTAGTGTTCGGGCTGCCCACAATTGTAGCAGTTTCGGTCATGTCTTGAATTGTAGCAGTTTCGGTCATGTCTTGACGAACGCTTCTCTTCATATCTTGAGTTGGAGCTTCGATCTTTGCTTCTATTCTTGTAGATTTGTCGAATTTCTTGACCATGAGGCTTATCTCTTCATTTGTGACAAGGTTGCCGCTTGAGGTAGCGGGAGTGATACGTCCATTTTGCATCATGCTTTTGTATTGATATTTATTGCATTATGGGCTGTTATTACACATTTTGGTACAAACTTATGCCTTTCTCTCTTATTTTACAAGGTTTACATGAAGAAGGAGAATGTTGGCAGCCAGAATTCTAGACTAGAGAAGGAGCATATCTGAGATACCTATTCGACACAGCTCCAAAAGTCCCGAAAATATACAGAGAATTATTTTGGAATATATAAAAAATATTTGGTGAAAGAATTACATCAGGGGGCCCACCAGGCAGTCACAAGCCTGGGGAGCGCACCCTACCCCCTGGGCGTGCCCTTGTGGCTTGTGGCCCACCTGGCAGCCCTCCGGTGCCCATCTTCTGCCATATGGAAGGTTTTGACCTGGAAAAAAAATCATAGCAGAGCTTTCGGGGAGAAGCACCGCCGTCTCGAAGCAGAACTTGGGCATAACCAATCTAGGGCTCCGGCGGAGCTGTTCTGCCGGGGAAACTTCCCTTTGGGAGGTGGAAATCGAAGCCATCGTCATCACCAATGGTCCTCTCATCGAGAGGGGGTCAATCTCCATCAACATCTTCACCAGCACCATCTCCTCTCCAAACCCTAGTTCATCGATTGTATCCGATCTTTGTCTCAAAACCTCAGATTGGTACCTGTGGGTTGCTAGTAGCGTTGATTACTCCTTATAGTTGATGCTAGTTGGTTTACTTGGTGGAAGATCATATATCCGATCTTTGTCTCAAATCCAAGGTGAGTCACAATGCCATGAATGATATGTATACGCCTATCCCCGCACACAAAGTGCAATCTCACAAGCTAGGATCCATCTACTATATGCAAGCAGGCCTCCGTACCATGAATACTATTCTGAGGCATACCTTGATGCCCAAGTCAGGAGATCACAAGATGATCCGAGGCTACTCCATTAACATGCTGATCCACCTTGACGGACATACCAGGATTAGAGTCATCGATTTGATTGTTGAGACAATCAAGTGGGTTGCTGCTGATCAAAAGCGCTCTTGCTGCTATGCACCCTACATCCACATGCTTATCAACTCTCAGTTGGAGCAGCACATTTTTGCTCTAGATAGTCCACATTTGTCCCTATAGCTAGATCTCGAGGATAATGTTGTGGTGATGGACCCAGATCATCCCACATCTGCTACATCACAGGCAGATGCAGAAGCAGTTCGAGCCGCTAGTGCTCAAGCCCCCAGATCTAGGAACGAGCAAATGGATCTTTTTATCTCAGCAGTTCAGGGCATGCAGAAGGATATCAAGGGGATTCTGGACAACCAGAACAGTCATGTGAGGATCTTTGAGACAAGGATCAAGACTCCTTGTGACAAGGTGACAAGGACAGTCATAGAGCTTCAGAAGGAAGTTGACTCCGTGCAGATCCCTCGGGTCTCTTCTACTTCTTCAGATGATGATGATGATGAGGATGGATCACCTCTCAGGCCGGGCACTTAGTTCACTACTCAGGCTAGATCAGCCACAGTGCCTGCACCAGACTTGAGGCCCACTTCATCATCTCCTGCTACTGTCAGCACAACTCCTGCTCCATCGTCTCCAATTCCTCTAGTGTCCACTTCGACTCCATTCACGACATCCACAGAGATCTTCGCCGTCGCCGTTCTCTCGACTCCTTCATCAACAACCAGAGGAGATCAGCCCAAAAATGCTTAGATATATGCCTTTGAATTTTTTGGGAACTTGTTGCCAAAGGGGGAGAAGTGTATGTAGATCTTTAGGCTTCGAGTGAGAGAGCATTTTGGTGTTTATCTCTTTTTCAAAGACAATTGCTTTTGCTTGCTTTTGATGATGTTTGATCATACGCTTTATTGTGTAATGCTACTATTTCCTATCATCTTAATGCTTATGTGATGATCATTCACCTTTGCTTGATTGTGTTGTGCTATGATGTTCATTCCAATAACTCTCGCACACCACCAAGTGGTATGTCACATGTAAGAAGTTACACATGTACCTAATCGATTGTGCATTTGCATTCAAATGCAAACTTAAAATAATGCACAAATTCAGTGGGAGCTCTTGCTTATCACATACTTCTCAAAGCAACAATTATATTCATTGATTATATATTTTTCGAAGCTTTGATCCATATGTTGTCATCAATTACCAAAAAGGCGGAGCTTGAAAGCACATTTGCTCCCTTGGTGGTTTTGGTAATTAATAACAACATATTACTCATTGAACTAATGTTTCCACCAAGTATATTTCAGGAAAAGTTCAATGATAGGGATGACCAAAGGATTGTGGAGATTGTGGAATTATCCCAAGATGCAATGAAATATGTTGGCCAAGTTTCAAGCAAGAGGACTCTACATTTTACATTTGTGAGAAATCACTTTGAGTCCATAGGAAAGCCAATACTATTAAAAGGGGGTAAAGTTTTGATGATGAACAATATGCTCAAACATGCACAATTGATAGTCACCAAAACATCCACAAACTCTCCCACCAAAGTCTATTCAAAGCCAAATATGCAAAATTGGTGCAACCAACATTTCTATCTGGGTGCCACCGATTCCAAACCCTAGACAGACTCAGCCAAACCCTAACACTTTGGTGCAGCCGACACTACTCTCGGTGCCACCGAGTTTGGTTACCAAGTTTCTTTTACGCAAGTTCACATTTTCTATCCATCCAAAAATGGTGAATCGGCGTCACCGAGTTTGGCAAATCTCACCATTGGTCACTTTGTCGGTGCAACCGAGAATCGTATATCGGTCCCTCCGAGATTCAAAAGTTGCCACTTTTGGTCACTTCAGTACCACCAAGATTTACACATCGGTGTGACCAAGGTGGTCATTTTGTGTGTAATGGTTGGATTTTTGGGGATGCCTATATATACCCCTCCACCACTACCTACTCGAAAGAGAAGCACTCAGAACTATTCCATACCTATCCTACTCAGTTTTTTGAGAGAGAACCACCTACCCTTGTGTTGAGGTCAAGATCTTCCACTACAACCATATGGATCTTGATTTCTAGCCTCCCCAAGTTGCTTTCCACCAATCCCATCTCTTCTACCAAGCCAAATCTATGAGAGAGTGATTGTGTATTGAGGATTCTATCATCTTGAAGCACAAGAGCAAGAAGTTCATCATCATTACCGAGCCTATTACCTTTTGGAGGGTGGTGCCTCCTAGATTGGTTAGGTGTCACTTGGGAGCCTCCTACTTCGTGTTGTGGAGTGAACCAAGAAGTTTGTAAGGGCAAGGAGATCGCCTACTTCGTGAAGATCTACCCATAGTGAGGCTAGTCCTTCGTGGACGGAAGCCGCATGGAATAGTCAAGGTTGCTTCTTCGTGGAACCCTCCGTGGGTAGAGCCCTCTGTGGACTCTCGCAACCGTTACCCTCCGTGGATTGAAGACTCCATGAACATGGACGTACGATAGCACCACCTATCGGAACCATGGGAAAAATCATCGTGTCATCACTTGTGTTTGCTTTCCTAACCCTCTCTTTACTTACATGTGCAATGTCTTTATTTTCCGCTGCTACACTCTTAGACATGCATGTGTAGGGTGTTAGTTGATATGCTATGAATGCTAAAACTTGCCAAGAATTAAAATTGGTAAAAAGGCAAAACTTTTATTTCGTCAAGTAGTCTAATCACCCCCCTCTAGACCTACTTTCGATCCTACAAGTGGTATCAGAGCTTTGGTCTCCATTGCATTGGTTTCACAACCTAGGAGAAGTATGGCATCTAGTGAGGGAAATTATAATCGTAGAGGTCCGTACTTTGATGGCACTAATTTTGCTAGTTGGACGCACAAAATGAAAATGCATTTTCTTGGTCATAATCTTGCCGTTTCGGCTGTTGTTTGTGTTGGCTTGCAAGGTGAATTCTTTGCGGAAGGAAAGTAACCAGACCATGAAGCGACTGCGGATGAATTGAATATGTTGCAACTCAATGCTCAAGCATGTGACATTCTCTTCAACTTCCTATGCCCTAAAGAATTCAAAAAAATCAGCCGTCTTGAATACGCATTTTTTTTGGGATACTTTGGTTGATATGCATGAAGGAACCGAGTCTGTGAGAGAATCCAAGTTAGATATTTTTTAAGGTCAGCTTGACAAGTCCAAGATGAAGGATGGTGAAGGAGTAGCTGAAATGTACTCTTGGCTAGCTCTCATCACCAATGAGATTGCCGACTTAGGAAGCGAAGAAATGACTGACAAGTTCATCATCGAGAAGATACTTCAAGCTTTGGATGATAGATATGACACCATGTGCACTTTGATCCAAATGATGCCCAACTACAAAGATCTCAAACCAACAGAAGTGATTGGTAGAATTGTTGCTCATGAGATGACACTAAAATACAAGGAAGAGCTTCATCACAAGTCTAGCAGTTCTTCCAAAGCCACAAGTGATGATCCTGCTACCTCAAGCGACAACCTTGTCACAAATAAAAAGATAAGCCTCATGGTCAAGAAATTCAACAAGTTCTACAAGAATAGAAGCAAAGATCGTAGCTCCAACTCAAGACATCAAGAGAAGCGTTCGTCAAGTCGTGACCGAAACTGTTACAATTGTGGGAAGCCCGAACACTACTCCAATGAGTGCACGTCTCCCTACAAACGAAGAGAAGAGTCACCTAGAAGATGAAGCTCAAGAGATGAATCACCTAGAAGAGAGAGAAGGAGTAGAGATGATCGTTATGAACGAAGACCCTCAAGGATAAGTAGGGACTCGAAAAAGAAGGACAAGTACACCAAGAGCTACTCAAGAAGAAAGCATCAACCTCATGTTGGTGAATGGGTTTTCGGCTCCGACTCCGACAACCACTTCGAGAGAAGCTATCACTCCAACTCCGACTACAGTCAAGATGATGGTGTTGCCGAAATTGCAGTAGTGACAACCAACTCCTATGATTTATTTGATTCACAAATGAAGGAGGTGGACGTTGCTTCATGGCTAAAGGCCCCAAGGTTTCACACCCCAAATATCTTGATTTCGATAGTGATGAAGATGATTTTCTTTACAATGATGACTTGTTATGTGATAAAACTAGTGATGTTAATCATAATGAATTTGATATTTCTCATGCTAGTCAAGATAGGTCAACTGACGATGATAAGATGAAAATAGAAGAAAAGAACTCAACACTCTTAATTTAGCCCATGAATCTACTCTTGAAGATCATAGAGAGCTTGTATGAACTCATGAGAAGCTACGCTTCGAGAAGCTCAATTTGGAACAAGAACATGAATTTGTTAAAGCTATCAATGACGATCTCCAAAAGAAGACTTCATCTTATCTTGCCAAACGACTACTCTTGTCTACATTCATGCCACAAGTCAAATCTAAGCAAACTAGTAACAAAGGAAAGAAAGGTTCTTCATCTAGTAGCCAAAACAAAAATGCTAAACCCCATGATGTTGCTCCTAGTAATTCCATTAATTCCACTAATGATGAGTCTCTTAGCCAAGTTACACTTGAGCAAGAAAATGCTTTATTGAAAGGAATTATAGAGAAAGGTATGTACAAGAATCTTTAAGGGTACAAACAATTTTATGAGATTGTATGCAAGCATGGAGGATACCAGAAGTATCGTGGTGTTGGCTACTTCAACGCTAATGGAGTTGAATGGGAAGAAGGTCAATACCCCAATCCCAAGTTTGTTCCTCAAAAGGAGAAGTATGAAAATACTCTTCCTGAGGGGACAAACACTCAAGATGACCTTTGTGGGCACCCCGACTCATAAGTAGTGATCACCGAATGCACGTGTACAATGATCCCAGAGATCAATGCTCACTGAACACACAAAAGCTGAATAACAAGAGTCTTACATCCAAATTAGCGTGTTACACAAATAAAGACCATGAAGGTCTAGTCTTACATAGGTAGGTCCACAAGGGCCAAATACATAAACTCAACAAATAGCGGAAATCTTGATCGAAAGCGTGAACCCATTGCCATCTGCCTTAACCTACACGCATTCTGACTGGGAAGCATCCTAGTTCGCATGTTCCTCACCAATGAACTCTTTGCCAAACTCCCGTTTTTCCATGCGTGGCCAATTAAATAACCATTGGCAAGCCAATGAGTACTTTGGACGTACTCGCAAGCAACCCAAGTCGTGGAACGATATAATTATGATGCATGATATAGCACTAAGTAGGTAATTTACAAAAAGCTAATTTTTAATGCAATGACCTGATCAAGTAGCTAGGTAAGCATGCATCAACAGTTGGCAGATAACCATATGAATAAGTTACAAATATCATCATAAGCAGGGATTGAAGATCTCATGTTCATTGATTATGCTAAGTCATCGAACTTAGTTCAATCATCATGCCCAGTCATCGGACTTAGCTCAAGTACCATCTTTGTCACCAACACACACACACACACATCAGTTTGTGAAAACATTTGGACGTAGCACAAGAGCGGTCATCCAAATGTCCTTGACCATGGACAAGGCTATTCGAATAGTTTTACACTCTGCAGAGGTTTGCACACTTTACCCACAAGACTCGGGGAACTTCCATGTCATCCACGACTCGCAGTATATGACATACCCGACGTAAGCACCTGAACAATGCCTTTCCCTTGGCGATACTAAACAAAGAGTCCAGTCGATTGGTACCTAGACCGCATGATGTACATCTCTCATAACATCCATGTAGGGACCAACGGTGTGCCCGGTGCCTATGAAAATAGCGCATGATCGTCCATACCAACACGACCCCGTATCGAGAGTGACCACGCCAGTCCCGCCACTAGTAATGCGGGCTCCTTGCCAGTACCCACCAAGGTAGTCAACAGAGCCCCGTCCCATAAGTGGTACCGTGGTTGCACATGTAAGGTTGGAGTTACGGTCGCAACTTGCACCAATGCGTTTTCGAAAACCACACACACACACTTTCTCCGGTACACCACTTCTTTCTCAAGTGGTCACGCAACTCACCATCATCTCCCTCGGGCATTAGTGGCACCCGACGGGGTTTTCGAAAAGTCTTTGGAATCATCACTTTAGTTCCAGCACCATGCATAATCCCTAACCCACTTGCATAGCTTCCACTAGCATCCTATCTACACCCACCCGCATAACCCTCATAAGGTGGTAGGGTCATGCACGATGCAAGTGTCAACGGTAAAAGTGTCGGAAGCTACCCACCGACGTGGTCACTAATCCACATGATCAAGCATAACAAGAGTAAAGTGTTATATGACATGCAATGAAAATGGTTTCTTAATATGGTCAAAGGGCTGCTTGCCTGGCTCAACAAAGTCTTCGGGGTCTTCAAAGTCTTCGGGTCCAACTCCTTTGTCAACAACGCAATATATCGTCGCGATAAATAGCGATAAAAATAAGCATCACACAAAAACAGAGCACACAAAGCTATTATTAAAATGCTACCCTACTCTGATAATTACTAAAAATTTTACTAAAAATATTTTTTTAAGATTTTGCTATGAAAAAGGTTTTGAAAACTATTTTTAAGAGTGGATAAAAATGCCAAAAAGGGTTTTAAAAATAAAACAATACATAAAAAGTTATCAACATTTTTCCCAAATGGAACTATTAAATTCTTTGGAGTATTCTAAGATTTTAGGTGGAAAAATATTTGGAATTGGATTTATTTTCTGGTTTGTGTAATTTTTGGAAAGCAGGGAAAAAATGGCACTGTGCCCTTTCGTGCCAAAAGCATCGCAGGCGAGCCGACCCAAAGGGGAACTGGCCCAGGGCGAGATGGTGCGCGCGAGAGGTTTATTTTTGAACCTGCCCGCGGGCCCAGCCTGGCAGCGAGAGGGGGAAGGGTGAGGGTATGATAGGTGGGCCCCACTTGTCATCCCTCAGCTCACGACAGGGAGCAGAGGGGGCTGACCCGCGAGGGCTCAGGCCACGATGGCTCAAGCGGAGGGCATCGACGCGCTCAGGGTCTTCCCGCACGTCAGTGGGTGGCTAAGGGGGTCGCCGGCGTGGAGGGAATCGTCCGCGAGGAGGAACCCGCACGACAGCGAGGGTTTCCGGCTCGGGTTCGAGCTCTCGACCATGGAAACGAGGGGGGTTGGGCACGGGAGAGCGACTAAGGGGAGGAGGGAGCGAGAGGGGAGCAGGGGGGCTCGGGGGAGGGCGTTATATAGCCAAGCGCCGATGTACCATGGACGCGGGTCTGGCGAGGTCGAGGCCATCGCCTGAGCTCCCGGGGGCTTGCCAGGGCGTGTCCTGGGTGTTCCTAGGCAAAGTCTTGGTACGCAGGAGGGGAGAGAAGGAGCGGCCGTAGCCCAGGCATCGCGCGTGTGAGGTCTCCCATTGGGGATCTCGGGCGGCCGATGCACGTGCGAGAGAGGGGCCAGGGGGGGAGAGAGAGGTGGGGGAACAAGGGGGGATGTGTTGCGAACGCCGAGGTCCACTAGCAGGCGTGCTGGGGAGGCCCGAGGTGGTCGGGAGGCGCCGGGCAGGGGCGGCTATAGTGCTCTGGTGCACTGTAGCGCACTCCATAGCGCCCATTTGGCGTGCCATGGCATAAAAATTGCCCACCAGCATGTCCTCTTGTGTCTTGGGGGTTCTGGAGATGCCCATGGGGTAGGAGAAGCTAAGGGATAGGCAAGGGAGAAAATAAATGAGAGGGGAGAAGTAAAAATGCTCCTGCCAGGGCTATCCAGAGGTGAAAATAGGGGTTTTACCGCACCTTCTAGTGTCTTATGGACTTGAGGTTATTATTGGAGGTGATTGGCCATTGAAAAAGGATGTGGTAAAAATTTGAGAGCAAGGGGAAGAGTGAAAGTGGTGAAAACAGTAACTTTACCATTTGACCAGAAGGTGTTTAATGTGTGTTTGGGGAAGATAAATTTACCCACATACTGTGATATTTAACAGGATGAAATGGTGGTTAAAAATGAGATGGATCACCAGGTTTGAGCTCAAATGATCTAAGTTGACAATAGAAACTTTGTGAACCCTAGAAACTAACAGAATCAGGTTTCTGTAGATCTAGTTATGCTAGGCTATTATCCTTGATGCACCAGTTAGTGTAGCATCATTATTTAGTGATTAGAACATGTCCACAAAGTTTGGGGTCAAGGGAAGAAACTTCACAATGTAAAGTTGTTCAAAGCTGAATCTAGTTAGGGAGGGGTTTGGATTAGTTTGATGAATCAAATCAACTTGGATTGTTATGAAACTTTGCAAGATCATCACCTATGATAGTGTTGACTTGCTGGAATTTTCCTGGAATTTATCGAGAATATTTCTTATAGAAATATTCCAAAATCTTGAGTTGGACAAAAAGGGTTTTGAGGGGTTTTGCCCATTATTTTGAACATGACCATGTGTTAAAACTCATATATATAGAAAATATATGTCCACTGAGTTTCCCTCAATTTTATCTAATATTTTGAAAGCATTTAAATAATTTTCCACTATGAAAAACCATTTATGGCCTTAAGAAAAAGCCTTTAAATAAAATATTAAAATAATCTTTAAAATTAATATTTGGTGGTTTTGGGAAGTCATAAATATAGTATGTTTGAAGTAAAGCCTTTGGGTAAGAAGGATCCACCCAATTTGAGGACTTGTAGTGCAAACCTCATTTCAGGGGGTTTTGAAAAACTAATTTGGATAAATCCTTTTTGGTCAAAATAAAATTTGATAAAAATAGTTTTGGTCACTATTCACATGGCATGATCATTGGTCAAGATGTATGGTTCAAGGAATATGAATATGAAGATGGATAGAATCTAAGAGTGCCATATACCACAATCAACAAGCAAACAAGCAACAGTTCAAACAAGCACAAGCATTGAAAAAGTTTTAATTGGCTCCAAACCCTATAAATCCAAACATAACAAGGTGATAAAAATATAAGGTGTGACAGACCTACCCCCTTACAAGAATCTCGTCCCCGAGATTCCTAGGCTAAGCGCTAAAAAGATAAGGGAACTCTTATCTAAGATAGTCTTCATGCTCCTAGGTTGCTTTAGCTTCAGTGTGGTTGCTCCATTGGATCTTTAAGTACTTGATGGTGCGGCTTCGGGTACAGCGCTTGGCTTCATCCAAATTGCGAACAGGCCTCTCACGATAAGTGAGGTCTAGCTGAAGATCGATGGCTTGATGGTCGATGTCCTTGTAGAGGTCGGGGCATTTGGGAACTTGGAGACACTTCCGGAGTTGTGACGCATGAAAGACGTTGTGCACATCCGATAGCTTGGAGGGTAGCCCTAGTTGATAGGCAACTTCTCCTCGCCTGTCGGTGATCTTGAAGGGGCCGATGAACTTTGGTGCAAGTTTTCCCTTGACGTGGAATCGCTTGGTTCCCTTGACACAGAGGTAAACATGGTTTCCAACACGAAAGCTCATGTCCCGACGGTGAGAGTCGGCATAGCTCTTATGTCTTGTCTTGGCGGTCTCAAGGCGCTCTCGGACGAGTTGAGCTTGCTCTTCTGCCTCGCGGAGGATATCTGGTCCAAAGACTAACCCTTCTCCGGTTTCCGACCAGTTGAGGGGAGTACGGCACTTGCGTCCATACAACACCTCAAATGGTGCCATGTGAAGACTCAATTGATAGCTTTTGCTATAGGAGAACTCAGCAAACAGCAGGCAATATTCCCACTTGGCTCCATAAGCCAAGACACAAGCGTGGAGCATATCTTCGAGTATCTGATTTACTAGTTCCATTTGCCCACCGGTCTGGGGGTGAAACGCAGTGCTGAAGGAGAGCTTAGTTCCCAAGGCTTCTTGGAACCTATTCCAGAACCTTGAGGTGAACCGGTGCCTCGGTCCGATACAATCTTCTTAGGAACTCCGTGGAGGCTTACAATCCGGTTGATGTAGAGGTTGGCCAATAGGTTCCCATTGTAGGTTGTCTTAACGGGGATGAAGTGGGCTACTTTGGTCAGCTGATCGAGAATGACCCAAATGGAATCATGTACTTTGCTTGACCTTGGTAATCCGGTGATGAAATCCATCCCGACTTTGTCCCACTTCCACTCAGGCACTTTGAGAGGCTATAATAGCCCAGCGGGTCGCTGATGCTCTGCTTTGACTCTTTGGCATATGTCACATTTGGCCATGAACGTGCCTGTCTCCCGTTTCATGCCATGCCACCAGAATCTTGCCTTGAGCTCTTGATACATCTTGGTTCCTCCAGGATGGATGGAGTGTCATGAGCTTCTTGCAAGATCAAGTTCTTGAGCTCCTCTTTGTTAGGTATGCAGATGCGATTCCCGAACCATACAAATCCTTGTTCATCCACTAAGAATCCTGGGGCCTTGCCTGCCTTGATCTTCCTCTTGATGCCTTCAATGCTCTCGTGCCCCTTCTGAGCTTCTTTGATATCATCCCTCAAGGTAGGCTTTGCTTCGAGGATGGCGAGGAATCCAGGTGCAACTAGTTCCAAGCCGAAGCTTTCAAGCTCTCCATATAGGGTGGGTAGCCTTTCCTTAATCATGGCATTCAAGGAACAAGCTTTTCTGGTTAAGGCGTCTTCTACCACGTTCGCCTTTCCAGGGTGGTATTGAACACTGAGGTCATAATCCTTGATCAACTCCAACCATCTTCGCTGCCTCATGTTCAATTCCCTTTGGGTGAAAATATACTTCAAACTCTTGTGGTCTGTGTATATCTCACATCGCTTCCCCAAAAGGTAATGTCGCCATGTTTTCAAGGCATGAACCACAGCTTCCAACTCAAGATCATGAGTAGCATAGTTCTCTTCATGAGGTCGTAGCTGTCTAGATAGATATGCTACAACTCTGCCTTCTCGCATCAGAACACCTCCAAGCCCGGTCCTTGATGCATCACAATATATCATAAACTCCTTGTGAATATCGGGGGTGGCCAAAACTGGGACTGTGGTCAATCTCTTCTTGAGCTCCTGGAAGCTTTCCTCGCACTTAGCTATCCACTCGAACTTCTTGCCCTTCTTCAAAAGCTAGGTCATGGGTCGGGCAATGGTCGAGAACCCTTCCACGAACTTGCGGTAATATCCCACGACTCTGAGGAAGCTCCTGACTTCCTTCATGGTGGTTGGGGTTTGCCATTCAGTCACGGCTTCAATCTTGGCAGGATCCATTGATAATCCTTCTGCAGTCAAGACATGACTGAAGAATCCAACTTCATGCAGCCAGAATTCACACTTTGTAGGACCGAAAGTATGTCTAGAGGGGGGGTGATTAGACTACTTGACCAATTAAAAGTTTTGCCTATACAAAGTTTTAGGGTTGACAGTTTTTAGCATTTCATGGCAAGTCAAGTACACCCTACACATGCAAGTCTAAGAGTATATAGCAGCGGAGAGTAACAACAAGCATGTATAGAAGGGATAGGGTAGGAAGATCAAACGCAGTTGTAGACACGATGATTTTCCCCCTGGTTCTGATAGGTGGTGCTTGCGTACATCCATGTTTATGGAGTCTTCAACCCACGGAGGGTAACGGTCGTGAGAGTCCACGGAGGGCTCCACCCAAAAGGGTCCATGAAGTAGCAACCTTGACTATTCCATAACGGCTTCCGTCCACGAAGGACTAGGCTCACTATGGGTATGTCTTCACGAAGTAGGTGATCTCCTTGCCCTTAAAAACTTCTTGGTTCACTCCACAACACGAAGTAAGAGGCTCCCAAGCGACACCTAACCAATCTAGGAGGCACCACCCTCCAGAAGGTAATAGGCTCGATAATGATGATGAACTCCTTGCTCTTGTGCTTCAAGATGATAGACTCCTCAGCACCCAATCACTCTCTCATAGATTTGGCATGGTGGAAGAGATGGGATTGGTGGAAAGCTACTTGGGGAGGCTAGAGATCAAGATCCATATGATTGGAGTGGAAGATCTTGACCTCAACACAAGGGTAGGTAGTTCTCTCTCAGAAAATCTGATAGGATAGGTACGGAATAGTTCCGAGTGCTTCTGTTTCGAGTAAGTGGTGGTGAAGGGGTATATATAGGCATCCCCAAAAATCCAACCATTCCACACAAAATGACCAACTCGGTGACACCGATGTGTTAAACTCGGTGGTACCGAAGTGACCAAAAGGTAGCAACTTTTGAATCTCGGTAAAGACGATATAGGAAACTCGGTTGCACCGATAAGGTGAACAACAGTCAGATTTTCAATCTCGGTGATGCCGATCCAACATTCTCGGTGGGACCAAAAATGTGAATTTGCGTAACAGAAAGTTGGCAACCTAAACTTGGTGGCACCGGTATGGAATCGGTTGCACCGAAGTGGCTAGGGTTTGGCTTGAGTCTGTCTAGGTTCTGGAATCGGTGGCACCAAAGTGGGAAAGTTGGTTGCACCGATTTTGATTGTTAGGTATAGAACAAACTTTGGTGGAAGAGTTTGTGGATGTTTTTGGCGACTATCACTTGTGCACGTTTGAGCATATTGTTCACCAACAAAACCTTACCCCCTTTTAATTGTATTGGTTTTCCTATGGACTCAAAGTGATTTCTCACAAGTATAAAATGTAGAGTCCTCTTGCTTGAAGCTTGGCCAACCTATTTCCTTGCATCTTGGGGTTTCTCCACAATCTCATTTTGCCAATCCTATCATTGAACATTTCCTGAAATATACTTGGTGGAAACATTAGTTCAATGACTTATACATTGTTATTAATTACCAAAACCACCAAGGGAGCAAATGTGCTTTCAATCTCCCCCTTTTTGGTAATTGATGACAAAATATAGATCAAAGCTTCGACATATGATAAAATCAATGAATATAATAGGCGCTTTGAGAGGTATGTGATAAGCAAGAGCTCCCCCTAAATTTGTGCATTATTTTGAATTTGCGTTTGAATGCAAATGCACAAGCGATTAGGTATATGGGGTACTTCTTCCATGTCACATACAACTTGGTGGTGTGCGAGAATAATTTAGAATGAATAACATGGCACAACACACTCAAGCAAGGGTGAATCATCTCATAAGCATTAAGATGATAGGAAATAGTTGCATCACACTAACATAGTAGCATAACACACATGATAATGCGTAAACACAAAAGTATCTCACATCAAACCAAAAGAACCAAATGTTTTGAAAAGAAATAAACTAAAACACTCTCTCGCTTGAAGCCTAAAGATCTATATACACTTCTCCCCCTTTGGCAACAAGTTACCAAAAAGTTCAAAGGCATACATCTAAACGTTCTTGGGCATATCTCCTCCGGTTGTTGATGAAGGAGTCGAGATGACAACGTCGGCGAAGATCTCTGCGGATGTCGTGGATGGAGCTGGAGTGGTCACTGATGGAGTAGAAGCTAATGGAGCTTATGGAGCTGGCACAGTGGCTGATCTGGCCTGAGTGGTGAACTGAGTGCCTGGCCTTAGAGGTGATTCATCCTCCTCCTCCTCATCATCATCGTCCTCATCTGATGTAGAAGAGACCCGAGGGATGTGCACGGAGTCAACTTCATGCGGAAGCTCTGTGACTGTCTTAGTCAGCCTGTCCACCTTATCAGTAAGGGTCTTGATTCTGGTCTCAAAGATCCTGACATGACTGTTTTGGTTGTCCAGAATCCCCTTAATGTCCTTCTGCATGCCCTGAACAGATGATATCAACTGATCCATTTGCT
The DNA here is from genome assembly GCA_022496015.1 of Hordeum marinum. Classification (NCBI taxonomy): domain Eukaryota; kingdom Viridiplantae; phylum Streptophyta; class Magnoliopsida; order Poales; family Poaceae; genus Hordeum; species Hordeum marinum. Next base: position 232,655,906 of record CM039675.1, read on the forward strand.
CGTTCCTGGATCTAGGGACCTGAGCACTAGTGGCTCTAATTGCCTCTGCTTCCTCCTAAGCTGCAGCTGAAGTCGGATGATCATCATCCATCACCACAACATTGTCCTCGAGATCTGGCTGTCGGGGCAAATGTGGATGATCTAGAGCAAAGATGTGCTTCTCCAGTCTTGAGTTGATGAGCATCTAGATGTTGGGTGCATAACAGCATGAGCGCTTCTGGTCAGCAGCAACCCTCTTGATTGTCTCAACAATCAAATCCATGACTCTGATCCTGGTGTGACTGTCAAGGTGGATCAACATATTTATGGAGTGGCCTCAGATCATCTTGTCATCTCTGGACTTGGGCATCAAGGTATGCCTCAGAATGGTGTTCATCGTGCGGAGGCCAGCCTGGAGAAAGTAGATTGATCCTAGCCTATGAGACTTCACATTTGCAGCATGGATCTCCTTGTACATGTTAGCCATAGCATTGTGGCTAGCCTTGGATTCTGAGTATACATCCAAGTCACCATCCTGTGCTTCAAGAACTCCTAAGATAGTAGCCCATTCTTCAACAGTTGATTCGTACCTTGCGCCTTCAGTCATCCACACAATTCTACCATCTCTATAGAAGTGTGCAGTGGAGTAGAATTGCATGATCATTTCATCATTCCAAGCTGTGAATTCTCTGCCAACGAACTCATCCAGACCTATGCAGTGGAAGTTGTCCTGGACACTTGGAAAGTAGTCCTCATTCTCCTTGATGAACTTCCAATCAACGTACCACATATCACTGACAGCTGGACTCTTGTCAAAGAGCACAGTCTCATAGAAATCCTGTTGCTCTCTGGTATAGAATCTATAGTCCACATCAGTCTTCTTCCTCTGGGCATAAGGATCAATAGCTCTCCATGCCCTCAATCCTGAGTCCTTCCTCTTATTCATGTCCTCAGCTAGTGGGTAGCTGGCATTGTGTACTAGAAGGTGTTGTCTGAGCTTCATCAATGTTGTCAAGTCATCCACATCTTTAACTCTGGAAGCAGTTCCTTTGTTCTTCTCAGAAGCTGGAATCTGCCTGGTTGTCCTCTTAGGCTTCTCAGCAGCCTTCTTGGATGTGCTGGTCTTAGGCATGGCATCAGACATAAGTTTCTTTGCCTTCTTCTTGGGAGGAGCCTTTGTAGCTAGCTCATCCTCCTCTTCCTCAGCAGCAACACCGGATGCTTCCGCTGGATCTTCATACATGGAAGTAGGCCTGCCAATCACATGAATGATCCTGTTCCTGGACTTTTTCTCCCCTGCCTTCTTAGGCATAACTCTCTTGGGGACCTCAATAGAAATTGTTGCTCTTGCAGTCTCATGAGCCTTGAAGGTAGAAGCAAGTGCATAAATTTTGCTGACAACTCTTTGAGAGGAAGTAGCTTCAATTGCTGACTTCTTGGCAGCCTTCTCTTGCTTCTTAGCAAGAATCTCCTTAGGGACAAAGTCTGAATCTTCTTCATCTGAGTTCAACTTCTTCCTGGTTCTGGTGGCAGCCTTGGGCAACCCATGAGAGCTGGGGGTGTCTAGATCTGAGAAAGAACTGGCTTCTGGGCTTGTTCCAGAACTCATATCAACTCCCTACTCTGGCACATTCTGACTATCTTCTAAGCTTGACACACTGACCCTATAAATAGAGTGTAGATGAGCAGAAGTAGATAAGTTATCACAAAATGAGGCTGGTTTTTGAAATTTGAGCATTGAGTTTTCAAAAAGTTTTGCAATCTATCACATATATCGGTGCGGCCGAAAAGAAATTTTCGGTGGGGCCGAGACAAACCAACTCCTTAACAGGAACTTGGCAGCCTTTTTGGTAGGACTGAAAAGAGCCACTCGGTTCCACCGAGTCAGTTCTCAACCGAACTGAAAAGCATATTGGTGAGACCGATATTTTAGTTTCGGTTCCACCGAGATATATCGGGCGGACGACAAAACCCTAGAAAATCCATCCAACTCAAGATTTTGCGAATTTAAGTGGATGGATATATGAGCAAAGGGTGTAAAGATGATAATCAAGTATCTAATGTGCAATAATCGAATGGGGAGCGCACTAGAGATCTAATCCGTACCCTAGCTTGGCACTGATCCTCTATGGCCGTGATGATGGAGTAGATTTCGTCGACGACGACGATTTCCAGCGGCAAAGGAGCTCGGGAAGACAAGGGCGACGACCAGGGGTCTCGAGGTGGCAGCTTAGGGTTTTGAGGCGTGACGTTGAAGATTGAATTTCAAAGCACCGAGGTCCACAACATATATACCCTTCACCGTCGGTGATACCGATTTTATGTTTTCGGTGTCACCGAGTTCCACAACTCTCAGCTGATAGGGAAACTCGGTGTAACCGAGAATATGAAATCGGTGTTACTGAGATTGAAAACCAGATCAACCCTAGGGAATCAGTGAGACCGATATTGTTGGGTTGGTTCCACCGAGAAGCACTTGGGAGGTTTTAATGTTCAGTCCTTGTCGATACGGAACTCCGAGTGCTCCACACACAGAGGGATCGAAAAGCACTTGTTCAAATTTTGTGATGCAACATGAATGGAATATGAGGTGAGAAAGCATAGATAGCTAAAGAGTGGTCCTAGGCATTCTTTTCCATCCAATTGGCAAAAGATAAATCAAAAGCCAAATAGCAACAATTGGATGTCCTCGAATGCGAAAATAAATGCAGACCAACATGCTCACACAATAAGATGTCAAAAGAAATCATGACGAACATGCACAAACACTCTATCATCTAACAAGCACTTGGGCGATGACGAAGTCATCTATATATGAGTATTTGACTTAGGAGCGAAGTAAGAGTACTTGATCATAGGTCATACTCATCGTTTAAGCACAAGTGGGGTTACCACTTATTCATAAAGCATTTAATGTTGTCACATACTAAGAGATGCTTTGACTCATGTTTTAGAGTAAAGCTCCCCCTTAATGTGACATCCCCCCATAAGAGGGATAAACTAACCTTGGGTTTTGTCGATGAAGACTTCATGTTGGTGAGGTAGTTGTGGATGCTCAATGTTGATGAAGATCACCAAGAGTTGGGAGCATCCATGTTGTTTCCTTTCTCTTCTCACCTACATGGGTTGGTTCCAACATACAAGAGATAAATACAAGGATATCTATGGACATGGAGTGCAAAGCATATGTTATGATGTCCATTGATTAGTTGATTACCTTGTCCCTTGCTTACCTTTGAGGGAATGTGTGACTCCTTGAACTATTGCATTGAGGTGACGTTGAGTGCCAAAAGTTCTTGCCAATAATGATTGTGAGTGAATTTCATTGGCGGAGTCACCCCTCAAGAACCTTCTAGTTCTTCTTCTTGGGGACCCACATCAAGTTGATGGGGATCCTTGGTGTTGAGGTGGCCTTTGTAGTAGTTGAGCTTGAAGTAGCCTTGGGAACCCACTCCACCAAAGCTAGGGGTTCATCTTCATATGAGTCAATGTCCTCTTGAAGCTTGTTCTTGCCCTTGAGCTTGTGGTCTTTTGGTGGAAGGTCATCTTGAGTGTTTGTCCCCTTGGGAAGAGTATTTTCATACTTCTCCTTTTGAGGAACAAACTTGGGCTTGGGATATTGACCTTCTTCCCACTCAACTCCATTAGCGTTGAAGTATCCAACACCATGATTCTTCCGGTATCCTCCGTGCTTGCGTACAATTTCCTCAAATTTCTTACATCCGGCAAGACTCTTGTAGATACCCTTTTCTATAATTCCTTTCAATAAAACATTTTCTTGCTCAAGTGTAACTTGGCTAAGAGAATCATCATTACTGGAATCAATATAACTACTAGAAGCAACATCATTGGGTTTAGCATTTTAATTGTTGCTACTAGATGAAGAACCTTTGTTGCCTTTGTTACTAGATTGCTTAGTTTTAACTTGAGGCATTAAAGTAGACAAGAGTAGTCGTTTGGCTAGATAAGATGAAGTCTTCTTTCGGAGATCGTCATTGATAGCTTTGAGAAACTCATGCTCTTGCTCCAAGTTGAGCTTCTCGAAACGTAGCTTCTCATGAGTTCTCACAAGCTCTCTATGATCTTCGAGAGTAGATTCATGAGCTAACTTAAGAGTGTTTAGTTCTTTAGTTAGTTGTTCTATTTTAATCTTATCATCATCAAATGACTTATCTTGACTAGCATGAGAATTATCAAGTTCATTATGATCAACATCACTAGTTTTATCACAAAGAAAGTCATCATCACAAAGCAAATCATCTTCATCACTATCAAAATCAAGATCTTCGGGGTGTGATACCTTGGGGCCTTTAGCCATGAAGCAACTTCCACTCCCTTCGTTTGGTGAATCAAATAGATCGTAGGAGTTGGTAGTCACTAGAGCAATTCCGGCAACACCATCATCTTGACCATGGTCGGAGTCGGAGTGATAGCTTCTCTCAGAGTTGTTGTCGGAGTCGGAGCCAGAAACTCATTCACCAACATGAGCTTGATGTTTTCTTCTTGTGTAGCTCTTGGTGTACTTGTTCTTCTTATCATAATCTCTACTTCTTCTTGAGTGTCTTCGTTCATAATGATCATCTCTACTCCTTCTCTCTCTTTGTGGTGACTCATTTCTTGAGCTTCGTTGTCGAGGTGACTCTTCGCTTCTTTTGGAGGGAGCCGTGCACTCATTTGAGTAGTGTCCGGGCTTCCCACAATTGTAACAATTGTGTTCATGACTTGACGAACGCTTCTCTTCATATCTTGAGTTGGAGTTTCTTTCTTTGCCTCTATTCTTGTAGAACTTGTTGAATTTCTTGACCATGAGGCTTATCTCTTCATTGGTGACAAGGTTGTTGCTTGAGGTTGCGGGAGCATCACTTGTGGCTTTGTAAGCACCGCTAGACTTGTGATGAAGCTCTTCTTTATCTTTGAGTGTCATCTCATGGGCAACAATCCTTCCAATGACTTCCGTAGGCTTGAGATCTTGGTAGTTTGGCATCATTTGGATTAATGTGCACGCGGTGTCGTATCTCTCATCCAAACCTCTAAGTAACTTCTTAATGATGAATTTGTCGGTCATTTCTTCACTTCCTAAGCCGGTAATCTCATTGGTGGTGAGAGCACCCTAGAGTACATCTCTATGACTCCTTCACCATCCTTCATATTGAACTTGTCAAGCTGACCTTGAAGAACATCTAACTTGGATTCTCTCACGGACACGGTTCCTTTGTGCATATCAACCAAAGTATCCCAAATCTCTTTTGCATTCTCAAGACGACTGATTTTGTTGAATTCTTCAGGGCATAAGAAGTTGAAGAGAATGTCGCATGCTTGAGAATTGAGTTGCAACATCTTCAATTCATCTGCGGTCGCTTCACGATCCGATTCCCGTCTATCCCCAAAGACTCACCTTGCAAGCCAACACAAACAACAGCCCAAATGGTGGGGTTATGACCAAGAATATGCATTTTCATTTTGTGCTTCCAACTAGCAAAATTAGTACCATCAAAGTACGGACCTCTACGGTGACAACTTCCCTCACTAGACGCCATACTTCTCCTAGGTTGTGAGACCTAAGCAATGGAGAGCAAAGCTCTGATACCACTTGTAGGACCAAAAGTATGTCTAGAGGGGGGTGATTAGACTACTTGACCAATTAAAAGTTTTTCCTATACCAAGTTTTAGGGTTAACAGTTTTTAGCATTTCATGGCAAGTCAAGTACACCCTACACATAGAAGTCTAAGAGTATATAGCAGCGGAAAGTAACAACAAGCATGCATAGAAGGGATAGGGTAGGAAGATCAAACGCAGTTGTAGATATGATGATTTTCCCCTGGTTCCGATAGGTGGCTCTATCGTACATCCATGATTATGGAGTCTTCAACCCACGGAGGGTAACGGTCACGAGAGTCCACGAAGGGGTCCACCCAAAAGGGTCCATGAAGTAGCAACCTTGACTATTCCATAACGGCTTCCGTCCACGAAGGACTAGGCTCACTATGGGTAGATCTTCATGAAGTAGGTGATCTCCTTGCCCTTACAAACTTCTTGGTTCACTCCACAACACGAAGTAGGAGGCTCCCAAGCGACACCCAACCAATCTAGGAGGCACCACCCTCCAAAAGTTAATAGGCTCGATAATGACGATGAACTCCTTGCTCTTGTGCTTCAAGATGATAGACTCCTCAACACCCAATCACTCTCCCACAGATTTGGCATGGTGGAAGAGATGGATTGGTGCAAAGCTACTTAGGGAGGCTAGAGATCCAGATCCATATGATCGGAGTGGAAGATCTTGATCTCAACACAAGGGTAGGTAGTTCCCTCTCAGGAAATCTGATAGGATAGGTATGGAATAGTTCTGAGTGCTTCTCTTTCGAGTAGGTGGTGGTGAAGGGGTATATATAGGCATCCCCAAAAATCCAACTGTTACACACAAAATGACCAACTCGGTGACACCGATGTGTTAAACTCGGTGGTACCGAAGTGACCAAAAGGTGGCAACTTTTGAATCTCTGTAAAGCCGATATAGGAAACTCGGTTGCACCGATAAGGTGACCAACGGTCAGATTTCCTATCTCGGTGACGCCGATCCAACATTCTTGGTGGGACCGAAAATGTGAATTTGCGTAACAGAAAGTTGGCAACCTAAACTCGATGGCACCGGTATGGAATCGGTTGCACCGAAGTGGCTAGGGTTTGGCTTGAGTCTGTCTAGGTTCTGGAATCGGTGGCACCAAAGTGGGAAAGTTGGTTACATCGATTTTGAGTGTTAAGTATAGAATAGACTTTGGTGGGAGAGTTTGTGGATGTTTCTGGCGACTATCACTTGTGCATGTTTGAGCATATTGTTCACCAACAAAATCTTACCCCCTTTTAATAGTATTGGATTTCCTATGGACTCAAAGTGATTTCTCACAAGTATAAAATGTAGAGTCCTCTTGATTGAAGCTTGGCCAACCTATTTCCTTGCATCTTGGGGTTTCTCCATAATCTCCTTTTGCCAATGCTATCATTGAACATTTCCTGAAATATACTTGGTGGAAACATTAGTTCAATGACTTATATGTTATTATTAATTACCAAAACCACCAAGGGAGCAAATGTGCTTTCACACTTGCTGAATTTGGCATAAAGATGGTGCTCTCGAAGCTTCTCTAGGACCAATCTCAAGTGTTCCTCGTGCTCTTCTTCGGACTTGGAGAAGACGAGTATGTCATCAATGAAGACGACAACGAACTTGTCCAAGTACTCCATGAAGACTTTATTCATGAGATACATGAAGTAGGCAGGGGCATTGATTAACCCAAATGACATGACCGTGTATTCATACAGGCCATACCGGGTTACAAATGCCATCTTCGGAATGTCTTGGGGTCTGATCTTCAGCTGATAGTACCTAGACCTAAGGTCGATCTTGGAGAACACATTGGCTCCACTCAACTGATCAAACATGTCTTCAATCTTGGGGAGTGGGTACTTGTTCTTTATTGTGACTTCATTGAGAGAGAATTAATCGACACAAAGTCTTATAGTCCTTTCCCACTTTGACACAAATAGAACTGGCGATCCCCAAGGAGAGGCGCTTGGGAAATGAATCCTTTTCCGAGCTGCTCTGCCAATTGCTTCTTCAATTCAGCCAACTCTTTGGATCCCATCCTGTACGCCTTCTTATAGATGGGCCTTGATTTGGGCATAAGTTCAGTGATGAACTCAATGTCGCGGTCAGGAGGCATTCTGGGCAGCTCATCAGGAATGTCGGGACTCCGATCCTAAGCCATAAGAATCCATCTTGTAACACATCACTTCACTTTGCGGTCTCACGCACGGTTATCTCCACGGCTGCCACATTACCTGGGCCGGGACCGTTTGCTTCTTTTAACTCACGTATGTGAATGTGTTGCTAGCATTCAAATGTCAAAGAACCCGGGCCGACATGACTAGTCGTAGAACCCAAGTGGCACATCCGTACAGGGACAAGCATACGTAACCCAGCAATGCAGGTGTCGATCTCTAGCGTGTGTAGACGAGTCATAGCAAGCTACAAGGACTCCATTACGCCATGGGACGTAAATGTAATCACTGCACGTAGATGAGTCGTAGTAGGCTACAGGGACTCCATTACACTGTGAGACATTTCCCCGAAGGGACAGACACAGCAACAAAGAAGGATACATGCCGGTCAATCAATGTGTCCGGGGCAGTAGCAAGCTACCAAGGCTCGGTGGAAGCACAAAGAGGCATTTCCTCGTAAAGAGTACTACTAAAGGCACACAAGTAGGTGTCGAATCCCATACATACCGTTGCACGTCACATGTACGCACGACATGCCCGATATGCATAGATACAACTATGGCATCACAACATAACCATACAACATTACAACATTTATTTAGAAGGCTCGGAAGAGCCAACACAATAAGATGTTACAAGTCGGGGTCACAAGACCCAAAATTCAGAGCATGCAAACAAACAAGTGGAAATTATACATGTCTGGGTACAAACATCTACAAAAGTGGCTAAAGGAGCCTGAAAAGCTACAACGACCCTACCAAAGGAACTAGACCTCTGTCTGGGATTCCCAAGCTAATCCGGTCAACATCGAACTCCACATCATAAATACCACTAATGAGACCGGCGTGTCGTCTGCAAAAACATAAATTAAGAAAACATGAGTACAAAGGTACTCAACAAGACTTACATCAGAACCAACTACATATGCATCAGTATTAGTGAAGGGGGTTGTGGAGTTTATCGCAGCAAGCCAGCTTTGGCTCTTGGCTAACCTGTACTACGACTACAAGTGCTTTCTTTGAGGTGGGATAACACTCACGAGTCCACATATTCACCAATCAATACACCACTATGGATCCACTCCCGTCTCCCTACGAGAAGGCCATCCATAGCACTCACACTTATCTTGCGTATTTTAGAGTATTCACTTCTAGTTTTCTATGAACCACATAAGTTCTCCAAGTAGTCCATATCCGAGGACGCGACTATTCGAATAGATTCATAAGCCTGCAGGGGTATACTTCTTCACACACGTTCTTGCCACTTATCACCATATGCACGTCATGCATCTCGGCAACCTTCAAGTAGAAGCACTGGCATGGGCGTCGGCCACGATCGTCAACCACACAAGACCCTAGTCCAGGTTTATCGCCTATTTGAGACTGAACCCGCACGGAAGTCCGGCCAAAGTTTCCGCTATGGCCTCAAACGATGTGTGCAGGGTTCCCAAGCCCACCATTTGGGTGCCACTTGGCACACCATGCCACTGTGCCTATACCGCATCACAGTCCACCCTGTCGGGCAGCTCTATGCACGGACGCCAACACTTTTCCTACAAACACTAGAAACTAGTTGCAACTCCTGGACAGAGGTCTAGGTGATTAATAAGCCGAGAGGGGTCGAGTTACCAGAGCCCAATGTGTGGTAGTATCTTATCTTGGATAACATACACATAACTCAGTTCTTAAGGACGGTCCCAATGACATAACCCGCCATGTACTCCTACATGTCCTCTCATCACTACCTTTACCAAATCGTGTTCACACACTTAGCTCTCACACAGTAGGACATGAGCACTGCCATTCTGATTCATCACCCAGATGGATCTGACCCCACACGACACGACTCTAAGCATAGTAGGCACAATAAGTAAGCATGCATGGATGAGTAAGCACAACAAGGCACAAGCAGTTGCTACTCATGCTAAGTGGTTTCAACTATTTACTGTGGCAAAGATAGGTCATGTGAAGGAATGGGTTCAACTACTGAGAATAGTAACAGTTGAATCATTGTTGTCCTAATGCAGTAAAAGAGACCAGGAGCGAGAGAGTGGGTTCATATCAGTATGCTAAAGGGGGTTTGCTTGCCTGACAGTCCTGAAGATATTACTTTTCATTAGTGTCAATGTTCACATCGTCAGAACCACCGTCTACCGAGAAGGAACAACACCGGCAAACAGAGAAAATAGCACATTCAATGTGATGCAACAAACATGATGCATGAAATGGCATGTTAAGGTACTGAATTGACCTAGTACTATAGATAGTCATATTAAGTAAAGTGGAATTCAAATATATATACTAAATTCCAACTCCAACACTATTTATTATATTATCCTAATCATGAAATGTCCTACTTGGTGATGTTAACTTTCTCAAACATGCATGATCATGGCATAAACAGATTCATTGGATTTTTCTAATCATTTTTCATATATAAATTATTTTCATCCGACTTACAGATTATTTTCTATGATTTTTATTAGTTTAAAACATTTTTTGAAAATATTAAATCATTTATAGATTTGTTTTAATTCCAGAAACATTTACTGTGTCATCATGACGTCATTGTGAGATCAGCAGGTCAATGGCCTGGTCAAAGTCAAACCTGACTAGCGGGACTCGCTGGTCAGTGACCCATTTGGTTAACAGGGTTATTTAAACTAACTAAAACATTTCTGGCTAATTAATCTTGCAGGGCCCACTATCAGTGCCTCCAGGGAATCTAATTAGTGGGTTAATTAACCCCTAATTGGGGCCACGTCAGCCAGGTCGGAGGGAGGCCGCCGCCGAACCTCCAGTGCGGCGGAGGCACGCCGGGAGGCCACGGGAGCGGTGGTGGAAGGCAACCGGAGGTAGCCCATGCTCCCGCGCATCCAAGGGAGGCAACAACAGGTCACAGGATGGTCAGAGCTGGCGGCAGCGGCGACTTTGGCAATGGCCGGAGCTCGGCAACGACGGGGATGGCGGCTAGGGGTCGAGCAGGGCAACGAGGCTATGGGGAGGAGCAAAGGGAGCTCACAGGGATGCTGAAGAGCTGGCCAGCGGGCTCGGGGACGACCGGGACGGTGCAAATCAATGGTGAGGATCCATGGCGGCCGGTGAAGGGAATCGGCGATGATGACGATCCTGAGGACTTTCGGGCTCGATTCCTCCGTCGAGGAGCTTCAGGGCCTCGAGGCAAAGCTTTTGGTCGGGTCAAGGAGGTTGGGCGATGGCGGGAGCTAGCTGGCGGCGACTACATGATTTCGTGTCTGGGGAGGAAGAAGCAAAGGGAGAGGGAGAGAGCAAGGGGGCAAATGGCGAGGCATCGACTCGATTCAGCAGGGTCTTCGGGGGCCATCCACGCATCCAGCTGTGCAGCTGCAAGCAGGAGGTGGCGACGCGACCAGGCACACGTGCGTCGTGCTCATCTCGCCTTTGCCTACTGGTAGAGGTTGAAGATGACCTCTTCGCCCCTGGTGGGCTGGGTCATCTCCTTCCCGGGCCAGGTAAGCCAGGTTGGGTCTTTCCCTTGTTCTTTATTTCTGTTTTGCTTTCTGTTTATTTTAATTTGTTTTGATTTGATTCAAAACCAATCCATTTTAAAATCTTCTGAAAATAGATATGTGAGTGGATGTAAAATATCCAGAGCCACATAAGAATTTTCAGAATATTATGATTTATATTTAATATAAATATAATATAAATCCTATTCAAATAATTGATGGTTTAACTCAACTGCCCAATATAAATATTTCTATGATTCCTAAAATATTGGTTTGGATATTTCCTCATGCCAATATTTTCTTGGGATACCAAGGACATTTTCTTGGACTTTTTTGAGGTAATTTATATATTTTTCTTTTGACAAAAATCTCTTTGAGGCTTGGTTCATTCCTCATTTCAAATTCATTTGAATTTAACATCATGCATGGATGCTCACTGATGCATCTAATAAAATTAACTGCAACAAATTCTAGGGTTGTGACAAGGAAACACATCTGGGTATTCACATACCACTGGCACTTGATCCAACTCAATTTCTGATAGACAGTTATACTGAGGGGCTTGAGTGGAGGAAGGGTTGGGAACATACTTGACTTACAATCCTTGGCTATTGGTCATGATGACAATCCTCTTGGCACAGTCTAACAAGCCTTGGTGCTTGGTTAACTAGTCCATGCCTAGGATCACATCCAAGCCTTCTGACTTCAGGATGATAAGGTCTGCTAGGAAATCTAACCCGATGATGTTAATCTCAACTCCCTTACAACCTATCCCAGACTTCATAACTGATACCGGGGTTTGTATCAACATACGACTACCCAGGGGTGTAGGCTTCATGCCACTCTCTGTTGCAAACTTTTTGGTGACAAAAGAATGCGAAGCTCCACAGTCAAACAATATTGTTGTTGGGGTTGAGTTGACGAGGAACGTACCCAGTATGACATCTGGGTCTTCCTGGCTTCCTCTACAGTGACGTGATTCACATGACCCTTTCCATTGTTGGGCTGGTTGTGGGGAGTGGGGTTCCTTGGGGGTGCTCCACGGCCTTGACCTTGGTTTGGCGCATTGGGGCATGATGTATCTAGATTTTTGTTGGGACACAACCTAGAGATGTGTCCTGGCTGACCACATCCAAAACAAGCGACTTGCCCAGGGTTGTTGTTGTAGTTCTTGCCACTGTTGTTGTTATTGGGGTTGTTGTAAGATGGCCTGGGATTGGCATACTGCTGAGGCTGGTAGGTCGGATGAGGCGTAGGAGGTCTGGCCTAATATGGCTGATAGGTTGGCTTGGCTGGGGCTGGCTGCCAGGGGCGAGCCTTCTGGTTGCTAGAGCTAGCCTTGCTGACCATATTGCGCTTGCGAGTGTCGTCTATGGCATGATGCTTGTTTTCCAGCATGACGGCCTTGTTCACCAGGTCGAAGAAGGCACGACAGTCGCAGATGATGAGCTGATACCACAGGGTCTATTGAAATCCTTCCATGAAGCGTTCCTTCTTGGCAGCCTCCGTGTTGACATCTTCAGGCGCATACCTTGACATCAGGTTGAACTTCTGCAGGTACTACTTGATAGAGCCACTTCCTTGCTTCAGCGCTCGGAATTCTCTCTTCTTGATAGCCATGATCCCAGAAGGAATATGGGAAGTGCAGAATCCTTCCTTGAAGTCATTCCAAGTGATCACATGCTCACCTTGCATGACCTTGAATCCATCCCACCAAGGTCGGGCGGTACCTCCGAGGCAGTGAGAGGCATTAAGCACCTTCTCAAGGTCCTCATTGCAATTGACCAGTGCAAGGAGGTCCTCGATGGTGCAGATCCAGTCGTCAGCATCCAAGGGTTCAGCAGTCTCGGTGAAGGTTGGGGACGAATTCCTCATGAACTAAGACAGAGAGGAGCGGCCATTGCCGTTCCTGCCTTGCTACTGGTTGTTCACAAGGGCCTGAGCCATCTGCTGAATAGCAGCATTGTTGGCTTAGCGCTCCTCCCGGAGAACTTGGAGAACTACGCTATGGTCATGTTCTCCAGTGGAGGTGGTGGCGGGGGAATGTCGCTTTGTGGCTGATCCTGGTGTCCTCCAGCATGAGCAGTCTCGCCAGCTCCTTGTTGCTGGCTTGAGTTGCCGGCTTCAGGGTTGGCGAATGAGCTGTTGCGGGTAGCAATCACCATCCTGTTTGGAGTAGCCAAGTCAAACAACTGGGACAGACGAGAGGAAAAGCAACAATTGAATAGCATGCCTAAGGGGGTTATTCGAGTGCAAGTATGGTAAAAAAAGGTCAAAAGACCAACATATATTAAGATAGACGATGGAGTCGCTTACATGTTGCCTAAGGCAAAAGCCCAACTTGAATCAGACCGCAAACAACAAAACAATCAACAAGCATGGTTTCTTATGAACCATTACCCAGACTCGACTTCGCATGAGGGGTACATGACTGATCCTACCCTAGGGGTTCTCAGACTCAGGTGGTGGAGTAATCGTGTTGTCGTTTTCTCATGACAGATGCCATGGGGTGGCTTATCATAGGTGGTTGGGGCCGGAGGACACCGACGGGCTCCGGGTGCGAGATTGGGCACAAGCGGTGATGGCACACGATGTACCCAGGTTCAGGGCCCTCCGGGGGAGGTAATACCCCTAGTCATGCTTGGCTTAGTTAGATGGATGGGTATAGGTACAATGGTGCTCCTGGAGCTGCGTCTAGAGGAGGAAGAAGGGGCAGCCGGCTCCTCTTCCTCCACTGCTAGAAGGGGTGGTGTATATGGAGATGATCGTTTGTGTGTGTGTGTCTATTCATCCCCATTGCATGGGGGGTGGCTTGGGGGATTTTATAAGCCAACCCCCGGCTCTTACAATATGTTATAAGAACAAAGGTGGGGGGACCCAGCTGGTAGTCCCTCCGGCTGGCCAGAGGGTCCCGCCGCTAGCGCCGTCTTGTCATTGGCGAGGCCTGCGGCCGAGCGGTCCCATATCCCATTGGGGCCCGTCGGCCGGCTTTGCGATTGACCCTCGCCCACCTGCCGCGGCACAGGCCGCCCCGGGGGGCGTCGTCTAGCACCGACCGTACCGAAGTCTCCGGTACGGCCAGCAGCACTGTAGCCATGCCGGGGCAGGTAATCGAGTGGCGAGGGCATGCCGGCACTATTCCCTCGCCCGGTCCCGCTCACCAAGGTTAGCGCCGGGACGGTTGGACTATAGCCACACACTGCAGTGTGTCAGCGGCCACTATAGCCACAGGGCCGCCCATCATGCCGGTGGCATCGCATCATCATACCCGCGAGCAGAAGGATGGGATGGGGCTTGTCTGTCCCAAGGTCAACGGAAGAGCCGGCCCGCGGTCAGCCGGCTATGCCCAGCTGACCAAGGGTCGAGCCGGCTCCTCGTCCAACCGTCCGGGGCACTAGCTGGCACTGGCTTGTGCCGGACGCCCTCCGGCCGGCCATGGCCTACTGGTTGCGTAGTTTTTCTTCGAAGCAAAACGGGTAAGACCCCGTTGCTTTGGCCTACCTAGGGGTAATAACCCCATTAGTAGTCCCCAAAGGCGGCGAGGGCCTGCGTCCGACGGACGGTGGGGAGCCGGTGGCTTCCCCCCAGCGACACCGCCTATGGGCCGAAGGCAAAAGGGCAGCCGGGTCGGCCGTTGGACCCGACGCCTCGGGTACCGGCGCACTGCCCCGGGACCCACACAGCCACACGGCATGCCACGCGGCGAGTAATGATGCGGCAGGTCCCGCACACGCGGGGAGACGGGACGTCTCCTGGGCCTAGCCCGGTAGGACCCAGGCGTAGCCTAGTAGGCCTCGGGGCATAGGATAGGATCCTCTACGCCTCGAGGTGGCCGTTACGGCCCTGGGCCACCCACATGTGCGGAGTTTCCAGGGGGAGTGGGCACAATCAATCCCACATCCCTCGGTCGTGGCTTCCCCTCTAAAAGGGGAGGAAGGACAGGAGGCGGAGGTACCCGTGCCCCACTTGCCTCCTTTCTGCCCTTCCTTGTTGCCTGTCTTTCTTCCTCGCATGCCGTCGCACCCGAGTCCGCACTCGCGCTCAGACGCCGCGATGGCCGACGGACGCGGTGGCAGCTGGGCTGGCTCCTTCGTGGTTGAGGCGGACATCGCTGAGCTACGCTGCACGCGCATGCTGCAGCCGGAGGAGCGGGTGGCCTCACGCCCGCCGGGCGACGATATAGCGCTGGCCTCAGCCAGGGGAACACGTCGTGTTCCTCTTGCACTTCTCCCGGGGCTTCGGGGTCCCGGTGAGTATCTTCTTTCGTCTCCTTCTAGATACTTTTCACCTCCAACCGCACAACCTTGGTTCGAATTTTATCCTTTACCTCTCCGCCTTTGTGACGTTGTGCGAGGGGTACCTCGGTATCCTTCCTTTCATCGATCTCTTCAATGCTCTCTTCTACCTCAAATCTCTGAAAAGCAACACCTGCGAGTGCACGGTGGTGTGCTGCCGCAGCGTCGCTTGCTTTCCTCCTCTTTCCCTCATCAATTCCGTCAAGGGGTGGCACTGGACGTTCTTCTACGTGAAGAATATCGACCCGAGGATGGATTACATCCGGCTGCCTCAGTTTGAGGACAGGCAGTCCTCCCAGCAGAACTGGTTGGGGACTGCCCCGCGTGGCGTGGCCCTGGACAAGCTTGGCCGGCTCACACAGCTGAAGAGCTCCGAGGGGATGGTCGTCGCTGACCTGGTGGCGGCCTTTATCTCGCGCCGGGTGTCGCCCCTCCAGATGAGGCCACACCGGATTTGCGACATGTCCGGCCGGCACGACCCCTACCGGCTGTCCACCGTCGAGCTGACGCCGGCTCAGGTGGCGAAGCGGGTGAACGCTCTCATGATGTTCAAGCTGAAGCCCGCCTCATGGTCCTTCGGCAAGGAGCCGTACGACCGCATCAACCGGCCTCCCCTGGTATGTTTTCCATCGAGGCGGTTCTTTTCTTGTTTGATATTCCCCAGCCGGTAGCTGCCTGGAGAACTTACTTTGATGTGCTGACCGCAGCTGCTGGTGCGACAGAACACGCCGGATGGCCCGCACCTGTAGATCTTCGAGACGGAGCGTGAAAACTCTGACTCCGAAGACTACTAGACGGGAGGCCGCCCGGAGGAAGGAGTGGACTCCTCGGGAGGAGTCGACGAGCCGGTGGATCCGCGAGGCAGCGCTCCTGGTGGATCCGGAGGGTCCGGCGTAGCCGGGGAACCCATCAGAGTGGGTGAGTTCCCTCTTTCCCCCTCCATCAGGGACTGGACGGATGACGACGATGATGATGACGATTTGATGATTCTAAACGGGCCTCCTCCCGTTGCGCGCCAGGACCGGAATAGAAAGGAGCTGTCGGGTCGAGCCCCAATGGCCGAAGCGGTTGGCCATGGGAAGAGGCTGGCTCAGGAGGGGCCGGCGGCCCCGCCACCCGGTCCGAAGCGGGTGAAGGTGGCCGTGTGGAAGCCGCCGCCATGCGCCAAGCGCGCCTTGCCCCTCATTATCTCGTAAGTTCTTCATTTTGCGTAGGTTTTGCTTCCGCCTCGTGAGCCGGATAATGATCGGTTCTTGGATGCTGTAGTGACCCCATCAAGCTCCACGAGGAGGAGCCGGTGGGGGAGCTGACGGATGCCGCCAGCCGGCTGGCCCATGAGCACGCGGCCACCTAGTAGGAGGAAAAGAGGAGGCTCGTGGAGCTGCGAGCTCCAGGTCCAGTACGCGAGGAGGGGCCGCGCACTCTGGGACCTCGAGCAGCCGGAGGCGGAGGGTGTCGGTGGATCCTCTGCGGGCGTCGGACTCGGCAGCAGAGTTAACCCGCATGTCGAGGCCTCCGTCAAGCGTGCTGCGAGGGGCGGTCATGGACCCGCCAGCGCCTCTGCCCGTGCAAGAGATGACCCAAGCGAGGGCGGCGACGACGAAGCCAGATCTCGAGGCGATCGGACCTGAGGTGCCGGAGGTGACCCCGCCTGTGTCCGAGCCGGTCCGGGTCGAGGTGCCGGAGGCCCCGGCCGCCCCGGAGGCGGCAGCCATGAGGGTGGAGGGGCCCTCCATCGCGACCGACGCGTCGGAACGATAGGAGGAGGAGCAGTCGACGGCGACGGGCAGGGGGCTGGTGGAGAGCGACTCCCACAACCTTGCCCTTGTCAACCCGCCCCCGGTGGCTGGCGCCGTGGCGAGCCCGGGCGGCTGCAGCGGCCGGGCCAGGAGGCCCCTGCGATCGATGCAGGAGGTGCTCTGGGACTGGGAAGCACTGGCGAGCGCGCCGGTCCTACCGGCTCCCCAGGCGGGCGGCCCGGTCCCCTCTTTTGGGGACTTGGGGAGCGTCTTGGACCGGTGCCGGCAGGAGCTAGCCCGGTTCTTGGAGACGGCCGACGCCGCCCTACAACGTGGGGAGGTAAGCCAGCTGTATAGTCTTAGACTTTTCAGTGGGGGCGCGCGAGCGCACACACTGGGTGTAGCCCCTGAGATGTGGGCCGGCTGGCCGGCTGACGGGCAGCCGGACCAGATCTCTTTCGATTGTGCCTTGACCTTTCCCCCTTTTTCTGTGGTAGGAAGGAACCTCCCTACGACAGAAGCTATTCGAGGAGGTGGTCTCCATCCACGACCACGGCAAACATGGCTTCTATAGCCTGGAAGAGGAGTTGGCTCACGTGCGAGGTCAGTGTAGTTGCATTTGTAGGAGGGGCACGTAGCCCCCGGGAGTCGGCTGACACCGGTTCTTGTTTTGCAGGTGAGCTAGCCACCCTTCGGGAGGAGAAAATTGGGCTTGCCTCCGAGCGGGAACGGATGGCGTGAGATGCCCAGGCTGCCGCACAGGAGACAGACCGGCTGGCCGCGCCACTGGTCGACGGGGAAGCGGCCCGGGACCATCTCAAGGCTGAGGGGGCGAAGGAGGCGGCGGCCCGGGAGACGATCGTCAAGGAGGCGGCTGACACCGCCTTGAGGACTGCCGCCCTCCAAGGCAAGGTGACCCGGCTCGAGAGGACGCTCGAGGAGGTCAGTGGTTCTGTCGCCGCGTCGGAAGCGGCCTGGGAGTCGAAGCGCAAGGTGGCGCTCCACTTCGCCATTGGGGTGGACGACGCGATCGAAGGTAGGTGCCAATCTTTCTCTTCCCCAGCCGGTTGCTCTTCCCTTTGCTGTTTCTCGTGTTTCATCTTGCCTTTCTTTCCTTCTCTTCTTCTTCCTTCCAGGGCATTTCCCGGAAACTCATCGCCACACTGCGCGCGCTGTTGAGGAGCACCCGGAATACCTTCGGGAGTGCGGTCGCTCCATCGAGGAGCATGTCGCGTGGGACATGGACGAGATCGGGCTCGGCATCGAGATGCGGATGACCCATCTTGAGCGAAGCGTGGAGCGGATCAAGACCGCCGGCAAGGAGGTCATCACCGTGCTGTGGCCGGGCCGTGGGACGCACCGCGTGGCTCAGTGGCTGGAGCATGCCGTCCCCTGCCTCGAAGCCTGGAAGGCCTCGGCTGCCCAAGCCGGGGCGTAGATGGCGCTCCGGTTCATCATGTCTTGGTACCGTGGCGTGGACCTAGGCCGGCTGGCGACCATGCGGGACGTGCCGGCCGCAGAGCGGGAGGCCCGCGAGCCGGCCCTTGTCCAGCGGGCCAACGAGCTCGCGTCGTATGTTGACGCGGACGAATTCCTGTCGTCCCTTGGTGAGGATGGCAAGCCATTGCCCGAGGACTCCTTCGGCATCCCTCAGGGCCTAGCGGAGGACGAAGTCGCCAACGAGAGCACTGACTCGAGCGGCGAGATGGCCGAGACCAAGGAGCCCGCCTCGAAGGCCAAGCAGGCCGACCCGAAGGCCGCGACCACCTCCAAGGCGAGGACCGAGCCGCCCCGCGACACGCCGGCTCGGGGGCACGCCGGCTGGCGACACACCGGTGGCCTAAGCCCCTGAGCATCTTTTTTATCTTTCTCCTTTTTTCTCCCTGCATGTAAAACTTGAGTCCACCCACTGGGGGTGTTTGTGTAATGAACTGAATCCTGGCCATGGGCCGCTTTTGCCTTAGTATTTATTCCATGAATATTCTGTCGTGTTTGCCTTGTGACTCATGCCGCCTCGTCCTTATCCTTTTTTACCTGCCTCGACTCTTTTCGTTTCTATCCCTTTTCCCCTTTGGTTTTGGCCCCATCAGCCCGACAGCCGGGAACCGGTCTGTATCTGGGTTGGGGCGTCTGCCTCAAGGGAGCTGGTTCAAAACTTAGGAATCACAAGGGTTTTTTGGGATAAGTAGAGTGGTAGAGACGCGGCGATGGTCCGGCTAGGCCGCGAAGGGGTCTCCCTTTGTTTCGACCTTTCGTGTGAGCCAAACCTTGCCACCCCGGGGCCCCGTTAGCTGGACAGTCGGGAGCTGGTTCTGTAGCTTGTAAGGGTGGGGAAGTTTGGCTGGCTCACATTACTTAGCCATTTTCCAGAGAGGCGCTTCTAGGCCCAGCCGGCTAGCCCCCGGGCCCGGGAGCCGGTGAGTGAGGAACACTTTTGAGAGAAATGAAACGGGGCGCGCCCCAAGAGTCGGCTTGGGCATCCATTGCATTCATAAGCCCAAAAGGGTGGGGATACATATTTACATTGATTTTTTAGCAGTAAAACGGGCGCAGGAGCGCCGCGTTCCATGGGCGCTCCGTCTCTTCACCAGAAGCATCTCTTTTGCCCTTCTGCGGCTTCTGGGCGTCTATCAGGTAGTATGCATTGTTGTGTAGCGCCTTGCTGATGATGAATGGGCCCTCCCATGGGGAGGACAGCTTGTGTTGTTCGACGGTTCACTGAGTCCGTTTGAGGACCAGGTCCCCCTTGCGGAACGAGAGTGGCCGGATCCGCTTGTTGTGTTAGTGCCGGAGCTTCTGCTAGTAGATTGCCGGCCGGCTCAAGGCCAGTTCGCGAGCTTCCTCGAGTAGATCAACACCGTCTTATCTTGCCTCCTTTTGCGTCCTTCTCCGTGTATAGGGCGACCCGAGGCGAATCGAACTCAATGTTGGTGGGGATCATTGCCTCGGACCCATACACAAGGAAGAAGGGAGTGTAGCCGATTGACTGGTTTGGGGTGGTCCTGAGACTCCAAAGGACGGCCGACATCTCGTCGATCCAGCAGCCGACCGACCTTACCAACGGCGTCATGAGCCGGGGCTTGATGCCATACAGGATGAGGCCGTTCGCCCTCTCGACCTGGCTGTTTGACTGTGGATGAGCGACGGTGGCCAGGTCGAGCAGGATTCCTTGCTTGGAGCAGAAATGCGTGAGTGCGCTCTTGGCAAAGTTGGTGTCGTTGTCGGTGATGATGCTGTGGATGAACCAGACGGCCGTGGGGCCGTCCAACTTCTTGACTGGTCGCGCCTCGATCCACTTGGTGAATTTGTCGATGGCCACCATCAAGTGCGTCATGCCGCCTCGAGCGGTCTTGAACGGGCCCACCATGTCCAGCCCCCAAATGGCAAAAGGCCATGAGAGGGGATGGTTTGGAGGGCCGTTGCTGGCAGGTGGCTTTGCATGCTGAAGCGTTGGCAGCCCTCGCACTCGTCGACCAACTTCTTGGCCACCTCGAGAGCCATGGGCCAGAAGAAGCTGTGGCAGAAAGCCTTGGCACCAGGGCCCGGGAGGCGGCATGATGCCTGCACTCGCCCTGGTGAATGTCAAGGAGGATCTCCAGACCCTTTTCCGGCTCGACGCATCGCTAGAAGACGCCGGTGGTGCTGCGATGGACGAGCTCGTTGTTGATGATGCCGTAGGCCATGGCCCGGCGCTGGATTTGCCTAGGCAGAGCCTCATTCGGAGGCAGCTCACCTCGCAGAAGAAACGCTAGGATAGGTTGGGCCCATGAGGGGGCCGAGACGGCGGCCGGCTCAGGAGCCCCCGGGGCTGGTTGATCAGTCCCCGGGACCGGCTCGGAAGCCCCCGAGGCTGGTCGGTCAGCCCTCGGTTCTGGCCTGTCGGCCCCTGGGGCCGACTGGTCGATGATCATCATGATGGCCATGCTACCGGGACTGTCTGCCTCGGATGCCGCCGACTCGATTGGAGCCGGCTGGGATGCCGACGGTTCGGGAGCCGGCGGTGAAGGTGCCGGAGAAGCGGCCGGGGCCGTCGATGGGCGCCGATGCCCGCCGGCATGAAGAATGACTCCGACCTTGGGGAAGGCTTGATAGACGGCTTGAGCATCCGTTCGAGGGAGACGCCGGCTGGGATGGCCTGCCGGGTGGAGCCGATCTTTGCCAACGCATCCGCCGCCTCATTATCCGCCCGTGGGACGTGATGAAACTCACAACCCTCGAAGGAGCCGGTGAGCTGTTGTACGAGGAAGCAGTAGCTGGCCATGTTGGCGTCCCTGGCGTCCCATTCCCCAGAGACTTGCTGCACCATGAGGTCGGAGTCATCGAAGCAGAGGATGCGTGTGATGCCAATCTCCTAGGCGAGCCGGAGGCCATGGGCGACGGCCTCGTACTCAACCACGTTGTTGGAGGCAGCAAAGTGGATCCGGAGGGCGTATTTGAGTTGACCACCTTTCAGTGAGGAGAGGACTATGCCGACACCAAGGCCGGTCCTTATTTTCAAGCCGTCGAAGTGCATGCGCCAATGTGTGGAGCCAAGGGGAGGCGGAACAAACTCCGTCTCCGCTCAGTCGACGAGGAAATCCGCCAATGCCTGTGACTTGATGGCGGTTGTTGGCTCGTAGCGGATCTCATGATCGGCGAGGGTGATGACCCATTTGGCGATCCGGCCATTGGAGTCCCGGCCGCTCATGATCTCACCGTGTAGGGCCGTGCTCACCACGGTAATTGTATGCTCTTGGAAGTATTAGTTGACCTTCTTGGCGGCGAAGTATATGCTGTAGCACATCTTTTCGTAGTGGGGGTTGTTGAGCTTGGACGCGGAGAGGACCTCGCTAAGGTAGTAGACGGGCCGTTGGACCGGCAAGGACTTGCCCTCTTCCGGCTGCTCGACCACCAGGACGACGCTGATGACTCGGGTGGTCGCCGCGATGTAGGCGAGCAGTGGTTGCTTCTCAGCTGGCACGGCCAGGATGGGCGCGCGGGTGAGCGCCTTCTTGAGGCTACAGAAGGCCTCGTCCGCCTCGTCGAGCCAGTCGAAGAAGCCCGGCCTCTTGGTTTGACCTGGCTCGATCAGAGCCATCTTACGAAGGAGCCCGTGGAGGGGCAAGGCCTTCGCCCCCAGTCAGCTGATGAACCGGCTGAGCGAGGCAAGGCAACCGGTGAACTTCTGGACGTCGGGGAGCCGGGTTGGCTTAGGCATGCGCTTGATAGTGCTGATCTTCTCGGGGTTAGCTTCGATGCCGCGAGTGGACACGAAGAAACCCACGAGTTGGCCGGCGGGGATGCCGAAGACGCACTTCTCCGGGTCGAGCTTGATCTTGTACTCGCGTAAGTTCGTGAAGGTCTCCCGGAGATCTTCGAGGAGGCTGAAGTGCTTCTTAGTTTTGACGTCAATGTCATCGACATAGACAAGGACATTCCTTCCTATCTGAGGCAGGAGGCACTTCTGCATGCACCGTTGGAAGGTGGCGCCTGCGGTCTTCAGGCCGAAGGACATGGTGAAGTAGCAGTAGGCCCTGAAGGGCGTGATGAAGGAGGTCTTCAGCCGGTATTCCGGGTCCAGCTTGATCTAGTGGTAGCCGGAGTAGGCGTCCAAGAAAGACAGCAAGTCGCAGCCGACCATGGAGTCGATGACTTGATCGATCCGTGGCAGGGCGAATGGGTCCTTGGGACACGCCTTGTTTAGGCTAGTGTAGTCGATGCACATGCGCCAGGTCTTGTTCTTCTTCAGTACCAGGACTGGGTTGGCTAGCCAGTCCGGGTGGAACACTTCCATGATGAACCCGGCTACGAGCAGTCGGGCGATCTCTTCGCCTATAGTACGCCGCTTCTCCTCAGAGAAACGGCGCAGGGGTTGCTTGACCGGCTTGACGTCCGGCCGGACATGGAGTTTGTGCTCGGCGAACTTCCTCGGAACACTCGGCATGTGCTTGGGGGACCATGCAAAGATGTCCCGATTCTCACAGAGGAAGTCGACGAGCTCGCCTTCCTATTTGTTGTTGAGGCGGGAGCCGATGGTGACGCACTAAGCCGGGTTGGCCGGGTCGAGCGGGATTTTCTTGGTGTCTTTGGATGGCTGGAAGAGGCCTCGTTGACGGATTGCGAGGGAGGAGTCGACATAGTCGGCTAGTTGGCAGCAAGGGCCACGAGCCGGTCGAGCTGCCGCCTCTCCTTAGCAATCTCCAAGGCCTCGGCCAGCCGACTGCCGTCTCGAGCGCACTCGAGTGACATTTTGTAGTCGCCCTTGATGGTGATTATTCCCTTGCGTCCCGACATCTTGAGCTTGAGGTAGGCATAATGGGGGATGACCATGAAGCTAACCAGAGCCGGCCGGCCCAACAACGCGTGGTAGGGGCCTGCGAGGTCCATGACCTCGAACAACACGGGCTCGCAGCGGAAGTGGCCGGGTCCCCCGAAGAGGACGTCGAGCGTGATCTTGCCGACAGGGGATCAGGACTTCCCAGGCACGATGCCGTGGAAGACCGTCCGGGTCGCCTGCAGGTCTTCTACCATCAGCCCCAGCTTGTGCATCGTGTCGAGGTAGAGAATGTTGATGCTGCTGCCACCATCAATCAGCACCCGAGAGAAGTGGCAAGCTTGCTCCTTGGTGGCGATGGTGGGGTTGAGGACCAAAGCATAGCTGCCGGGATTTGGCATCACGGCAGGGTGATCAGCCTGGCTCCAAGTGACCGGCTTCTCCGACCAGTGCATGAACTAGGGAGTCGCCGGCATGGTGGCGTTCACCTCACGGCAGAGCCGACGCTGAACATGTTTGCCCATCTCTTCACTGGTGAAGACGACGTAGCAACCGTCCTGGTTAGGGAACTGGTCGACTAGACGACCGTCGTTCTGGCCCGGAGCCGGAGTCGGCGCCGGGGTGGCGGCTTGGGCCAGGGCCGGCGCACGGGCTGGCAGCACGGGAGGAGCCAAAAGGCCATCCACCCGGGCCAATCGCTATGAGAAGCTGCACTGCCGGAGCGTGTGCGTATAGGGTTTGGCCCCTGAATGGTTCTTGCAGGGGAGGTCGAGCATTTGCTCGAAGGTGAGCTTTGGTTGCCAGGCAGCCTTGCCGATGCGCTGGCGTTGTCCGGATGGCTGGGTAGCCGACTCTTGATCCTCGACGGTATTGACCTGCCGGCTCCCGTAGCGGGGATCCGGCTGGTCGTTCTTGCGTTTGTTGTTCTGCGGCTGCCGGTTGTCGCCAGCCGGCCGGGTCGTGGCCGGTGTCGTTGTTGCCTTGGCGGGTAGGGTCGTATTGACCCGGATGGCCGAATGGCCTTGGCGTATCTGTCCGCCTTGGTCATGAGCTCGGCAAGCGTGGTTGGCTTGGAGCACAGGAGTTTATGCTTGAGATGGGTGCCGTCCCGGCAGCCCTTGATGAAGTATTGCACGGCTTGCACCTCGTGCACCCCCTCGCAGGAGTTGCGGAGCTCGGTCCACCGAGTGAGGTAGTCGCAGAGGGATTCTTCCGGCCCCTGAATGCACATGGCGAGTTCACGAGGACGGCCAGGCCGCTTGTAGGTGCCAGTGAAGTTGCGGACGAAGGCCTCTTCGAAGTCCGTCCAGGTGTTGATGCTGCTGGCCGCCAAGCTGTTCAGCCAGCTGCGGACGTCTATGCGCTTGTTCTCCCTGGCAATGCCCACCGCGGTGGTGTAGTCGATCAGCCAGTCTTCGGGCTTGGCGGCCCTGTTGTATTTCGGGGT
This sequence comes from Hordeum marinum, assembly GCA_022496015.1. Lineage (NCBI taxonomy): Eukaryota > Viridiplantae > Streptophyta > Magnoliopsida > Poales > Poaceae > Hordeum > Hordeum marinum. The sequence goes on from CM039675.1 coordinate 232,680,886, forward strand.
GTCCCTAGGGAGCATGAAGCCGGTTGGGAATGGCTCAGTGCGGATCAGGGGGCCGAAGCAGGCCGGACCAATCGAGCCCTCCTCCTCGAGGAGGGAAGATTGCGCGAGTTTGTCGAGGCAGTTGCGGGTGTCGTTCTCGCTGCGGGGGATGCACGGTCCGAGCCAAGCCGAGAGCTCGGGACAGACGGTGGGTGGCGCCGACTGCCTCGACTCGCGTCGCGGGGGCGGCATGTGCCCATGGCAGCGCCGGCTGCCGGATGCCGGCACTTTGTGGTGGCGACCGCTTCGAGGCGGCTCGTTGGTGTGCCGGCTACTGACAGCCAGCTGCTCACCCCCCGGCGTTTGAGAGGGCCGGGGGTTGCTTGCTCCGGCCCGACGGCCAGAGACGCGAGGGAAGCAAGAGTACTGGGCCGCCAGGCGGCTGGCAGTTCCCGTGCCCTCGTGCTCGGGCCGGGGGCCTTTAGTGGTGGCGCCGCCCATCACGAGCAGATGCTGCTGCGCATCAGCAACATCGATGAGCTCCTTGATGTGGTGCTCGTGGGCGGCACGCTCTTCGCCCTCCAAGGTGTCCAGTTCGTCATAGGCCACCTTGAGAGCCCGCAGGTTGGCTACAGGGTGTCGTAGACGGGAATCTTGCCGCCGAGGATTTCGGCGACTACGCGACTGTGATCGTGCACAGCCCCACGCCGGCTAGGCTCGGTGCCAGCCGGGGTGAGTCCGTAGCCGGAAGCGTACTCCCGCTATGCCGCCTCCATGCAGCGCCACATGAGCGCGAGGGTGGTGGCATCCTCGAACAGGACGCGACGAGCCGCCTCAAGATCGGCCGCGGCAGTGTCGGGGTTCGCCGTCTTGGCGATCGGAGTGCTCAAGCCCCGGAGGGCCGCACCGAGCGGGTCGGACGTGCCGACGCAGGCGGCGACAGCGATAGTCGCGACCCGCGCCCATCCGGATGCGGTGGAGGAGGTGATGGCCATCACTCCCACGCGATCATGGGATCCGCTGGACTAAGTCGCAGCGAGTACGCCCACGGCCGTGGGCGGGCCAACGCAGACGAGCACCCCCGCGGGATACTCGTCAGTGGACGGAGCCTCGATGAGGTTGAGCCTGCCGAAGCGCTCGGTGAGCGCATCAATGTCGGCCGTGAGGCCGACGGAGTTACCCATAGGGCATGCCAGGGAAGCCCCACGAGCTCCCCACAGTTACGCCGGGATGAGCGGCGACGGCAGGGAATGGCGAGGGGTCCCGCCCGGAGCATGAATCCGGCCGGCGCCGCGTACGGCCCCACGGTGGGCGCCAACTGTCGTCGTTTTCTCACGACAGATGCCATGGGGTGGCTTATCGTAGGTGGTTGGGTCTGGAGGACGCCGACGGGCTCCGGGTGCGAGATTGGGCACAATCGATGATGGCACACGATGTACCCAGGTTCAGGGCCCTCCGAGGGAGGTAATACCCCTAGTCCTGCTTGGCTTAGTTAGATGGATGGGTATAGGTACAATGGTGCTCCTGGAGCTGCGTCTAGAGGAGGTAGAAGGGGCAGCCGGCTCCTCTTCCTCCACTGCTAGAAGGGGTGGTGTATATGGAGATGATCGTTCGTGTGTGCGTGTGTCTGTTCGTCCCCGTTGCAGGGGGGGGGCTCGGGGGGTTTTATAGGCCAACCCCCCGTCTCTTACAATATGTCATAGGTACAAAGGTGGGGAGACCCGGCTGGTAGTCCCTCTGGCTGGCCAAAGGGTCCTGCCGCTAGCACCGTCTTGTCATTGGCGGGGCCCACCGGCCGAGCGGTCCCATCTCCCACTGGGGCCTGCCGGACGGCTCTGCGATTGGCCCTCTCGCACCTGCCGTGGCACGGGCTGCTCGGGGGGGGGGGGGGGGGCGGTGTCGTCTAGCGCCAGCCAGCCGAAGTCTCCGGTACGGCCGGCGGCACTGTAGCCACGCCGAGGCAGGTAATCGAGTGGTGAGGGCGTGCCGGCACTGTTCCCTTGCCCGATCCCGCTCACCAAGGTCAACGCCGGGACGGTTGGACTTTAGCCACGCACTACAGTGCGTCAACGGCCGCTATAGCCACAGGGCCGCCCATCGTGCCGGTCGCGTCGCATCGTCGTACCCGCGAGCAGAAGGACGGGACGAGGCTTGCCATCCCAAGGTCAATGGAAGAGCCGGCCCGCGGTCAGCCGGCTATGCCCAGCCGGCCGAGGGTCCAGCCGGCTACTCGTCTGACCGTCTGGGGCACCAGCCGGCACCGATTTGTGCCAGACGCCCTCCGACCTGCCATGGCTAGCCGGTTGCGTAGTTTTTCTTCGAAGCGAAAGGGGGAAGACCTCGTTGCTTTGGCCTACCTAGGGGTAATAACCCCTTCAGCTCGGTCTCGTAGCCACGCTCCTATGGGTCTTCCTCCTGCTCATCATTCGAACGGGCATCATTCCTAGTCTAAGGGGTCGGGGAGTGAGGAGGTCCATCCCGACGATGCTTCATTGGCGGGTCGGTGAAGAGCTCACGGTACTCCTTCGCACTCATGAGATGTCGACGTGTAGGTGCATCTCTAGATAGAGGTACTCCTCCTTGATAAGCGACAGCTGGTCATCCCTCGGGGGCTCCATCCTGCTTGATCTTGTCTGGCTTCATATTGGCTTGTCGAAGTAGCTCTCGGGTGTGGTGACGTTCCTCATGGAGCTTCACGAACTCCTTAATCAAGTGGTGAACCAGACTATTGGCAGAGAGGCTGAAGCAGATCTGGAACCTGAGTGGTGTGCCATCCTCTTGGGTCGGAACCAGTGTCCAACTCTTGCCAAGATCATCCTTCCTGAAGGGAAGGTAGCGAGTACCTGGCTCATTAGCCATCTCTGGAATGATGTCTCGTAGGTGCAAAAGTGCCTTGCGAATGGCTGACTCGACTGTGAGTATCATAGTCTCCATCCGTGGTACTTCAAAGAACCAACTAGTCAAGGAGTCATTTGCCTTCATGACCACATCCACGTGGTACTCCTTCGTGATGGCATCAACCCACTGCTCGTGGAAGAGGAATACGGGTGGTTGGCGAAACTGGCACTTCTCTAGGCTATCCCCAAGGAGTAAGGGAAAGTTGGATGTCAGGAAGGCTTCAGGTATGACGGCCATCTACAAAGGTTTGAAGGGAGGAGAGTCAACAAAGTGTTGTGTGAAGAATAGAAGAGGTAAATAGTACATACTTCCTAAGTATAGGTGCTAGGTGTAGTTTTGAAAAACGGTTTTATCCTAACTAATGTCCATGCTAACTAAGGGCTTCCTACAGTCAGGATGGCTCTGATACCAGCTCTGTGGGCACCCTAACTCATAAGTCGTGATCACCGAATGCATGTGTACAGTGATCCTAGAGATCAATGCTCACTGAACACACAGAAGCTGAATAACAAGAGTCTTACATCCACATTAGCGTCTTACGCAAATAAACACCATGAAGGTCTAGTCTTACATAGGTAGGGCCACAAGGTCCAAATACATAAACTCGACAAACAGCGGAAATCTTAATCGAAAGCGTGAACCCATTGCCATCTGCCTTAACCTATAGGCATTCTGACTGGGAAGTGTCCTAGTTTGCATGTTCATCACCAACAAACTCTTCGCCAAACTCCTGTTCTTCCATGCCTGGACAATTAAATAACCAGTGGCAAGCCAATGAGTACTTTGAATGTACTCACAAGCAACCCCAGTCGTGGAACGACATAATAATGATGCATGATATATCACTAAGTATGTAATGACATGATCAAGTAGCTAGGTATGCATGCATAACCAGTTGGTAGATAACTATATGAACAAGTTACAGATATCATCATAAGCAGGGATTGAACATCTCATGTTCATTCATTATGCTAAGTCATCGAACTTAGTTCAATCATCATGCTCAGACATCGGACTTAGCTCAAGTAGCATCTTTGTCACCAACACACACAAACACACGCACATACACACACACATCAGTTTGTGAAAACATTTGGATGGAGCACAAGAGCGGTCATCCAACTATCCTTGACCATGGACACGGCTATTCAAATAGTTTTACACTCTCTAGAGGTTTGCACACTTTACTCACAAGACTCGGGGAACTTCTGTGTCATCCACGACTCTCGGTATATGACATACCCGTGGTAAGCACCCAAACAATGCCTTTCCCCTGGCGATACTAAAAAGATGCACTCGATTGGTACCCAGCCCACATGATGTACATGTCTCGTAGCATCCATGCAGGGACCAATGGTGTGCCCGGTGCCTATGAAAATAACGCATGATCGTCCATACCGGCACGACCCCGTATCGAGAGTGACCACGCCACTCCCGCCACTAGTAATGCGGGCTCCTTTCCAGTACCCACCAAGGTAGTCAACAGAGCCCCGTCCCATAAGTGGTACCGTGGTTGCACATGTAAGGTTGGAGTTACAGTCGCAACTTGCACCAATGCGTTTTCGAAAACCACACACACACACACTTGCTCCGGTACACCACTTCTTTCTCAAGTGGTCACCCAACTCACCATCATCTCCCATGGGCATTAATGGCACCTGATGGGGTTTTCGAAAAGTCTTTGGAATCATCTCTTTAATTCCATCACCATGCATAATCCCTAACCCACTTGCGTAGCTTCCACTAGCATCCTATCTACACCCACCTGCATAACCCTCATAAGGTGGTAGGGTCATGCACGATGCAAGTGTCAACGGTAAAAGTGTCGGAAGCAACCTACCTAAGTGGTCACTACTCCACATGATCAAGCATAACGAGAGTAAAGTGCTATATGACATGCAATGAAAATGGTTTCTTAATATGGTCAAAGAGCTGCTTGCCTGGCTCAACAAAGTCTTCGAGGTCTTCAAAGTCTTCGGGCTCAACTCCTTCGCCAATAGCGCAATCTATCATCGCGATAAATATTGATAAAAATAAGCATCACACAAAAACAGAGCACACAAAGCTATTATTAAAATGCTACCCTACTCTGATAATTACTAAAAACTATACTAAAAATATTTTTTTAAGATTTTGATATGAAAAAGGTTTTCAAAACTATTTTTAACAATGGCTAAAAATGCCAAAAGGGTTTTTAAAATCAAACAGTACGTAAAAAGTTTTCAACATTTTTCACAAATGGCACTATTAAATTCTTTGAAATATTCTAACATTTTAGGTGGAAAAATATTTGGAATTGGATTTATTTTCTGGTCTGTGGAATTTTTGGAAAGCAGGGGAAAAAGAAAAAGAAAAAAATGGCACTATGCCCTTTCTGGCCATAAGCATCGCAACCGAGCCGGCCCAAAGGGTACCCGGCCCAGGGCGAGATGGTGCGTGCGGCACGTTTATTTTTAAACATGCCCGCGGGCCCAACCTGGCAGCGAGAGGTTGAAGGACGAGGGTATGACAGGTGGGCCCCACCTGTCATCCCTCACCTCGCGATAGGGAGCAGATGGGGCTCACCGTCAGGGGCTCAGGCCACGGCTCAAGCGGAGGGCACCGCCACGCTCAGGGTCTTCCCACGCGTCGGTGGGTGGCCGAGGGGGTCGCCGGTGTGGAGGGAATTGCCGACAAGGGTTTCCGGCTTGGGTTCGAGCTCCTGACCATGGAAACGAGGGGGTTTGGGCACGTGAGAGCAATAGAGTGGAGGAGGGAGCGAGAGGGGGGCAGGGTGAGCTCGGGGGAGGGCGTTATATAGCCAGGCGCTGGTGTACCATGGACGCGGGTCTGGCGTGGTCGAGGCCAACGCTTGAGTTCTCGAGGGCTCGCCAGGGCGTGTCCTGGGTGTTCCTAGGCGTGGTCTTGGTACGCCGAAGGGGAGAGAAGGAGCGGCCGTAGCCCGGGCGTCGCGCGTGTGAGGTCGCCCATTAGGGTTCTCAAGCAGCCGGCGCGCTTACGATAGAGGGGCCAGAGGGGGGAGAGAGAGGAGGTGGAACAAGGAGGGTGTGTTGCGGACGCCGAGGTGACGATCAGGGACTGTACATATGACGATGATGACGATGAAGATGATGTGATGATCCTGAACGTGCCTCTACCCTTAGTTCAGCAGGGTCGGCATGGGCGGAGGGAGGAGTAGCCAGCTCAAGCCTTGGCGAACGGAGCCGCCAGCCGAGCGAAGAGGCTGGCTCAGGAGGAGCCGGTGGCCCCGTCGCCCGTCCATAAGCGGGTGAAGGTGGCCGCAGGAAAGCCGTCGGCGCGCGCCAAGCGGGCTTTGCCCGTCGTCACCGGGTAAGTTTTTTCTTTTTCCTGCGTGTGTTTCCTTTCGACTCCATATGCACCGTAGGGACCCCATCGAGCTTCACGAAGGGGAGTTGGCGGTGGACCCGGCGGACGCCACCAGCCGGCTGGCCTGCTAGCATGCGCCCACACAGTGGGATGAGAAAAGGAGGCTCGCGGAGCTGCGACCCTCAAAGTCCAGAACGTGAGGCGGGGCCTCGCATTACAGGTCTTCGAGCGGTGCGAGGCGGAGGAGGTCTTCGAGCGGTGCGCTGGCATGCATCCCGACCCTTCTAGTTCCCTCGGCGGGTGGCCCGCTCCCCGCACTCATGGAGCTAGGGAGCGTCCTGGACCGGTGCCGCCAGGAGCTGGCCCGGTTCACAAAGGCGGTCAACACCAGCCTGCGGCACGCGGAGGTAAGAGTTGTCATCTTTATCGAATTTCTTAGTGGGGGCGCGCAAGCGCACCCACTGGGTGTAGCCCCCGAGATGCGGGCCGACTAACTGGCTGATGGGCAGCCGGGCTGGATCTCTTTGAGCGTCTTTTTAACTTGGGCGTCATATGGCAGGAGGGGAACTCCTAGCGGCAGAAACTGTTTGAGGAGGCGGTCTCCATCCACGACCGTGGCAAGCATGACTTCTACTGGCTGAAGGAGGAGCTGGCGCGGGTGCAAGGTATGTCAAGTTTTGTGGGAGGGGCGTGTAGCCCTCGGGAGCCGGGCCAGCTGCTTGACAGCCGGAACGGGCATAGAAGGGCCGGCTGACGCCTGCTTTGTATTGAAGATGAGCTGACCGCCCTCTAGGCGGAGAAGACCGGGGCTGTCTCCGACCGGGACCGGCTGGCACATAGCATCGAGGCAATCACTCAGGAGAAGGACCGACTGTCCACTCTGCTGGTGGATGGGAAGGCGGCCCAAGACCGCCTCAAGGCTGACGTGGCGCGGGAGGTGATGGCCAGGGAGAAGGCCGTCCAGGAGGCGGCTGATGCCGCCCTCCAAGGCGAGGTGACCCGCCTCAAGAGGACGCTGCAGGAGCTTAAGGGTTCCCTCGCCAAGGCGGAGGCGGCGTTGGCACCGGAGAAGGACTCGTCGCTCCACTTTGCTATCGAGGTGGACGACTCTATCCAACGTAAGTGTCCGATTTTCTTTTTCCCAACCGGTTGCCTTTTTCTTTCTTGGTTCTTGTTCTTGATTCGCCTCTCTCTCGTTCTTCCCTTTCTTATCTTAGGGCGCTTCCCGGAAACTCAGCGCCGCGCTGAGCATGCCGTCGAGGAGCACCGAGAGTGTCTCCGGGCGCGTGGGCACTCCATCAAGGAGGACACCACATGGGATGTGGTGGAGCTTGGGTTTGCCATTGAAAACCGGTTGATTCACCTCGAGCGGAGCATGGAGTGGCTGAAGACGGCTGACAAGGAGATCATCGCCTCCTTGTGGTCGGGCCATGGAGGAGCTTCGGAGAACCGCGTGGCCTTGTGGATGGAGCACGCCGTGGCCCGGCTCAAGGTCTGGAAGGTGTCGGCGGCACGAGCCGGAGCACAGTTGGTGCTCCGGTTCGTAACTTAATGGTACCGTGGCTTGGACTTGAACTGATTGGCCACCATGCGGGATGAGCCGGCCGAGGAGCAGGCGGCCCGTGAGCCGGTCCTTGTTCATCATGCCAATGAGCTCGCATCGTACGTTGACCTAGACGAGCTCCTGTTGGCCCTTGGCGAGGACGGCGAGCCGGTGGCCGAAGACTACTTCGGCATCCCCCAAGGTCTGGGGCACGAGGAGGTTGCCGCCGAGTGTACCGACTCCAGTGGCGAGACGGCTGGGACTGCAGAGGCCGCCTCGAAGGCCAAGGAAGCCGACTCGAAGGCCGCAACCACCTCGGGGATGGGAGTCGAGCCGCCCAGCAATGCGCTGGCTGGAGGCGCACCGGCTGGTGACGCGTCGGTGGCCTGAGCCCCCAGGCGTCTTATCTTTTTTCCCTCTCCTGCATGTCAGGCTTTAAGTCCACCCACTGGTGTGTGTAATATAATGAACCGTGATGGTCGTGGGCCTCTTTTCTCTTAACATTCGTATTGTGAATATCTGATGTGTTTTCCTTATTGCGCGTGCCTTCTCGTCCTTACACTTTTTTGCCGCTTTCGTTCCGTTTGTTCTGCCCCTTTTCCCCTTTGGTTTCAGCCCTGTTAGCCCAACAGCCGAGAGCCGGTCTATAGCTAGGTTGGGGCGTCTGCCTCGAGGGAGCCGGTTCTGAACTTAGGAACCGCGAGAGCTTTTTAGGGTAAGTAGAGTGGTGGAGGCAAGGAGGTGATCTGGGTGGACCTAGCCGGCATCTCGTTTGCGATAGATCTTTCATGTGTGCTAAGCTTTGCCGCCCCGAGGCCCCGTCAGCCGGACGGCCGGGAGCCGGATCTGTAGCTGGAAGGGGTGGGAGGGCTTGCTAATCTCACACTACTTGGTCAATTTTTGGGAGAGACGACCTAGGACCATCCGGCAAGCCCCCGGGCCCGGGAGTCGGGTCGGGGAGCCGGTGAGTGAGGAGACCTTCGAGGGAAATGAGAAGGGCACGCCCCAAGAGCCGGCCTGGGGCACCCATTGCATTCATAAGCCTAGAAGGGGAGGGATACATACATACACTGGTCTTTTCAGCAGTAAAACAGACGGAGGAGCGCCGCGTTCCATGGGCGCTCGGTCTCCTCGCCGTAGGCGTCTCTTTTGCGCTTCTGCGGCTTCTAGACGTCTATTAGGTAGTACGCATTGTTGTGCAATGCCTTGCTGGCGATGAACGGGCCCTCCCATGGGGAGGACAACTTGTGTTGTCCCACTGTCCACTGGATGCGCCTAAGCACCAGGTCCCCTTCACGTAAGGAGAGCGGCCGGATCCGCTTGCTGTGGTAGTGTCGGAGTTTCTACTGGTAGATTTTTGTCTGTCTCCAGGCCAGCTCACGGGCCTCTTCGAGCAAGTCAACGCCGTCTTATCTTTCCTCCTATGCGTCCTTCTCCGTGTATAGGGCGACCCGAGGCGAGTCGAACTCGATGCCAGTGGGGATGATCGCCTCAGACCCGTACACAAGGAAGAAGGGCATGTAGCCGGTTGATCGGTTAGGGGTGGTCCCGAGACTCCAAAGGATAGCTGGCAGCTCGTGGACCCAGCAGTCGGCTGACCTTACCAGCAGTGCCACGAGCCGGGGCTTGATGCCAAACAGGATGAGGCCGTTTGCCCTCTTGACCCGGCTGTTTGACTGCGGATGAGCGACGAAGGCTAGGTCAAGCCGGATTCCTTGCTTGGAGCAGAAACGCGCGAGCGCGCCCTTGGCAAAGTTCGTGCCGTTGTCGGTGATGATGCTGTGGGGGATGCCGTAGCGAACCATGATGTCGTCGATGAACCGGATGGCCGCGGGGCCGTCTAGCTTCTTGATTGGTCGTGCCTCGATCCACTTGGTGAATTTGTCAACAACCACTAGCAAATGTGTCATGCATCCTCGTGTGGTCTTGATGGGACCCACCAGGTCCAGCGCCCAGACGGTGAAGGGCCACGAGAGGGGGATGGTCTGGAGGGCCGATGCCGGCAGGTGGCACTGCATGCTGAAGTGTTGGCAGCCCTCGCACTCGTCGACCAACTTCTTTGCTGCCTCGAGAGCAGTGGGCCAATAGAAGTCGTGGCAGAAGGCCTTGGCCACCAGGGTCTTGGAGGCGGCGTGATGCTCGCACTCGCCCTGGTGGATGTCAAGGAGGATCTCCAAACCCTTTTTCGGCTCGACGCACCGCTGAAAGACGCTTGTGGTGCTGGGATTGACGAGCTCGTTGTTGATGATGCTGTATGCCATGGCCCGGCGCCGAATTTGCCTCGCCATGGCCTTGTTCGGGGGAGCTTGTTGCGTAGAAGGAATGCCAGGATAGGCCGTGCCCATGAGAGGGCCGAGACGGGGGCCGACTCAGGAGCCCCCGGGCCCAGATGATCAGTCCCCAGGACCGGCTCGGGAGCCCCTGGGGCCGATTCGTTAGCCCCCGGGTCGGGGACGGCCGTGACGGTGTCGATTGCCATCATGACAGCCGCGGCGTCGGAGCTGACTGCCCCGGATGCAGCCGGCTCGACTGGTGTTGGCAAGGTAGCCGAGGTCGATGGAGCCGGAGGAGAAGACGCCGAGGGGGCAGCCGGAGCCGTCGATGGGTTGGCAGCGTGTGCCGGCACGAAGGTGCATTCCGATTCTGGGGATGGCTTGATGGATGGGTCGAGCAGCTGCGCAAGGGAGACGACAGCTGGGATAGACTGCCGAGTGGAGCCGATCTTTGCTAGCGCATCGGTCGCCTTGTTGTCCGCCCGTGGGACGTGATGGAACTCACAGCCCTCGAAGGAGCCGGTGAGCTGTTGTACGAGGAAGCGGTAGCTGGCCATGTTGGCGTCCCAGGCGTCCCATTCTCCGAAGACCTCCTGTACCACAAGGTCGAAGTCGTCGAAGCATAGGATGCGCTTGATGCCGATCTCCTTGGCGAGCCGGAGGCCATGGACGATGGCCTCGTACTCGGCCACGTTGTTGGAGGCAGCGAAGTGGATCTGGAGGGCGTACTTGAGCTTGTCACCTTTCGGGGAGGAGAGGACTATGCCGGCACCCAGGCCGGTCCTCATTTTTGAGCCATCGAAATGCATGCGCCAATGCGTGGAGTCTGGGGGAGGTGGCACAAACTCGATCTCCGCCAAGTCGACGAGGAAGTCAGCCAACGCATGCGACTTGATGGCAGTGCGAGGTTCGTACTGGATCTCGTGATTGGCGAGGGTGATGAACCATTTGGCAATCCGGCCGATGGTGTCCCGGCCGCTCATGATCTCGCCGAGCGGGGCCATGCTCACCACGGTGATGGTATGCTCCTGCAAGTACTGCTTGACCTTCTTGGCGACGAAGTATATGCCATAGCACATCTTCTGGTAGTGGGGGCAGTTCTGCTTAGACGCGGAGACAACCTCGCTAAGGTAGTAGACGAGGCATTTGACCGGTAGGGACTTGCCCTCCTCCGGCCGCTCAACCACCAAGACAACGCTGATGACGCGAGTGGTCGTCACGATGTAGGCGAGCAAGGGTTCCTTCTCAAACAATGCAGCTAGGATGGGCGCATGGGTGAGAGCCTTCTTGAGGCCATGGAAGGCCTCGTCCGCCTCGTCGGGCCAATCGAACATGCCTGGCTTCCTGGTGTAAACTGGCTCGACCAGAGCCATCTTGCGAAGGAGCCCGTAGAGGGGCAAGTCTTTCTCCCCCAGCCGGCTGATGAACCGGCTGAGCGAGGCGAGGCAGCTGGTGAATTCTGGACGTCGCGGAGCCGGGTCGGCTTGGGCATGTGCTCGATTGCACTGATCTTCTCCGAGTTAGCTTCGATGCTGCGGGCGGACACGAAGAAACCAAGGAGCTGGCGGGCGGGGACACCAAAGACGCATTTCCCCAGGTTGAGCTTGATCTTGTATTCACACAGGTTCACGAAGGTCTCTCGGAGGTCATCGAGGAGGCTGAAGTGCTTCTTGGTTTTGACGACGATGTCGTCGACGTAGACGTGGACGTTCCTGCCTATCTAAGGCAGGAGGCACTTCTCATTGCACCGCTGGAAGGTGGCGCCTTTGTTCTTCAGGCCGAAGGACATGGTGATGTAGCAGTAGGCCCCAAAGGGCGTGATGAAGGAGGTCTTGAGCCGGTCTTCCGGATCTAGCTTGATCTGGTGGTAGCCGGAGTAGGCGTCCAGAAGGATAGCAAGTCGCAACCGGCCGTGGAGTCGATGACTTGTCAATCCGTGGCAGGGAGAATGGGTCCTTGGGGCACGCCTTGTCCAGGCTGGTGTAGAAAATGCACATGCGCCAGATCTTGTTCTTGTTCAGCACCAGGACCGGGTTGGCCAACCAGTCCGAGTGGAAAACTTCCATGATGAACCTGGCCGCGAGCAGCCGAGTGATCTCTTCTCCTATAGTAAACCGCTTCTCTTCGGAGAAACGGCATAGGGGTTGCTTGACCGGCTTGATGGCCCGCCGAACGTGTAATTTGTGCTCGGCGAACTTCCTCGGAACACCTGACATGTCCTTGGGGGACCATGCAAAGATGTCTTGATTCTCACAGAGGAAGTCGACAAGCTTGCCTCCCTATTTGCTATCGAGCGGGGTTGTCCGGGTTGAGTAGTATTTGCTTGGTGTCCTTTGATGGTTGGAAGGAGGCCTATCCGACAGACTGCGAGGGGGGAGCCGGCACGGCCGGCTGGCTAGTAGCAAGGGCCACGAGCCGATTGAGCTGCTGCTTCTCCTCGGCGATTTCCAAGGCCTCAGACAGTCGGCTGCCGTCTCAAGCGCACTCGATCGACATCTTGTAGTCACCCGCGATGGTGATGATTCCCTTGGGGCCCGACATCTTGAGCTTGAGGTTGGCGTAATGGGGGACCGCCATGAACTTGACAAGGGCCGACCGGCCCAACAGCACATGGTAGGGACTTGCGAGGTCCACGACCTCGAACAGCACCGGCTCGCGGCGGAAGTGGCCGGGTCCACCAAAGAGGATGTCGAGTGTGATCTTGCCGATAGGGGGGCAGGACTTCCCAGGCACGATGCCATGGAAGACCGCCCGACTCGCCTATAGGTCTTCTATCTTTAGCCCCAGCTTGCGCATCGTGTCGAGGTAAAGGATGTTGATGCTACTGCCACCAAATACCAGCACCCGTGAAAAGTGGCAGGTGCGCTTCTCGGTGGCGATGGTGGGGTCGAGGACCAGGGCGTAGCTGCCAGGACTCGGCATCACGGCGGGTTGATCTGCCCGACTCTAGGTGACCGGCTTCTCCGACCAGTGCATGAACTGGGGAGTTGCCGGCATGGTGGCGTTCACCTCACAATGGAGCCGACATTGAGCATGTTTGCTCGTCTCTTCACTGGTGAAGACGACATAGCAACCGTCCCGGTTGTGGAACTGGTCGTGAAGATGACCGTCGTTTTGGGCTAGAGTCGGCGCCGGGGCGGCAACTGGGGCTAGGGCCGATGTGCGGGCAGGTGGCACGGGAGGTGCCAAAAGGCCATCCCCCCAGGCCAATCGCTATGAGAAGCTGCACTGTCGGAGCATGTGCGTAGAGGGTTTGGCCCCTGAGTGGTTCTTGTAGGGGAGGTCAAGCTTCTACTTGAAGGTGAGCTTTGGCTACCAAGCAGCCTTGCCAGTGCACTTGTGCTGGGTTGGAAGACTAGGCAGGCAACTCCCGCTCCTCGATGGTGGCAACCTTCCGGCTCCCGTAGCGGGGATCCGGCTGGTCGTTCTTGCGTTTGTTGTCCTATGGCTACCGGTTGTCGGTAGCAGGCCGAAACGTTGCCAGTGTTGTCGTTGCCTTGGTTGGCGGGGTCGTCTTGACCCGGATGGCTGAATCAACCGTGGCATACTTGTCCGCCTTGGTCATGAGCTCGGCAAGTGTATCCGGCTCGGAGCACAGAAGCTTGTGCTTGAGAGGGGTGCCTTCTCGACAGCCTTCGATGAAGTACTGTATGGCTTGTACCTTGTGCACCCCCTCGTAGGAGTTGCAGAGCTCGGTCCATCGAGTGAGGTAGTTGCGGAGGGACTCGTCCGGCCCCTAAACGCACATGGCGAGTTCATGGGGGCGGCCAGGCTGCTTGTAGGTGCCGGTGAAGTTGCAGATGAAGGCTTCTTCGAAGTCCGTCCAGGTGTTGATGCTGTCGGTCGCCAGGCTGTTGAGCCAGGTGCGGGACGAGCCGATCAGCATGAGGGGAGTGCAGCGAACTGCAAAGGGCTTGTTCCCCTAGCCATGCCGACCACGATGGTGTAGTCGATCAGCCAGTCCTTGGGCTTGGCGGCCCCGTTGTACTTCGGGGTGTCTCGGGGGAGCGTGAAGCCGGTTGGGAACGGCTCATTGCGGATCCAAGGGCCGAAACAGGCCGGGCCAATCAAGCCCTCCTCTTCGTGGAGGGCAGACTGTGCGAGCTGGTCAATGTGGTTGCGGGCGTCGTTCTCGCAGCACCAATTGTCGTCGTTTTCAAATGACATATGCCATGGGTAGGCTTATCATAGCTGGTTGGGGCCGGAGGACGCCGATGGGCTCCGGGAGCGAGATTAGGTACAAGCGGCAGTGACACACGATGTACCCAGGTTTAGGGCCCTCCGTGGGAGGTAATACCCCTAGTCCTGCTTGGTCTAGTTTGATGGATGAGTGTGTTTACAGGGTTGCTCCTGGAGCTGAGTCTAGAGGAGGAAGAGGGAGCAGCCGTCTCCCTTCCTCCACTACCAGGTGTGAGAATGTGGGAAGTGTTCTGTGGGTGTGTGCGTGAGAGTTGTTCGTTTTCGTTGCATGGGGAGCTCGGGGGGTTTGATAGGCTAACCCCCCCGGCTTACAATATTCCTAAGGTACAAAGGTGGGGGGACCCGGCTGGCAGCCTCTCTGGCTGGCCAGGGGGTCCCAACCTTCGAGCCGTCTCGTCGCCTGTAGGGTCCATCGGCTGAGTGGTCCCGTCGCCTGCTGGGGCCCGCCAGCCGGCTCCGCGATTGGCCCTCACCCACCTGCCGCTGCATGGGCCGCCCGGGAGGTGTCGTCTAGCGCCAGCCGGCCGAAGTTTCCGGTATGGCCGGCTGCAATGTAGCCATGCCGGGGCAAGTAATCAAGTGGGCGGGGGCGGGCCGACAATGTTTCCCCGCCCGGTCACGCTTGCCAGGTCAGCAGTCTGGACGGCCGAACTGTAGCCATGCGCACCCGTGCATCAGCGATTACTGTGGCTACAATGTTGCCCGTTGTGGCGGTCATGTCGTGTCGCCGTACCCATGCACAGAGGGATGGGACTTTGCATGTCTGCCCCAGGGTCAATGGAGGAGGCAGCCCGGAGGCAGCCGGCCGCGTCCAACCGGCTGGGGGTCGTGGCGGCTCTTCGACCATCCGTCCGTGGGCCAGCCGGCGGTTGCAACAGCCGGCCGCGCTCGAGCCGGTCGTGGACAGCCGGTCGCATACTTTTTCTTCGAAGTGGGGAGGGGAACCCCGTTGCTTTGGCCTACCCAGGGGTAATAACTCCGTTAGTGATGTGGGTTCCCAAGAACAAGAACTAGAGAGTTCTTGAGGGGTGACCCCGCCAATGAAATTCACTCATATTCATTATTGGCAAGATGTATTTGCAATCAACATCAACCCAATGTAATAGATCAAGGAGTCATACATTGCCTCAATGGTAAGCAATGGACAAGGTAATCAACAAATCAATGGACATCATCAGACATGCTTTGCACTCTATGTCCATAGATATCCTTGTATCTGTCTCTTGTGTGTTGTGACTAACCCATGTAGGTGAGGAGAGTAAGGAAACAACAAGGATGCTCCCAATTCTTTGTGATCTTCATCAACCTTGAGCATCCACCACTATCTCACCAACATGAAGTCTTCATCACAAAACCCAAGGTTAGTTTATCCCTCTTATGGGGGATGTCACATCAAGGGGGAGCTTTACTCTAAGACTTGAGTCAAAGCATCTCCTAGTATGTGACAACATTAAATGCTTTATGTAAAAGTGGTAACTTCACTCGCGCTTAAACGATGAGTATGCCTATGATCAAGTACTCTTGCTTGGCTCCTAAGTCAAATACTCATCTATAGATGACTTTGTCATCGCCCAAGTGCTTGTTAGATGCTAGCGTGTTTGTGCATGTTTGCCATGATTTCATTTGACATCTTATTGCGTGAGTATGTTGGTCTGCATTTATTTTCTCATTCGAGGATATCCAATTATTGCTATTTGGCTTTTGATTTATCTTTTGCCAATTGGATATACAAGAATGCATAGGATCACCTCTTTAGCTATCTATGCTTTCTCACCTCATACTCTATTCATGCTGCATCGCAAAATATGAACAAGTGCTTTTCGATTCCTCTATGTGTCGAGCACTCGGAGTTTCGTATCGACAAGGACTGACCATTATAACCTCCCAAGTGCATCTCGATGGAACGAACGATAAAATCTCGGTCTCACTGAATGCCTATGGTTGATCTGGTTTTCAATGTCGGTACCACCGATTCCATCTTCTCGGCTACAGCGAGTTTCTCTGTCAACTGACAGTTGAGGAACTCGGTGACACCGAAAAGTTAGAATCGGTGCCACCGACAGTGGAGGGTATATAAGCCGTGGACCCCGACGCTTTGAAATTCAATCTCAATCATCGTGCCCCAGAACACTAAGCTGCGTCTTCGAGACCCTTGGTCGTTGCCCTTGTCTCCCTACGCTCCTCCGCCGCTAGGAATCGCCGCTGTCGACGAAATCCTCTCCATCATCGTCGCCATAGCAGATCCGCACCAAGTTAGGGTACGAATTCGACCTCCTATGCGCTTCTCGTCTGATTCTTGCGCATTAGATTCAAGTTTATCAATAAGCCACTCTTTGCAAGTATTCTTATCCACTCAAAACTTTGATAGTCTAGCGAATGGTGAATTTTCTAGGGTTTTGCCGTCCGCCCGATAAATCTTGGTGGTACCGAAACAAACATATCGGTCTCACCGATGTGTATTTCTGTGATGCTAAGAACTGTCTCGGTGGAACCGAGTACCTATTTTTGGTCTGACCGGAAAGGGTGCCAATGTTCGGTTAAGAGATACAGTCTGTCTCGACAACACCGAAAATGTTGTTTCGACTGTACCGATATTTATTTGACAGAATGTAAAAACCTTGAAGATTTATTGTTCAAACTTTCAAAACCCAGCCTCATTTTGTGATGACTCATCTACTTCTGCTCTCCTATACTCTATTCACAGGATTAGTATGTCAGATGCTGAGGACAGTCAAAATTTGGCAGAGCAGGGAGTTGATATGAGTTCAGGCACAAGCCTACAGCCCAGTTCTTTTTGATATCCAGGCACCCCCAGCTCCCATGGGTTTCCCAAGGCTACCACTAGGACCAGGAAGAAGCTAAATTCTGATGACTAAGATTCAGACTTTATCCCCGAGGAGATTCTTGCCAAGAAGCAAGAAAAGGGTGCCTAGAAATCTGTAAATGAAGCCACCTCTTCCAGGAGGGTGGTTAGCTAAGTATATGCACGTTCTGACGATATGAGAGCACCTGAGAGTGCTAGGGCCATAGTGACCATAGATCCCCCAAGGAAGTCTTTGCCTAAGAAGGCAGGGGAGAAGAAATCCAGAAAAAGGATTATCCATGTGATTGGTAGGCCTACCTCCATGTATGAAGATCCAGAGGAGGCTGCTGGTGCTTCTACTGAGGAAGAGGAGGATGAGCTAGCTGCAAAGGATCCTCCAAAGAAGAAGGCCAAGAAGATTATGGCTGATGCTATGCCAAAGACTGGCACTTCCAAGAGCACCAAGCCTACATCCAAGAAAGCTGATGCACAGAAGTCCAAGAGGACTACCAGAGACATGCCAGCTTCTGAAAAGAACAAGGGAACTGCCTCCAGACGTAAAGATGATGAGGAATTGACAACATTGATGAATCTCAGACCACATCTTACAGTACATGATGTTAGCCACTTAGTTGCTAAAGACATGAAGAATAGGAAAGACTCACGATTGAGAGCTTGGAGAGCTATAGATCCTTATGCCCAGAGGAAAAAACTGCTGTTGACTACATGTTCTACACCAAAGAGCAACAAGACTTTTATGAGATAGTGCTACTTGACAAGAGCCCGGCTGTTAGCGATATGACATATGTGATTGGAAATTCATTAAGGAGAATGAGGACTACTTTCCAAGTGTACAATTTAATTTCCACTGCATTGCTCTAGATGAGTTCATTGGCAAAGAGCTTACTGCATGGAACAATGAGATGATGATGCAATTCTACTCCACTGCACATTTCTACGAAGGTGGTATAATTGTATGGATGACTGAAGGAGCAAGCTATGAATGCATTGTTGAGGAGTGGGCTGCACTTCTTGGAGTTCCAGATGCTCAGGATGGTGATCTGGATGTATACTCAGAATCCAAGGTGAGTCACAATACCATGAAGGATATGTATACTCCCATCCCCGTAGACAAAGTACAATCTCACAAGCTAGTATCCATCTACTATCTGCAAGCAGGCCTACATACCATGAACACTATTCTGAGGCATACCTTGATGCCCAAGTCAAGAGATGACAAGATGATCCGAGGTTACTCCATCAACATGCTGATCCACCTTGACAGACATGATTGTTGAGACAATCAAGAGGGTTGCTGCTGATCAATAGCGCTCTTGATGCTATGCACCCTACATCCAGATGCTTATCATCTCTCAGTTGGAGCAGCACATTTTTGCTCTAGATCGTCCACATCTGCCCCTACAGTGAGATCTTGAGGATAATGTTGTGGTGATGGACCCAGATCATCCCACATCTGCTACAACACAGGTAGAGGCAGAAGCAGTTTGAGCCGCTAGTGTTCAAGCCCCAGATCCAGGAACGAGCAAATGGAACTTTTGATCTCAGCAGTTCAGGGCATGTAGAAGGATATCAAGGGGATTCTAGACAACCAGAACAATCACGTGAGGATCTTTGAGACAAGGATCAAGACTCCTTGTGACAAGGTGGACAAGGTGACAAAGACAGTCATAGAGCTGCAGAAGGAAGTTGACTCCATGCACATCCCTTGGGTATCTTCTAATTCTTCAGATGATGATGATGATGGATCAACTCTCAGGCCGAGCACTCCGTTCACTACTAAGGCTAGATCAACCATAGTGCCTGCACCAGACTTGAGGCCCTCTTCATCACCTCCTGAAACTGTCAGCACAACTTCTGCTCCATTAGCTCCAGTTCCTCCAGTGTCCACTCCAGCTCCATCCACGACATCTGCATAGATCTTCGCCGATGCCGTTAACCCGACTCCTTCATCAAAACCAGAGGAGATCATGCCAAGAACACTTAGATATATGCCTTTGAACTTTTTGGTAACTTGTTGCCAAAGGGGGAGAAGTTTATATAGATCTCTAGGCTTCGAGTGAGAGAGCGTTTTGGTGTTTATCGCTTTTTCAATTTTTTTGCTTTTGCTTGCTTTTGATGATACATTTGATGATGTGTTTGATCATACGCGTTATTGTGTGATGCTACTATTTGCTATCATCTTAATGCTTATGTGATGATCATTCATCTTTGCTTCATTGTGTTGTTCTATGATGTTCATTCCAATTACTCTCACACACCACCAAGTGGTATCTGACATGTAAGAAGTGACCCATGTACCTAATCGATTGTGCATTTGCATTCAAACGCAAACCTAAAATAATGCACAAATTTAGGGGGAGCTCTTGCTTATCACATATTTCTCAAAGCGACGATTATATTCATTGATTATATATTTGTCGAAGCTTTGATCTATATGTTGTCGTCAATTTCCAAAAAGGGGGAGATTGAAAGCACATTTGCTGCCTTGGTGGTTTTGGTAATTAATAATGACATATAAGTCATTGAACTAATGTTTCCACCAAGTATATTTTAGGAAAAGTTCAATGATAGGGATGGCCAAAGGATTGCGGAGATTCTTAAATTATCCCAAGGTGCAAGGAAATATGTTGGCCAAGCTTCAAGCAAGATGACTCTACATTTTACATTTGTGAGAAATCACTTTGAGTCCATAGTTAAGCCAATACTATTAAAAGGGGGTTAAGTTTTGATGATGAACAATATGCTCAAACGTGCACAAGTGATAATCACCAAAACATCCACAAACCCCCCATCAAAGTCTGTCCAAAGTCAAATATGCAAAATCGGTGGAACCAACATTTCTATTCCTGTGCCACCGATTCCAAACCCTAGACAGACTCAGCCAAACCCTGACACTTCGGTGCAATCGACACTACTCTCGGTGCCATCGAGTTGGGTTGCCAAGTTTCTTTGACGCAAGTTCACATTTTTGGTCCATCCGAGATTCTAAAGTTGCCACTTTTGGTCAATTCGATACCACCGAGATTTACACATCGGTGTCACCAAGTTGGTCATTTTGTGTCTAACGGTTGGCTTTTTGGTGATGCCCATATATACCCCTCCACCACTACCTACTCGCAAGAGAAGCACTCACAACTATTCCATACCTATCCTACTCAGTTTTTTGAGAGAGAACCACCTACCCTTGTGTTGAGGTCAAGATCTTCCACTCCAACCATATGGATCTTGATTTCTAGCCTCCCCAAGTTGCTTTCCACCAATCCCATCTCTTCTACCAAGCCAAATCTATGAGAGAGTGATTGTGTGTTGAGGAGTCTATCATCTTGAAGCACAACAGCAAGGAGTTCATCGTCATTACTGAGCCAATTACCTTTTGGAGGGTGATGCCTCCTAGATTGGTAATGTGTCGCTTGGGAGCCTCCTACTTCATGTTGTGGAGTGAACCAAGAAGTTTGTAAGGGCAAGGACATCGCCTACTTCGTGAAGATCTACCCATAGTGAGGCTAGTCCTTCATGGACGGAAGCCTCACGGAATAGTCAAGGTTGCTTCTTTGTGGAACCCTCCGTGGGTAGAGCCCTCCGTAGACTCTCGCGGTCGTTACCCTCCGTGGGTTGAAGACTCCATGAACGTGGACGTATGATAGCACCACCTATCGGAACAACGGGAAAAATTATCGTGTCATCACTTGTGTTTGCTTCCCTAACCCTCTGTTTACTTACATGTGCAATTCCTTTATTTTCCGCTGCTACACTCTTAGACATGCATGTGTAGGGTGTTACTTGATACACTATGAACTGTAAAACTTGCCAAGAAATAAAATTGGGAAAAAAACCAAACTTTTATTTGCTCAAGTAGTCTAATCACCCCCCTCTAGACCTACTTTCGATCCTACCGCGATGCTCCGATGATCAAGGCCAAGCAAGCAGTGACGCTTGTCATGGAGACGCCCATGGCGGTGGCGGGAACCCCTATGCCCCTGGGTCTTAGGATGGAGCGGTACCTTGTGCGGGTGGTACGGAGAACTCCAGTGGCGGAAGGGTATCTTCCAGGGCACCCACGCCGGCGCCTACGCCACGACCTTCCCAGGACACGCGCGAAGAGTTGCGCCACGGCGCTCGCAGTTCTCAATGTCCCCACGGAAAAGATGCTACGCATTACACCCAAGGTGTGTGGGACCAACATGCTTGCGAGCATGCTAGTGGGAGGGGCATGGTGTCACGGGACCGTAGCGGTGCTGCTTCTAATAGAGCTAGAAGTTAGAGCACCTTGTGTTCCTCGCGCCATTTTCTGCTGACCTCGTCGGAGGAAGCGATGGCACAGGCGCAACTACTGCTAAACTTCCCTGCTCTTGCGGAGAAGCTTGACCAATGGAGAGCCACCATTCAGAGCCTCCTCAGTCTTGTAGATAAATTTCGGTCCACCAAGCTGGCTCACGCCATTGGTGAGAGGGCCAGAAGCGGTGCGACTTCATCGCACTCTCCTCCACAGCAACAATGCCGGTCACCGACTCGATGGACCGACACTTACAATGGTTACTCAACGACGTCGTCTGACCCATGGATGCGCCGCGACCAGCATCAAGTTCTTTGAGAACGGGGCAAGGAAGACACTCGAACTGCAATCGAGCGGCGGAGGAAAGCGTGCCTCAAGTCTGATAGGCGCACGGGGCCCACTGTAGACAAGTCTGCACCAGGCTATCGTGTCAGCCTACCTTACGAGGTGGGTTGTCCAGCATTTACCTTTGAGTTGCGACAAGTCCATGACCCAAATCTCGCATGTTCAAACCAGAAGTCCCGGAGAAATATGACGGCAAGACTCATCCGTCGGAGTTCCTAAGCATCTACACCATTGCGATGCAGGCTGCCGGGGGTCACGATGACAAGATACTCGCCAACTACTTCCTATTGGTGCTTAAGCCCAACGTCAGGTCGTGGTTGATGCACTTGCCAGAGGGGTCCATCGCCTCCTGGGTAGACCTATGCCAGGAGTTTGTTGGCGCCTTCACAGGAGGTCATCAAGCTCCTGGCGAGGAAAGTGATCTTCCCATCATCCCTTAGAAGGAGGGCAAAACTTTGCACAAGTACATCCAAAGGTTCAGCCGCGTGCACCACAACATAACAGACGTTCATCCTGCCGCCGTTATCAGCGCGTTCCATCAGAACATGCACAACCGCAGGATGCAAGAACAGCTGGTGATGAACAGGGTCAGGGACGTTGCCGAGCTTTATGCTTTGGCAAACAAATGTGCTCGGACTGAAGAAGGGAGGAGACTCCCCGGCGAAGATGTTGGCGCAGGGGTCGACTCTAAAGATGAAGACACCTCCAGCCAGGCAAAGAAGGGCCGGCAGCGGAACAAGAAGCGCAAGGGCAAGGCCGTACTTGCTGTCGAGGGATCCGACAACTCCAGTGCTGCCAAGAAGGGAAAGGTTGATGACCCCGGCAATGATGTTGCAGGGTGCGCCTCTTGCCACGCCCTGGCGGCTGTCGACAAGCCAGATGGCTCCGGCAAGCAGTATTGTAAGATCCATCGCATGAAAGGCCATGATACGAGTACGAGAGGCAAGATAAGCAGAAAGGCTAGGATGGTGCTGAGGGGTCCAGCAAGAAAACGTGTTGGCTGAGGAGGTCGCTGCAGCAAGCCCAAGCAACAAAAAGACCGGCCTACAATGATGACGTCGAAGAGGACGACGAGTCCAGCGAGCATGAGTTCCAGAAGGCTATAGAGATGATGTGCATAGAGGGAGGTGCCTCATCACATTCCTCCCACTGCCAACTTAAACAGTGGGCGTGCGAGGTTAATGCGGCATAGCCCTCTATCGGTGCCTAGAGACCTCTGAAGTGGTACAACACTCCTATCATCTTTGACGCAGAGGATCACCATGATTGCATAACTGTGGTCGGGTGCCTGCGGTTGTTGGTTTCACCAAAAATCCGCAACCTCAAGGTGATGAAGATGCTAGTCGACAGTGGGGCCAGCCTGAACCTGATCTCCCCTGATGTCATCCAGAGGCTGCAAATTCCTGATGAGGATCTCGAGCCGACAGGCGCTTTCCAAGGGGTCAATTCAGGAAGAACTCAGCCGAAGGGCAAGGTCACGCTCCCGGTGACGTTTTGTAGTGATATCAATTTCAGAACGAAGAAGATCTTTTTTGACGTCGCAAAGATCTCGTTGTTGTACAACGGCATTCTTGCTCGCCCAGCACTGGCCAAGTTCATGGCGGCCACCCGCTTCACTTACAACATGATGAAGATTCCCGGGCCAATGAGCGTCATCACTATCAACTCCGACAAGAAAAGCACACTTATTTGTGCCGACCAGCTCTACCGGGGTGCAGTTGCAACACATGCGGCCAAGGCACTTTCTCCTGCCGCTGAAGCTCTCGGGGGGAAGAAAACCGGCAAGGCCTTTGGCGCACATTCCGGCAACGCACCTCCTCGAAGTACCGCACTCCCGTTGATGATGTGCCAGAGAGCTCCACCGGCAAGAGCACAAAGTCCAAGGCTGCTCCGCCAGAGACCAAGAAGGTGCCCACTAAAGAAAGCTCGCTCATAAGTTCAACCCTTGATGACAAATAGGAAAGCTCGCTCATCGCCTTCCTGCTAGCGGATATCGATGTGTTTGCATGACAACCATCTGATTTCCCCGGTGTTCCCAGAGAGGTGATTGAGCACCACCTTGCCGTCTTCCCACATGCGTGACCCGTCAAGCAGAAGGTCCGGAAGCAAGCTTTGGAGCGGCAACAGTTTATTGCCGAAGAGATCAAGAAACTAGAAGTGGTTGGCTTGATCATAGGAGTACTCCATCCAACATGGTTTTCCAATCCAGTCGTAGTGCACAAGGCGAATGGAAAATGGAGGCTGTGCATCCACGTCACAAACATCAACAAAGCCTGCCCCAAAGATCCTTTTTCCTTGCCAACCATCGACCAGATTGTGGACTCCACCATCGGTTGCGACTTGTTGTCTTACCTTGACACCTATTCCGGTTATCATCAGATTTTCATGTCCAAGGAAGACGAGGAGAAGACCACATTTATCAACCCATGTGGTACATATTGTTTTTTCCGTATGTCTTTTGGGTTGAAAAGTGCTGGTTCTACACATGCCAGAGTGGTCCAGATTGGTTTTGAGCCCCAGCTACATAGAATATGGAGGCTTATATGGATGACATAGTGGTCAAAACCAAGGACAAGGCTACGCTCATATTAGACCTAGAAGAAACATTTGCCAATCTACGCAAGATCGACATGAAGCTCAACCCTGAGAAGTGTGTGTTCGGCGTCCCATCCGGCAAGCTTCTTGGGTTCTTTGTATCTCAACGAGGAATTGAAGAAAATCCTAACAAGATCAAAGTGATTGAGAAAATTGAAGCACCAAGACAAGTCAAAGATGTACGTCGTCTTGCCGGCTGTGTTGCTGCCCTGAGTAGGTTCATCTCAAAATCTACTGAGCGCGCCCTGCCCTTTTTCAAAATCTTGCAGAAGGGAGGTCCAATGAAATGGACTCCGGAAGCGGAGGCAATGTTGCAGGATTTGAAGAAGTACCTCTCCTCTCCGCCAGTCCTAGTCGCGCCAAAACCACAAGAGCCGTTGTTGCCATATCTGGCGGCTACTAATCAAGTGGTGATTGTTGCACTAGTGGCTGAAAGAGAAGTTGATGAAGAAGCAGCGGCAATGGCAGGGCTACCAAGCAACGAGCCAGGACATTCCCTAGCAGGGTCTGGTGCCGGCAAGGGAGGATCTGCGAAGTTGAATGAGGTAATCCAGAAGAAGAAGGTGGTGCAGCGCCCAGTCTATTTTGTCAACTACTTATTGCATGGGGCTTGGTTGAGATATTCTGGCATGCAAAAGTTGCTCTTCAGCCTTCTTATGACCTCGAGGAAGTTGTTCCACTACTTCCAAGCACATGAGATCACCGTTGTCACTCGCTTCCCGCTGCAGCGGATCTTGTGAAACCCAGAAGCTATTGGTAGGATTGTAGAGTGGGCTTTGAAATCGTCAAGCTTTGGTCTCAAGTTTGAAAGCACTTCGACCATTCAGAGCAGTGACTTGGCGGAGTTCATTGCAAAGTGAACCCCAATGCCCAATGAAGAAGTTCTAGAGTCAACTCTCCCCCGTAAGGAAACCGATCAAGAATGGATCATGTATTTTGAAGGAGATTTGTCGCTACAAGGCGCCGGTGCTGGGGTGCTTCTTGTCACACCCACCAGAGAGCCCCTCAAATATGTGATTTAGATGCACTTTCCCCGAGAGAGATCAACGAACAACACTCCCCAGTATGAAGGGCTGCTTGCTGGTCTCAGGATTGAGGTAGACCTTGGGATCAAGAAACTTATTGTCAGGGGTGATTCTCAGCTTGTCGTCAGGTAAGTGAACAAAGATTACTAGAGTACATTGATGGAAGCTTATATAGATGAAGTGAGCAAGTTGGAAGAATGTTTTGACGGCCTGCAAATGGAGCACGTTCCACGTGTAGAGAACGGCGTTGCCAATGGCCTGTCAAAGTGTGCTGCCCTTAAGTTGCTTGTGGAACCAGGAACTTTCATGCTTCGGCTGACTGAACCCTCCGTGACGCCATCAACTAGACAATAGAAAATAAGGAAGTTGAGTTCCGGCAAGTATTTCCTGGTAGAACTCCCAGAAGCCACCGGTGAGGAAGTTCCCGGAGACAACGTCAGGTTGCCGATGAGCGTCGTGCTCCGGTGGGGCCTCAGGCCCTTGCCGTGGAAGCACACGCTCTCGTCAGGCTTGCAGGGATCCAGCAGGCTCTGGTGGGGCCCCAGGACCTTGCCGTAGAGACAAATGCTCCCCCAACAGAGGATATGCCTTTAGCCCTTGTTGTCGAGCCCCGGGCTCCACCATGGGCACATCACATCGTCCATTTCCTTCAAACAGGAGAACTCCCTAAGGAACAAGAGGAAGCAGAGAAAGTAGCCCGCCAGTCTCATATGTACCAGTTCATGGACAACGTCCTGTATAGAAAGAGGCCGAATGGCGAGAAGCTCATGTGCATTTCTAGGGAGGATGGACTAGAGCTGTTGGCAAAGATACATGAAGGCATATGTGGCTCCCACATAGGGTCAAGAGCATTTGCCGGAAAGGTTTCTTTTCGCCCACTGCCCTCCAGGATGCAACTGCATTAGTAACCAAGTGTGAAGCATGCCAGTTTCATTCAAAGAAATTACATCAGCCAGCTCAAGCCCTTCAAACAATCCCTCTCTCTTGGCCATTTTTGGTCTGGGGGCTCGAGATCTTGGGCCCCTTTCCCCGCGTTCACGGGGGCTTTGAGTACTTGTACATTGCAATCGACAAGTTCACAAAATGGCCAAAAGTGGAAGCAGTGAGAAAGGTGACAGCACAGTCAGCCGTCAAGTTCTCGACATGACTAGTTTGCTGCTTTGGTGTTCCCAAACAGGATCATCACTGATAATGGCACATAGTTCACGAGCCGCACCTTCATGAAGTATGTCCAAGACCTTGGTAGCAAATTCTTTTTTGCTTCCGTCGCCCACCCAAGGAGCAATGACCAAGCGGAAAGGGCTAATGCTGAAGTGTTGCGAGGCCTCAAGAAGAGAACTTTCGACAAGCTGCGCAAGTGCGGAAGGCACTGGATTGATGAGTTGTCGGTGGTTCTTTGGTCAATCAGGACGACACCAAATTGAGCTACCGGCCAGACACCCTTCTCCCTCTTATACGGGGCAGAAGCAGTTATCACCACAAAACTCATATACGAGTCACCTCGAGTGCCCTCTTATGATGATCTCGAGCAAGAGCAGTTGCGGCAAGATGACGCGACACTCCTTGAGGAAGACCGTCTTCAGGCTGCTGTGAGAGCTGCATGCTACCAGCAAGCTTTGTGAGACTACCATAGCCGCAAGGTTAATGCCAGAAGTCTTGATGAATGCGGCCTTGTTCTTTGGCAAGTTGAGTTCGCCAAGAATTCCAAAAAGTTGACGCCGAAGTGGGAAGGCCCTTATAGGGTAGTACGAGTCACCAGGCCTGGCGTAGTCTGCCTGGAGACCGAAGATGTCATCCCAGTGAGCAACACCTAGAATATAGAACATCTTCGCAAGTTCTACCCATAAGGCACGGTTGTCGGGCCTCTCAGCAACCACATTTTGTGCAAGTCTTGCCGCTGAAGCATGTAATACTTGGAACAAAGCCAGGCTCAGACCCCGTGCGTAGCTGAATAAATATAAGTGTTCTACAATCTTGATCAATTCTCATGTTTACTTATGTGCATGTTTGTCTGAGGTATTGCATTGCACTTAATCCCGGCAAGGGCTAACGGACTGCCAAGGTTCCATATCCATATTTTCTTTTCTTTCTTTTTCTCAAAGGACAGAATGTCACCTCGCGTGCAGCTTTGCCGGGGGGGGGGGATGGTGGTATGGATACCTATGATCGACGTCCCAAAAAAAACTTGCTGAAAGGAGTACGACAACAAAAAGATAAGTTGCAAAACCCCAAGAGAATTCTTGCTGTGGAGTTATTTCCCTTGGGCGATTTCGACTTCTATTTCGAAAACCTGCATGCGGAGGAACCTTGTTGCAATTGGTTGCGTCCCTATTCTGTTCCGAGTCCGCTCAACAGTCTAGGTGGCTGCACTTGAAAGACCAGGGTCTCTTGCGGGTGGCAACTTTGCCAATAGGCTGCTTAAGTCCCACACCTAGTGCTCGGGACAGAGGTGTGCGTGCCGGCAAGTTTCCAATCAAGCGTAGGGTGAATGCGTACAGAGAGAAATCAAACAAGGAAGATAAAATAATGATTGTTCAAAGCATAACAGGCAGTATTACATTGGTCTTGCCGAGATTCTAACATAAAATAAATTGTTCTTGGCATGTGCGACATTGAGGAGTAAGGCAGCTAATCTCGGCTATCGCCTTCAACACGCTTGACTTGGCTTACCCTCTCGACAATGGGCACGGCGAGTTCCTCAAGCACCTTGATGTCTACACCGTTCGGCAAGCGGTCGACGACATTGGTGAGGTTGAGGCCAGGGTTCCTGTATGCCACATTGACGAGCACCTTGCAGAGAACGACCTGACAGAGCTTGCGCGACTCGCTGGCTAGGTAGGTTGCCCCGTTGGAGTGAAGTTGCTCAAGGGCTACAAGTAGGCTCTCGAGGAACATGGTCACCTTGGCGCTCATGGACACCCTGTCTCCACGAGAATACATGAGGCCTTCTAGGCCCATGGCGGACAGTTGCTCGCCAAGCTTCTCCGCGACGTCGATGAGATTCTCGGTCCATATTTCCACCCCATGTACATAGTCGTTGTGAGCGGTAGTGGCGCTCTTGACCCGCGCTTTCTCATCGTGGAGATCCTTGACTAGAGTCTTCTCCTGGGTCCTGACAGTCTCGAGGGTCTTGGTCAGCATGGCCAGCTTCAGGTTCAGGTCATTGATGAACTCGTTGGCTAAAGAGAGCTGCTTGGTCTTTTCCGAAATGGTTACCTGCATCTCCATCAGGCTAGCGAGGGCTTTGTCTCTTTTAGTCTTAAGCAATGAGAACTCCTTGTCGAGATTCTCAAGGTCGACCTCCAGTTTATTCACCCTCTCCTCAATTAGCATCGACGGCCTCCTTCAGCTTGCCGGCGTGGTCTACAGTCAGACCCTCGAGTGTCTCCTTGTGATTCCGCTCCAGCTCCCAGGTCTGCTGTGCGACGAGTTCCTCAAGCTCCACTTCCTTGCCTCGAAGTTTGTCAGCAAGCGCCTTCTCGCAGGCGGCAAGTTTTCCCCCTTGGGCGTCGAGCAACATACAGTGCTTCGTCAAGCGAGCGTCCTCTGTAGCAGCCCGTTGTTTGGCCTCCTCCTGCGCCTGCTCGGCTTCGGACTGCTACTTGAAAAGTTGGCTCCAGCCTTGACTCAGTTGTGTCTGACCAGACTTCAGATCCTCGAAAGCTTGGGCAAACCAGGCCTGAGTCTCTGTGACGTCCTCCTAGAAGTTGGCCATAGCCGCTTCCATAACCGCTGCTCTGGAGTCCAGTTTCTTCTTTCGGGCACGGTGAAGCACCTGGAGCTTCCGGAAGCCATCGCCCATGGTCTAGATGTCACACCCTGTGTTGTATCACCTTGATATGTTTGGGTTTATAAATATTGGAACAAATTAAAACTTTTTGTGAGTGATGTGCTTGTTTGAAGTGTTGCTTGTTGATTGTGGTTATGGCACTCCTAGATTCTACTCCACTTGATATTCATCTTCCTTATCCCAAACCTCGTTCCCAATGATCATGCCATGTGAATATTGCCCAAAAATATTTTTATCAAATTTTGTTTTAACCAAAAATGATTTATTCAGATTAGGTTTTCAAAACCCCCTAAAATGAGGTTTGCACTCCAAGTCCTCAAATTGGGTGGATTATTCTTTTCCAAATACTTTGTTTCAAACCCACTATATATAAGGCTTCCCAAAACCACAAAATATTATTTCACTATTTTATTTAAAGGCTTTTCCTTAAGGCCAGAAATTGGTTTTCATATAGAAAAATTATTTAAATGCTTTGAAAATATTTGAGAAAATTTAGGGAAACTCAATGGACATATATTTTCCATATATATGAGTTTCAACACAAGGGCATGATCAGATCATAGGAAAAACCCCTCAAAACCCTTTCTGTTCAAATCAAGCTTTTGAAATATTTCTATAAGAAATATTCTCAATAAATTCCAGGAAAATTCTAGCAAGTCAACACTATCATAAATGATGATCTTGCAAAGTTTCATCTCAATACAAGTTGGTTTGGTTCATCAAACCATCCCGAAACCATCCCTGTCCAGAATCAAATTTGAGCAACTTTACATTACGGAGTGTCTCCCCTTGGCCCCAAACTTTGTGGGCATGCTCTAATGGCCAAATAGTGATGATACACTAAGTGGTGCATCATGGGTAAAAGCATAGCATCAATAGATCTACAGAAACCTGATTCTGTGAATTTCTACGATTTAACAAATCTTCATTGTCAACCTTTTCCCCTTGAGCGCAAACTTTGTGAATCCTTTCATTTTTACCTAGACTTTGACCCTAAACTTTCTTGCCCAAAACCATACGAAACACCTTCTGGTGAATTGGTAAAACCTCTGGTTTCACTCCTTTTCCTTTTACCCTTGCCCCCAAATTTTTACCACAACCTCCTGTGAATACCTTTCACCTCCAGTAAAACCCTCAGGGGCATAGCTCATTGGTTTGAGGGGTAAAACCTCTATTTCTACCCCTGGCAGCATCTTTTCTACCCCTCTCCCCCTTTCCTTCTACCCTAAGGCATCACCAGAGCATCCAATGGCCTATTCCCCTTTTGTTAAACCTCCCTAGATCCATGGAGATGCCCTAGCATGCAGAGATTGCGCTCTGGAGTGTGCTACAATGCGCACCCACACCGTAGCCTCTGGTCAACGGGCATCCCCGATAGTCTCGGGCTGCCCCACCTTGTCCCCTCTGTCACCCTTGGCGTCCGCAACACGTTGCATGGTCGACCCCTCCTCCCTCTCTCTCTGACGCCTCCTGCGCGCGTGCCCGGCGCCGCACGGCTCGGCCAACCAGGGAGCTCGCACGCGCGGGCGCCCACACATTCCTCCTCTCTCCCCTGGCCTGGACCACCCCCACGAACACCCTGGGCACGTTTTTTCCCTTCCCCATGGCCTGTGACAAGCACCCCGAGCTCACCGGCGCACCGCGTCCACGATGAGCCGGTGCTCGCCTATAAATAGTGCCTCCCCGAGCCCCTGCCCCTCTCTCCTCGACCCCTCCTTCCCTCACCTACTCCCCCGTGCCCAGCATGCTGCCCCCCATGGTCGGGAGCCCTCTCCCGCACCAAACCGTCGCCGCCGTCGGCCATCTCCCCTCGCCAGCGTGCCCCTCTCCCCCGGCAACCCCGCGACCTCCCCCCGACACGCGGGAGCCCCGCGAGCACACCGGTGCCCTCCGTTCCCGTCGTCGTGGCCTGGAGCCCCCCTCTAGCGAGCCCCTCTGCTGCTGTCGCGAGGAGAGGGATTACAGGTGGGGCCCACCTGTCATCCCATCGCCCCTCCTCTCTCTGCTGGCAGGCAGGGCCCGCGGGCAGGTTTAAAACAAACCTGCTACGCGCGGCGCCTTGGCTGGGCCGGTTTCCCCCTGTGGGCCGGTTTGGTTACTATGCTCTGGCCCGAGGGCACAATAGCTTTTTCCCTTTTTCTTTTCTTCTACTACTTCCAAAAATTCCACAGATCTGAATATTTATCCAATGCCCATATTTCTTCCACCTTAAATCTTGAAATAATCTACAGAATTTAATTGTGCCACTGGTAAAAATGTTTGAAAATATTTTTAGTACTATTTTATTTTAAAACCTATATTAGGCACCTTTTTGCCTCTCTTATTTAGTTTCCAAAATGTTTTTCACAACAAAATCCTAGGAGAATATTTTTAGTATGACATCTAGTATTTATTAGAGTATGTTAACATTTTTTATAGTAGTTTGAGTGCTCTGTTTTGCTGTGTTGCTTATTTTTACCGCTTTATTTCGCGACGATAGATTGCGCGGTTGACGAAGAATTTGGACCCAAAGACTTCGAAGACCCCGGAGACTTTGTTGAGCCAGTCAAGAAGCCCTTTGACCATGATAAGAAACCATTTTTATTGCATGTCATATAGCACTTTACTTTCATCATATTTGATCATGTGGAGTAGTGACCCCCTTCGGTGGGTTGTTTCCGACAATCTTACCATTGACACTTGCATCGTGCATTACCCTACCACCTTATGAGTGTTATGCGGGTGGGAGTAGTTAGAATGCTAGTAGATGCTACGCAAGTGGAATCGGGATCTATGCATAGTGATGGAAGGATAGAAATGATTTCAAAGACTTTTTCGAAAACCTCGTCGGGTGTCACTAATGCCCGAGGGAGATGATGATGAGTTGGGTAACCCCTTGATAAAGAACTGGTATGCCGGGGCAAGTGAGTGTGTGTTTTCGAAAATGGGGAGTTCTAAGGTCTGCTGACCATCCCAACCTTACATGCGCAACCACGATACCCCTTATGGGACGGGTCTTTGTTGATTACCTTGGTGGGTACTCGCAAGGAGACCGCATTACTAGTGGCGGGAGTGGCATGGTCACTCTCGATACGGGGTTGTACCGGTATGTACGATCATGCATTTTCTTCACAGGCACCGGGCACACCGTTGGTCCCCTCATGGATGGTACGATTAGAGCGAGGCTCGTGTGATGTACATTGTGAGGGCTAGGTACCAATCGAGGGGACTCTTTGTCTAGTATCTCTAGGGGAAAGGCATTGTTCGGGTGCTTACCTTGGGTATGTTATATACCGCGAGTCGTGGATGACATGGAAGTTCCCCGAGTCTTGTGGGTAAAGTGTGCAACCTCTGGAGAGTGTAAAACTATTTGAATAGCCGCGTCCGTGGTCATGGACAGTTGGAGGTCCTTCTTAGACTACGTCCAGATGTTTTCATGAAACTTGATGTGAGTATGGATGTGATGGTGACAAGGAGGTCACATGAGCTATGTCCGATGACTTAGCCTAGGCCTTGAACTAAGTCCGATGACTTAGCATGACGACTGAACACAAGGTGTTCAAACCCTACTTATGATGATATCCGTAACTTGTTCATGTGGATATTGCCTATTGTTGACGCATGCTTACTAGTTACTTGATCATGTCATTGTATTCAAAATTAGCTTTCCGCAAATTACCTACTTAGCACTATATCATGCATCATTGTTACCTTGTTCCACAACTTGGGTTGCTTGCGACTACATTCAAAGTAGTCATTGGCTTCCCACTGGTTATTTAATTGGCCGGGCATGGAAGAATAGGAGTATGTTGAAGAGTTCGTTTGTGACGAACATGCGAACTAGGACGCTTCCCAGTCAGAATGCCTGTAAGTTAAGGCAGATGGCATGGGTTCACGCTTTCGACCAAGATTTCCACTATTTGTTCTATTTTAAATGTTTGGCCCATGTGGTCCTGTAGTCGTTTTCTGACGGCAGATGCCATAGGGTGGCTTATCGATGGTGTTGGGGCCATTGGACGCCGATAGGCTCCGGGTGCGAGATTGGGTACAAGTAGGTGGAGACACGCGAGGTACCCAGGTTTGGGGCCCTCTGTGGGAGGTAATGCCCCTAGTCCTGCTTGGATTCGTTGAATGGATGGATAAGTATACAGAGGTGCTCCTAGAGCTGTCTTCGGAGGAGGAAGAAAGGAGCAGCCGTCTCATCTCCCTCTGCTGCTGGGAAGGGTATGAGAGCTCCCTATGTGTGTATTCTTGATTGGGGGTTCCGTCCCCGTTGTTTGGGGGGCTTGGGCGGTTTTATAGGCCAACCCCCCGGCTCTTACAATATGATTTAGGTACGTGGGTGGAGGGACTCGGCTGGCAGCCTCTCCGCCTGGCTAGAGGGACCCGCGGCTTGCATTGTCTCGTCGTGGGCGGGGCCCGCCGGCCAAGCGGTTCCATCCCTGCTGGGACCCGCCGACAGGAGCCACCATTGGCTCTCACCCACCTACCCCGACACGGTCCGCCCGGGGAGGCATCGCTTAGCGCCGACCGCTCGAGGTCGTCGGTACGGCCGGCGGCACTATAGCCACGTCGGGGCAGGCACTCGAGTGGCGGAGGCGTGCTGGAACTGTTCCCTGTCCGGTCGCGCTGACTGAGGTCAGTGGGCCGGACGGGTGGACTGTAGCCATGCGGGATTGCGCGTCAGCGACCACTGTGGCCATAGGGTCGCTCGCCCCGCCAGTCACGTTGCACGGCCGTACCTGCGGACAAGGAGACGGGACAGGGCATGTCTGTCCCCAAGTCAAAGGGCTGCCCGACCCATGGGCAGCCGGCGGCTTGGTCAGCCGGGCGGCAGCACGCCCGACCGCTAGGCCAGCCGGGCGAAACGCCAGCCGGAGATGGCTCGTGTGGCATGTCCCCAGCCGGCCTCGTCCAGCTGGCCGATTGATTTTTCTTCGAAGTGGAGTGGGGAGGACCCCGTTGCCTTGGCCTACCCCGGGATATAAACCCCGTCAGTAGCCCCCGAAGCCGGCGGGGGCCCACGTCCGACGGATGGTGGGGTGCCGGCGGCTTCCCCCTAGCCTAGCCCGCCTCCGTCCTGAAGGCGAAGGGGCAGCCAGGCTAGCTATAGGACCCGACACCTCGGGTTCTGTCACATCGCTCCGGGGCACGCGCCGGCACGCGACTTGCCATGTGGTGCGTAATGATGCGGTGGGCCCCATGCACGCGGGGAGACGGGACGTTGCCAAGGCCTAGTCCGGTAGGGCCCAGGCGTAGACCGGTAAGCCTCGGGGCTAGGGCCGGATCCTCTGTGCCCTAATACGGCCGTTACGGCCCGAGGCGACCCACTTCGCGCGGGATTTCCGGGGAACATGGGCGTAGACGATCCCACGTCCCCGGGCGTGTCCTCTCCTATAAAAGGGGAGGGAAGGGCAGGGGGCGGAGGTACTCGTGCCCCACTTGCCCCCTTGCAGCCCTTCTTGCCATTGCTCCTCGCTTCTTGACCTCGCCTCCCCTCGTGTTGCCGCGCTCGAGCCCGCGCATGCGCCCGCACACCGCTCCACTGCTGAGATGGCCGACGGACGCGACGGCAGCTGGGGAGGATCCTTCGTCACTGATGCAGATATCGAGGAGCTGCCCAAGGCGCGGATGCTGCTGCCGCCCGAGCGGGTGGCCGCCCGTGCACCGGGCGTCGAGCTGGTGCCGGCGCCGCAGCCAAGGGAACGGGTAGTGTTCCTCTGACACTTCTCCCGGGGCTTCTCGCTCCCGGTGAGCAACTTCTTCCGCCTCTTCCTTGAAACCCTCGACCTTCAACCCCACAATCTTGGTCCCAACACCATCTTGTATCTCTCTGCCTTCGTGGCGTTGTGTGAGGGGTATCTGGGAGTTCTTCCTTTTCTTGGCCTCTTCAACGTGCTTTTCTATCTCAAGACGTTGATCAACAACGCGTGCGGGGGCACCGTAGTGTGCTGCCGCGGTGTTGCCCGCTTCCCTCCCCTTTCTTTGATTCACTCCGTCAAGGGGTGGCACCGCACATTCTTCTACGTGCGGAATGTCGACCCGGCGATGGACTACATCGGGCTACCGTTGTTCGAGGACCGCCAGTCATCCCAGCAGAACTGGCCGACGTCGGCCCCGCGTGGCATCGCTCTGGAGGAGTTGGGCCGGCTCGGGGAGCTGAAGAGCTCCGAGGGGCTGGTTGCCTCCGACCTGGTGGCGGCCTTCATATTGTGCCACGTGTCGCCTCTTCAGATGAGGCCGCACCGGATCTGCGACATGTCAGGCCGGCATGACCCCTGCCGGCAGTCCACCGTAGAGCTGCGCCGGCTCAGGTAGCGAAGCGGGTGAACGCCCTCACGACGTTCAAGCGAAAGCCCGCGTTGTGGTCATTTGGCATGGAGCCGTATGACCACATCAACCGCCCCCCTGGTAAGTCTTCTTGTAGAGGTTTGTCTTCTGCTTGATATCCCCAGCTGGCAGCCGGCAGGAGAATTTATGATGGGGTGCTGACCAC
Organism: Hordeum marinum; assembly: GCA_022496015.1. NCBI lineage: Eukaryota > Viridiplantae > Streptophyta > Magnoliopsida > Poales > Poaceae > Hordeum > Hordeum marinum. The sequence goes on from CM039675.1 coordinate 232,716,433, forward strand.
TACGGCTGGTGCGACAGAACACCCTAGATGGCCCGCATCCGCAAATCTTCGAGGCGGAGCGGGCGGACTCCGACTCCCGGGACTTCCTGATGGGGGGTCCCATAGAATAGGGTGTGGACTCCTCCGGGGAGGTCGACGAGCCGGCGGGGCCGCGATGCGGCACTCCTGGAGGAGCCGGAGGGTCCGGAGCGGCCGGAGGGTCTGGAGCAGCGGGGGGACCCGACGGAGCGGGTGAGTTCCCTCTTGGTCCCACCATCCGTGGTTGGACGGACGACGATGACGACGATGATGATGAGCTGATGATCCTCGATGGACCTGCTCCTGCAGCGCACCCGGACCGGAAGAGCGAGGAGCACCCGCCTCGAGGCCCGACTATCGAGCTGGCCGGCAGGGAAAAAAGGCCGGCCCAGGAGGGGTCGGCGGCTCCATCGCCCGACTCGAAGCGGGTCAAGGTGGCTGCACGGAAGCCGCCGCCTCGCGCCAAGTGGGCCCTACCCCTCGTCGTCGCGTAAGTCCTCTGCGCTTCTTCCCTTTTCTTTTTGTTTTCGTATTACGAGCTGGTCGATGACCGGGGCTTGGATGCCGAAGTGACCCCATCGAGCTCCAAGAGGAGGGGGTGCCCGATGAGCAAACGGACGCCGCTTGCCGGCTGGCCCGCGAGCATGCGGCCTCCCGGTCTGGCACGCGGGGAGGGGCCGCATGCTCCGGAAATTCAAGCGGCCGGCGACACAGAGGGGCGACCGAGCCGCCGCGAGCCTCAGACTCAGCGGCGGAGTCCACCCATATGTCAAGGACCCCCTCCAGTGAGCCGCGAGACATGGCCATGGGTCTGCCGTCGCCCCCGCCCGCGCGGGAGACGGTGATGGAGCTGGGCCCCGGCCCCGCGGGAGATGATGACAGAGCCGGGCTCCGAGGTGGCTCGGCATGAAGTGCCGAAGGTGCCCCCGCCAGCCCCCGAGTCGGCCCAGAGGCTCCGGAGGCACCGCCGGAGGCGGTCGTTATGGAGGTGGAACGGCCCTCCGGCGCGACCGACGCGCCGAAGTGGCCGGCAGGTGAGGCGGCAACGGCACCCGGCGGGGTGCCGGCGGGAGGCGACTCCTTGTCCCTCACCATTATCAACCCGCCCTCGGTGGCCGGAGCCATGGCGATCCCGGGCAGTAGTGGCGGCCGTGCTCGGCGAATCCTACGGTCGATGCAGGAGGCCAACTGGGACTGGGAGGCGCTGGCGAACATGCCGGCCCTACCGGCGCCTCCGGCAGGCGGCCAAGTCCCGTCCTTTGGGGATCTGGGGAGTGTCCTGGACCGGTGCCGGCAGGAGTTGACCCGGTTCGCGGAGGCAGCAGACACCGCCCTTTGGCATGCTGAGGTAAGCTTCTCCTTCCGTCCTTAGTGTTCTTAGTGGGGGCGCAAGCGCACCAACAGGGTGTAGCCCCCGAGATGCGGGCCGGCTAACAGGCTGAGGGGCAGCCAGGCCGGATCTCCTTCGAGCATGTTTTTGATGTTCCCCCCTTTTGCAACAGGAGGGAGCCTCCCTGTGGCAGAAGCTCTTCGTGGAGGCGGTTGCCATCCACGACCGCGGCAAGTACGGCTTCTACCGTCTGGAGGAGGAGCTGGCTCGTGTGCAAGGTGAGTTGCATTTTGTGGGTGGAGGCGTGTAGCCCGCGGGAGTCAACGGCTTTACGTCTGTTTTACTGATGTTATCATTGTTACGCAGGCGAGATGGCCGCCCTTCGGGAGGAAAAGATCTGGCTCGCCGCCGAGCGGAACCGGCTGGCGCGGGATGTCCAGGTGGCCGCGCAAGAGACGGACCGGCTGGCCACGCTACTGGTTGACGGCGAGGTGGGCCATGACCGGCTCAAGGCCGAGGCAGCGAAGGAGGTGGTCGCCCGAGAGGCGACCGTCAAGGAGGCGGCTGACGCCGCCTTGAGGACTGCCGCCCTCCAAGGCGAGGTGACCCGCCTCAAGAAGTCGCTCGAGGAGACCAAGGGCTCTCTTGCCGCCTCGGAAGCAGCTCAGGCGGCCGAGCGGGCAGCAGCGCCCAACTTCGCCATCAGTGTGGATGATGCTATCGAAGGTAAGCGCTTGTTTCTTACTTTTTCGATTGGTTGCCTTCTGCTTGCCGCCTCTTTGTGCTTCATCTAGTTTTCCTTCTCTTCTTCCCTTCTTCCCCTTAGTGTGGTTCTCGGAGACCCACCGCCGCACCGCGCGGGCCGTTGAGGAGCACCGGGAGCACCTCCGGGGGCACGACCGCTCCATTGATGAGCATGCCCCGTGGGATGTGGATGAGTTCGGGCTCGCCGTCGAGATGCGGATGACCCATCTCGAGCGGAGCATGGAGCAGCTCAAGACCGCCGACAAGGAGGTCATCACGGCGCTGTGGCCGGGCCGCGGAGGAGCTCTGACGCATCGCGTGGCGCTGTGGCTTGAGCACGTCGTCTCCCGCCTCGAGGCCTGGAAAACCTCGGCTGCCCGAGCCGGAGCGCAGATGGCGATTCGGTTCGTCACCTCATGGTACCATTGGGTGGACCTCGCCTGGCCAGCGACAATGTGGGATGTGCCGGCCATGGAGCGGGAGGCTCACGAGCCGGCCCTTGTCTTGCGAGTGAACGAGCTCGTGTCATATGTCGACGCGGATAAGTTCCTGCCGCCCCTTGGAGAAGATGGCGAGCCGCTGCCTGAGGACTCCTTCGGCATCCCCCAGGGCCCGGACGACGCCGAATTTGCCGACGATAGCACCGACTCGAGCGGCGAGATGGCGGAGACTGAGGAGGCCGCTGCAAAGGGTAAGGCGGATGACCCGAAGGCCGTGAGCACCTCCGGGACGGGGACCGAGCCGCCTCTGGACATGTCGGTTGCCGGCGCGCCGGCTGCCGACGCGCCGGTGGCTTGAGCCCCCAAGCATCTTCCTGTTTTGCTCTTTCTTTTTCTTCTTTCCTTATGCCTTATGAATTCTTTGTGTTTTATGCCTTATGAATCTTGCCACCTCCACCTTACCCCATTTTCACCCGCCACACCCCTTTGCACTTCTAATCCGTTTCCCCATTGGCCTCAGCCCCGCCAGCCCGACAGCCGGGAGCCGGTCTGTGGCTGGGTCGGGGCGTCCGCCTCGAGGGAGCCTTTTCAAAACTTAGGAATCGAGGAGGGTTTTTCGGCTTAAGTGAAGCGGCTAGAGATGCGGCAAGGGTCCGGCTGGGCCTAGAAAAGATCCCTTCCCGTTTCGACCTTTGGTGCGAGCCGAACCTTGCTGCCTCGAGGCCCCGTCAACCGGACAGCCGGGTGCCGGTCTGTAGCTGGTAAGGGTGGGGAGGCTTGGCCGTCTCACATTAGTTAGTCTTTTCTGCGGAGAGACACTTCTGGGTCCAGCTGGCTAGCCCCCGGGCCCGGGAGCCGGACCGGGAAGCCGGTGGGTGCGAAAAGCTTTGAGATAAACGAAACGGGGCGTGCCCCCAAAGCCGGCTTGGGGCGCCCATTGCATTCATAAGCCCAAAAGGACAGGGATACATACATACTTTGGGATTTCTTTAGCAGTAAAACGGGCGCAGGAGTGCCGCATTCAACGAACGCTCCGTTTCTTCGCCGGAGGTGTCTCTCTTGCGCTTCTATGGCTTCTGGGCGTCTATTACATAGTACGCATTGTTGTGTAGCACCTTGCTGATGATGAACGGGCCCTCCCATGGGGAGGACAACTTGTGCTGACCAGCGGTTTGTTGGATCCGTCTAAGGACCAGGTCCCCCTCGCGAAATGAGAGAGGACGGATCCTCTTGCTGTGATAATGGCGGAGCTTCTGTTGGTAGATTGCTGTCTAGCTCAAGGCTAGCTCGCGAGCCTCCTTGAGCAGGTCGACGCCGTCTTCTCTTGCTTCCTTGGCATCCTTCTCCGTGTATAAGGAGACCCGAGGCGAGTCGAATTTGATGTCGGTGGGGATGATCGCCTCAGACCCATATATGAGAAAGGACGGGGTGTAGCCGGTTGAACGGTTAGGGTTGGTCCTGAGGCTCCAAAGGACGGCCAGTAGCTCGTCGATCCAGCAGCCAGCCGACTTGACTAGCGAAGTCACGAGCCGGGGCTTGATGCCGGATAGGATGAGGCCATTTGCCCTCTCAACCTGGCCGTTTGATTGCGTATGAGCGACGGAGGCCAGGTCGATCCGGGTCCCTTGCTTGGAGTAGAAACGCGCGAGCGCGCCTTTGGCAAAGTTGGTGCCGTTATCGGTGATGATGTTGTGGGGGACGCTGTAGCATACTGTAATGTCATTGATGAACCGGACGACCGTGGGCCGTCCAGCTTCTTGATGGGTCGTGCTTCGATCCAGTTGGTGAATTTGTCCATAGCCAACAACAGGTGCATCATGCCGCCTCGAGCGGTTTTGAAGGGGCCCACCATGTCCAGCCCCTAAATAGCAAAGGGCCACGAGAGGGGGATGGTTCGGAGGGCTGTTGCCGGCAGGTGGCTTTGCGTGCTGAAGCGTTGGCAGCCCTCGCACTCGTCGACCAATTTCTTGGCCGCCTCGAGAGCCATGGGCCAATAGAAGCCGTGCCGGAAAGCCTTGGCCACTAGGGTCCGGGAGGCGGCGTGGTGCACGCACTCGCCCTGGTGGATGTCGAGGAGGATCTCTTGGCCTTTTTCCGGCTTGACACACCACTGGAAAACGCTGGTGGTGCTGCGGTGGACGAGCTCGTTGTTGATGATGCTATAAGCCGAGGCCCGACGCTGGATCTGCCTAGCCAGAGCCTCTTTCGGAGGCAGCTCGCCTGGTTGGTCAACCCTCGGGCCTGGCTCGCCGGCCCCTAGAGCCGGTGGGTCGATGACCATCATGACGACCGCGTCGTCGGGTCCGTCCGCTCCAGGTGCCACCGGTTCGATCGGGGCTGGCTGGGCAACGACGGTTCGAGAGCCGACGGCAGAGTTGATGGGGAGGTGGCCGACACAGTTGATGGGCCGGCGGCGCTTGCTGGCACGAAGATTGACTCCGACTCTCTGGAGGCTTGATCGATGGCTTGAGCAGTCGCTCGAGAGAGACGCCGGCTGGGATGGCCTACCGGGTGGAGCCGATTTTTGCCAACGTGTCTGCCGGCTCGTTCTCCACACGGGATATTGTGGAACTCACAGCCCTCGCAGGAGCCGGTTAGTTGTTGCACGAGGAAACGGTAGCTGGCCATGTTGGCATCCTTGGCATCCCATTCGCCAGAAACTTTCTGCACCAGGAGGTCGGAGTCGCCGAAGCAGAGGATGCGCCTGATGCCGATCTCCTTGGCGAGCCGGAGGCCATGGACGATGGCCTCGTACTCCGCCATGTTGTTGGAGGCGGTGAAGTGGATCTGGAGGGCGTACTTGAGTTGATCACCTTTCAGGGAGGAGAGGACTATGCCGGCACCCAGGCCGGTCCTCATCTTCGGGCCGTCAAAGTGCATTCGCCAATGCATGGAGTCCGGGGGAGGCGGGATGAACTCCGTCTCCGCCTAGTCGACGAGGAAATCCACCAATGCTTCCGACTCGATGGTGGTTCTTGGCTCGTACCGGATCTCGTGATCGGTGAGGGCGATCAGCCACTAGGCAATCGGGCCGGTGGAGTCCCGGCCGCTCATGATCTCGCCAAGCGGGGCCGTGCTCACCACGGTGATGGTGTGCTCTTGGAAGTATTGTTTGACCTTCTTGGCAGCAAAGTATATGCCGTAACACATCTTCTGGTAGTGGGGGTAGTTCTGCTTGGACGCGGAGAGGACCTCGCTGAGGTAGTAGACGGGCTACTGGACCGGCAGGGCCTTGCCCTCCTCCGGCTGTTCGACCACTAGCACAACGATGATGACCCGGGTCGTCGCGGTGATGTACGCGAGTAGTGGTTCCTTCTCAGCCGGTGCAGCCAAGATTGGCGCGCGGGTGAGAGCCTTCTTGAGGCCCCGGAAGGCCTCGTCTGCCTCATCAGGCCAGTCGAAGGTGCCCGGCTTCTTAGTTTGACTCGGCTCGATGGAATCCGTCTTGAGAAGGAGCCCGTAGAGGGGCAAAGCCTTCTTCCCCAGCCGGCTGATGAACCGGTTGAGCAAGGCAAGGCAGCCAGTGAACTTCTGGACGTCGTGGAGCCGGGTCGGCTTTGGCATGCGCTCGATCGCGCGGATCTTCTCGGGATTAGCTTTGATGCCGGGGGCGGACACGAACAAACCCAAGAGTTTACCGGCGGGAACGCCGAAGACTCATTTCTCCGGGTTGAGCTTGACCTTGTATTCGGGCAAGTTCGCGAAGGTCTCCTAGAGGTCGTCGAGGAGGCTGAAGAGCTTCTTGGTTTTGATGACGATGTCGTCGACGTAGATGTGGATGTTCCTGCCTATCTGAGGCAGGAGTCACTTTTGCATGCACCATTGGAAGGTGGCACCTGCGTTCTTCAGGCCGAAGGACATGGTGATGTAGCAGTACGCCCCAAGGGCGTGATGAAGGAGGTCTGGAGCCGGTCTTCCGGGTCTAGCTTGATTTGGTGGTAGCCGGAATAGGCATCCAAGAAGGTCAGCAAGTCGCAGCCGGTCGTGGAGTTGATGACTTGATCGATCCGTGGAGGGTGAATGGGTCCTTGGGACATGCCTTGTTCAGGCTGGTGTAGTCGATACACATGCGCCAGGTCTTGTTTTTCTTTAGCACCAGGTCTGGGTTGGCCAACTAGTCTGGGTGGAACACTTCCATGATGAACCCGGCCGCGAGCAGCCAGGTGGTCTCTTCTCCTATAGTTCGGCCGGCTTGTCCGGCTTGACGTCTGGCCGAACGTGTAGTTTGTGCTCGGCAAACTTCCTCGGAACACCCGACATGTCCTTGGGGGACCACGAGAAGATGTCCCGATTCTCACGGAGGAAGTCGACGAGCTAGCCTTCCTATTAGCTGTTGAGGCGGGAGCCGATCGTGGCGCACTGAGCCGGGTTGGCCGGGTCGAGCGGGATTTTGCTTGGTGTCCTTGGATGGCTGGAAGGAGGCCTCCTTGGTGGATTGCGAGGGAGGAGCCGGCACAGCCGGCTGGCTGGCGGCGAGGGCCACGAGCCGGTCGAGCTGCCGCTTCTCCTCAGCGATTTCCAGGGCGTCGGCCAGCCGGCTACCGTCTCGAGCGCATTCGAGTGACATCTTGTAGTCGCCCTTGACGGTAATGATTCCCTTGGGGCCTGGCATCTTGAGCTTGAGGTAGGCGTAGTGCGGGACCGCCATGAAGCTGACTAGAGCCGGCCGACCCAGTAGCGCGTGGTAGGGGCTTGCGAGGTCCACGACCTCGAACAGTACTGGCTCGCGGCGGAAATGGTCGGGTCCGCCGAAGAGGACGTCGAGCGTGATCTTGCCTACAGGGGAGCAAGACTCTAGGCACGATGCTGTGGAAAACCATCCGGCTCACCTGTAGGTCTTCTATCTTTAGCCCTAGCTTGTGCATCGTGTCAAGGTAGAGGATATTGATGCTGCTGCCACCATCTATCAGCACCCGTGTGAAGCGGCAGGCTTTATCCTTGGTGGCGATGGTGGGGTCGAGGACCAAGGCATAGCTGTCGGGATTCGGCATCACCGTGGGATGGTCGGCCTGGCTCCATGTGACCGGCTTCTCCGACCAGTGCATGAACGGGGGAGTTGCCGGCATGGTGGCATTCACCTCACGGCGGAGCCGGCGCTCCGCGTGCTTGCCTATCTCTTCACGTGTGAAGACGACGTAGCAACCATCTTGGTTGGGGTACTGGTCGACTAGGCGACCGTCGTTTGGGGCCGTTGCCGCCACCAGGGCGGCATCTTGGACCGGGGCTGGCGCACGGGATGGCGGCGTGGGAGGAGCCGGAAGGCCGTCCCCCTGGGCCAATCGCTGTGAGAAGCTGCACTGCCGGAGTGATTCTTGCATGGAAGATCGAGCATTTGCTCAAAGGTGAGCTTCGGCTGCCAGGCAGCCTTGACGGTGCGCTGGCGCTGGCTGGAAGGCTGGGCAGCCGGCTCCTGATCCTCGACAGTGTTGACTTGCCGGCTCCCGTAGCGGGGATCCGGCTGGTCGTTCTTGCGCTTGTTGCTCTGTGGCTGCCGGTTGTCGGCAGCCGGCTGGGCCACGGCCAGCGTCGTTGTCGCCTTGGCCGGTGGGGTTGTCTTGACCCGGATGGCCGAGTCGGCCATGGCGTATTTATCCGCCTTGGTCATGAGTTTGACCAGCGTGGCCAGCTCGGAGCACAGAAGCTTGTGCTTGAGAGGGGTGCCATCCTGGCAACCCTCGATGAGGTATTGCACGGCTTGCACCTCGTGCACTCGCTCGCAGGAGTTGTGGAGCTCGGTCCACTAGGTGAGGTAGTCGCGGAGGGATTTGTCCGGCCCCTGAACGCACATAGGAACTTCGCGGGGCCGGCCGGGCCGCTTGTAGGTGCTGGTGAAGTTGCCGATGAAGGCCTCCTCGAAGTCCGTCCACGTGTTGATGCTGCCGGCCGCCAGGCTATTGAGCCAGGTGCGGGCCGAGCCGATGAGCATGACGGGGGCGTAGCAGACGGCCACGCGTTTGTTTCCCCTAGCGATGCCCACTGCGGTGGTGTAATCGATCAGCCAGTCTTCTGGCTTGGCGGCCCCGTTGTACTTCGGGGGTGTCCCTAGGGAGCGTGAAGCCCTTCGGGAATGGCTCGGTGCGGATCCGAGGGCTGAAGCAAGCCGGGCCGATCGAGCCCTCCTCCTCAAGGAGGGCAGATTGCGCGAGTTGGTCGATGCGGTTGCGATCATCGTCCTTGCTACGGGGGATGCGTGGCCCGAGCCAAGCTGAGAGCTCGGGGCGGATGGTGGCTGGTGTCGATTGCCACGACCCGCATTGCGGGGGCGGCGTGTGCCCCTGGCTGCGCCGGCTACCGGATGCCGGCGCTTCGCGGTAGTGGCCGCTACGAGGCGGCTCGTTGGTGCGCCAGCTGCTAACAGCCGGCTGCTCACTCCTCGGCGGCTGAGAGGGCCGGGGGTCGTGCATCTCGATCCGACGATCGGAGAAGCGAGGGGAACAGGAGTGCTGCGCCGCCTGGCAGCAAACAGTTCCCGTGCCCTCGCGCTTAGGCCGGGGGCCTTCAGCGGCGGTGCCGCCTAGCGCGAGCTGATGCTACTGTGCGTCAGCAGCATCGATAAGCTCCTTTATGTGGCGCTCGTGGGTAGCACGCTCTTCGCCCTCCAAGGTGTCCAGTTCCTCGTAGGCCAGCTTTAGGGCCCGCAGGTTAGCTGCGGGGGTGTCGTAGACGGGCATTTTGTCGCCGAGGATTTTGGCAGCCACGCGGCCACGGTAGCGCACGGCCCCATGCCGACTGGGCTCGGCGCCAGCTGGGGTAAGGCCGTAAGCGGAGGCGTACTCCTGCTGCGGGGGTTCCATGCGGCGGCGTGGGGCGACCAGGGTGGTGGCATCCTCGAAGAGGATGCGACGAGCCGCTTCGAGGTCGGCCGCGGCGGTATCGGGGTTTGCCGTCGGGGCAATCGGGGTGCTCAAGCCCCGGAGGGCCGCATAGACCGGGTTGGACGTGCCGACCAGGGCGGCAGCGGCTGTGGCCGTTACCCGTGCCCGTCTGGAGGCGGTGGAGGAGGTGATGGCCATCACCCCCTCACAGTCGCGGGACCCGCTGGGGCGGGCTGCAGTGAGTACTCCCATGGCTGTGGGCGGGCCGGCGCAGACGAGTACCCCCGCGGCATACTCACCCGCGACCGGAGCCTCGGCAAGACTGAGCCAGCTCAAGCGCTTGGTGAGCATTTCGATGTTGGCTGCTAGGCCATCGGAGTCGCCCGCAGGGCGTGCTGCAGCAAGCCCCCCCAGCCCCCACGGTTTCACCGGGCCAAGCGGCAGCGGCGGGGAATGGCAAGAGGTCCTGCCCAGAGCATGAACTCGAACGGCGTCGCGGATGGCCCCACGGTGGGCGCCAATTGTTGCCATTTTCTCACGGTGGATGCCATTGGGTGGCTAATTGGTGGTGTTGGGGCCATTGGACGCCGATGGGTCCGGGTGCGGGATTGGGTACAGGTAGGTGGAGACACGCGATGTACCCAGGTTTGGGGCCCTCCGTGGGAGGTAATGCCCCTAGTCCTGCTTGGATTCGTTGGATGGATGGATAAGTATATAGAGGTGCTCCTAGAGCTATGTTCGGAGGAGGAAGAAAGGAGCATCCGACTCGTCTCCCTCTTCTGCTGGGATGGGTATGAGAGCTCCCTATGTGTGTGTTCTTGATCGGGGGTTCCGTCCCCGTTGTATGGGGGGGGGATCGGGGGGGGGGGTTATAGGCCAGCCCCTCGGCTGTTACAATCTGATTTAGGTACATGGGTGGAGGGACCTGGCTGGCAGCCTCTCCGCCTGGCCAGGGGGACCCACGGCTTGCATTGTTTCTTCATGGGCGGGGCCCGTCGGCCGAGTGGTTCCATCCCTGCGGGGACCCGCCGACGGGCGCCCCGATTGGCTCTCTCCAACCTGCCCCGACACGGGTCGCCCGAGGAGGCATCGCTTAGCGCCGGCTGGCCGAGGTCGTCGGTACGGCCGGCGGCACTGTAGCCACGCCGGGGCAGGCACTTGAGTGGCGAAGGCGTGCTGGAACTGTTCCCCGTCCGGTCGCGCTCACTGAGGTCAGCGGGCCGAACGGATGGACTGTAGCCATGCGGGACGGCGCGTCAGCGACCTTTGTGGCAGGTCACGTTGCACGGCCGTACCTGCGGACAGGGTGACGGGACAGGGCATGTCCGTCCCCAAGTCAAAGGGCTGCCCGGCCCGTGGGCAGCCGGTGGCGTGGCCAGCCGGGCGGGAGCATGCCCGACCGCTAGGCTAGCGGGGTGAAACGCCAGCCGGAGACGGCTCGTGTGGCTTGTCCCCAGCCAGCCTCGTCCAGCCAGCCGATTGGTTTTTCTTTGAAGCAGAGTGGGGAGGACCCTATTGCCTTGGCCTACCCAGGATATAAACCCCGTCAGACCCTATCTATGTAAGACTAGACCTTCATGGTCTTTATTTGTGTAAGATGCTAAATGTGGATGTAAGACTCTTGTTATTCAGCATCTGTGTGTTCAGTGAGCATTGATCTCTAGGGTCACTGTACACGTGCATTCGAAGATCACGACTTATGAGTCGGGGTCCCAACAGAGCTGGTATCAGAGCCATCCTAACTATAGGAAGCCCTTAGTTAGCATGGACGTTAGTTAGGATAAAACCGACTTTCAAAACTACACCTAGCATTTGTACTTAGGAATTCTGCACTATTTACCTCTTCTCATCTTCACACAACACTCTGCTGACTCTCCTCCTTTCAAACCTTTGTAGATGGCCGTCGTACCCGAAGCGTTCCTGATATCCGGCTTCCCCTTACTCCTTGGGGACAGCCTGGAGAAGTGCCACTTTCGCCAACTACCCATTTTCCTCTACCACGAGCACTGGGTCGATGCCGTCACGAAGGAGTACCTCGTGGATGTGGTCGTGAAGGCAAACGACTCCCCGACCAGTTGGTTCTTTCAGGGTCCACGGATGGAGACCATGATACTTGTGGTTGAGACAGCTGCACGCAAGGCACTCCTACACCTTCGAGACATCATTCCAGAGATGGCTGACGAGCAAGCTACTCTCTACCTTCCCTTTCGGAAGGATGATTTTGGCAAGAGTTGGACGCTGATTCCGACCATGGAGGATGGAACACCGCTCAGGTTGCAGACCTACTTCATCCTCTCCGCCGATAGTCTGGTTCATAACCTTATGAAGGAGTCTATGAAGCTCCGCAAGGAACTTTACCACACCCGAGAGCTACTTCGGCAAGCCAAGACGAAGCCAGACAAGATCAAGAAGGATGGAGCCCCCGAGGGACAGCCAGCTGTTGCTTATCGAGGAGGAGTACCCCCAGCTAGTGATGCACCCACACATCGTCATCGCATGAGTGCGAAGGAGTACCGTGAGCTCTTCATCGACCCACCCGCAAAGCATCGTTGGGATGGACCTCCTTGTTCCCCGACCCCTTCAACCGAGAACGACGCCCGTTCAGATCATGAACAGGAGGAAGACCCAGAGGAGCGTGACTACGAGACCGAGCACTCCACCACCTAAGTCCGAGAACCCTTAGGGTAGGATCAGTCATGTATCCCTCATGCAAAGTCGAGTCCACGTAGTGGTTCATATGAAACCATGTGTGCTTGTTGTTTGTTTTGTTGTTTGTGTCCCGATGCAAGTCGTGCTTTTGGATTAGGAAACATGTAAGCGACTCCATCATCTATCTTAATATGTGTTCTTGGTCTTTCGACCTTTGTATTAACACACTTGCACTCGACCAACCCCCTTAGGCGTGCTTTTCCATTGTTGCTTTTCCTCTCGTCTATCCCAGTTGTTTGACTTGGCTGCTCCAAACAGGATGGTGACTGCTACCCGATGAGGGATCACTAGAAGAGTGTTTGGAGGGGGGGGGTGAATAGACTACTAGCAGGAATTTAAAACCTAACCTTTCCCAAGTTAATTGGTTGGCAGATTTTAATAGTTTTAGCAAAGCTAGCAAGTCTAACAGCCCTACACACGCATGTCAACAAATATGGCAGAGGAAAGTAAAGACATTGCATATGAAGTAAAGTGTTGAGATAGGTAGATCAAACGCAGTTGGAGACGCATGGATTTTTCCCGTGGTTCCGATAGGTGGCGCTATCGTACATCCACGTTTATGGAGTCTTCAACCCATAGAGGGTAATGGTCGCGAGAGTCCACGGAGGGCTCCACCCAAAAGGGTCCACGAAGTAGCAACCTTGACTATTCCATAACGGCTTCTGTCCATAAAGGACTAGCCTCACTATGGGTAGATCTTCACAAAGTGGGCGATCTCCTTGCCCTTACAAACTTCTTGGTTCACTCCACAACACGAAGTAGGAGGCTCCCAAGCGACACCTAACCAATCTAGGAGGCACCACCCTCCAAAAGGTAATAGGCTCGGTAATGATGATGAACTCCTTACTCTTGTGCTTCAAGATGATAGACTCCTCAGCACCCAATCACTCTCTCACAGATTTGGCATGGTGGAAGAGAGGGGATTGGGGGAAAGCTACTTGGGGAGGCTAGAGATCAAGATCCATATGATTGGAGTGGAAGATCTTGACCTCAATACACGGGTAGGTGGTTCTCTCTCAGAAAATTGGATGTGGCAAGTGTGGAATAGTTCCGAGTGCTTCCCTCTCGAGTAGGTGGTGGTGAAGGGGTATATATAGGCATCCCCAAAAATCCAACTGTTACACAGAAAATGACCAACTCGGTGACACCGATGTGTTAATCTCGGTTGTACCGAAGTGACCAAAAGGTGGCAACTTTTGAATCACGGTGAGACCAATATAGGAAACCCGGTTGCACCGATAAGGTGACCAACGGTCAGATTTCCAATCTCGGTGACGTAGATCCAACATTCTTGGTGGTACCGATAATGTGAATTTGCATAACAGAGAGTTGGCAACCTAAACTCGGTGGCATTGGTATGAAATCGGTTGCACAGAAGTGGATAGGGTTTGGCTGAGTCTGTCTAGGTTCTGGAATCGGTGGCACCGGTATGGAAAAGTTGGTTGCACCGATTTTGAGTGTTAGGTACAGAACAGACTTTGGTTGGAGAGGTTGTGGATGTTTTTGGCGACTATCAATTGTGCATGTTTGAGCATATTGTTCACCAACACATCCGTACCCCCTTTTAATAGTTTTGGCTTTCCTATGGACTCAAAGTGATTTCTCACAAATATAAAATGTAGAGTCCTCTTGCTTGAAGCTTGGCCAACCTATTTCCTTGCATCTTGGGGTAACTCCACAATCTCCTTTTGCCAAACCTCTCTATAGACTGTATCCGAAATACACTAGGTAAAAATATCAGTCCAAGAGACAATGTATGTTGTCATGAATTATCAAAACCACCAAGGGAGCATGCTGTGCTTTCACCCACAACAACTCCTTCACCAACCCTAAAGCCGGAAACTCAAGCCAGCAATCGGGGGGATGGTGGGGCTGCTCACACTGGAGGACACCAGGAGCAGCCACAAGGCGACATTCCCTCGCCACCACCTCCACCGGAGAACATGACCATAGCGCAGTTTCTCCAAGTTCTCCGGGAGGAGCGCCAAGCCAACAATGCTTCTATCCAGCAGATGGCTCAAGCCCTTGTGAACAACCACCAGCAAGGTAGGGACGGCAATGGCCGCTCCATGCTGTCTGAGTTTATGAGGAATTTGCCCCCAACCTTCACCGAGACCGCTGAACCATTGGATGCTGATGAGTGGATCCGCACCATCGAGGACCTCCTTGCTCTAGTCAATTGCAATGAGGACCGTGAGAAGGTGTTGTATGCCTCTCACTGCCTCGGAGGTACCGCCCGAGCTTGGTGAGATGGATTCAAGGTCATGCAAGGAGAGCGTGTGATCACTTGGAATGACTTCAAGGAAGGATTCCTCACCGCCCACATGCCTTCTGGGATCATGGCTATCAAGAAGAGAGAATTTCGAGCGCTGAAGCAAGGAAGTGGTTCTGTCAAGGAGTACCTACAGAAGTTCAACCTGCTGTCAAGGTATGCACCTGAAGATGTCAGTACAGAGGCTGCCAAGAAGGAACACTTCATGGAAGGACTCCAACAGGTCCTACACTACCAGTTCATCGTTTGCGACTATCATATCTTCTTCGACTTGGTGAACAAGGCCCTCATGCTGGAAGACAAGCGTCATGCCATAGACGACACTCGCAAGCACAAGATGATTAGCAAGGGTAGCTCAAGCAACCAGAATCCTCGCCCCTGGCAGCCAGCCCCAGCCAAGCCAAACTATTAGCCACAGCAGGCTAGACCTCCTGTACCTCGACCGAGCTACTAGCCTCAGCAGTATGCCAATCCCAGGCCAGCTTACAACAACAACCCCAATAACAACAATGGTGGCAGAAACTTCAACAACAACCCTGGACAAGTCGCTTGCTTTGGATGTGGTCAGCCAGGAGACATCCCTAGGTTGTGTCCCAACAAGAAGCCAGATGCACTGCGCCCCAATGCGCCAGCTCAAGGTCAAGCCTACGGAGCACCACCAAGGAACCCCGCTCAATGCAACCAACCCAACAATGGCAAGGGTCCTGTGAATCACATCACCATAGAGGTTGCCAAGGAGGACCCGGACGTCATATTGGGTACGTTCCTTGTCAACTCAACCCGAGCAATAATACTGTTTGATTGTGGAGCTTCGCATTCTTTTGTCACCCAAAAGTTTGCACTTGAGAGTGGCATGAAACCTACACCCCTGGGTAATCGTATGTTGATACAAACCCCGGGTTCAGTTATGAAGTCTGGGATAGGTTGTAAGGGAGTTGAGATTAACATCAATGGGGTAGACTTCCTAGCAGACCTTATCATCCTGAAGTCAGAAGGCTTGGATGTGATCCTAGGCATTGACTGGTTGACCAAGCACAAAGGCATGCTAGACTATACCAAAAGGATTGTCACGATGACCAATAGCTAGGGAGTGGAAGTCAAGTATCTTCCCAACCCTGCCTCTACTCAAGCCCCTCAAGCTAACTGCCTATCAGGAGTTGAGCTAGATCAAGTGCGAGTGGTATGTGAGTACCCGGATGTGTTTCCTGATGAGCTGCCCGGAATGCCTCCTGACCGCGACATCGAGTTCATCATTGAGCTTATGCCTGGATCAAGGCCGATCTATAAGAAGGCCTACAGGATGGGATCCGAAGAGTTGGCTGAGTTGAAGAAGTAGCTGGCAGAGCAGCTCAGAAAGGGATTTATTTGCCCTAGTGCCTCTCCTTGGGAATTGCTTGTTCTATTTGTGTCAAAGAGGGACGGAACTATCAGACTCTGTGTCGATTACCGTTCTCTCAATGAAGTCATGATAAAGAACAAGTACCCACTCCCCAAGACTGAAGACCTGTTTGATCAGTTGAATGGAGCCAAGGTGTTTGCCAAGATCGACCTTAGGTCTGGGTACTACTAGCTGAAGATCAGACTACAAGACATTCCGAAGATGTCATTTGTAATCCGGTATGGCCTGTATGAATACACGGTCATGTCATTTGGGTTAACTAATGCCCCTGCCTACTTCATGTATCTCATGAATAAGGTCTTCATGGAGTACTTGGACAAGTTCGTTGTCGTCTTCATTGATGACATACTTGTCTTCTCCAAGTCTAAAGAAGAACATGAGGAACACTTGAGATTGGTCCTTGAGAAGCTTCGAGAGCACCAGCTTTATGCCAAGTTCAGCAAGTGTGAATTCTGGCTACATGAAAGTTGGATTCTTGGGTCATGTGTTGACCGCCGAAGGATTGTCAGTGGATCCTGCCAAGATTGAAGCCGTGACGGAATGGCAAACCCCAACCACAGTGAAGCAAGTCAGGAGCTTCCTCGGACTCGCGATATATTACCGCAAGTTCCTGGAAGGGTCCTCAAGCATTGCCCGACCAATGACCTAGCTTGTGAAGAAGGACAAGAAGTTTGAATGGATAGCTAAATGCGAGGAAAGCTTCCACGAGCTCAAGAAGAGATTGACCACAGCCCCAGTTTTGGCCACCCCCGATATTCACAAGGAGTTTGTGATATATTGTGATGCATCAAGAACTGGGCTTGGATGTGTTCGGATGCAAGATGGCAGAGTTGTAGCATATCTATCCAGATAGCTAGGTCTGCATGAAGAAAACTACACAACTCATGATCTCGAGTTGGCAGCCGTGGTTCATGCCTTGAAGACCTGGCGACATTACCTTCTGGGGAAGCGATGTGAGATATTCACAGACCACAAGAGCTTGAAGTATATCTTCACTCAAAGGGAATTGAACATGAGGCAACGAAGATGGTTGGAATTGATCAAGGATTACGACCTTAGTGTTTAATACCACCCTGGAAAGGCCAATGTTGTAGCAGACACCTTAAGCAGAAAGGCTTGTTCCTTGAATGCAATGATTAAGGAAAGGCTACCCGCCTTGCATGAAGAACTTGAGAGCTTCAGCTTGGAATTGGTTGCACTAGGATTCCTCGCCAGCCTCAAAGCAAGGCCTACCTTGATAGATGATATCAAAGAAGCTCAGAAGGGACATGAGAGCATTGAAGGAATCAAGAGGATGATCAAGGTAGGCAAGGCCCCAGGATTCTCGATGGATGAACAAGGAGTTGTATGGTTAGGAAACCGTATTTGCGTACCCAACAAGGAGGAGCTCAAGAACCTGATCTTGCAAGAAGCCCACAACACTCCCTACTCCATTCATACTGGAGGAACCAAGATGTATCAAGACCTCAAGGCCAGATTCTGGTGGCATGGCATGAAACGGGAAATAGGCACGTTTGTTGCTAAGTGTGACATATGCCAGAGAGTCAAAGCTGAGCATCAGTGACCCGTTGGGCTATTGCAACCTCTCAAATTGCCTGAATGGAAGTGGGATAAAGTAGTGATGGATTCATCACCGGCTTACCAAGGTCAATAAAGGGACATGATTCCATTTGGGTCATTGTCGACCACCTGACCAAGGTAGCCCATTTCATTCCTGACAAGACCACCTATGACGGTAATAAGCTAGCCAGTCTCTACATCGAGCGTATTGTGAGCCTCCACGGAGGTCCAAAGGAGATCGTGTCGGATCAAGGCACCCAGTTCACCTCACGATTCTGGAAGAAGTTTCAAGGAGCTATGGGAACCAAGCTCTCCTTCGGCACTGCTTTTCACCCCCAGACCGGTGGACAAACAGAGCGAGTAAATCAAATACTCGAAGATATGCTCCGTGCTTGTGTTTTGGCATATGGAGCCAAGTGGGAAGATTGCCTACCATTCACCGAGTTCTCCTACAACAACAGCTATCAGTCAACTCTTTAGATGGCACCATTTGAGGTATTGTATGGACGCAAGTGTCGGAATCCCCTCAACTGGTCAGAGACCGGAGAAGGATTAGTTTTTTGAACAGGCATCCTCCGCGAAGAAGAAGAGCAGGTTCAACTTGTCCGAGAGCGACTTGAGACCGCCAAGTCAAGACAGGAGAGCCACGACGACTCTCACCGCCGAGAAGTGAACTTCTGTGTCGGAGATCATGTCTACTTCCGAGTCACGCCTCTGAAAGGGACCAAGTATTTCCATGTCAAAGGGAAGTTAGCACCACGGTACATTGGCCCCTTCAAGATCACCACTACACGTGGAGTAGTTGCCTACCAGCTAGAGCTACCTCCCGAGTTGTCAGATGTTCACAACGTCTTTCATGTGTCTCAACTCCGGAAGTGTGTGCAAGTTCCCAACCGCCCCGACCTCTACAAGGACATCGACCATCAAGTCATTGATCTTCAGCCAGACCTCACTTATCGTGAGAGGCCAGTTCGCATTTTGGATGAAGCCGAGCATTGCACCCGAAGCCGCACCATCAAGTACTTCAAGGTTCAATGGAGCAACCACACTGAAGCTGAAGCAACCTGGGAGCATGAAGACTATCTTAGATCTGAGTTCCCTTATCTTTTTAGTGCTTAGCCTAGGAATCTCGAGGATGAGATTCTTGTAAGGGGGAAGGTCTATGTCGGGACCCCGATCCTAAGTCATATGAATCCAGACTATAACATATCACATCACTTTGCGGCCTCGCGCACAGTAAGCTCCATGACTACAACCTTACCTTAACCGGGACCGTTTGCGTATTTTCGCTCACGTATGTGAACATATCGCTGGCAATCAAATGACAGAGAACCCGGGCCGACATGACTAGTCATAGAACCCAAGTGGCACATCCGTACGAAAATAGACATACGTAACCCAGCAATGCAGGTCAATCAATGTGCGTAAGAAGACAGACATCTGTAACCCAAGTGGCACATCCGTACGAAAACAGACATCCGTAACCCAAGTGGCACATCCGTACGAAAACAGACATCCGTACAAAAATAGATATCGACAGCAACAAACAAGGATACATGCCGGTCAATCAATGTGTCCGGAGTAGTAGCAAGCTACCATGGCTCGTTGGAAGCACAAAGAGGCAGTTTCCCGTAAAGAGTACTACTAAAGGCACACGACTAGGTGTCAGATCCCATACATACCATTGCATGTCACACGTATGCATGACATGCCCGATATGCATAGATACAACCATGACATCACAACATAACCATACAACAACTTTTATTTAAGGGGCTCAGACGAGCCTTGTATAACATGTTCTTACAGATAGGGGTCACATGATCCAACACTCAAGTCATACAAACAAGTTCATACAAACCAAGCGGAAGCATAAGGTGTTTGAGTACAGACAGATGAAAGGGTAAAAAGGCACATGGCCCGACTATCTACAGCCCACCACAAGGCATAGGGTCATAGCTGGGACAGGCATCGTAGACATCTAGAAAGAACCCACCTGATGGGTCCTGGGTCTCATTTGCACATTTATTAAGCAAACATGAGCAAACGTACTCAGCAAGTCTTTAAAACAGACCTAGACTATCCATGCTTATGTATCAACAAGGGGAGTGGTGGAGTTTATGCAGCAATGCCAACTTTGACTCATGGCTAACCTACACTACACAATTTTAAATCTTTGTTTAAATTTTACATATTGCGCACGAGTCAACTAACAACATGACAATACACCACCATGGATTCACTACCCTCTCTCGGATAGTGCCATCCATGGTACTCACACTTGTCTTGATATTTTTATGAGTATCCATTTGATTATCTATGAACATCAAAAGTTATCCAAGTAGTCCATATCCGGGGACGCGGCTATTCGAATAGTTTCATACCCTACAGGGGTGTACTTCTTCACACACGCTCTTGCCACTTATCGCTGCGTGCTCATAAAACCATGCACCTCGGCATCTTTCAAGCGGAAGCCCAGCGAGGGAGTCGGCCACGATCGTCAATCAAGTAAGACCTCTAGTCCAGGCTATTGCCTATCTGAGACTGAACCCGCACGGAAGTCCAGCCGAAGTTTCCGCTACGGCCCCAAACGATGTGCACAGGGTTCCCAAGCCCACCATTCGGGTGACTCTTGGTACACCGTTCCACTGCCTACCGCGTCGTCGCCCACCCCTACGGTCAGCACTACGCACAGCCTCCAGCATGCTATAAACACCAGAAACTACTTGCAACTCCTGGACTAAGGACTAAGCGACTGATAGGTCGAGCGGGGTCATATTTCAGAGCCCAGCATGTGGTAGTATCTAGTCTTGGAACACAAACATGGAACTCAGTTCCTAAGAACGGTCCCAATGAGACAACCCGCTATGTACTCCTACATAGCCTCTCATCACTACCTTTACCAAATCGAGTTCATCATAAGCTTATCTCATCAGAACAACATGGTTTCACTCCAGTTCATCACCCAGATGAAACAGACCTGACACAACTCTAAGCATAGCAAGCATAGCAGGCAAAGTAAGCTAAGCACATCATGGCACAAGCATCTACCAGGTATGCTAGGTTGCAAGGTTTAGCTATTTACTGTGACAATGACAGGTCATGCAGAAGAATAGGTTCATCTACCGCGTATGACAGACATGTGAACGGTTGTCCTAATGCAATAAACAAGAGCATCAGCGAGAGAGTGGGATGTTTTCGGAATGATCAAGGGGGGTTGCTTGCCTTGCTGGGTAGCGGGAAGGTTCTCTCCTTCGTTGGAATACTCGGGGGTATCCTCAAAAGCAGGGCCTACTGCAATGCAGAAAAATAGCATTCTATACACGCAAGTGCAAGAATATGATGCATGATCATGACATGGCAGCATGTATGGATGAGCTAATGCAGCTATTGTCCAAGTTAATTCCATATTTTAACCTATTAGCAAATTTCAATGTATAGGTTCAAAATCGTTCTTCATTTCAAATTCCATATTTTAACCTATTAGCAAATTTCAATGTTCTTCTACATAGGTTGCTCTAACATGCATGATAATAGCACAATTAGATTCATTGGATTTTTCTGATAAATTTTCATATATAAATTATTTTCATCTGAGTTACAGATTAATTTATATGAATTTTTGAAGTTTTAAACATTTTCTGGAATTATTTAAAACTAGAAAATGAAATATGACGTCAGCCTGATGTCACTACGATGTCAGCTGACTGGCTGACCAGGCCAGGTCAAACCTGACAGGGTGGGGCCTTCATGTCAGTGACTCAATCACTTAACTAGATAATTAAAACTAATCCTAATTACTTAATCAACACTGGGCCCATTGGTCAGCAACTAATTAGTTAATTAATTTTATTAATTAATTTCTCTCTTATTCTAATTATAATTAAACGCTCGGGCCCACTTGCCAGTTGACCTGGGGGTCAAACCCCATGGTCAGCGCCGGTTGACTCGCCGGCGTTGAGCCGCCGGCGATGTCAGGGACGGCTAAGGGGTTCGGGATTCCTTCTCCGGCGACCAAACGAATGGCGGAGGGCACCAAACTACTTTGCTTGCTAGTGCGCGTCGAGCCCGACAGTTCCCAGGGGCTGGGATGGCCGGAATCGGCGCCGGCGATGAGCACGGTGGCTGCCGGAGCTTGGACGAGCACGGGCTCGTCGAACCAGGGCGCGACACGGCCAAAAATTGGCACCTACAAGCACCACGCAGCCTCACGAGTTTGATGGTGGTCTCTAATGGACCAACTGGTTATCGGAGCATTGCTGGTGATGAGCTCGTGCGGTGGGTCATTCAGGAGCAAGCACAATCGGGGCCTACAGAGGGGGAAAAGGCCGGGGAAGAGAGGGGAAAGAGCCGGAAGCTCACTGCGGGGTTGAAGCCGTCGAAAGCTTGCTCGCGGAGGGCTCGGAGACGAGGATTCAACGGCGGCAAAGATCATGTCCGAGGAGGAAGATGAGCTCGGGGACGACGCTTCGGGGCTCCTGGCGATGCGAGACTCGGCGAGAAGGGAGAAGGCGCTGAGGCGGAGCGATTGGAGGGCTCGGAAGCAAGGGGGAGTGGCTAGAACTATGGCGGCGAGCTAACGGCACCGTCGGCCATGGCGGAGCAGAGGAGGAAGAGAGCAGTGGGGCGAATGCGAGGGGAAGAGTGGGATGTGGACGCAACATCGTCCTCATCCTCTCGCCAGTGCGGCAGGGGGGACGCAGGCACGAAGAGAGGTGTGTGGCAGCTCTGGCGTGCACGCGCAGCGAGCACATTCGCGTCCTCCTGGCCGCCAGGAGGACGACGATGGAGCTAGGCCAGCTGGGCCGGCCCAGGTTCATCCTCCCTTTGCTTCCTATTTTATTTTCTTCTTTATATTAATTTCTGATATTTGTTTAATTTATGTTTGGGCCAAATGCTATCATAAAGTATCCCCAAATATTTTATAGGATTAAGTTTGACTATTTCAAACTCCTACAAAAAGTTTCAGGATATTTTGAAACATAAAATAATGATAATGCTTTATTTGGCATTTTTAGAGGCTTTGTTATTTATTTTTAAATTGCTAGAATTGTTCAAATATTTAAAATGTCCCCTGTTATAATCATGTCCATATTTATCAGACATAGGGAACACTTTGTAAGGGCATTTTGAATTTGTTGAGTTTTCACAACTTTGAATTAATTTGATTCAAATATGAGCTTGGGGTTTCTTTTAGTCCCCATTTCATGTTGATGGAAAATTGTAACATGATGCACACACATGCTATCCTATGACATCTAGCTAGGGATGTGACAACTCACCCCCACTCAAAAGAATCTCGTCCCAAGATTTTGACGTCGTCGGGAAGAGGATGGGGTACTCTAGTCGAAGACGATCTTCTCTTTCCCATGTGGCCTCGTTTTCACAATAGTGTGACCAATGAACCTTGAGAAACTTGATGTTCCGACGCCGAGTGGTACGTTCAGCTTGATCAAGAATACGAACATGGTATTCTCGATATGTAAGGTTATCTTGGAGATCAAGCGCTTCGTGGTCTACTTCACGGACATGGTCCGAGAAGCAACGCCTGAGTTGCGAGACGTGGAAGACATCATGAACCTTGGAAAGATGTGGCGGAAGTTCCAATTGGTAGGCAACCTCTCCTTGTCTAGCAAGAATGCGAAAAGGCCCATTATAACGAGGAGCCAACTTGCCCTTGATACCGAATCGATGGGTACCCTTCAGAGGTGTAACCCGAAGGTAAGCCTTCTCGTCAACTTCATAGGTCACAGCCTTATGATGGCGATCATATTGGCTCTTTTGACAAGATTGGGCTGTTTTCAACTTTTCACGAATAATGCGAACTTGCTCCTCTGCATCCCTGATCATATCCGAGCCAAAGAGTTGCCTCTCTCCGGTTTCTGACCAGTTAAGAGGTGTTTGACACCTTCGTCCATAGAGAACTTCAAAAGGAGCTTTGCCCAAGCTTGATTGATAACTATTGTTATAAGCAAATTCGGCAAATGGAAGACATTTCTCCCAATTCATACCGAAGATATAACACAAGCTCAAAGCATGTCTTCGAGAATTTAATTGACTCGCTCCACTTGACCACTTGATTGCGGGTGGAAAGCAGTGCTAAAGGATACATGAGTCCCCATAGAGGTTTGGAAACTTTTCCAGAATCGGGAAGTAAAGATACTTCCGCGGTCTGAGTTAATCTCCAAAGGAACACCATGAAGAGAAACTATTCGAGAAACATATATCTCTGCTAGCTGGCTAGCAGTTGTACTCTCCCAAACAGGAAGAAAATGAGCCACTTTGGAAAGGCGGTCAATGACCACAAAGATAGCATTATTCCCTCTCTTGGTCCTAGGAAATTTGGTAATGAAATCCATACCGACCTTATCCCATTTCCATTCAGGAATAGCTAAAGGTTGAAGGGTGCCAGCAGGCCTTTGATGTTCTACTTTCGCGCGATGAAAAATGTCGCAATTAGCAACGAACTGGACAATTTCTCTCTTCATCCTAGTCCACCAGAACCTCTGGCGTATGTCCTGATACATCTTGGTACTACCAGGATGAATTGTGAGAGGAGAATCATGAGCCTCCTTAAGAATCAGCTACCAAAGATGTTGGTTCTTGGGAACCACCAAACGGTTCTGAAAGAACACCACACCTTGATCATCAATAGAGAAATCCTTAGCGATACTGCTAACGAGGTTCTCTTTGATCCGGGAAATACCCTTATCACGCTCCTGGCCAGCTATAATTTGATCCTTAAGAGTAGGTTTCGCCACCAAGTTGGATAGGAATCCTTGAGGAACAATGTGAAGGTTTAACTTCCGAAATTCCTCATGGAGAAGTGTTTGACCTTGTTGTAATGTCACGTTGTTACAATAAGACTTATGACTTAGTGCATCAGCCATAACATTGGCTTTCCCCGGGGTGTAAGTTATCCCTAAGTTGTAGTCTGTAATCAACTCAACCCACCGTCTTTGCCTGAGATTCAAATCCGGCTGGGTGAAAATATATTTCAGAATTTGGTGATCAGTGTAAATTTCGCAATGATTACCCAGAAGGTAATGTCGCCAGGTTTTCAATGCATGGACCGCAGCTGCAAGCTCAAGATCATGTGTTGGATAATTATCCTCATGTGGACGCAACTGTTGGGATGTGTATGCAATCACATGATGATCTTGCATGAGAATGCAACATAATCCTTGTCGCGAGGCGTCACAATAGATAACAAAGTCCATAGAGAAGTCTAGTGGCACCAGAACGGGAGCAGAGGTCATTTGTCTTCTCAACTCCTGAAAATTGTGCTCGCATTGTGGAGTCCACTGGAACTTTTTATCTTTCTTGAGGAGTTCAGTCAGAAGTTTCGCAACCTTGGAGAAATTCTCAACAAAGCGGCGACAATAGCTCGCTAAGCCAAGGAAACTACGAACTTGCTTAACCGATTTAGGTTGAGTCCAATCAAGGACGACCTGAACTCTCTCGGGATTTACAGAAATACCCTTGCCAGAGATCACGTGGCCCAGATAGGTCACTTTTGGCAACCAAAATTCACACTTGGAGAATTTGGCATACAGACGGTGCTCTCGAAGTTTCATCAATACCAGCCTTAGATGCTCGGCATGTTCCTGTTTGTTCTTCGAGTAGATGAGTATATCGTTGAGGTAAACCACGATGAATTTATCTAAATACTCCATGAAGATCAAATTCATCAAGAGAGAGAAGGTGGCTGGGGCATTGGTTAAACCGAAGGACATAACGGTGTACTCGTACTGGCCATAACAAGTAACAAAAGCCGTTTCTGGAATGTCCCCGTTTCTAATTCTAATTTGATGGTATCCCAACCTCAAATCCATTTTGGAAAACATAGAGGATCCAGAAAGTTGATCATACAAATCGTTGATCCTGGGGAGCAGATACTTGTTCTTAATGGTGAATAGATTCACTGGCTGATAATCCACAACCATTCGATCCGATCCATCCTTCTTCTTGACGAAGAGAACGAGACAAGCCCAAGGAGAAGAACTAGGACGGATGAAACCTTTCTTCAATGCCTCATAAATTTGGATCTTAAGTTCAGCTAGTTCTAAGGGTGCCATCTTATAGGGTCTTTTGGCTATTGGGACAGTCCCTAGAATGAGCTCTATCACAAACTCAACATCTCTGACAGGAGGAATTCCTGGCACTTCTTCTGGAAAGACAACCGGAAAGTCACGAACTACCGGAATATCTTCTAACTCTGGAAGAGGGCTAGCATTGAGGGAATAGAGTTGGCGCTTGGCTGCTCGAGTGGAGACATTAACTATCTCACCCGACGGATGTGTAAGTTGAACATTTCTAGAATGGGTATCAATCTTAGCATAGTGGGCTTTCATCTAATCCATGCCTAGAATGATATTGATGTCTGAAGACTTGAGTGCTATCAAACATGCTAGGAAGACTAGCCTATCCACCAGAATCTCATTATCATGGCTCACCCTAGAAGTTTGCCACTTTGATCCAGGAGTCTGAACTACTTAAGTAGTAGACATATCACAAAAAGACATGTTATGCAACTGTGCATAACTTTCTGTGATGGAAGAATGAGATGCCCCAGTATCAAATAGAACAGATGCTGGATGACTATTGACAAGGAGCGTACCTAGGATAACATCAAGATCCTCAGAGGCTTCCTCAGCAGAGACATAATTCACTCGTCCACGAGCAGGAGTTGGCTTCACATAGAAGGCTTTTCCTGGCTTCCCACGTCCAGCGGGCTTAGCATTGTTCCGAGGACACTCACGAGAGTAGTGTCCTAGTTCCCCACATTTGTAATAGATAACGGTGTCACAAGGAGCAACATTGACAGGTGGACCTCCAAATGGCCTAGCTGGAGGGTTGGGCTGAGCTGGGTGAGGCACCTGGAAGGATGGCCTCGCGGTATATCTTGGCGGCAGAGCTGCGTTGGGCAATCACACCGGACGTTTGTTGGAGCCTGAGCCAGATGCGGGGCTGAAGTCATGGTTGTGCTTCCTCGTGGCCTCATAGTCAGTCTGTCCAGTCTCGGCATTGATAGCCTTGTTGACGAGAGCCTGGAAGGTTGTACACTCATGCAGGCGCAGATCTCGACGGAGCTCAGGGTTAAGTCCCTTGCGGAACCTAGCCTCCTTCTTGGCATCAGTTGAAACTTCCTCCGGAGCATAGCGAGCAACATTGCTGAACTCACGGCTATAGACATCCACGGACAGTCTACCCTGGGTGAAAGCACATAATTCCTCTCTCTTGCGATCCATCAGCCCTTCCAGGATGTGATGGGTACGGAATGCCACGTTGAATTTTGCCCAAGTTGGTGCGGGGCCTGCGGGACGCATGGCTTCATAGTTTTCCCACCATAGATTGGCTGTCCTTCTAGAAAGTAGGTAGCAAAGGTCACCTTGTTGGCCTCAGACACATTAGCAGCCCGAATCTTGCGGAACATGCTAGTCAGCCAGTCATCTGCGTTGAGTGGGTCGACCGAGTGATGATACTTAGGTGGGCACAACTTGACGAAATCACCGAGTGACACGCCATCATTGTGATCATTGCGGGGAACACGTGCTGTGTTCTGCTCAATTCGTTCCAGCAACCTGTTGGTCTCTCTCTTGTTCCTTTCAGCTTCAAGCATCACTTCTGCCAAAGAAGGCGCATGTGGTAGATTCTCTTGCCTTGGCTGGCTTCCCTCGCCCTGCTCGGGGGCAGGCACGGGGTTATTCCTAGTTGCCACCATCCTGGGAAAACAAACCCACAACTTAGCCATAGAGGACAACAACTCTAAGACATGAGATAAGGAATGTACTGGACAACATGGCATGCAGGGTAAACACCCAAACAACATGGTAATAACAACTACCATGTGAACACCATGATCCATACACACCATGACATAGTTCACTACAAGCCCAAGCTGAGTACCAACTATAGAGAGATGACACAACTCATCGAAGGCATTACAAGCTTCTTATACATTATCTATCTACACCTACGGAACTCAACTCTCAACCTCGGTCATACCCCACAGGACACGCAAGACTGTGGGGATACGACTACGAACCTACTAGAACTAACATCTACGTACTCAAGCATCGCCGTAGAATGCCTCATACAGGTTACCCCCGTGACCCGGGTGCTGAACCTGAGGATCTGGAAACACTCTAGCTTGTGATCCCTGGAAACCGTAAGGACATGGATGTGGCCCTGGTCCCCTTGTTGGCGGCAACAGCGGTCCTCGAAGAGGGGTGATGCCTCCAACATCGGGCCAGTCTACGTGTCCTGGCAGATGAGTCCGCGATGGGTTCAGCATCTCCAAATCTCCATAGCGTGTCTACACGACAGGTGCCAACTGCGTCAGGGCTGTCCACAAACGTGCACGGGTGGCATAAATCTCCATGCGAAGGGCACATGCATCACGATCCCTGTTCTCCAACATCTGAGCGGTCACCTGCAGCCTAGGATCTTCATGGGAATGATCATAGTAGGCTGCGCTAAGATAGCCATCCTCTCATCCCATGGAAGCAGGAACATAACAGAACTTTGTGTTCTGAAGCAGACCATGGTGAAATGTCATGATAGTCAGCATGGTGTAGGCGGCCTCCTGAACTGCCATATCTATGGTGACACCTAATCCATAAGTCTAGTGAAGCGGCTCTAGGATATGAAGGATATATCTTAACAGTACACGGATACTGACTCTGGTTGAAATCTCGATGTTGTTCCTCCACAATGTACTCTGGGTACCAACGGTAGCCAGCCTCCATCATAACTCTAACCAACATGGTCGTGTGACCTGGTACATCGATGCACCTGGTCAGACGGACCACCTAACGGGAAGGACAAGGGGGCATCTGAAACAGAGGATGATGCAAAGACATTAGAGACTCTAGCAGAAATTGGACAACATAACGGCTGGAATTGCTCAAAAAGGATTATGAGACAACTGCAAAAGATTGGAAAAGCATAACCACTCGACTTTCTAGACTCAAATCTCTTCTCCATCTGCTTGTCACACCAACAATACTCTAGTACCTACATTCACTTGCAAACAAGCTAGCTAGTGGTCCATGGTTAGTAACTCGTCATCCTAAGAAATAGATGAGAAGCCTAGTTCTTATCCCCATAGAAAAGATGAGAAAGGCTCAGCATAGAATAACTTGGGAAGAGGAGTAAAAAGAGCCTTATGTTTCCATTCCACAATCAATTCCCCTACTTTTCTATAGTGTTTCTAGACTCAACTTTGACCGGTTTGGCTTGGTAGTCCAACAGTCAATCAGGCTCTGATACCAACGCTGTCGGGACCCCGATCCTAAGTCATATGAATCCAGACTGTAACATATCACATCACTTTGCGGCCTCACGCACGGTAAGCTCCACGGTTGCAGCCTTACCTTAGCCGGGACCGTTTGCGTCTTTTGGCTCACTTATGTGAACATGTTGCTGGCAATCAAACGACAGAGAACCCGGGCCGACATGACTAGTCATAGATCCCAAGTGGCACATCCGTATGGAAACAAACATACGTAACCTAACAATGCAAGTGTCGGCCTCAAGCGTGTGTAGACGAGTCATAGCAAGCTACAAGGACTCCATTACGTCGTGAGACATAAATGCCATCACTGCACGTAGACGAGTAGTAGCAGGCTAGAGGGACTCCATTACACAACGAGACATTTCCCCGAAGGGACAGACACAACAGCAAAGAAGGATACATGCCGGTCAATCAATGTGTCCGGAGCAGTAGCAAGCTACCATGGCTCGGTGGAAGCACAAAGAGACAATTTCTCGTAAAGAGTACTACTAAAGGCACACGACTAGGTGTCGGATCCCATACAAGCTATTGCACGTCACACGTACGCACGACATGCCCGATATGCATAGATACAACCATGGCATCACAACATAACCATACAACAACTTTTATTTAAGGGGCTCAGACGAGCCTTGCATAACATGTTCTTACAGATAGGGGTCACATGACCCGACACTCAAGTCATACAAACAAGTTCATACAAACCAAGCGGAAGCGTAAGCTGTCTGAGTACAGACAGATGAAAGGGCAAAAAGGCACATGGCCTGACTATCTATAGCCCACCACAAGGCATAGGGTCATAGCTGGGACACCAGCTATTCGGCATCGTCGACATCTAGTAAGAACCCACCTGATGGGTCTTGGGTCTCATCTGCAACATTTATTAAGAAAACATGAGTACAAACGTACTCAACAAGTCTTTAAAACAAACCTAGACTATCCATGCTCATGTATCAACAAGGGGAGTGGTGGAGTTTATGCAGCAATGCTAGCTATGACTCATGGCTACCCTACACTACACAATTTTAACTCTTTGTTTAAATTTTAGATATTGCACACGAGTCCACTAACTCCATGACAATACACCACCATGGATTCACTTCCCTCTATGGGGAGAGTGCCATCCATGGTACTCACACTTGTCTTGATATTTTTATGAGTATCCATTTGATTATCTATGAACAGCATAAGTTATCCAAGTAGTCCATATCCGAGGAGGCGACTATTCGAATAGTTTCATACCCTGCAGGGGTGTACTTCTTCACACACGCTGTCGCCACTTATCGCTGTGTGCTCATAAAACCATGCGCCTCGGCAACCTTCTAGCGGAATCCCAACAAGGGGGTCGGCCATGACCGTCAATCACATAAGACCTCTAGTCCAGGCTATCGCCTATTTGAGACTGAACCCGCACGGAACTCCGGCCGAAGTTTCTACTACGGCCCCAAACGATGTGCGTAGGGTTCCCAAGCCCACCATTCGGGTGACCCTTGGTACACCGTGCCACTTCCTACCGCGTCGTAGCCCACCCCTAGGGTTAGCGCTACCACGGCCTCCAGCATGCTATAAACACCAGAAACTAGTTGCAACTCTTGGACTAAGGACTAAGCGACTGATAAGTTGAGCGAGGTCATATTTCAGGGCCTAGCATGTGGTAGTATCTAGTCTTGGAACACAAACATGGAACTCAGTTCCTAAGAACGGTCCCAATGAGACAACCCTCTATGTACTCCTACATAGCCTCTCATCGCTACCTTTACCAATCGAGTTCATCATAAGCTTATCTCATCAGAACAACATGGTTTCACTCCAGTTCATCACCCAAATGAAACAGACCTGACACAACTCTAAGCATAGCAGGCAAAGTAAGCTAAGCACATCATGGCACAAGCATCTACCAGTTATGCTAGGTTGCAAGGTTTAGCTATTTACTGTGACAATGACAGGTCATGCAGAAGAATAGGTTCATATACCGTGTATGACAGACATGTGAACGGTTGTCCTAATGCAAGAAACACCAACAGGAGCGAGAGAGTGGGATGTTATCGGAATGATGAAGGGGGGTTGCTTGCCTTGCTGGGTAGTGGGAAGGTTCTCTCCTTCGTTGGAATACTCAGGGGTATCCTCAGAAGCAGGGCCTACTGCAATGTAGAAAAATAGCATTCAATACACGCAAGTGCAACAACATGATGCACGATCATGACATGGCATCATATACGGATGACCTAATGCAGCTATTGTCCACGTTAATTTGAAGTGAGTTTGAATATAGGTTCAAAATCGTTCTGCATTTCAAATTCCATATTTTAACCAATTAGCAAATGTCAATGTTCTTCTACATTGGTTGCTCTAACATTCATGATAATAGCACCATTCTATTCACTGGATTTTTCTGATAAATTTTCATATATAAATTATTTTCATCTGAGTTACAGATTAATTTATATGAATTTTTGAAGTTTTAAACATTTTTTGGAATTATTTAAAAACTAGAAAATGAAATATGACGTCAGCCTGATGTCACTACAACGTCCGCTGGTCGGCTGACCAGGCTAGGTCAAACCTGACAGGGTGGGGCCTTCATGTGAGTGACTCAATCACTTAACTAGTGAATTAAAACTAATCCTAATTACTTAATCAACACTGGGCCCACTGGTCAGCGACTAATTAGTTAATTAATTTTATTAATTAATTTCTCTGTTATTCTAATTATAATTAAATGGTCGGGCCCACTTGCCAGTTGACCTGGGGGTCAAACCCCATGGTCAGTGCCGGTTGACTCGCCGGCGTTGAGCCGCCGGTGACGTCAGGTACGGTGGAGGGGGTCGGGATTCCTCCTCCGGCGACCAAACTACTATGCTTGCTCGCGTGCGTCGAGCCCGAGACATCCCAGGGGCTGGGATGGCCGGAATCGGCGCCGGCGATGAGCATAGCGGCTGCCGGCGCTCGGACGAGCACGGGCTCGTCGAACTAGGGCACGACATGGCCGGAACTTGGCATCTACAGGCACTACGCAGCCTCACGAGTTCGATGGTGGTCTCTAATGGACCAACTGGTCACCGGAGCATTGCCGGCGATGAGCTCGTGCGGCAGGTCATTCGGGAGCCGGCGCAATCGGGGCCTACAAAGGGGGAAAAGGCCGGGGAAGACAGAGGAAAGAGCCGGAAGCTCACTGCGGGGTCAAAGCTATCGAAAGCTTGCTCGGGGAGGGCTCGGAGACGATGATTCAACGGCGGCGAAGATCGGGTCCGAGGAGGAAGACGAGCTCGGGGACGACGCTTCGGGGCTCCTGGCAATGCGAGACTCGGCGAGAAGGGAGAAGGCGATGAGACAGAGCGATTGGAGGGCTGAGAAGCGAGGGGGAGCTGCTAGAACTACGGCGGCGAGCTAACGGCACCGTGGGCCATGGCGGAGCAGAGGAGGAAGAGAGCAGAGGGGGCGAATGCGAGGCGAAGAGAGGGATAGGGACGCAACGTCATCCTCATCCTCTCGCCAGCACGGCAGGGAGGACGCAGGCACGCAGAGAGGTGCATGGCAGCTCAGGCATGTGCGCGCAGCGAGCACACGCGCGTCCTCCTCGCCGCCAAGAGGACAACGATGGAGCTGGGCCAGCTGGGCCGGCCCAGGTTCATCCTCCCTTTGCTTTCTATTTTATTTTCTTCTTTATATTAATTTCTGATATTTGTTTAATTATGTTTGGGCCAAATGCTATCATAAAATATCTCCAAATATTTTATAGGATTAAGTTTGACTATTTCAAACTCCTACAAAAAGTTTCAGGATATTTTGAAACATAAAATAATGGCAATGCTTTATTTGGCATTTTCAAAAGCTTTGTTATTTATTTTTAAATTGCTATAATTGTTCAAATATTTAAAATGGCCCCTGTTATAAACATGTCCATATTTATCAGACATAGGGAACACTTTATAATGGCATTTTGAATTTTCTGAGTTTTCACAACTTTGAATTAATTTGATTCAAATATGAGCTTGGGGTTTCTTTTAGTCCCCATTTCATGTTGATGCAAACTTGTAACATGATGCACACACATGCTATCCTATGACATCTAGCTAGGGATGTGATAGTCTGTCACACCCTGTGTTGTATCACCTTGATATGTTTGGGTTTGTAAAAACTGGAACCAATTAGAACTTTTTGTCACTTTTGTGCTTGTTTGAAGTGTTGCTTGTTGATTGTGGTTATGGCACTCCTAGATTCTATTCCACTTCATATTCATCTTCCTTGTCCCAAACCTGTTGCCCAATGATCATGCCATGTGAATAGTGCCCAAAACTATTTTTTATCAAATTCTATTTTAACCAAAAATGATTTATTCAGATTAGGTTTTCAAAACCCCCTGAAATGAGGTTTGCACTGCAAGTCCTCAAATTGGGTGGATTATTATTTTCCAAAGACTTTGTTTCAAACCCACTATATGTAAGACTTCCCAAAACCACAAAATATTATTTTTAAAGATTATTTTACTATTTTATTTAAAGGCTTTTCCTTAAGGCCAGAAATGGGTTTTCATAGGCAAAAATTATTTAAATGTTTTGAAAATATTTGAGAAATTTAGGGAAACTCAGTGGACATATATTTTCCATATATATGAGTTTCAACACAAGGGCATGATCAGATCATAGGCAAAACCCCTCACAACCCTTTCTATTCAAATCAACCTTTTGAAATATTTCTATAAGAAATATTCTCAATAAATTCCACGAGAATTCCAGCAAGTCAACACTATCATAAGTGATGATCTTGCAAAGTTTCATCTCAATCCAAGTTGTTTTGGTTCATAAAACCATCCCAAAACCATCCCTGTCCAGAACCAAATTTGAGCAACTTTACATTGTGAAGTGTCTCCCCTTGGCCCCAAACTTTGTGGGCATGCTCTAATGGCCAAATAGTGATGATACACTAAGTAGTGCATCAAGGGTAAAAGCATAGCATCAATAGATCTACAGAAACCTGATTTTGTGAATTTCTAGGGTTTGACAAATCTTCATTGTCAATCTTTTCCCCTTCAGCTCAAACTTGGTGATTCCTTTCATTTTTACCTAGCCTTTGACCCTGGAACGTATCTCAGTAAGGTGGTAACTTCTTCTTGCCCAAAACCATACCAAACTCCTTCGGGTGAATTGGTAAAACCTCTGGTTTCACTCCTTTTCCTTTTACCCTAGCCCCCAAATTTTTACCACAGCCTCCTATGGATACCTTTCACCTCCAGTAAAACCCTCAGGGGCATAGCTCATTGGTTTGAGGGGTAAAACCTCTATTTCTACCCCTGGCAGCATCTTTTTCTATGCCCTCCCACTTTTCTTCTACCCTAAGGCATCACCAAAGCATCCAATGGCCTATTCCCCATTGTTAAACCTCCCTAGATCCTCAGGACACTAGTGGATGCACCATTGTGCCAAGGAGATGCCCTGGCATGCAGAGCTCGCGCTTTGGAGCATGCTATAGTGCGCACCCCGTGCACTGTAGCCGCTGGCCAATGGGCATCCCCGACAGCCTCGGGCCGCCCCACCTTGTCCCCTCTACCCCCCTCGGCGTCCGCAACATGCCGCATGGTTGGTCCCCTCCTCCCTCTCTCTCCGAAGGCTCCTGCACGCGTGCCTGCCGCCGCGCAACTCGGCCTACCAAGGAGCTCGCACGCGCAGGCGCCCCCGCCTTCCTCTTCTCTCCCCCTTGCCTGGACCACCCCCACGAACACCCTGGGCACGTTCTTTCCCTTTCCCGCGGCCTGTGGCAAGAACCCCGAGCTCACCGGCGCACCGCGTCCATGGTGAGCTGGCGCTCGCATATAAATAGTGCCTCCCCGAGCCCGTGCCCCTCTCTCCTCGACCCCTCCTTCCCTCCGCTACTCCCTCGTGCCCAGCACCCTCTCCCCCGTGGCCATCTCCCCCCCGACGCGTGGGAGCCCCGCGAGCGTGCCAGTGCCCTCTGTTCCCGTCGCCGTGTCCTGGAGCCCCCCTCCGGTGAGCCCATCTCTGCTGCTGTCACGAGGAGAGGGATGACAGGTGGGGCCCACCTGTCATCCCCTTGCTCCCTTCCTTTCTCGTTGGCAGGCAAGGCCTATGGGCAGGTTTAAAACAAACCTGCCACGCGCGGCGCCTCGCCTGGGACGGTTTCCCCTTGTGGGGCGGTTCGGTTACTATACTCTGGCCCGAGGGCACAATAGGTTTTTCCTTTTTTTTCTTTTCTTCTCCTACTTCCAAAAATTCCACAGATGTGAATATTTATCCAATTCCCATATTTCTTCCACCTTAAATCTTGAAATAATCTATAGAATTTAATAGTGCCACTAGTAAAAATGTTTGAAAATATTTTTAGTACTATTTTATTTTAAAACCTATATTAGGCACCTTTTTGCCTCTATTATTTAGTTTCCAAAATGTTTTTCACAACAAAACCCTAGGAGAATATTTTTAGTATGACATTTAGTATTTATCAGAGTAGGTTAACATTTTTGATAGTAGTTTGAGTGCTCTGTTTTGGTGTGTTGCTTATTTTTACCACTTTATTTCGCGACGATAGATTGTGCGGTTGACAAAGAAGTTGGACCCGAAGACTTCGAAGACCCCAGAGACTTTGTTGATCTAGGAAAGCAGCCCTTTGACCATGATAAGAAACCATTTTTATTGCGTGTCATATAGCAGTTTACTTTCTTCATATCTGATCATGTGGATTAGTGACCCCTTCGGTCGGTTGTTTCCAACACTCTTACCATTGACACTTGCATCGTGCATGACCCTACCACCTTATGAGGGTTATGCGGGTGGGAGTAGTTAGGATGCTAGTAGATGCTATGCAAGTGGGATCCGGATCGATGCATGTTGATGGAAGGATAGAAATGATTTCAAAGACTTTTCGAAAACCCCGTCGGGTGCCACTAATGCCTAAGGGAGATGATGATAAGTTCGGTAACCACTTGAGAAAGAAGTGGTATGCCGGAGCAAGTGAGTGTGTGTTTTCAAAAACGGAGAGTTCTAAGGTCTACTGACCAACCCAACCTTACATGCGCAACCACGATACCCCTTATGGGATGAGGCTTTGTTGATTACCTTGGTGGGTACTGGCAAGGAGCCCGAATTACTAGTGGTGGGAGTTGTGTGGTAACTCTCGATACGGGCTCGTAGCGGTATGTACGATCATGCACTCTCTTCACAGGCACCGGGTACACCGTTGGTCCCCTCATGGATGGTACGATTAGAGCGAGGCTCATGTGATGTACATCGTGAGGGCTAGGTACCAATCGAGTGGACTCTTTGTCTAGTATAGCTAGGGGAAGGCATTGTTTGGGTGCTTACCTCGGGTATGTTATATACCGCGAGTCGTGGATGACACGCAAGTTCCCCGAGTCTTGTGGGTAAAGTGTGCAACCTCTGCAGAGTGTAAAACTATTCAAATAGCCGCGTCCGCGGTCGTAGAAAGTTGGAGGTCCTTCTTAGACTACGTCCAGATGTTTTCATGAAACTTGATGTGAGTATGGGTGTGATGGTGACAAGGAGGTCACATGAGCTAAGTCCGATGAATTAGCCTGGGTATTGAACTAAGTCCAATGACTTAGCATGAAGACTGAACATGAGGTGTTCAACCCCTACTTATGATGATATCCGTAACTTGGTCAGGTGGATATTGCGTATTGTTGACGCATGCTTACTAGTTACTTGATCATGTCATTGCATTTAAAATTAGCTTTCCGCAAATTACCTACTTAGTGCTATATCATGCATCATTGTTACCTTGTTCCACAACTTGGGTTGCTTGCGAGTACATTCAAAGTACTCATTGGCTTGCCACTGGTTATTTAATTGGCCCGACATGGAAGAACAGGAGTATGTTCAAGAGTTCGTTGGTGACGAGCATGTGAACTAGGAAGCTTCCCAGTCATAATGCCTATGGGTTAAGGCAGATGGCATGGGTTCACGCTTTCGACCAAGATTTCCGTTGTTTGTTCTATTTTAAGTGTTTGGCCCGTGTGTCCTATCTATGTAAGACTAGACCTTCATGGTCTTTATTTGTGTAAGACGCAGATGTAAGACTCTTGTTATTTAGCATCTATGTGTTTGGTGAGCATTGATCTCTGGGGTCACTGTACACGTGCATTCGGTGATCATGACTTATGAGTCGGGGTCCCCACACTAGAGGAGCTTCTCTTCGTGAGATTTGATGCTGGCGCTTGGCTCATCAACAATATCGAGCCCGCCAGCAATGGTTGCCTCCTCAACAAGAACTCCCCCTTAGGGTGGCGCCCTAGTGCTTGTTGTACTGGGGATGCTGACGAACAAGTTTTCGCCGACCTTGAAGTACCTGCTAGATGAAGAGGCTTCGGACGTAGGCGGCTGGTCCTCCACGACCGCCTCCCCATTACCTGGAGGATCGGTGGTCGGCATAGCGCTTAGTGCTCCTATGGAAGGAATGCCGTCAGTGCGACCATTGGCCTCCTCGCCGGCCCTCTCGATAGACTTCTTTGCGGCCTCCTCATTTTGCGTAGCCTTAGCAGCCTAAGCACTAGCGGCCTCGGTGGCAGCGTTCTTGCGACCCCAGCGGTGACACTTTTGATGGCCTCTTCGGTGGTGATCCTGTCGGCCTCAGCGGCAGCGTCCCTTGTAGTCTCCTCGATGATGAAGTCGACGTCCATGCCCTCCATCGTGGGAATATTTGAAGGCCATGAAAGCAAACCAAGTGAAGCTGAGGTGAAAGTTCAAGAAGAAAAAAAAAGATGCACATAAGAAAGAGTACCTGCGCCAATGACGGTTGCTAGTGAAGACCTTGCGGTGCCTGTGCTTGCTGGTTCTCCCTCGCCGCAATAAAGTGTGCTGGAGGAGGTCCTTGTCGGGGATCCATCTCTGGGCGGTGTAGATGATGGGGGCGGCATGTCCGGGATGGTCGCTGATAGTTCTCCTTGCCACCGCCCTCCTCCTACCTGCCCGGTGATGTCAGCAGTAAATATGCACAACCCAGCACTTGCCAGCGGGAAGTGAATAATGGGATCACGCTGGGGGCTCCGTCGGGGACTGAGTCAAGGGCTGCTCCGCAAGCTAGCCTTCGGGTTGATGATGGTCATCCTTGGCGCGTCTGAGGCGCTTGTTGACGATTCCTCGACCATCAAGGTCCTCGCCCTTTTCGCTACTCCTTGCGCCAGTGATTCCGCATCCTTGTGCAGGCAAACCAAGGCGAATCAAATGAGTAAAGTAAAAACCAGAAATTGGGAAAGTGAAAGATACGGCAGGATCCTTACTCCTCATCTTCTTCTCCCGATCTAAGTGAAGAAAGGTCGAAGGCGACCTCTACCATGGTGCCTGTGGGAGGAGGTGGAGGGGTGCTCCTTTATCGCTTGGTCATGGCGGGCGCAGGTTGCTAATGGGTTTCTTGCTGCTACGCGGCCTTGCCGGTCGCCCCCTTGCCAGGGGTTGGGCTACTCAAAGGAGCTTGACGAACGGGGAGCCTAGAGGCAGTGCTCCGAAGGACGTGCCTTTTCCTTTGCACAAGGGATGGGGCCTCCTCGAGCAGCTCCTCCTCTGTCGTGTCTTGGGCACGGAAGCCCTAGGCGGACATGTTGCCTTGCTCCTCAGCGGCCATGCCCTCCCCGGCAAGGTCTTTGTCCGGTAGTGTTTCCCATCCGCCGGCTTCATCTTCCAAGAAGCCAGCGCTGCCAGCCTCCGTGGCAAGATCAACTTCCTCCTCCCTGCTGGCGATGTTCGCCAGCTCCTCCTCAGTGGTGTCACGGACGAGGCCATCTTCCCCGCGGATGGCCCTTTCCACCAAGTTATCAAAGAATTCTTGCACCTGCTCGGTAGGCGGCTCGAACCAAGAAGCGTCAAGGATGTGGGCGTCGAACACCGGCATCATGGCAATGATTCTACCTAAAGCGGAATTGTTGCACAAGGGGACTATGCCTGCCGGCAGCTTAGTTACCGCAGCAGCCCTAAACAGCTTCTGGCAGAGAGCTCTGTGTTGCATAATGGTCAGGTTGTGGTTCAGCCCGGGTCGCAGTCTCATGATGTCCACCGCAATCCGGAAATCCCAAGCTGGCCTCCCCTTATTATGCAAGGGGGCAATGCACCGGCGAAGGAAATCGGCGCCTATCATCTCTACAGTAAGGTCGGCGTCCTTGAGGCGTTGGATCCTGGCGGTCGCGACTGTTAGCTTCCCATCCTTAGGGTCGACGGTACTTCATTCCTCACCGTGCACCATTTTAGCTTGCCATGAGAAGTAGAAGGGCATGACTTTCTCCAACCGAATCCAGCACCATTTGCCCCGCCACTCGTCCCACCTCTCACAGTAGGCCCCGTCTGGGTAGACCTCCTTGGTTCCTGGCCGTGGAATTTTAGTGACGGCACCAGAAAGCGCCCCGCCTTGTTGGATGCGGGGGGTAAAGTAGTGGCGGAAAAGAGCGGTGCTAGGGACTACTCGGGCAAAGTTTTCGCAAAGGTGGGCAAAAAACGCCATGGACATCACGGCATTCGGCGTGAAATCCAAGAGTTGGAAGCCGTAGGTGAACATGATGTCGTCGAAAAAGTCCAAAAAAGGGGAACAAAGCCCACAGTAAAAGTAATCGGTGAAGAAAGGGCATTTGCCTAGGCAGCCGCCGAATGGGCCTGGACTTAAGCAGGTGGCAGGATGGATCATCGTCCGCGTCGCCCACATCCACCGGTACTGCTTCTTCAGGACGCCCATGTCAAGCCCTGGCGGAAAGATGGCATACTCCTTCCGCATCCTCACCAGCTTGTTCTCCGAGACGGCCTCTGCTTCCTTGCCCTTGCTAGCGTTGGGCGGCATGGTGGCGACGATGGCGGGGATTGAAGACGGAGAGGGAGCGAGGGTGTGGATGGATGGAAGGAGCTCTATTTCGGGCTCAAGGAGGAAGACGACGGCGGTTCTCAGATTAGGA
Organism: Hordeum marinum; assembly: GCA_022496015.1. Lineage (NCBI taxonomy): Eukaryota > Viridiplantae > Streptophyta > Magnoliopsida > Poales > Poaceae > Hordeum > Hordeum marinum. The sequence goes on from CM039675.1 coordinate 232,755,922, forward strand.
AAGACAAGGGGTAAATGAGCAGAGCCTCTTCGATTTCCTCTTTATGGGAAGGCACGGGGCGGCCTCTTTACTAAAAAAACATAGAAACGTTTCACGAGCGCGCTACTGTAACAGCTGCGCCGTGCACGTATCCCACGACCCGCATTAAATGGGCGTCATAGGGAAGCGCAGCAAGCGCAATGATCACAACCGCAAGGCCCTGCCATGCATGCCCGAGCACTGTTTGGGCCTAGCCCAACAGCGCCTCATGATGTGTATGGCCCAGGCCAGGGTGCTCCTGTCGGTGCACTAGAGTTTTGGGCTTCCTAGTGCCCCTTTACTCGTCCACAAGAAGTAGTAGCCACCTTGGCGACGAGGCCCAATAGGGACTTGCCAGGTACCAGCACAGAAGAATTGGGACTCCCGGTAGGACCTTGCCGGCATGGCCATCAGACCCTCAGGCAAAGACAGAGCCCCGGCAAGACTCGGCAAGGCGAAACTCTGGCAAGGCCTAGCCAGTGCACAGGCGAGGTGTCGATCCGCCTGGACGCGTGTCGCGGCTTCGGCATTGGAGGGGGCTAAGCGGCGCCAATGGGACGGGCTCCCGTCCAATCCCGCAGATGCACACAGATGCCTAACGGTGCATTAAATGTGCCTCTCCTACGCCATCAGTGTTAGGTATGATAGCACTGTAGCTCTATACACCCCGTGTACGCATTGTACGCCACTATTAGGATCCCTTCAATATAAAAGGAGGCCTAGGACGATACGGTGGGGAATTTTTGACCTTTTTGCACTTTTGGTACTTTCTAGCTCAAACGCGTGGCAGCTGCTCATAGCGATCCTATAGCTACAACCCTAAGAACACTCTGAATACAACCAAGCAGGAGTAGGGTTTTACGCATCCTTGCAGCCTAAACCTGGGTAAAATCCCCGCGTGTTGTTCATCAGACCAGCTCTTTGCACGAGCCTTCTCCTTGCCAAACCGAAAGGGGTCATGCCGGTCCCATAGGTGCTCGTTCCCAAGACACCGAAGGAGTACATTAGGGAGACCTACCGGAATGTTACAGACTCCGAAAAGGAATAGGTATGTGGTAAGGTAAGTAAACCGACTCCAACACTTTTTCAATGGCAAATTTTATCCGTTTTGGAATATTTAAAAAGTTAGGAAAAATTAAATTAGCCCGAATTGCGCACGAGGAGGCGAAAACCCTGGGGGGTGAGCCCTACCCCCTGGGCGCGCCCTTGTGGGTTGTGGCCACCTCGTGTACCATCCATACTCTGTTTTCTTGTGGTATACTCCTTCGGGTCGGTAAAAAATCATTATATAGTCTCCTGAAGGTTTTGACTCTCGTATCACGCCAATACCTCATGTTTTCTTTTTGTGATGTTTGCGTAGAAAATTTAGAGCAATATGTCGTCCGAAGATTCTGATGGGAGGAGCTATATATCGCATTTTCTTGCCAATCCCAAGCTCTACGGGACTTGGATCCTTATGGATTGTTCTTGGAGGAGGAACAAGAAGGCAAGTACGAGGAAGAATGCTCAGATGAAAAAGAGCCCCCCTGCCTCAGCCAGGAGATATGCACGTGGAGTTCAAGAAATCAAGCCTCCCAAACACAAGGCGAAAACCCAAGGTTCTATTTATCCCTTGTTGTTTCCTGCAGCAGAGCAAGGAAGGATTATGTCATAGGATATTGAAGCTCGAGCAGGAAGTGGATGATCTGCAGGAACACAATTTTATGCTTAGGAGGACTAGACAAGGTTCCAACCTCATCAACAACTCCAACATCACCACCTCCGAAGAAAGACAACTAAACACATGGGTATGGGCACTCCCTAGGCTTGTGCCAAGCTTGGGGGAGGTGCCCCGGTATCGTATTGACATCACATCCCTTAATTTTCTCGTTTTTCTTAGTTAGATCCTTTTGGTTATATCTGGATCTAGTAGAATGAAGTTTTTGTGTGATCTAGTTTTGAGTTTTTGTTTATGTTCCCCCTATGTAAGCAAGTCTGAGTGCTATATAATAAAGAGAAGTTTTGAGTTGAGGGCTTATCTTGCTTGATATGATCTTGATCTTGAGAAAAAGAAATATAAAGAAGTATATTATAAAAGCAAAGAGTATGATGATGATCTTATGGGGAGTGATAACTTCACATGTAAGAAGTATGTCGATTGAAACTTGTTGTGGGTTGACAAACATAGCGATTGGTCATTGTGGCAATTAAAAGGAAGTAATAAAGAGAGATATGTTCACATATAAATATATTATCTTGGAGAACTTTTATGATTGTGAGAACTCATTAAAATATTATATGTTAAGAAGTTGATGTTGGACAAGGAGGACAACATAATGGGTTATGTTCGCTTACTTCCAAATAGAAGTTATATGGTTATAGATCCTTCAACATGTGTCGCTTGCTTCCACCTCATATCAGCCAAAACTTTTGCACCAAGTAGAAAAACTACTTGTGCATCCAAACACCCTCAAACCAGTTATGCCATGAGAGTCCACCATACCCACCTATGGATTGAGTAAGATCCTTCAAGTGAGTTGTCATCGGTTCAAGCAATAAAAAAATTGCTCTGTAAATATGTGTGATCTATTAGTGTGAGGAAAATAAGCTTTATACGAACTTGTGATAGGGAAGAAATAAAAGGGACGAACTACATAATAAAGTTCTCTATCACAAGGGGGAATATAAAGTGACGTTCTTTTGCATTAAGGGATTGTGCATCCAACTATAAAAACGCATTACAACCTCTGCTCCCCTCTACGAAGGGCCTATCTGTTACTTTTATTTTCTAGTACTTACCTATATGCAAGAGTCGTGGTGATCTCCATCACTTTCCTTAATTCGCCTTTATCTCTTGGCAAGCGTCATGTGTTGGGGAATGATCTAGACACATATATCCACTTGGAAGTGGGTGAGCATGAGCTATTACTGTTGACATTACCCTTGAGGTAAATAGTTGAAAGGCAACACTATAAGCCCCTATCTTTCTCTGTGTCTGATTGAAGCTTTGAACTCATAGGTACCTCGTGAGTGTTAGCAATTGTGAAAGACTAAAAATGATTGAGTATGTGGGTTTGCTTTACAAGATCTTATATTAACTCTTTCCTACGTTATGATAAACTGGAATTGCTTAAATGACTGAGATCATAGTTTGTTGGTTCCCAATAGATTTCTTGATTCATACTTTACCTTGGGAATGAATTCTTACTTAAGCATAAGAAATTATATGTCAATTTATGTTGCTGTTATAAAGATGATCCTGATGCCTTCATGTCCGCATTTTACTTTATTGACACCTCTATCTCTAAACATGTGAGCATATTTATCGATTTCAGCGTTCGCTTGAGGACAAGCAAGGTCTAAGCTTGGGGGAGTTAATACATCCATTTTGAATCATGCTTTTATATTGATATTTATTGCATTATGGGCTGTTATTACAATTTTTGGTACAATACTTATGCCTTTTATCTCTTATTTTACAAGGTTTACATGAAGAGGGAGAATGCTGGCAGCCGGAATTCTGGGCTGGAGAAGTTGCAAACCTGAGATACCTATTCGGCGCAACTCCAAAAGTCCTGAAAATCTACGGAGAATTTCTTTGGAATATATAAAAAATATTGGGAAAAAGAAATACATCAGGGGGACCACCAGGCAGTCACAAGCCTAGGGGGCGCGCCCTACCCCCTAGGCACGCCCCTATGGCTTGTGGCCCACTTGGCAGCCCTCCGCTGCCCATCTTCTCCTATTTGGAGGGTTTTGACATGGAAAAAATTATAAAAGAGCTTTATCTTAATTCTTCTTTCATAGTTGCGGATGCTTGCGAGAGGGGTTAATCATAAGTGCGAGGTTTGTCCAAGTAAGGGCAGCACCCAAGCACCGGTGCACCCAGATATCAAATTGTCAAATTAATGAACGTGAATCATATGAGCATGATAAAAACTAGCTTGACAGAATTTCCCATGTATCCTCGGGAGCGCTTTTCTTTATATAAGAGTTTCTCTAGTCTTTTCCTTTGTTATAAAATGGATTGGGCCAAATTGTTGCACCTTTGTTGCACTAGTTAATTGCTACCCGCTACGAATTATCTTATCACAAAACTATCTGTTTCTGATAATTTCAGTGCTTGCAGCGAATACCTTACTGAGAACCGCTTGTCATTTCCTTCTACTCCTCGTTGGGTTCCACACTCTTACTTTTCGAAAGCACTACGATAGATCCCCTATACTTGTGGGTCATCAGGGAGCATCACTTGTGGCTTTGTAAGCACTGCTAGACTTGTGGTGAAGCTCTTCCTTCTCTTTCAGTGTCATCTCATGAGAAACAATCCTACCAATCACTTCTGTTGGTTTTATATCCTTGTACTTGTGCATCATTTGGATCAATGTGCATACAGTGTCATATCGATCATCCAAAGCTCGAAGTATCTTCTTGATGATGAATTTGTCTGTCATTTCTTCGCTTCCTAAGCCGGCAATCTCATTGGTGATGAGAGCTAGCCTAGCGTAAATCTCAGCTACTCCTTCACCATCCTTCATCTTGAACTTGTCAAGTTTACTTTGAAGAACATCCAACTTGGTTTCTCTCACGTATTTGGTACCTTCATGCATTTCAATCAGAGTATCCCAAATCTTTTTTTCATTTTCAAGATGGATGATTTTGTTGAATTCTTTGAGGAATAGGAAGTTGAAGAGAATGTCACATGCTTGAGCATTTAGTTGCAACATCTTCAATTCATCCACAGTCGCTTCGCGATCCGTTTCCCTTCCTTCCTCAAATAATATACCTTGCATTCCAACACGAATAACAACCCAAACGGCAAGGTTATGACTAAGGAAATGCATTTTGACTTTGTGCTTCCAAGTGGCAAAATTAGTGCCATCAAAGTACGGAGCTCAACGATGATAATTTACCTCACTAGACGCCATACTCTCCTAGGTTGTCAGACCAATGCAATGGAGACAAAAGCTCTGATACCACTTGTAGGATCGAAAGTAGTGCTAGAGGGGGTGATTAGACTACTTGACCAATTAAAAATCTCCTATGTCTTGGCAGATTTTAGCATTCATAGCAAGTCAAGTACACCCTACACGTGCATGTCTACAAGTATAGCAGCGGAAAGTAAAGACAAGCATGTAATGAAAGAGAGGCTAGGAATATCAAACACAATTAGTGACACGATGATTTTTCCTGTGGTTCCGATTGGTGGTGCTATCGTACTTCCACATTCATGGAGTCTTCAACCCATGGTGGGAAATGGTCACGAGAGTCCACAGAGGGTTCCACGAAGAAGCAACCTTGAGTATACCATGATGGCCTATGTCCACGGAGGAATAGCCTAACTCGGGGTAGATCTTCACGAAGTAAGCGATCTCCTTGCCCTTACAAACTTCTTGGTTCACTCCACAACACGAAGTAGGAGGCTCCCTAGCAACACCTAACAAATCTAGGAGGCACCACCCTCCAAAAGGTAATAGGCTCAATAATGTCGATGAACTCCTTGCTCTTGTGCTTCAAGATGATAGAGTCCTCAACACACAATCACTCTCCGATAGATTTGGCTTGGTAGAAGAGGTTGGTTGGGTGGAAAGCAAGTTGCGGAGGCTAGAGATCAAGATCCATATGGTACAAATGGACTGGCGTGATCTCAACACATTAGTAGGTGGCTGTCTCTCAGAAAATCAGTAGCAATGTGTGGGGAACTATTCCGAGTGCTTCTTTTGCGAGTGAGTGCTGGTGGAGGGCTATATATAGGCATCTCCAAAAATCGAACCGTTACACCTAATAAGTCAGACTCAATGGAACCGATGTGTAAACCTCAGTTGTACCGAGTTGCCTCAAAGGTAGAAAATTTTGAATCTCGGTGAGACCGATACATAAAACTCGGTTGCGCCGATAAGGTGACCAATGGTCAGATTGCCAATCTCGGTGACACCGATTCAAAAATTTCGGCAGGACCGATTTTGTAAACTTGCGTAACAGGAAGTTGGCAAACCAAACTCGGTGGCACCGAAGTGGAATCGGTTGCACCGAAAAGCTATGGTTTGGCTGAGTCTGTCTGAGGTTTGGAATCGGTGGCATCGAGTGGAAAGTGTTAGTTGCACCGATTTTGAATATTTTGCTTTGGACATACTTTTGTGGAAGATCTTGTTTGTGTATGTGATGACTATCACTTGTGCACGTATGAGCATTTTTTTCACCAACAAAACCTTACCTCCTTTTAATAGTATTGGCTTCCTATGGACTCAAAGTGATTTGTCACAAAAGGTAAAATGTATAGTCCTTTTGCTTGAAACTTGGCTAATGATATTCCTTGGATCTTGGGGTATTCCACAATCCTTTTGCCAACCAATAATTGAACTTTTTTTGAAGCATCCTTAGTGGAAACATTAGTTCAATGACATATATGTTGTTATTAATTACCAAAACCACAAAGGGAGAAAATGTGCTTTCACCTCGACGTTCGCGCGACACAATCATCCGGATTGGCAGGAACTCTTGACAAAAGGGAGTACGATGCTACGCATCACGTCATATGGGAGTACCCTCAAAGGTATATCCAAAAATACATTCAAGTCGCCACAGGGCTACACTCATAACCCTGACAGGTAAACATGAAGACTACTTATGGAGAGATGTCGTTATCGTCGCCCTCATCGTCACCACAACTGCCGGGCTCGAACTCCCCGCCTTTAGCATGGTCCTATGGTTTCTCAGAAGAAAAACCCTCTATCAGGTCCTCCACATGGTACTCCACCCATTCGACAAGGGCGCCTTGAATCACTTCGGGTACGGGGGCGAGCACCGCCTCGAAGTCAAAGTGCGCATCAAGGCGAAGGAGATGGCTAAAGATGCGCGAGGCTACCCACGCGAGGAAGTCATGGCGCTTCTCCTCCATGAGATCGCGGATCTAGTCTGCACCCCCCTCAAGGTGCTCCACGACCCTGGAAAAGAAGCCCAGGTACTCGGCATCATTAGGAACAAGAGGACCCGCAACACTCTCACCGCAGATGTTGCTCATGTCCCGGTGGGCCCTCTTCTCGAGGGATTGGAACGTCTTGGAGTGCGTGTACAAAAGGCCACGGGCATGATCCGCCTCGTCCGAAGCGTTCTCCACGAGGGAAGTGTCACCCTTCACCTTCTTATAGAGGAAAGACAGCTTGGCCTTAGTAGCAGCCTGGGCACCCATCGCATCTTTCTGGCATCGCTCTGCTTGATCTAACCTTCTCTTGAGGTCGCCGGCCTCGCTTTTCAGGTGGTCGCCTTGCATGCAGAAATGAGACTACTGAAGCTTCAACTTTGCGCGGTAATCCTAGTGGAGGGAGCGCCGAACCTCCGCCACCTTGTCGCCAATCTCCTCCTGAACCTTTGCCTCACGGGTGGCGAGGGAATCCTCGGCAAGGGACACCTGGTGCTCCCTCACCTCTAGTCTCTCGTGCTCTAGGCTCTGCTCCAGCGCCTCCATCGTCAGCGTGTCTTCAGGCACGCGGGGCCCTACACCACCAGTGGGAAATCGATCATCACGTCATCAAGTGCGGCCCTGTGCACCTGGATTCACCTTTCGAGGGCGGCATTGGAGGCTTTATGCTCATCCAAGCGTTCCTTCGAGGCCTTGCGTCGGATGTCAACAACTTGGGCCTCTGCAAGGGCGCGGTCACGGGCCTCCAACGCTATAGAGAGGGACCCCTCAACGTCTACACGGGTGCGCTCGTGTTGCAGACGACCGAGATTTATGGTGACCCCAAGACGGTGCCATTCCTGTGCAGGGCGCTGGCACTCCGCCTCAAGGCAGGTGTCGGTGTCGGTGAGCTCCGCCCCTAGGCGCCCAGTGCGTTCGCTGAAGATTGGAGTAGACCACGCCACATGGTGCTTTGGTTACTTGCGAGCTCGAGGGCCTAACCAGGATCTCCACCTTCCCTTGGACTAGTAGGGAAGGCATGCGAGGGGCCGCATGACCCCGGGGCGTGCGCGGAGGCTAGGGGTCCTCCTTTTTCTCACGTGGAGGAAATCACGCCCCAGGGGACCTACGTCTTCTCTCGAGGATGGCCCAATGGCATGACACGACTCAATCCTAGGGAAGACCATCAGTGAGGGATGTAGCTCCTCCACTGCAAGTTGGAGGCCACGTATGAAGAAGATCGCGGGAAAGTCATGCTCTAGACCTCCCGAAGGCCGCACGAGCTCGGGTACGGGCGCCCTTCTGCACGGAATCTCGTAGCCCACGGAAGACAGGGCCATGATGGGCCCGGTGGCCTCAAGAGGCGGCAGTGTCACATCTCTCCCTTTGTCAAGGGGAATTGGCGGAACAAAAATTCAGAAGGAGCACACCCGGAAAAGGCTGAGGGGGCACTGACGCTTACTCATCCACAGTGATCCACCTCCTCTTCATCGGTAGCCACGGTGTTGGGCAGCGGCTACCCCTGGGTCCCTTCCTGTTCTGGTGAGCGTGGCAGCCCAGGGACAATGTGTCGGTGCCTAACGCCAGGCACCCTGCAGTAGAGGCGGCAGCCACCTTCACCGACTGGGTGTCATCCTCATCCCCGGGCTGGCCCATAGTAAGAGCCCGGGGGATGGGCAACGCAAGATGGCCCACCTCAGCCAAAGGATGAGGCACGACCTCAGGACCCCCAGGATCCAAGGCCCTTGGGGGGGGGGATCGCCCCGAGGACCCATTACCTCTGAAGGAAGAAACCCCCACTCATTGAAGTGCGACATCTTTCGGTAAAGGGTTTCTCCGTCCTTGTGGTTGTACAATGGGAGGCCGCCCCGAGGAAGCTCATCCGGTTCCCTGTCGGTCAGGTGACGGAGCAGTTCGCGTAGCACGCTGGAAGCAAGCGAAAGAACCTGGACCTCACGAAGTAATGAGGGCCTGGGGAAGTCCACATCGGGCAGGAATGGCGCTGAAGAGGAGAAATTCGCCGGCGGGAGAACTCCCGCACCATCATCGCCATTGTGACGCTTGCCTTCTTTAGTTCCGTCAGCTTGGCCAAGACCTGTGCGAGCCGCGGGTTGACAAGCTCCTCATGTTTCCACTCGGGACTCGGCTCTGTAGGAACTGACGGGAGATGGAGCAGGTGGCCGACCTCAACAACATTGACGTACACCCACTGCCTCCGGATTCCTTCTGCATTTGTGGAAAGTCGGGTGTCGAGGGCCCTGTTAGCCATCACATCGGCTGCTCTTAGGGAAACATATCCGAGCTGTGTCCCCCAGGGTTCAACTGGAGGGAGAAGAAGTGTCAAAGCAGGGCCACAAAAGGGGGTACACCGATGAAGGCCTCGCACAGGAATGCGAAGGCGGAAAGGAGGATGATGGAGCTAGGGTCACGATGAAGCACATGAACCTAATAATGTGAGACCACGGTGGAAAAGAAGTCCAAGAACGGCGGTAGCAGGCCTGAGAGGAGGGCATGGAGATGAAGGGGAATGATGGTGGTCTCCAGATTGGTCAGAGGCCGCGAGCCTAGCTAGATCTTGATCACCCCCACTCGTTGGAGCCGGTGGCGACCGCCAGCCGGACCTTCTTCAACCCTTCGAGATTGACGACCAAGGATCGACCTAACGCAGGCTCTGGCGCTGACTAAGGCCGCAATGCCTTCAGATCCTCGCCCTCTCTCTTCTTGGGGGCCATGGCAGATGGCCAGGTCGGGGAAGACGCAAAATTTGGTGGAGAAGGCTCGACCTGCAGGAGCAGGGAGAATAGACGTTAGGAGGGATGATGAATAGTGACGTCTCGGTGGCATGCGCCAGGCTGTTTAACAGCCCGGGCGGTTACCGTGGTAGCGTGAAGAAATGGAGGTGTCAACGTCTCGGAGGGTGCCGCATGTCAGGACTGGCCTGTAGGCAGTTGGGGCCCGTGGGGCTCTAGGTCGTCTTTTATGGCTTCCCCCAGAAGCCAACTCGAGCGCGCCTTGGACCCGGGGGCTACTGTTGGTGTTCCGGGAACAGGGGTACCCAGACCAGCCAGCCTGCGGCCTAGGGCGTGGCCCGCTTCAACGGCCAAGCACGGCCTAGCGTGGCTTGATTCAAGAACAAGGCCCACGCGGGAGCCCGGCCCTCGTGAGGTGAACGACGCAAAGACCCACGGAGGAAGGAGGCCTCCCAGGGTATCCTCCTGAGGGGCAGAGATCTCTATGCAACACTCATCCTCAAGAAGTCGAGGGTGACACAAGCCAGGCTAGGTAGGCACCAGCGCGTGCAGAGGAGACAGTTTCCTCTTTCGTGCAGAGGAGGCAAAGACGTATGCAGGTTCCCAAAGCACCCCCAAAGGATTCCATTCCGGCGCAACGAGATCAAGTACACGAGCCCCGCAAGACGGACGTCATCGCCAAGCCCACATCTACATCACCACCGGCTACTTTGCAGGCGAACACCACCTTTTGTCAGGATAAGGTGTACTCCTTGTCCCCCTTTGAAATTGGCCGTTGTTGGATCCTTTCCCGCCATTACGATAAGGGAAGAGGCCCCGGGCCTCTATAAATAGAGGATAGGCTACTACGTAGAGGGGACAACTCGAACACCATTCAAGCGCCCTCGCGAGCTTACCCACCACTCTGCTAGTTCATCGACAAACATCCTCGTGAGGCAATCCACCAAAGGCAGGAGTAGAGTTTTACGCTTTGCAGCGGCCTGAACCTGGGTAAATCCTCGTGTGTTAGTCTTCTTCCCATGATTGAGTGAGTTCATCGGGCTTGGTTGTCGAGATGTGAGCGTGAGGCCGGAGCTGGTGGGGATCTTTGCACACGCCCATGAGTTTGAAACTATTTGGGTTTTACGGAGCCCGAAATCCGACAGAGTTGTCATTTGATAACGGGGTCACATCATTAGGAGAATGATGTGATGGACAACACCCAACCGAAAGCATAGCGTTTGATCGTATTAGTTTATTGCTACTGCTTTCTTCATGTCAAGTATCTGTTCCTATGACCATGAGATCATGCAACTCCCTAACACCGGAGGAATGCCTTGTGTGTGTCAAACGTCACAACGTAACTGGCTGATCATAAATATGCTCTACAAGTATCTCCGAGGGTGTCTGTTGGTTGGCATTGATCGAGACTTGGATTTGTCACTCTGTATGACGGAGAGGTATCTCCGGGCCCACTCAGTAATACGACATCACAAGAAGCTTGAAATAAATGTCACTAAGGAGATAGTCACGGTATCTTGTACCACGGAACGGGTAAAGAGACTTGCCGGTAACGAGTTTGAACTAGGTATGGAAATACTAACAATCCAATCTCGGGCAAGTAACATACCACTGGACAAAGGGAATTGCATACGGGATTGATTGAATCCTTGGCATCGTGGTTCGACCGATAAAGATCTGCTCGAATATGTAGGATCCAATATGGGCATCTAGGTCCCTCTATTGGTTATTGACCAAAGAGGTGTCTCGTTCATGTCAACATGATTCCCGAACCTGTAGGGTCCTGTCACACCGTGTGTTTGTATCACCTTGTTATGCTTGGATTTATAAAATTTGGAGCCAACTAAAACTTTTTCAGTGCTTGTTGCTTGTTTGAATTGTTGCTTGCTTGCTTGTTGATTGTTGTGTATGACACTCTTAGATTCTATCCCTCTTCATATTCATCTTCCTTGACTCAAACTTCTTTCCCAATGACCATGCCATGTGAATAGTGCCCAAAACTATTTTCATCAAATTTTACTTTGACCAAAAAGGATTTATTCAAACTAGGTTTTAAAAAACCCTCAGTTGAGATTTGCACTACAAGTCCTCAAATTGGGTGGACACTTTCCCCCCAAAGGCTTTACTTCAACCCTACCATATATATCACTCCACAAAACCACCAAATATTAATTTCAAAGATTATTTTTATATTTTATTTAAAGGTTTTTTCTTAACACAAGAAATGGGTTTTCATAGGGATTTTTTTTTAAATGCTTTCAAAATATTTGAGAAAAATTAGGGAGACTCAGTGGACATATATTTTCCATATATATGAGTTTGAACACATGGTCATGTTCAAATAATGGGCAAATCCCCTCAAAAACCCTTTCTGTCCAAATCAAGCTTTTGGAATATTTCTATAAGAAATATTCTCAATAAATTCCAGGAAAATGCCAGCAAGTCAACACTATCATAGGTGATGATCTTGCAAAGTTTCATCTCAATCCAATCTGATTTGGTTAATCAAACTCTTCCAAACCCGTTCCTGTCCAGATTCAAATTTGAACAAACTTTACATTGTGAAGTTTCTCCCCTTGATCCCAAACTTTGTGGACATGTTCTACTCACTACAAAATGATGCTAAACTAAGTGGTGCATCAAGGGTATTAGATTAACATGACTAGATGTATAGAAACCTTATTCTGTTAGTTTCTAGGGTTCACAAAGTTTCTATTGTCAACTTTGCTCATTTGAGCTCAAACCTGGCGTTGATCCTGTTAAATTTCACAGTAAGTGGATAAATTTATCTTGCCCAAACATCCAGGAAACACCTTCTCATGAAATGGAAAACTTATTGTTTTCACCATTTTCACTATTTCCCTTGCTTCCAAATTTTTACCACCCCTCTTACAATGCCCAATCACCTCCAGTAAAAACCTTAGGTCCATAAGCAACTAGAAGATGGGGTAAAACCTCCATTGTATCCTCTGGAAAGACCTGGTAGGAACATTTCGACCCTCTCCTCTTACTCTACCCTTCTCCCGAGGCATCCAATGCATTTTCGCCTAGCCTAGGTGCCCCTAGATCCCCGTAGACACCTTTGGCCGCGCACAAAACACTGTTGGCATGCCGTGGCATGCCAAACGCGCGCTCTAGAGCACGCTATAGTGCTGACAGGCACTATAGCCATTAGCTGCTCCATGGCTCCCGCGGCCTCGGGCCTCCCCACGCGCCACTTGGTCCCCCTCGGCATCTGCGCCATGACACCTTGTCGGCCCCCTCCTCTGTCCTCCTCCTTCTACCTCCTCCGCGCATGCCCGACGCTGCCCCGCTTGGCCAACCACGGGGCTCGCACGCGCAAGCTCCCCCGCCCCTCTCTCCTCTCCCTCTGGTCGTGGGCGACACCCAGGAACACCGTATACCCATTCCCTCTCTCCCCTGACTCCTCCAGCGAGCGCCACGACCTCACCGGTGCACAAACCCTCGGTGGACTCACGTCCACCTATAAAGGGCCTTCCCCCGAGCCCTCTCTCCCCTATAGTACCTCTCTCCCTTTCCCAATGGAGATCCCATGCCCAGTCCCCTACGTTTTGAGGATCGGGCACTCGGGATCGACCAGAGCATTGCTGTGGCACCGCCACCGTCGATCTTGAGGTAGCAAGCCCCTTCGGCCCTGCTTTACCATCGGCTATTCCTCCCTCGTCGCTCTGACATGATTCCCCCTCATCCACATCCTCTTTTCAGCTCGAGACGGCCCTGGCGACCTCCTCTCGAAGCTCCTCCACTGCGGGTTCTTCGTCACCGGCGACTCCGGCCACCTCCGGTGCTCCCTCCACCTCCAGGGTATCGGCGGCTCGACCCCGAGCCCACGACCCCAAGCCCATCCCCGCTCTCACCAACCACCGCCATGCCCCGCGCTGTCGCCGGTGAGCTCCTCCCCATCCTGTCCCGAGGTGGGAGAAGGACCCTATAGGGGGTCCCACCTATCGGCCTCTCACCTCCCCCTCCCACGCTCTCTCTCCCCTCGCGGTCGCCTATAGCTGGGCCCCACGCGTGGATGGCTGGCTGGCCAACTGGGCCAGCCCAGCTGCTGGCCGCCCCTGGCCCAGGCATAGATTCCCTCTTCCCCCCTTTTTCTTTTTTCTTTATATGGGGATTTTTCTAAAATTCCCACAGATCAGAATAAATGTCCAATTCCAAATATTTTCCACCTAAAATCTTAGAATATTCCAAAGAATTTAATAGTGTCATTTGTGAAAAATGTTGAAAACTTTTTAGGTATTGTTTTATTTTAAAAACCCTTTTTGGCGTTTTTAGCCACTGTTAAAAATAGTTTTGAAAACCTTTTTCATAGCAAAATCTTAAACAAATATTTTTAGTATAGTTTTTAGTAATTATCAGAGTAGGGTAGCATTTTAATAATAGCTTTGTGTGCTCTGTTTTTGTGTGATACTTATTTTTATCGCTATTTATCGCGACGATAGATTGCGCTATTGACGAGGGAGTTGGACCCGAAGACTTTGAAGACCCCGAAGACTTTGTTGAGCCAAACAAGCAGCCCTTTGACCATGTTAAGAAACCATTTTCATTGCATGTCATATAGCACATTAATTTCGATATATTTGATCATGTGGAGTAGTGACCACTTCGGTGGGTTGCTTCCGACACTTTTATCGTCGACACTTGAATCGTGCATGACCCTACCACCTTACGAGGGTTATGCGGGTGTTTGTAGATAGGATGGTAGTGGAAGCTACGCAAGTGGGTTCGGGATTATGCATGGTGATGGAAATAAAGAGATGATTTCAAAGACTTTTCGAAAAGCCCGTTGGGTGCCACTAATTCCCGTGGGAGATGATGATGAGTTGGGTGGCCACTTGTGAAATAAGTGTTGTACCGGAAGAGTTGAGGGTGTGTTTTTGAAAACGGAGAGTTTTAAGGTCTGCTGACCATCCCAACCTTACATGTGCAACCACGATATCCCTTATGGTACGGGGCTCTGTTGATTACTTTGGTGGGTATTGGTAAGGAGCCCACATTAATAGTGGCGGGAGTGGAGTGGTCACTCTCGATACGAGGTCATGCCATATGGACGATCATGCGATGTCTTCACAGGCACCTGGCACACCGTTGGCCCCTACACGGATGCTATGAGTGATGTACATCATGTGGGCTGGGTACCAATCGAGTGGACTCTTTTTGTTTAGTATCGCGTGGGGAAAGGCATTGTTCGGGTTGGATGACACGGAAGTTCCCTGAGTCTTGTGGGTAAAATGTGCAACCTATCCAGAGTGTAAAACTATTCGAATAGCCATGTCTGCGGGCATACACGGTTGGAGGTCCATCTTAAACTATGTCTAGATGTTTTCGCAAAAATTTGGTGTGGGTGTGTGTGTGGATGTCATAGAGATGACACTTGAGGCAAGTTGGAAGACTTCATGTGATGATTAAACATGAGATGTTCAACCCCTGCTTATAATGGTATCTGTAACTTGTTCATGAGGGTATCTGCTAACTGTTGATGCATGCTTGCCTAGTTACTTTATCATGTCATTGCATCTAAAATTAGATTTCCCTCAAATTACCTACTTAGTGTTATATCATGCATCATTGTTACTTGTTCCACAACTTGGGTTGCTTGCGAGTATCAAAGTACTCATTGGCTTGCCACTAGTTATTTAATTGGACAGGCATGGAAGAACGGGAGTACATTGAAGAGTGCGTTGGTGACGAACATGCGAACTAGGACGCTTCCAAGTCAGAATGCCTGTAGTTTAAGGAAGATCGCAATGGGTTCACGCTTTCGATCAAGATTTCCGCTGCTTGATAAGTTTAAGTGTTTGGCCAATGTGGGCCTATCTGCTAAATGTGGATGTAAGACTCTTGTTATTCAGCTTCTGTGTGTTCAGTGAGCATTGATCTCTGGGATCACTATACACGTTCATTCGGTGATCACGACTCGTCGGGGTCCCCACAGGTCCGCACACTTAACGTTCGGTGCCACAAGTATTGGGGTATGTATGTTGGTGACCGAATTTTGTTTGGAATCCAGGATGAGATCACGGACACCACGAGGAGCTCTGAAATTGCCCGGAGTTAAATATTTATATATGGGAAGTCATATTTTGGCTACCGGAAAAGTTTTCGATATTACGGGTATGGTACCGGGAAGCTTCCGACAGGTTCCAGAGGGTTCCAGAGGAGTTCGGAAGTGTCCCTCCACCCCGTAGGATGTGCATGGGTTGTAAGGGGGAGTCCAAGACTTGTTGGGCCATCCCCAAGGGCCCATGAGACTAGAGGGGAAGGAAACCCTAAAGGGGAAGGCAACTAGGAGATGCCTTAGGGAGGGAGGACTCCTCCCTCCCGGCCGTCGCCCTGTCCCTTGGAGGAGGGCTTAGGGCTGCACCCCCTACTGCCCTAGTCTCCTATAAATAGTGGAGGAGAGGGGCGGTCTGAACACAACAAGTCCTCTCCCTTGAGGCAGCCCTCTCCCTCCCATTTCTCCCATTCTTCCTCGATCGTAGTTCTAGAGGCGCATAGCGAAGTCCTGATGGGATTGCTCCACCAACATCTCCACCATGCTGCCGTGCTAGTTGAGATCCCATATACTTCTCCTTCCTCTCTTACTGGATCAAGAACGAGGATACATCATCTAGATGCACGTGTGTTAAACAAAGAGGTGTCGTCCGTTCGACGCTAGATGAACCGTGTCATATACGCTTCCGCTTGGCGATTTATAAGGGTACATAGATGCACTCCCCATATCGTATCTATACATCTACATGGATAGATCTTGCATGTTCGTAGGAATTTTTTTGTTTCCCAAGCAATGTTCCCCAATAGTTCAAACGTATCGTCCTTCGGCTGGTCAATGTGCTTATTCTCCGTTGAATAGGCGCGTTGATACTTCACTGGACTTAGCTCATCAGCAGTCAGAGTTGACAATGGCGGGTCTCTTTCATACAATTGGTGTAATCTTCCTCTGAGAATTCCGTGCCATTGATCTTGTATTCTAGAAACCCGTCTTTCAACGCACCTAGGTCCAGCTCAGGTAAATATGCCTTTGCGTGTGCAATGGCCATATTCGCTACGATGCAAGTGGTCGACCTCTTGAAGACCTGAACCCAGTAAGGTATAGTTGATAGTTATTTCAACATACTTTTAAGCCCCTTCGGAAGCTAATCAAGATTCTTTACCACCGTTATGGAAAAGGCACGCCTCGTGAACATCTGCTCCGTGTACGTAAAGATCACTTTAAGCTTCACGATTGGCTCCTACACAAGATTGTGATTTTTTCGCCCAACAACAAAGAATATAAGAAGGAACATAAGCCAGCAACTTTGATAACAGAAATGATACAAGAAACAAAGATAAAAAAAGTCTGCCAAAGAGAACACCAATCATGTCCGTAATTTGTATCTTTAGAGTCCTCAATACATTAGTGACTAAGCCAATACTTTTTTCTACTTCTTCTTCCCGTGTGAGTAAGGTGGTATTTTCCTTATCAAAATAGTCTTTCGCCTAATCGATAAGATCATTCTCCTGGCGCACAGACGCTTGAAGGCGATCTGCCAGAAGTTTAGCATCGGCCTTAAGCTTCATCTCTTCCTTAAGCCGCCTTTACAGGTTGATTGCTGCAGACTCGAAATCTTCCAAACATTCCCGTCCACACATATACAACATGAGGGAAAAGTATACAAGCCCAATGCCGCTGCACGCATGCGACCTGGCACTTGGGGGCTACAACATTCAAACTTTGGTTTATATTTGAAGCCCCATGTAGTTGCAAGCAATCGACATGACACTTGGGAGCTAATATAAGTCATTTCTTTTTTACACAACAAAAAGACCCGTCTATCTCAAATCGATCAGTCGGCCCTTCGGGGATACATGTTCTATTTTCTAAATTACCAATATAACAAGTATTTCCATACAAGAAGGACCCGACTATCTAAAAAAGAAAAGCCGACCCCTAGGAGCTATGTATGGAGGTTTCTTATCTTCAATCAATCAAAAAAGTATCGCCTAGTTATTAACATATAACCCGGTCCTTGGGGACTACGGATGGTTTTTAAGACTACAACGAAGACCCAACTCACTATTTCTAGTACTAAGATGGCCCTAGGGGGGCTACAAGAGTATGTATAATAGATGACAATGGACGAAATGTTACCTCATATTTTTTGTTGAAAGCATTGATCAAGTTTGTCTCAATATTCCGGCTCTCAAACACCTGGGTCATATTTTATTGATATACGCCATCAATATCAAGAGTAGAAACCTTTGAGAGTTCCTG
Source organism: Hordeum marinum (assembly GCA_022496015.1). NCBI lineage: Eukaryota > Viridiplantae > Streptophyta > Magnoliopsida > Poales > Poaceae > Hordeum > Hordeum marinum. The sequence continues at coordinate 232,773,842 of CM039675.1, forward strand.
TTTGTTTCTCCCCTTCTCCAACATCTTTGTCTCATTTTTGGTTGCAAGTTTAGCCAAACATTTGAAGTCCTAGGAGCCAGGAAAGCTTATCCTATAATCTGTACTTCTGTATTGTGAATGGGGGTTGATGGGGAGGCACTATCTACATTGAGTGCAGGGCTCAAAGAATGAGGAGGACTTTTGGTTGAAAGGTCGGGTAATTTGACATGCCTTGATCTTCTACTGCTATTTCTGTGATGACTAGATCTTCAATGTGAGCCATCTCCATGTCACGGTCTAGTTCAGTACCCAAATCCAGGTCATGTTGGCCAGAAGGCTCAACTTGAGTTGCCACTTCATCTGCTGGTGGATTTGGAATACTCCGATCTATAGCAGCAGAAGATGACTCCCCGCCTTCTTTCTTTCTTGCATAGGCTTTGGCTCTGATGTTATAAAAACAATGTGTCAGACAAAGGAAAAAGACCTATAATGTCGAAACAAAACAAACTCAGTTTATACCTAGTCTTACCCACAGTTGATTGTAAAGACCGGAAGTTCCGTCGCTGTTGAGTCGTCAGAAGAAGGCGGCGATTCTTGATAAAATGAATTAGAAGAGCTGAGAGGTTGCTTAAAAAGTCCGGCTTGTGGACAGGAAGTAGTTGGACTATGTGGCACCTCAACGCGTTGCTTGAGGGCTTGTGGCTCAAGAGATAAGACGATTGAAATCTCCCTAGAGCTACTTCGGGTCTTGCGTTTCGACAAGGTGGCACGATGATTTTTCTTCAAAATAAAGTTTGGATCAAGTAAGCATCCGGATGTGAAAATTTAACTTTCCTGATGGCTTGTCTTCTGTTCTTCGGGATATATGTTTCTGCTGAGTTGGAGGAAAGCGAAATTACCTCAATATTGTTGGTGTCATGGTTTTGTCACTATAGATGTCCACGTGCAACGACTTAGGTGTGAGGCCATCACCGCTAGGTGGCGACTCAAAGGGGTTGAATGGGACCGGAGGGGAGTTTACCTAGGTTCGGCACCTCCGATGGAGGTAATAGCCTATGTCCTACTTTGTATCTATATTGATGGTGATCTCGATTGCAAGGGTGCAAAATCACTAACCTAGCTTTCGAGGGTTTCTAACTCAAATATTTTGGCCCTAGGGGCTAGCCTTTATATATAGGTCAAGACACTAGGGTTTACAATAGAGTCCGAGTCATAACATGACTCATAAACTATCATGTGTCTAACACGCATTGGCTCTCAAGAAAGCAATCTTTCGACATCTTATGCCTCTTGGGCCTTGAGTCGCCGTTTCTACGTGCTTGGCCTGCCCGACGGCTTACTTAGTAACCGCCTTATTCGTCTTGTATTGACGACACAGACCATCTTGAGCATTGCTCCAGAGCCGCCATTATACCGACCAGGCCCAGTAGGGCGGGTCATATCCTCGTGTTATTGTTGGAAATATGGCCTAGAAGAGTAATAAATTAGTTGTTTTCATATTTCCTTGTTCATGATATTCGTTTATTATCCATTCTAGAATTGTATTGATCAGAAAATTAGATACATGTGTGGATACATAGACAACGTCGTGTCCCTATTGAACCTCTACTAGACTAGCTCGTTGATCAAAGATGGTCAAGGTTTCCTTAACATGGAAATGAGTTGTCATCTGATAATGGGATCACATCATTATGATAATGATGTGATGAACAAGACCCAACCGTAAGCATAGCACTTAATCGTGTTAGTTTATTGCTACTGCTTTATCCATGTCAAGTATCTGTTCCTACGACCATGACATCATGCAACTCCCTGACACTGGAGGAATGCCTTGTGTGTATGAAACATCACAACCTATCTGGGTGACTATAAAGGTGCTATACAGGTATCTCCGAGGGTGTTTGTTGGGTAGGCGTGAATTGAGGCTGGGATTTGTCACTCCGTACGATGGAGAGGTATCACTTGGCCCACTCAGTAATACATCATCACAAGACGCCTACAAGCAATGTGAGTAAGGTTTTAGTAACGGGATCTTGTATTACGTAACGAGTAAATAAACTTGTCGGTAACCATATTGGACTAGGTATGGAGATACCAACGATTGAATCTCGGGCAAGTAACATACCAATGGACAAACAGAACTGCATACGGGATAGATTGAATCCTTGACATCGTGGTTCGACTGATACAAATCTTCATAGAATATGTAGGAGCCAATATGAGAATCCAGGTCCCGGTATTGGTTATTGACCATAGAGTGTCTCGGTCATGTCTACATGGTTTACGAACCCGTAGGATCTGCACACTTAATGTTCGGTGACGATTTGGTATTGCTGAGTTATGTATGTTGGTGACCAAAGTTTGTTAGGAGTCCTGGACGTCATGAGGAGTTCGAGAATGGTCCGGAAGTAAAAAAATTCTGTATGGGAATTCGTATTTTGGCTGCCGGAAAAGTTTTGGGTTTTTCTGGTATTGTACCAGGAAGCTTCTGGAAGGTTCCGGACACTTCTGGAGGAGTCCGGAAGTCCACCAAGGGTTCCACCACATCCCAAGAATTTGCATGGGCTGAGGCAATGCGCCCTGGCCTTATTGGGCCCGGCGCACAAGTCCCTCAAGGCCCATGTGTCTTGGGAGAGGTGAAAAGTCCAGTTGTATACGAAAAGTGAGGGAATTGGACTAGGTGTCCAACTCCTCCCCCCTTGGTTGCGCCCTAGGGCTTGGAGGGGTGATTTCGATGCCCCTCCACCTATATATAGAGGGGAGGGGGCACCCCAAGAGGACACACAAAGCCTTGATGCCCCTCTATCTCCCAAGATTGTTTTCTCCTTCGTTCGCAGTTTTGGTAGCGCTAGGCATAGCCCTGTCGTGATAGCACCATCACCACCGCCACCATGCCCTCGTGTTGCCAGAGAACTCTGTCGGATTTCGAGCTCCACAAATCCCAAGGAAGTTCGAACACATGGGTATGTGCGAAGATCCCCAACAGCCTCACCCCTCCTAGCTCACAACTCGGTAGCTTAGTCGATGAACTCGCACGATGACGAGGGAGAAGATTGCCCATGAGGATTTACCCAGGTTTGGGCCGCTGCGAAGCGTAAAACCATACTCCTGCTTTGGTGGATTGCCTCACGAGGAGGTTTGTGGACGAACTAGTACAGTGGTGAGTTGCCTCGCAAGGGTGTTCTGGTGGTCTTGCTTCTTCTCTTCTCGTACCCCCTTCTACGGAGCAACCTATCCTATATTTATAGTGGCCCGGGTCCTCTTCCCTTATCGCTATGGCGGGAAGGGATCCCGCAACGGGAAAATTCGAAGGGGCACAAGGGGTACTCCCTTATCCTGATGAAAGGTGGTCTTCGCCTGCAAAATAGCTATTGGTGATGAAGTGGTGGGCTCGGTGATGACATCCGTCCTGCATGGATCGTCGTCTTGGTCTTGTTGCACCGGAATGGAAACCTTTGGGGGTGCTTTGGGAACCTGCGTATGTCCTTGCCCCCTTTGCACAAAAGAGGAAACTCTCCCGTCTGGCGCACTGGTGCTCGCCTGGCCCGCCTTGCGTTATCCTTTGGCTCTCGAGGCCAATCATTGCATAGAGATCTCCACCACTTAGGAAGGGTCCTAGGGACGCCTACTCCTCGCGGGTCTTGGCACTGCCTCCCTCGTGAGCTTGGGGCTCTTGCGAGGGCCATGTCTTAAGTGGGGTCGCGCTGGGTCGTCCCCGATCGTCGGAGTGGGCCGTGCTCTGGGCCACAAGCCGACAGGTCTGGGTACCCTCATTCCTAGAAAGCCGATAGTAGCCCTCAGGACCAAGGCACACTCGAGTTGGCTTGTTGGCAAAGCCATTGAAGATGGCCCGAAGCACCATGGGCCCCTATCACCTGTGGCCCAGGCTAGATAGACGGCACTCTCGGAGAGGTCGATGCCTCGACTTCCTCGTGCTGCCCTCGCAACTACCAGGCTGTCCAATTTCTTGGCGCACGCCACCAAGCCGTCTATGTTCCCCATCGGTCTCATCGTCTGCTTTCCCCTCTTTTGGGCCTTTTGCCTTCTTTGCCAAGTTCTGCGCCCGCGCTGACCTAGCCGTCTACCATGGCCCCGAAAAAGAGAGTGGGCGAGGGCCTGAAGATGCAAGGGACTTCGTCGGTGCCGGAGCCCGCATTGGGCAGGTCCTTGGTGGTGAATCTCGAGGGGTTGGAGAAGGTTCGACTGGTGGTCACCGCCAGCTCCAATGAATGGGCGGCGACCAAGATTCGGCTGAGCCCGCGGTCTCTGAGTGAGATGGAGGCCACCGTCATTCCCCTTCATCTCCATGTCCTTCTCTTGGTCTTGCTACCTCTGTTCTCCGACTTCCTTTCTGCCATTCTCTCACATTACCAGGTTCATGTGCTCCATCTTGACCCTGGCTCCCTCGTCCTCCTTTCTATGTTTGCGTTCCTCTACGAGGCCTTCATCGGTGTCCCCCCATCCATGGCTCTACGTCGCCATTTCTTCTCCCTCCAAATGAACCCAGGGGGACAACCCTCTGGATGTGTGTCCCTCAGAGCGGTCGACACGTCGGCTGTTGAGGCCCTTGACGCCCGACTCTCCCCGAACATAGAAGGATTCCATAGGAAGTGGGTGTGTGTTGATACTGCTGAGGCTGACCCCCTATTTCTACCCCCATTGGCTCCCGTAGTGCCGAATCCCAGGTGGGAGCATGCGGAGCTCGTCGACATTGTCTCGTGCAGGTTTTGCTTAGGCTGGCTCAGCTGAAGAAGGCGGGTGTGACAATGGCGATGGTGGTGCGGGAGTTCTCCTGCCGACCAATTGCTCCTCTTCAGCGCCATTCCCGCACAATGTGGGCTTTCTCATGCCCTCACGACCCCATGAGGATCCGGGTCACGTGTCTTTCTTACAGTGTGATGTGCAAGCTACATCGTCGCCTGATCGACGAGGAACCGGAAGAGCTCCCCAGGATGGCCTCCCCTTGTATAACTATAAAGACAGGGAAGCCCTCGCCCGGAAGATGCCGCGCTTTGATGAGTGGGGGTTTCTTCCCCTGGAGGGAGCGTGTCCCCTGGGTGATCCCCTCATGAGGGTCTCGAGTCCTGGGGGTCCTTAGGCCAAGATTCTTCCCTTAGTCGAGGTGGGGCGTCCTTCGTCGCCCATTCCCCGGGCTCTTGCTATGCCCCAGCCCAAGGGTGAGGGTGAGACCACTCTGATGAAGGAGGCCGCCGCCTACGCTGCAGGGTGCTAGGTGCCAGTCGTCAACACATCGTCCTCTGGCCCCCGTGCTCACCGGAAGAGGAAGGTGCCCAGGGGAAGCCGATCCTCGGCACCGTGGGTGCCGATGAAGAGGAAATGGGTCATCGTGGATGAGTAAGCGCCTGCGCTCCCTCAACCTTCTCTTGACGCACTCCTTCTAAGTCTCTGTTCTGCAGGCTCCCCACTGATGGAAGAAGATCCGTGGCATTACCGCTGCTTCCTGAGGCTGCCGGGCCCATCGTGGCCCCGTCTTCCCTGGGGACGTGTCATGCCGTGCCCTTGGGCCCTCCTCGAGCGAAGACCCGGGGCCTTGAGAGACTCGACTTCCATCTGGCAGGGAAGGTGGGAGCCCCCAGCCCCCGGGCGTGCGTCGGGGTTGAGCGGCCCCTCGTATGCCTTCCCCGCCCATTGTAGGATCGAAAGTAGTGCTAGAGGGGGGTGATTAGACTACTTGACCAAATAAAAATCTACTTTTTGCCATAAGTCTTGGCAGATTTTGGCATTCATAGTATGTCAAGTACACCCTACACATGCATGTCTACGAGTATTGCAGCGGAAAGTAAAGACGAGCATGTAAGTAAAGAGAGGGTAGGAAGATCAAACACAATTGGTTACACCATGATTTTTCCCGTCGTTCCGATAGGTGGTGCTATCGTACGTCCACATTTATGGAGTCTTCAACCCACAGAGGGTAATGGTCGTGAGAGTCCATGGAGGTATCTACCCACGGAGGGTTCCATGAAGAAGCAACATTGACTGTACCATGATGTCCTACGTCCACAAATGACTAACCTAACTTGGGGTAGATCTTCACGAAGTAGGTGATCTCCTTGCCCTTACAAACTTCTTGGTTCACTCCACAACACGAAGTAGGAGGCTCCCAAGCGACACCTAACAAATCTAGGGGGCACCACCCTCCAAAAAGTAATAGGCTCGATAATGTCGATGAACTCCTTGCTCTTGTGCTTCAAGATGATAGACTCCAGAACACAAAATCACGCTCTCACAGATTTGGCTTGGTGGAAGAGGTTGAATGGGTGGAAAGCAACTTGGGGAGGCTAGAGATCAAGATTCATATGGTAGGAATGGAATGGCACGATCTCAACACATGAGTAGTTGGCTCTCTCTCAAAAAATCAGTAGGTATGAGTGGGTTACTGTTCCGAGTGCTTCTCTTGTGAGTGAGTGGTGGTGGAGGGGTGTATATAGGCATCTCCAAAAATCCAACCGTTACATCTAATAAGCCAGACTCGATGACACCGATGTGTAAATCTCGATGGTACCGAGTTTCCTCAAAAGGTAGCAACTTTTGAATCTCGGTGAGACCGATGCATAAAACTTGGTTGCCCGATAAGGTGACTAACGGTCAGATTGCCAAACTCGGTGACTCCGATTCAAAAAACTCGGTGGGACGAATTTTGTGAACTTGCGTAACAGGAAGTTGGCAACCCAAACTCGGTGGCACCAAATTGGAATCGGTTGCACCGAAATGCTAGGGTTTGGCTGAGTTGTCTCAGGCTGAGAATCGGTGGCACCAAGTGGAAAGTGTTGGTTGCACCGATTTTAGATATTTTGCTTTCGACAGACTTTTGTGGAAGAGGTTGTGGGTGTATGTGGGGACTATCACTTGTGCACGTATGAGCATTTTGTTCACAAACAAATCCTTACCCCCTTTTAATAGTATTGCTTTCCTATGGACTCAAAGTGATTTCTCACAAAAGATAAATTGTAGAGTCCTTTGCTTGAAGCTTTGACAAACTATTTCCTTGCATCTTGGGTATTCCACAATCCTTTTGCTAACACATCATTGAACTTTTCCTGAAACATGCTTAATGGAAACATTAGTTCAATGACATATATGTTCTTATTAATTACCAAAACCACCAAGGGAGCAAATGTGGTTTCAATCTCCCCCTTTTTGGTAATTGATGACAACATATAGATCAAAGCTTCGACATATGATATAATCAATGAATGTAATTGTCGCTTTCAGAAGTATGTGATAAGTAAGAGCTCCCCCTAAATTTGTGCATTATTTTTAAAGTTGCGTTTGAATGCAACCGCACAATCGATTAGCTACATGGGGCACTTCTTCCATGTCACATACAACTTGGTGGTGTGCGAGAGTAATAAGAGTTAGCAACATAGCAAAATACATAAGGCAAATTTAATGATCACCACATAACCATCAAAAGATAGGAAATAGTAGCAACACACGTTAAAGCGTATGATTAAACACAAACAAAAGTATCTCACATCCAAACCAAAAGAATAAATGTTTTGTAAACAACAATAAAAACAGACACTTTCTCACTCGAAACCTAGATCTATACACTACTTCTCCCCCTTTGGCAACAAGTTACCAAAAAGTTCGAAGAGATATAGCTAATCATTCTTCCGCGGTTGATCTCCTTTGGTAGTAGATGTCGGAGTCGAGAGAACTGTGTTGGCGATGACTTCTGCTGATGTCCTGGACAGAGTTGTAGAAGACACTAGAGGCACTGAAGGTGCTGATGGAGCTGAAGTCAGTGTAGTTGGAGCAAAAGATGAAGGTCTCGTCTCCGGAGCTGGCACTGTAGGTGTCCTGGCCTTAGTCATGAACTGGGCAGTCGTCCTGACAGGTGCACTATCCTCCTCATCATCATAAGACTTAGACTCTGAAGAGGTGCGACGATTAGGAGCTTCATCAACTTCCTTCCTAAGCTCGTTGGCTATCTTAGTCAGCCCATGTACCTTGTAATTTAGAGTTTTCACCCTATCTTAGAATATGTTCACAAGGCTCTCCTGGCTATCCATAATGGTTTTGATGTCCTTCTTCATGTCCATGATAGTGGAGATCAAGAGATCCATATAGTCGTTCCTGGATCTAGGGACCTGAGCACTAGTGGCTCGAGGTGCCTCTGGATGTGCCTAAGCTGCAGCTGATGTGGATGGTCTGGGTCCATCACCACAATGCTTTCCTCGAAATCTGGCTGAAGTGGCAAGTGGGGTCTATCCAGAGAAAAGATGTGCTTCTCAATTTTGGAGTTGATAAGCGTCTGAATGTAGTGTGCATAGCAGCATGAGCGCTTCTAGTCAGCAGCAACCCTCTTCATTGTCTCTACAATCAAATCCATCACTCGAATCCTTGTGTGACTGTCCACATGGATAAGGATGTTGATGGAGTAGCCACGAATCATCTTCTCATCTCCAGACTTAGGCTTCAAGGTACGCCTCAAGATAGTGTTCATGGTACGGAGGCCTGCCTGGAGGTAGTAAATGGATTCTAACTTGTGTGATTGCAAGTTAGCAGCTAGGACAACTGTGTACATATTGTTCATAAGATGGTAGGCCAAGATGGTAGGCCACTGATCAATGGTAGATTCATATCTAGCTCCTTCAATCATCCACACTATCCTGCCATCTCCATAGAAGTGAGCAGTGGAGTGGAACTGCATGATCATCTCATCATTCCAAGTAGTAAAATCTTTGCCAACAAACTTGTCTAGACCAATGCAGTGGAAGTTATCTTGTACACATGGGAAATAGTCCTCATTTTCCTTGATATACTTCTGGTCAACATATCTCATATCACCACTACTAGGGAAAACCTTATACACATAAGCTTTCCAGTAGTGCTTTTTAAAAGGAGGGGCTGCTGCTACTTAGCAGTAGCGCGTGTAAAACAACAGCGCAACTAATCAACACATATCAGTAGCATGGCACGTATAAAACACGCTACTTCTATAATTGCCACACCATTCCTAACAAGCTAGGTATAGTATTAGCGCCCTTCCTCAACCAGCGATGCTGCTATTCCACTTAGCTATAGCGCTTGGTACCAACCCACGCTGCTGCTATGCCAACCTTATCCACCCCATGCGCTCCTTATCTCTTCCTCACTCCCGGCCCCTCACTCCCCCCTCATAGTGTCACTCCCTCTCTGCCCCCCACCGCTAGCCACCGCCGTCGCCTACCCCTCCTCCCTTTGCTCTCGTCACCTCCCCCTCCTCCCTAGACTTGGTAATCCTCCCCCTCCTCCATCCTCCCTCCCTCCTCCCTCCTCCTTGCCCCACCTACTCCGTCCTCCCTCCACTCCTCCATTCGCCGCCACTCGGACGCTCGTCGCTCTTCCTTTCTCCTTCGTCCTCCTTCCTTCTCCCTCCTTCAGTCGCCCCTCCTTCTCCCACCTCCATCCACTCCTCCATTCGCCGCCGGCCGGCCCCTCCTTGCTCCGCCTTCCTCCTCCGTCATCCTTCCTCCTCCCTTCTTCAGTCGTCCCTCCTTCTCCATCCTTCATCCTCCATTCACAACCCCTCCTCCCTGCTACATTTTGATTTAGTAGGTTGGTTGATATTTTCTTGTTGATATGCAACATTTTGATTTTACTTAATAGTTTGTAGTTGATATATAACAATTTTGATTTAGTATGATTAACTTATTAGTAAAAATTTAGACATTATTTATAGGTTTTAGTTGATAAAAGCCTCTGTTCATATATAACACTTTGATTTAGGATAGTTTCTAGGGTTTAGTTGATAGTTTTGCCAAAATGTTGATTCGTTTCCGTTATGGCAAATTTCAGGCAGCCGATATGTACTGTTTTTAGTAACGGTCATGCCGATTGTTTTTCATGAATTTTAGCATGACTTGTGCTACAATGTAGGACATATCGAGTTCTTGTGATTTGCCAAAACGGGAATTCAATGATATTACGGAAAAACATAGGGCATTTTTCTATGTCATTGCTCGATATATGGAACGGGTTGACTTTAGGTCTGTTCTGGCTCCGTGTGTATCTTTTAGTGAGGGAGAGTGTCCACCATATATATATATATATGAGAGAGGAAGAATCCCGACTGTTGTCGTGGGGGTCGCTTCTCCTTCGTTCATGTGTGCTAGACATTTTGGTTTAATGCACTTGGGAACGAATGGAGGAGCCACCATCACCGACGGTCGCAATATCAGAGGGAGTTCCCACCATATATGTGACATGAGGGTTTAGGAAGGAGAGACTTGACAGGCCTAAAGTCAACCCATTGCATATTGAGTAATAGTGATCTGTGTGTTGATCAGTTTCCTGATAGTTGCCTTTGATCAATTTTAAATGTTTCAACTATGAACATAGGAAATGTTTGACGACGAAAGGGAATTCGTTATCTGCGAATACTGCGAAGATGAGTGCGACATGTGCGACAAGCCTCACCTAGTTGGTGGTAGGTGCTTCAGCATCATGCTGGATGAGACCTTCGAAGTCGATACAGTAAGTCACAATGACAAGTCTTCTTTCGTAATTAAGCACGTCTTCTGCTTATTTTCTTCAACTTATAATTTTAATTTTTTACTATTATACTAGCGTATCCCCTGTCATGCAACAATTTATGTCTTGGATAAGATTGGTTTCGATACTAAAGAAAGTATGGAGGTAAAGAGAGTTCACTTGAGGATCGAGCATGGTTATACTTTTGCCGTAAAATTGTACAATGCAGACACCTACTCCTATTTTGAATGTAGAAGTTGGAGAGAACTGTGCAAGGCTTATGCATTTGAGCCAAATATGCTTTTCACCTTTGATATTCGTCCGAAAGATGAAATTGAAGGTAATATCGACATCTGGGTCGATGTGCAGACGCCTCCGGTTCTACCATTATGTGAGTTTCTCAACCATATTTATTAAGTAATTTATATTGTTTATTTAAAAATAGTTGACAACTAATTTCTATTGACAGCTTATTTCCATTGAAGCACACATGTCCAACGCTTGGTAGACATCACCTACTACTGTCCCGGGGCTGAAGTAACCTGCGAGGAGATAGGTCATTATGTTTCATGGCTTGAGGATATTGATGCTGTCAAGACAGGTTATTTTCCTGGACTTCGATATATTAGCACTAAAAACGTGTGACCGCTAGTGTGCGTATTGAACTACGGTCACATCTATCTAGGAAAGATGGTAAGATTCTTACTATTTGTCCTCAGTGCATCTTTTGCATGCATTATGTTGTAAGCTAAACTTCGTTGCTAAGTATGTTACTAGGATGTTCTTCAACAGGGACTCCCAAAGAGTGTTGTGCCTCGTTGGATCGAGTTTAAAGGTCACATGGCAATGGTTAGCTTACGACCAAGATATGTTGTATTGAACATGAGTGCATTCATCATTTATCAAAGCGAGCAAGTCTTAATAGTCAAAGACTGGAGCAAAATTGTGAAGGATCATAGAGAAGTACTAGGGGGCAGCAATCAGAAGTGCAGCCCACAATTAGGAGACAAGTTCATATGCATTCTCCAATATGATGAAGAAGGAGTGCTACACATGTTTTATGCTATTTTACCTAAGAGAGAGTAGCAGGAGTAGATCCTTGGTATTAAGAACAATTAGTTAGTGGTGATTATATATGACTAGTGACCAAGTGACCAAGTTGACGCCCAAGTTGATGATGAGGCAGAGGAGTTGTTATATGATGATGATGATGGGTTGTTGTTATTATCACTAGTGACCAAGTTGATATATGATGTCTCATGGACGAAAATGATGATGAGGAGAAGTTCTTATATGGCAATGATGTATTATGATGATCTGATGAAACTACTATATAGAGCCTCTTTAAATACATCACAAATACATAGAGGGGGTATGAATCTATGAAAGCAGTAATACTAGCAGCAGCGCTGGATTATCAGCAGTGCTTGCCTCTCTACAGCGCTACAGATAATTAGCAGTAGCAATGGTAAGTGCAGCACTACTGCTAACCAGACTTAGTAGTAGCGCTGCACCAACCAACACTACTGCTATAACTTACCTGTAGCACCTTAGCAGTAGTGCTGGACCTAGTGCTACTACTATAGGTTTTTCAAGTGCTACTAGTAGGGTTTCTCCTAGTAGTGCACCGACTGCAGGACTCTTGTCAAGTAATATAGTCTCATAGAAGTCTTGTTGCTCTTTGGTATAGAACCTGTTGTCCAGAACTATTTTTCTCCATGCCCTCAAACCTAAATCCTTCCCCTTCTTCATATCCTCAGCAATTGGGTGGATAGCATTCTGTTCAAGAAGATGAGGTCTAAGCTTCATCAAAACTGACATACCATCATCATCATCATCTACTTCTCTAAAAGTTGATGTCTTGTTCTTCTCAGCAACAGGTATATCTCTGGTAGTCTTCTTGGACTTCCCTACCACAACCTTCTTGGATGCAGCCTTGGTGATCTTAGAAGGACCTGGCTTAGGCAGAGCATCAGCCCTAAGCTTCTTTTGCTTCTTTGTAGGAGGGGCCTTGACTACAGGTTCCTCCTCCTCCTCCTCAGTAGCAGCACCAACAGCCTCCTCTGGATCCTCAAACATAGAGGTAGGCCTGCCAATAACATGAATGATCCTCTTCCTGCCTGTCTTCTTCTCCCCTGCTTTCTTAGGCAAAGATTTCCTTGGGAGATCAACATACATCGTTTCCCTAGCACTCTCATGTTCTCTAAAAGTCTCTGGAGGTGCATAAACTTTGCTGACACCCTCCTGGATGAGGTAGCCTCATTTGCAGACTTCTTGGCAGCCTTGTCTTGCTTTTTACCAAGAACCTCCTATGGCACAAAATCATAATCTTCTTCCTTTGAATTGAGTATCTTCCTGGTCCTTGTTGGAGCTTTGGGCAACCCATGTGAACTTGGAGTGTCTAGATCTGAGGAAGAACTGGACTCGGGACTAGTGCCTGAACTCATATCAACATTCTGCTCCTGCAGATTCTGGCTATCTACAGCATCTGACATGTGTGACCCTGTGAATAGAGTTGAGAAGAGTAGAATAGGATAAGTCATCACAAAATGCAGGTGGTTTTTGAAAGTTTGAACAAAGAATTTCCAAAGTTTACATTCTATCACATGAAAATCGGTACAGCCGAAGCAAAAATATCGGTACTACGGAGATTGACATTCTCATTAGCCAAAACTTGGGATTCCTTTTGGTGATACCGAAAAGAAGTACTCAGTTTCATCAAGAAAGTTCTCAACAGCACAGATAACAAACCGATGACACCAATTTGTTCACTTCAGTTCCACCGAGTTTCACCGGGCTGAAGGCAAACCCTAGAAATTCGATCGTTCGCTACACTATGGAGTTTTTATGTGGATGGAGCAGTTTTCAAATGGTGGCTTATCAAGAAATTGAACACCTTTGCACAAGATTTGTATGGGGAGTGCAAGAAGGGTCAAATCCATACCCGTGCTCGGTGATGGATCCGCTATGGCGTGGACGGTGATGAAGATTCCCATCAACGACAAAGATCCCAGCGACGGAGGAGCACGGGGAGACAAGGGCGACGACCATAGGGTGCTTCTTCGGCAGTTAGGGTTCTGAGGCATGACATTTGAAGATTGATTTTCAAAGTGTCGGGGTCCACATCATATATACCCATCATTGTTGGTGACACCGATTCTATATTTTCGGTGTCACCGAGTTTCTCAACTGTTAACTGATAGGGTAACTCGGTGTAAACGAGAATATGGAATCGGCAGTACCGAGACTGAAAAACAAGGTCAAACCTAGGCATTCATTGAGACTGAGAATTTTGAGTTTGTTCCACCGAGAAGCACTTGGGAGGTTTTAATGGTCAGTCCTTTGTCGACACGGAACTCCGAGTGCTCTTCACACAGAGATCGAGAAGTACTTGTTCAAATTTGTGATGCAGCATGAATAGAATATGAGGTGAGAAAGCATAGATAGCTAGAGGAGTGGTCCTAGGTATTCTTGTATATCTAATTGGCAAACGAAAATTCAAAATCCAAATAGTAACAATCGGATATCCTCGAATGAGTAAATAAATGCAAACCAACATGCTCACACAATAAGATGTCAAATGAAAACATGGAAAACATGCACAATCGCATTAGCATCAAACAAGCACTTTGGCGATGATGGAGTCATCTATAAATGAGTATATTGACTTAGGAGCCAAGTAAGAATACTTGATCATAGGTCATAGTCATAGTTTAAGCACAAGTAGGGTTACCACTTTTACATAAAGCATTTAATGTTGTCACATACTATGAGATGCTTTAACTCAAATTCTTAGAGTAAATCTCCCCCTTGATGTGACATCCCCCATAGCAGGGATAAACTAACCTTTGGTTTTGTCGATGAAGGCTTCATGTAGGTGAAGTAGTGGTAGATGCTCAAAGTTGATGAAGATCACCAAGTGTGGGGAGAATCCTCGTTGTTTCATTACTCTTCTCACCTACATAGGTTAGTCCCAACACACAAGAGACAAATACAAGGATATGTATGGACATGGAGTGCAAATCATATTTGATGATGTCCACTGATTTGCTGATTACCTTGTTCCTTGCTTACCTTTGAGGGAATATGAGTGGATTTCGTTGGTGGAATCACCCCTCAATAACTTCTCTAGTTCCTCTTCTTGCGGACCCACATCAAGTTGATGGGGATCCTTGGTGTTGAAGTAGCACTTGTAGAAGTTGAGCTTGTAGTAGCCTTGGGAGCCCACTTCACCAAAGCTCGAGATCCATCTTCATATGAGTCAATGTCCTCTTGAAGCTTGTTCTTGTCCTTGACCATGGGGTCTTGTGGTGGAAGGTCATCTTGAGATTTTGTTCCTTGCGGAGAGTATTTTCCTACTTATCCTTTTGAGGACCAAACTTGGGACCGGGGTATTGACCTTCTTCCCATAAGACTCCATTAGCGTTGAAGTAGCCAACACCATGATTCTTCTGGTATCCTCCATGCGTGCGTATAATCTCCTCAAATTTTTTGCACCCTTCAAGACTCTTGTAGATACCTTTCTCCATAATCCCTTTCAAAAGTTCATTTTCTTGCTCAAGTGTAACTTGGCTAAGAGAAGAGTTATTGGGATCAAGATAGCTAGTAGAAGCAATATTATTGGATTTATCATTTTTAGTGCTACCAGTTGAAGAACCTTTCTTTCCTTTGATACTAGCTTGCTTAGACTTAGCTTGTGGCATGAACATAGACAAGAGAAGTCGCTTGGCTAGATAAGAGGAAGTCTTCTTCGAAGATCGTCATTAATAGCTTTAAGGAACTCATGATCATGCTCAAATTGAGCTTCTCGAAGTGGAGCTTGTCATGGGTCCTTTCAAGCTCTCTATGATCTCGTCGAGTAGACTCGTGAGGTAACTTAAGAGTGGTTAGTTCTTGAGTTGGTCGTTCTTTTTCCATCTTATCATGATCGCACAACTTATCTAGAGTAGAATGATTAATAGCAAGTCCATCTTGACTAACGTTACTAGATTTGTCAAATAGCAACTCATCTTCAATTAACAAGTCATCTTCATCACTATTGAAATCAAGATACTCGGGGAGTAATACCTTGGGGCCTTTAGTCATGAAGCAACGTCCACTTCCTTTATTTGGTGAATCAAATATGTCGTAGGATTCGGTTGTCACTAGTGCAAGTCCAGCAACACCTTCATCTTGACTATACTCGGAGTTGGAGTGATAGCTTCTCTCGGAGTGGTTGTCGGATTCGGATCTGGAAACCCATTCACAAACATAAGCTTGATGTCTTCTTGTTGAGTAGCTCTTGGTGTGCTTGTCCTTCTTCTTCGAGTCCCTACTTCTCCTTGAGGGTCTTAGTTCCTAACGATCATCCCTACTCCTTCTCTCTCTTCGAGGTGACTCGTCTCTTGAGCTTCGTCTTGTTGGTGACTATTCTTTCCTTTTGTAAGGAGTGGTGCACTCATTGGAGTAGTATGTGGGCTTCCCACAATTGTAGCAGTTTCGGTCACGACTTGACGAACGCTTCTCTTCATAACTTGAGTTGGAGCTTCAATCTTTGCTTCTATTGTTGTAGAACCTGTTGAATTTCTTGCCCATGAGGCTTATCTCTTCATTTTTGGCAAGGTTGTCACTTGAGGTAGCGGGATCATCACTTGTGGATTTGTAAGCACCGCAAGACTTGTGTGTGTGTGTGGGGGGGTTCTTCCTAGTCCTTGAGTGTCATATCATGAGCAACAATCCTTCCAATCACTTTGATTGGCTTGAGACCTTTGTAGTTGGGCATCATTTGGATCAATGTACATACGGTGTCATATCGATCATCCAAAGCTCGAAGTATCTTCTAGATGATGAATTTGTCCGTCATTTCTTCACTTCCTAAGCCGGCAATCTCATTGGTGATGAGAGCTATCCTAGAGTACATCTTAGTGACTCCTTCACCATCCTTCATCTTGAACTTGTCAAGTTGACTTTGAAGAACATCCAACTTGGATTCTCTACAAAATTTTGTACCTTCATGCATATAAATCAAAGTGTCCCAAATCCCTTTTGCATTCTCAAGACGGCTGATTTTCTTGAATTCTCTGGGGAATAGGCGGTTGAAGAGAATGGCACATGCTTGAGCATTGAGTTTCAACATCTTCAATTCATCTGCAGTCGCTTCACATTCCAGTTCCCTTCCTTCCGCAAAGAATTCACCTTGAATTCCAACACGAACAACAACCCAAACGGCGGGGTTATGACCAAGAAAATGCATTTTCATTTTGTGCTTCCAACTAGCAAAATTAGAGCAATCAAAGTACGGACCTCTACGGTGATAATTTCCCTCACTGGACGCCATACTCTCCAAGGTTGTGAAACCAATGCAATGGAGACCAATGCTCTGATACCACTTGTAGGATCAAAAGTAGTGCTAGAGGGGAGGTGATTAGACTACTTGACCAAATAAAAATCTACTTTTTCCCAATCTTAAGTCGTGGCATATTTTGGCATTCATAGTTTTTCAAGTACACCCTACACATGCATGTCTACGAGTATTGCAGTGGAAAGTAAAGACAAGCATATAAGTAAAGAGAGGGTAGGTAAATCAAACGCAATTGGTGACATGATGATTTTTCTCATGGTTCCGATAGGTGGTGCTATCGTACATCCACATTTATGGAGTCTTAAAGCGAGGGAGGGTAACGGTCGCGAGAGTCCACGGAGGGCTCTACCCACGGAGGGTTCCACGAAGAAGCAACCTTGACTATACCATGATGGCCTATGTCCATGGAGGAGCCTAACTCGGGTAGATCTTCACGAAGTAGGCGATCTCCTTCCCCTTACAAACTTCTTGGTTCACTCCACAACATGAAGTAGGAGGCTCCCAAGCGACACCTAACAATTCTAGGAGGCACCACCCTCCAAAAGGTAATAGCCTCGATAATGTCGATGAATTCCTTGCTCTTGTACTTCAATATGATAGAATCCTCACCACACAGTCACTCCCTCATAGATTTGGCTTGGTGGAAGAGGTTGCTTGGGTGGAAAGCAACTTGGGGAGGCTAGATATCAAGATTCATATGGTAGGAATGGAATGGCACAATCTCAACACATGAGTAGGTGGCTCTCTCTCAAAAAATCAGTAGGTATGAGTGGGTTACTATTCCGAGTGCTTCTCATGCGAGTGAGTGGTGGTGGAGGGGTGTATATAGGCATCTCCAAAAATCCAACCATTACATCTAATAAGCCAGACTCGGTGACACCGATGTGTAAATCTCGGTGGTACTGAGTTGCCTCAAAAGGTAGTAACTTTTGAATCTCAGTGAGACCGATACATAAAACTCGGTTGCCCGATAAGGTGACCAATGGTCAGATTGCCAAACTCGGTGACGCCGATTCAAAAAACTTGGTGGGACCAATTTTGTGAACTTGCGTGATAGGAAGTTGGCAACCCAAACTTGGTGGCACCAAAATGGTATCGGTTGCACCGAAATGCTAGGGTTTGGTTGTGCCTATCTGAGGCTGAGAATCGGTGGCACCAAGTGGAAAGTGTAGGTTGCACCGATTTTGGATATTTGTCCTTGGACAGACTTTTGTGGAAGAGCTTGTGGGTGTATGTGGTGACTATCACTTGTGCATGTATGAACATTTTGTTCACCAACAAAACCTTACCCCTTTTAATAGTATTGGCTTTCCTATGGACTCAAAGTGATTTCTCACAAAAGATAAAACGTAGAGTCCTTTACGTGAAGCTTTGCCATCTATTTCCTTGCATCTTAGGGTATTCCACAATCCTTTTGCCAACCCATCATCAAACTTTTCCTGAAACATGCTTAGTGGAAACATTAGTTCAATGACATATATGTTGTTATTAATTACCAAAACCACCAAGGGAGCAAATGTGCTTTCACCTATCCACAGGAAGGCGGCAATCCAGGCTAGGCCCTTGAGCTCGTTAGTGATCGTAGCGCTATGTGGCATGGTCTTCTCCAAGCCGTGGCGAGTGCGCTGGGGCGCCTGCGGCTGGAGCTTGCCGACACCAACATTCGTCTGAAGGCGGAGTGCCAGTGCCTCGTGCGGGTATGGCACAATCTTGGGGTCACCGTAAACCTCGGCCGCCTGCAATGCGAGCATGCTCGTGCAGATGCCAAGGGATCCCTTGTCGCGACGTTGGAGGATGGCGAGCGTGCCCTTGCTGAGTCCCAAGCCACCCACAGACGACACAAAGCCTCTAAGGAGCGCTTGGAGGAGCTTCAAGACTTCAATGCCTCCCTTGAAAGGCAAATCCAAACGCAAGGGCTGCACTTGACGACCCGGCGATCGAGTTCCATACGGGTGGTGTGGACCCCCATATGCTCGAAGACGCGTTGGAGATGGAGGCACTGGAGTAGAGCCTGGAGCACGAGAGTTAGGAGGTAAGGGAGCACCAGGTGTCTCTTGTCGAGAAATCCCTCGCCACCCGTCAGGCGCATGTTCAGGAGGAGATCGTTGACAAGGTGGAGGAGGTTCGGCGCTCCCTTCTCCAGGATTATTGTGCCAAGTTGAAGCTTCAGGAATCTCATTTCTGCTGGCGACATGACCAGCTGAAAGGCGAGGCTGACGACCTTAAGAGGAGATTAATGGAGGCGAAACAATGCCAAAAAGCCACGATGGATGCCTAGGCTGTTGTCGAGGCTGAGCTGTCTTCCTTCTACAAAAAGGTGAAGGGCGTTACTTCCCTCATGGAGAAGGTTTCAGAGGAGGCGAATCATGCCCGCGACCTTTAGCACATGCGCTCCAAGATGTTTCAGTCCCTCGAGAAGAGGGCCCACCGGGGCTTGAGTTAAATCTCCTGCAAGAGCGTCACGAGCCCCCTTGTCCCCGACGACACCGCATACTTGGGCTTCTTTTCCATGGTCATGGATCACCTTGAAGGGTGTTCAGAGAAGATCAATGAGCTCCTGGAGGAGAAGCATCGCAACTTCCTCGTGTAGGCACCCTCGCGCATCTTCAGCCATCTCCTTCGCTTCGACCCACACTTCGACTTCGAGGTGGTGCTTGACCCCGTGCCCAAAGTGATTCGATATTCCTTTGTGAAGTGGGTAGAGTACCACGTGGAGGACATGATAGCGGAGATTTCTTCTGATGAACCGAAGGGCCATGCTAGAGTCGGGGAGCACGAGGTCAATGGTGGCGGTGACAACAAGAGCGACGATAACGACATGTCCTCATGAGTACTCTTCTTGTTTACCTGTCAGGGTTATGAATGTGGCCTAGTGGCGACTGTAATGTATTTTGAAAAGACCGTTGAGGGTGCTCCTGTATGACATGATGTATAGCGTCGTGCTCTCCTTTGTCGTGAATTCCCATTGATCCGAACTATCGTGCCGCGCGAGCATCCGGGCGCCTAGGACTTGCAAGGGTTTGCACGATAGCGCATCCCCGCGTCCTGCCTCTGCTTACCGGTCGCTCACAGGAGATGGAGGAGTCGGCCATCGCCAAACTCCCCAAGGAAAGTGGGGTGCAAAATGGAAATTGCTACCAAAGAGAATGGTACCCCTTCTTTCTAGAAGAAGAACGCAAGAACACCAAATTTCATTCCAAAAAACGGCAAATTTGAATACAAAAAGGAACAAGCAACAACCACGTACGGCACCTAAGTTAGTCTTACTCTTCCCCCAGCGCGGAGCGTAGGGCATCCACGTTGCATGGGCATAGACATTGGAGGGTAGTGTTGTCCGCCAGTGCAAAGCATGGGGCTTACACATGGGCGTGGGAAGGAACCCCTCTGCGTCCTCGGGGGGTCCGGACATATACATCCCACTCATTATTACGTGAGAGTATCACGGATTGGTCCTAGGGGTGTACAGGGAGCTCCATGCCTCTCGGACGTGAAGCCCACTTCCCGCCCCCAAGCTTGGCATGGCGAAATGGGGTCGTCTCCGAACGGGCCCTCGAGCACGGGGGAGCTCCTGATGCTCTCTACAGGGAAGGCCCGCCTCGGAACAGGGCCTCGGGCATTCTTGAGGTCGAGGTCGAATTTCGTCGTCCTAGTAATGTCGTAGCCCCCTACGCTACGGGCGGGGCCCAGTTGGGCCATTCCGCTATGCGCAAGGATAACGCCCCAGGCGGTGCCCCAGCATGCCTCGCTGGTATGTGCGGGGGCCTCACGGAAGTACCCGATACCCCGTACATAGGCAGACCAAGCCGGTCCCTGGGACATGGGAGAGTACGTGATCCCCCGCTGGTGGTCGAACGAAGCATGACCTGGAGACATGGCCGTGTGTTCCACCCTTCGTCTCCAAGCAGGCGACGCGCGCCCTGGAGACATGGACGCGTGTTTCACCCTCGGTCTCCAGGTTGGGATCACCTGGCCTAGGGACATGGGCGTGTGTTCCACCCTCCGTCTCCAGGCTGGGGTCGTCCGACCCAGGGACATGGGCACGTGTTACACCCTTCGTCCACAGGCAAGTGACCCCCAGTCCATAGACCCAGGAGCTTGCTCAGGGCAGCTCCCTACCAGCGGGTGTGCCTCACGAGGCTGTTAGTGTTAGGCATCCTCGTGAGTCCAACCCCGCAAGCCACCCTCGCAAGGTTGTGCATACCAGCCCGAACAAGAGCTGCTCGCAAGGTCACGTACGCTCCTGCTATCATGGTAGCCGGCATTGCTCCCTTTGCAGCCCGACACTCATCAACATGATTGTCATAGAGTTGCTCGAGCCCCTGGGCGCGGGCATAGACGAGCCTCCGGGCGTTTGCCTTGGGCTCGATGGGCGTGCTAGGAGGCCCAAGGCGGCATCCATCCCGCGTGGCCAGCACCCCACACAGGTCCTCGTCCGCACCTGGGGCCAACTCCCGCATCCCCGATGAATCGGGCCAGACCCCTAGCAGGCGCAGGTCACAATGGGCTTCCCAAGCGTGTCTGTGTGACCCCAGCACTATGATGACCAGTTGAGCGAGTCCACGTGCGCGAGCCACTAGGCTCGTCCCATAGGGATGCACCTGGATTTTGCCGATGGTGGTGGCGTGGCTGGGCGCATGACGTTCCCAGTTGCTGCAGCGACTGCGTGCAGCATATCGACGCTATAGTTCACAGGCCACGAGGAGCACGACACGCATCTGCGTCAGGTCGTGGCAGACTCGGGGGTATGACGACGTGACCTAGACACGGGGGAGGGCCAGGGCGACGAAAACATGTTGTGTAGTTGGTGTAGGCGGCAGCCCCCAACGTCCGTCAAGGGCCAGGCCGGTAATGGTACCCGCCAACGTGGGAGCAAGGCGACGTGGGACACCAGGACCTGTCGGCGCCGCTCGTGCAACATGATCAGCCTGTTGTTCAGTACGGGCTTGGTGTCCATTGGCCATGGAGACGGCGAGCGGAGGCGAGGCGAGGCTTGTGCAAGGATTCCAACACGCCCCCTACCTCGCGCCAAATGTCGGATTTCGGGCTCCGCAAAATCCAAAGAAGTTTTGTTGGATTCGGGCTCCGCAAAACCTTTAAGGTTTGAGCATAGGGGCATGTGCGAACGTTCCATGTGGCCTTGCCCAACCTAGCTCACTACTCGATGGTTACCATGGCAAACTCGTTCGATGACGAGGAAGAAGATGAACACAGTAGTTTACCCTGGTTCAGGCCGCTGGGACGCGTAATACCCTACTTATGCTTTGGTGGATTATCTCTCGTGGAGTTTTGGGTGGATGAACTAGTACTGTAGGCTTGAGCCTCGCGAGGGAGCTCAAGAGGTGTTCTTGTCTCTCTGCCTTGTGGTGATTCATCGAGTGGCTAAGTGATGGATTCGGACTACGATGTGGCCTAGCTTCTATATGTAGCGGTGGCCCGGGTCCTCTTCCCTTATCACAATGGCAGGAAGGGATTCCACAATGAACAAATTTGAAGGGGGACAGGAGTACATCCGTGCCTTGTCCAAAGGTGGTCTTCCCCTGCAAAGTAGTTGGTGGTGATGCAGTAGTCGGCTCGGCGATGACATCCATCCTAGAGGGCTCGTGATCGTGGTCTTGTTGCACCGGAATGGAAACCTTTTGGTGGTGCTTTGGGAACCCGCGTATGTCCTTGCTCCCTTTTCACCAAAGAGGAAACTATGCCGCCTGGCGTGCTGGCACCCGCCTGTCCTTCCTGGGGTCACCTTTGACTCCTAAGGCAGGGCTCTGCATAGATATCTCTCCCCGTCATGAGGGGGCCTAAGGAGGCCCATCCTTTCTAGTCTTGATGTCGTTCTTCCTTGTGAGCCGAGGGTCCTCGCGAGGGCCTCGTCTTGAGTAGTGTCACGCCCGGCCACGCCTTGCCCACGAAGTGGGCCATGTCCTGGGCCGCAGGCAGGCAGGGTTGGGTACCCTCGTTCCTAGAACACCAACAATAGCACCCGGGCCCAAGGAGCTCTTGAACCGACTTCAGAGCAAAGCTTTGAAGATGGTTCGAAGCACCACGGACCCCAAACGCTTGCGGGCCAGGCTTCACATGCGTCAGTCGGCCGTGCAATGACGCCCCCATTCCCCGAAGGCGTCCTAAACCGACCCAAGTCTAACTATAACACCCCGGACACACCCGCCGGTGGTCGTTACTCCTGGTGGTATCTAGACTGGCCTAACAGATCAATACTAGTCTTTTCTGTGCACTTTTTCCTCACTCATGTGCACCCGGGACCAACTTCCCGGTAGGACACCCATCCTAGAACTACTCGAAGCCAAGCACGCTTAACTTGGGAGTTCTGTTCGAATGGGCTCCCAGAAAAGAAAGAATTCCTTATTGATATGAGTAGTCTATCATCCCTAATATGCCAGGCTATCAAACAAACCGATGCGATGCCTGCGCACAAAGTCGGCCATCATTACCTTTCTTTGAATGTTGTCGATTCCTTGCGCTTCTAGCCTTCCGTCCACACAGATGTGACCCGACAGTGTCAGGCAAGGTGACATGAGGCAGGATTGCACATCGATCATGCTGGCCCTTTCGGCGCCCGAGGGGCGCACATCGCCTACCCTCCCATGACGCCTCGTGGCCTTGATCCTGCCTATAAATCCGCCTTCCTTGTGGGGGAGCCTAGCCATCTCGAAGAGTCTCCCTGCTCCTGCAACTCCAGAGAAAACCCTCTTGCTCTCATTAGCTTCTCCCTTTCCTCATAGCATCTGGTGGAACCGCCGCCGGTGCAGGGGAGCGCACGGGGCCGTGAGCCCCCTTGCTCTCCTCCGGAGGCAGCAACTTGGGGCCATCGGAGCCAGCGCAGGTTCGCTAGTGCTGGGCCATGGTGGAGGAGTGAGTGTTCCGTCTCCTCACCATTTCTTTGCTTCAAATGTCTAATGCACCAGGCTTGACTGTCTCCTCCTTCCAGGGCGCTGGCGGCAAAGAAGCGCAAGCGCGTCGAGTTCTAGGAGGAGGTGGACGCGTTGCACGCCTGGGTGTCGACCGCCGCCGCCGCCTTCCAAGACTCCCTTAGGGGCGAGGTGGAGGCAAGGGCGGAACTGGTGTGTCTCCAGACCCAGGTCCAGGAGGTGCCTAACGCCATGCAGGCCATGCAAGATGAGGCGGCTTACGCCAGGATGATGGAGTCCTAGCACGCCAAGCAATACCTTGACATTCCCACCGTGTGGCCGACGCGGTGAGCCGGTTCATTGGGGAAGCCCCCGCCCTCCCCAACATGCAGGGCGATGACGGCTACCCCTACTTATTCCACCGGGTGGTAGATATGCTAGAGACCGATGTCTCTCGCGTGAACACGAATAGCGAGGCCGACGCGCGAGACCTCCTGGAGCTTGCCTCGACACACGTCTTTTCCAACCTGCACCGCCTCGTCCCGGAGCTCGATCTCCAGCGCGTCGTGGAGCGGGTGCCCGAGGGGCTCCTGAGGCATCTCCGGGACAAGGTGCGCCCGCAAGTGGATGCCCTGGTCACATGGTTCATCCAGGCGGCCCCGGCACTGTCGCGGCCGTCGACTCAGGCAGCGACAACGACTCCTCCACCTAGACTCCTCTTGCTTCTTCCTCCTAATACCTCTAACAGCTTAAAACGAACTTGACCTCTGTGGGCGTTAATATTTTGTGTGTTACCTCTGTCTTTGTTTTTGGTCCTTGAGTCACTATCGACCTCTTGTGGATATGTGATTTAGTTTTCTCGTGCGAAGCTTGGCGCCACCACCGATTTGGCCTGATCACAGTGGCTGGCCAGGTCCTCGCGAGGTGCCCCTCCTAAGTGGCAATCCATGGTCGCCAGCCCCGGGTTCATGGAATTCACACGCGTCGCTATTGGGCCTCTGTCCCCATGTAGTTTCCACTGTCACTTCAGGCCTTAGGGGTGTTAGTAGTCACAGGTAGTAGCCTGCAGTACCTGCACCCTCATATTAGTGCACACATTCCTCGCCCCATCTTCGGGACGCAATGAGATCATGAAACTCTTGCTTGGTTAGGTAGTGTACTTAGCTTGCAAGCTGTTGATGACCTCATGGCATGGATGGGTTGTTCAGGTAATCCGTTATCCCGCCTAGGATGCTTCTCCCTTAATTGCGAATGGGGCATGTTGGGGGCCCTTTCTGCACTCCGCGTCTGCAGGTCCCAGTCCCGCGCATTTCCCTACCACCGTAGTTTATGACTCACCAAGGTTGCAACCATGAGGTGAGGCCTCGATACCCTCGATGCTGACCAGATCACCAAGGACGACATCGAGGGTGCCGAGTGGCTATATGACCAGAGAGGCTCCTGAGGCATGATGCTCAGGAGCCCCCTTTGACGCTGAAGCAACTCTATGTCGACAAGTCCTAGTCCCATACATTTCCCTACCATCGTGCTTTACTACCGGATCACCAAGGACGCAACCACGACGTGAGGCCTTGATACCCTCAATGCCAACTAGATGACCAAGGACGGCATCGAGGGTGCTGAGTGGCTATATGATCGGTAAGGCTCCTGAGGCGTGATGCTCAGGAGCCCCCCTTGACGCTCGAGCGCCCCCCACTCCACCCTGTCCGGTTCCGCCTTAGGAGGTCCAAGTACTAGGGCCTCCCAAGACTCCTTGCTGTGGGTCCTGCCGTGATCGGAGCCCCCGAGCGGGGTTCGGCTATCAAAAAGGGAGAGTCTCTGAGGCGACAGGGTTTCGCTATGAAGGTCTGGGGTGCCCTAAAGAGGGTCGTAATGTGCGGCCGCTTTCAAAACACCAATCTAGAAGAAGGAGAACTCAAGACTTGTATAAAAGAGAGTGCAATAAGAGAAAAGTTCCCGCCCCTTTTTCTTTTAAATATAGAACTCAGAACTCTTCAAACTTCATTCCAAAAAGCGGCAATTTGAACGCAAAAAGAAGCAAGCAAAACGCCACATACGACACCTAGGATAGTCTTCGTCTTCCCTCAGCAATGAGCATAGGGCATCCATGTTGCATGGGCATAGCCATTGATGGCCAGTGTTGACTTCTATGACATCACGGAGCATGGGGCTGCCAGATTGCAGGGGAGCGGGGGGCTTTGGGCATATACAACCCACTCATTATTACGTGAGAGTGTCACGGCCGTAGATAGCTGGGCAAGCCCCGGGGCGTCGGGCCTGGTGGCTCCTAACTCCGTCAAGAGCCATCCCGTGCATTTCTTCTCAATTGCGCACCCCTACGACCCAAACCCAATTGCATTGTTCCTCGCGTAGCCACAGGATTGCGCTCCCATGTCCCAAAGATGAGTACACATCATCCGACAGAGTCATAAGGGTGTTTTGTCGATGCTTGCTCGCGGTGGTGACATGTTTCACTGTGCCCCCATGGGTACGGTGGTGTCCTCCCTCTTTCTCTTGCTTGCGTTGTCCAAACTTGGCGCTTCTTCGGGGGAAGCCCCCAAGCCCGGCTCAGGGAGAACATCCGGGATTTCCCTATCCTTGGGGGGCGCTAGCGCCTGCGGTAGGCGCCCGATGTCACTCCCTGTGATTTGCCTCATGACTAAGATATCATGTCTCCAAAAATCAGGGCCAATTAAAAGTTTTGTGTGCTTGTTATGCTTGACTTGATTGTTGATTGTGTGATTGCTTGCTAGTGCTCTACATTCATAAAATCCCTCCTACTCTCAAAACTCTTTTACTTGATCCTCACTCTTGTCCAATGATCATGCCATGTGAATACGACTTAATTATATTTTTTACAAAAAATTATTTTCGCCAAAAAGCATTTATTTAAATTAGGTTTTCAAAACCCCCTGATTTGAGATTTGCACTACAAGTCCCCAAATTGGGTGGATCCTTTCCCCCAAATATTTTATTTCGAACCTACTATATATATAACTTCCCAAAACCACGAAATATTATTTTAAAAGACTATTTTCATATTTTATTTAAAAGGCTTTTTCTTAAGTCCATAAATGGTCTTTTATAGGGAAAAATTATTTAAATGCTTTAAAAATATTTGAGAAAATTTAGGAAAACTCATTGGAAATATATTGTCCATATATAAGAGTTTAAACACATGGTCATGTTCAAAATATTGGACAAAACCCCTCAAAACCATTTCTGCCTATTTCAAGCATTTGAATTATTTATATAATCAATATTCTCAAATAAATCCAGGAAATTTCTAGCATGTGACATATGATATATGTGGACATGTTGCCAAGTTTCATCTCAATCCCAATTGTTTTGGTTCACCAAAATATCCAAAAGCCATTCCTGTCCAAAGCCAAATTCGATTAACTTTACATTGTGAAGTATCTCCTATTGATCCCAAACTTTTTGGGCATTCTCTATTACCCAAATGATGATGCTACATCAAGTGGTGCATCAAGGGGAATAGAATTGCATGATCAGATCTATAGAAATCCATTTCTGTCCATTTCTACGGTTTACCAAGTTTACATTATCAACTTTCTTCAAATCATCTCAAAACTTGTGATCAAGCTCATTTATACGTGTTTCTCAATCCTGTTAACTCTCATGTCAATCACAGCAACTTAGCTGGCTCAAAACTCCATCAAACACCTTTTGGTAGAAAACCAAAGCTGATGTTTTCACCCCTTCCCTTGTTCTCCTTGATACCAAATTTTTACCACAATCCCTAGTTGACCTCCTATACCTCCAGTAAAAATCTAAAGCCATGGGTCAATCACTCAGGGGGTTATAAGTCCAAGATTCCTACCTGAACAAGCCATGGCAGCACCATTTCCACTTCTCCCCCTCTCCATTTTCCTCCCCTGCTTCTCTCTTAACACCTAAGGACTCCAGGATCCCCCCAGATGCCTTCCAGTGCTAGGGGACATGCCAGAGCACACGGGAGCAGGCCATGTCGGCCATATGGGTGCTCTAGAGTGCGCTACAGTACGCTCTCGTACTGTAGCCGCCCATATCCCGAAGCTCTCGACGGCCTCGTGCTCCCCCTCTTGCTTGCAGCCTTGCCTCGACGTGTGGGACACGCAACACCCCGGTCCCCCTCCTCTCTCGCCCTTTGGAGATCTCCTCTCACGCGCACCATGGCCACCTGAGCACGCCAGTGAGCGTGCTCAAATGCGCGACAACCTGGTCTTTGTCCACTCTCCCTCTTTGTCTCCCTAGGCGTGGAACTCGTCCACGAATCCCGCAGACACACCCCGAAGCATCCCTGTTTGCACTTTGTGTGGTTTGGATCATGGCCATCTACATGGCCTATGGAACCCAACACAGCGGCTATAGCAGGCCTTCTTGTTCCCCTCTCTCATCTCCATTCACTCTCTATCTCTCCCGCAGAGCCTCTGGGCTAAGTCCCTCATCCTCCCATGACCTCCTTCTTCCCCCATTGCCAATGTTGCCGCCTTGGCCCCCTCTCAGTTTGAGCGACCTAGGCTCCCCCTTGTCCCCCGGGACCCTCTAGCTTGCTCTCTTCGTCACCACAAAGCCCCCCAACAGCTCTATTTCTTCAAGGGGCACCACGCGCCCGAAGCCGGTGAAGGCCGACGGCCTCTCCGCGACCATATACGATGGCACTGCTGTGGCCCTCCCCTACTGGACCTTAGCATGGGGATGAGTGCAGTGTGGCTCCCCAGGTCTGCACGTGTGTCGGGCATCTTCGGAGGTGGCCGGTGCCACGGGGGAGAGCACCGGCACGCTTGGCCCTTGCCTCCCCTGTTTCCTAGCCGGCGGTGATGCAAGGAGGGAGAAGACCCTGCCAGTGGGGCTGGAGACCCCACTGGTCAGCCTTTGGGGTGCCAGCCGGGCCTGCTATCATATTGAGTGGAGACGGCCTCCACCAGAATCTGTTTTCCGGAAAGGGAGCCATATACAGAAACACACCTTCGGCATGGCTTCCTCGTAGGCGGGCGCGAGCAGGTGGGCCAACCCAATCACTGTCCCTCGTTGGTGGGCTGTGCGTGGCCCATTTGGTAAATTATTTTTTTCATTTTCTTTTTTCAGAGAGGAAGATATATTCATAATAAATTCATTTTAGCTCCAAATTTAGTGATTCAAATTTCTATAGATTCCTAAAATCTTGAACCATCCAAATATGTGCATTGCACATTTTTCCTGCAAGCTTTTGTGTAGGATTCAAATTCAAATTTGAATTTGAACTTTGAATGCCCCACTTGTAAAAATCTCTAGAGCATTCATTATAGCTCCAATTGGAGTGATTCAAAATCCTAGGTGTATCTAAATTCATTCACCAAGTGGTGAGCATTTTTCCTTACTCTTATTCTGCCATGTCAATTATTGGGCCATTTATTCATATGTGAGTCACTTTAAAAATCCATAGGAAAATCATGCCAACTCCAAATCCAGTGAACCAACTTCCCTCATGTTTCTAAAATCATGCCTTATTTTTTGGGTCCATCCACTCATTTTTATGAAAATATTTTCTGTTGACATCTTGAAGGATCATCATTTCCATCATTTCCACCATTCCAAACTCCCCCTTGATCCACATCCTATGAAACCTCCTTGGTTATTTTTCTTATGACCAGAGATGTCCAATAAAAATAAAACTCCTATTTATAGAGCACTTTTATTTTTTGCTTGTTGTGTTGCTTATTGCGGTTGTTTCCGGCGATAGTTGACGAAGTAGACAAAGTGCTCGGAGGGGACGTCAAGCGTGTTAAGACCTCAAAGACTTGGATAAGCCAGGCAAGCAGCCCTTTGACCATGACTATGGACCCTTTTTTCATGGCATATAACACTTCATTTTGCTTAATTGATCATGATGATGTGGTGTCCACTTTAGTGGGATGCTTCTGATACTTTGTCATTGACACTTGCATCGTGCATGACCCTACCACCTTATGAGGGTTATGCGGGTGGGAGTAGTTAGGTTGCTAATAGATGCTACGCAAATGGGATTGGACTTATGCATGGTGATGGGAACATAAATGATTTCAAAGACTTTTCGAAAACCCTGTCGGGTGCCATTAATGCCCGAGGGAGATGATGATGAATTGGGTGACCACCTAAGAAAGAAGTGGTGCACCGGAGCAAGTGAGTATGTGTGTTTTCAAAAATAGTTTAGATTTAAGGTCTGCTGACTGTCCCAACCTTACATGCGCAACCACTCTATCCTTATATGGGAAGGGGCTTTATTGATTACGTTGGTGGGTACTGGCAAGGAGCCCGCATTACTAGTGGCGGGAGTGGCATGGTCGCTCTTGATACAGGGTCATACCGGAATGGAAGATCACATGTTGTCTTTACAGGCACCGGGCACACCGTTGGTCCCCTCATGGATGGTACGATCTGGATCAAGGCTCGCATGATGTACATCGTGAGGGCTGGGTACCAATAAAGTGGACTCTTTGTTTAGTATCGCTAGGGGAAAGGCATTGTTCGGGTGCTTACCTCGGGTATGTAATATACCGCGAGTCGTGGATGACACGGAAGTTCCCCGAATCTTGTGGGTAAAGTGTGCAACCTCTACAGAGTGTACAACTATTCGAATAGCCGCGTCCGCGGTCATGGACAATTGGAGGTCCTTCTTAAACTGCGTCCAGATGTTTTCGCAAACTTGGTGTGCATGTGTGGTGACAAGGATGATACTTGAGTCAAGTTGGACGACTTGGCATAATGACTGAACATGAGATGTTTAGACGGTACATGAGACGAGTCTGAGGACTTGGTGTGATGGTTGAACATGAGACGTCCAACCCCCCTTCTTATGAAGATGACTGTGAAGTGTTCTTATGAACACCTGTCTAAAGTTGATGCATGCTTACTTAAGTTACTTGATCATGTCATGGCACTCAAAACTAGCTTTTTGCAAAACTTACCTGTTAATGTTATATCATGCATTGTTATTGCCTTGTTCTAAACATGGGTTGCTTGCGACTACATTGAAAGTACTCATTAACTTGCCACTTGTTATTTTATTCGCCAGGCATGAAAGATCAGGTTATGATGAAGAATACCTTGGCAACGGACGTGCGAGCTAGGACGCTTCCCAGTCAGAATGCATGTAGGGTTAAGGCAGATGCCATGGGTTCACGCTATCGTTGAAGATTTCCGCCGCAATCATGTGAAGACTTTGCCATGAAGGCCATATTTGTGTAAACCGGTATGTAATGGATGTAAGACTCTTGTTATTCAGTTTTTGTGTGTTTTGTGAGCATTGATCTCTAGATCACTATGCATGTACATTCGGTGATCACGACTTATGAGTCGAGGTCCCCACACCCGATTCGGGATGTCATCCCTAGGCACGATGTAGCATGGTACGTAGGGCTCCACATAAGGGACCGTTTCTCTTCCTGTCCTATGGGACGCAGGGGACGGTCCCTCCAGGCGGCGGTGGGGCACCGACCTGCGCGCTTAGCCCGTAGACACTCCTGTGTCGAGCCTCAGAGAGAAGTTGCCTACCTCTACCACCACTGCTTGGTGGTACGCGTGCCTCCTGATGTGGGTTCCTCCCTTGATGATCCAACGTGCCTTGAACGTTGTTGCTTGTTTTCCTGCACGCATGCACCATTTTCTCCCTGTGCTGGATGGCATGCTCTCGTCTGGTCAATCTGGGTTGTTGAAGATCCACTGGGTCATGGGGGCAGACGTCGGTGCATGCATGGGGTGCCCCGTTGTATCCTTCGCGAGCTTGATTGCCATGGCTAGGCCGTGCCCCAACATCAGTTGCTGGAATTCGAAGGAGGACGAGCACGGCAATTGATGGTCCCCGCCCGGGCTCGCCCGGGGCTGAAGGGGGCGTGCCGTTAGCGGGCTGGGGAATAGGTGCGATGAACGAGCCCCCATCGCCTGGTGAAGAGTGTGGGACCGTGGCTCTCCGCGCGACTAGCTCCGTGACGTGGTCGGCCCATGCGTGGAAATCCCGTGCGTCGGGTGGTGGCGGAGCATCACACTTGCTAGCAGCAACGCATCATACGCGTCGAGGTCCCCCACATAGGTGCAACGCGACGCAGATGCTGAACGTGTCGCCCGCCCATCATGTGCTTGGGCGGTGCGAGGGGCGGGAACGGCGGAGGCGATGCTGGCGGCCTGATATTGCCCACCTAGCACTATGCCACTTAGGTGTGAGTCTCTGGCAGCGGCGGTGGAATCGACCGAAACCGGTCCGCTGTGGCTGGGAGAAGGTTGTTGGGCGTCGGCCACCGGAGTGGTGGAGCGGGGAAGAGCGAGGCTTGAAGGAGATTCCGACACGACCCTACCTGGCGCACCAAATGTCGGATTTTGGGCTTTGCAAAACTCTTAAGGTGCAAACACAAGGGCATGTGCGAAGGTTCCCTACAGCCTCATCCAACCTAGCTCGCTACTCAATGGTTACTATGTCGAACTCGTTCGATGACGAGGAAGAAGATGAACACGACAGTTTACCCAGGTTTTGGCTGTTGTGAATGGTAGTACCCTACTCTTGCTTGGGTTGATTGCCTCTCATGGAGGTTTGGGTGGATGAACTAGTACTGTAGGCTTGAGCCTCACGAGGGCGCTCAAGAGGTGTTCTTGGCTCTCTTCCTTGTGGTGATTTGTCGAGTGGCTAAGTGTTGGATTCGGTCTATGGTGTGGCCTAGATTCTATATATAGCGGTTGCTCGGGTCCTCTTCCCTTATCACAATGGCAGGAAGAGATCCCACAATGGAAAAATTTGAAGGGGGACAGGAGTACATGCGCGCCCTATCCAAAGTTGGTCTACGCCTGCAAAGTAGTTGTTGGTGATGCAGTGGTGGTCTCGGCAATGACATCTGTCCTGCGGGGCTTGTCGTCGTGGTATTTTTGCACCAGAATGGAAACCTTCGGGCGTCTCTTTGGGAACCCGCGTACGTCATCGCTCCCTTTGCACAAAAGAGGAAACTGCGGCGTCTGGCGTGCTCGTGCCCACCTGTCCTTCCTTGCGTCACTTTTGACTCCTGAGGCCGGGCTCTGTATTTTGATCTCCGCCTCTTGGGAGGGGGCCTGAGGAGGCCCATCCTTGCTAGTCTTAATGTAGTTCTTCTTCGCGAGCCCAGGGTCATCGCGAGGGCCTTGTCTTAAGTAGTGTCGCACCAGGCCATGCCTGGCCCATGAAGTGGGCCATGTCCTAGGCCGCAGGCAGGCAGGGCTGGGTACCGCCATTCCCAGAACGCCGACAAGTTCGAACACAGGGGCATGTGCGAAGATCCCCAACAGCCTCACCCCTCCTAGCTCTTAACCCAGTATCTTAGTGAATGAACTCGCACGATGATGATGGAGAAGATTGCACACGCGGATTTACCCAGGTTCGGGACGCTGCGAAGCGTAAAACCCTACTCCTGCTTTGGTGGATTGCCTCATGAGGAGGTTTGTGGATGAACTAGTAAAGTGGTGAGTTGCCTCGCAAGGGTGTTCTGGTGGTCTTGCTTCTTCTCTTCTCGTGCCTCTTTTACAAAGCAGCCTAGCCTCTATTTATAGTGGTCTGGGTCCTCTTCCCTTATCGCTATGGCGGGAAGCGATCCCACATCAGCCAAATTCGAAGGGGGACAAGGGGTACTCCCTTATCCTCACGAAAGGTGGTCTTCGCCTGCAAAGTAGTTGTTGGTGATGCAGTGGTGGGCTCGGTGTTGACATCCGTCCTGAAGGGCTGGTGGTCTTCGTCTTGTTGCACCAGAATGGAAACCTTTGGTGGGGGGGGCTTTGGG
The DNA here is from genome assembly GCA_022496015.1 of Hordeum marinum. Taxonomy (NCBI): domain Eukaryota; kingdom Viridiplantae; phylum Streptophyta; class Magnoliopsida; order Poales; family Poaceae; genus Hordeum; species Hordeum marinum. The sequence continues at coordinate 232,807,258 of CM039675.1, forward strand.
AACCCACGTGTGCCCTTGCCCCCTTTGCAACAAAGAGGAAACTATCCCTTCTTGCGTGCTGGTGCTCGCCTAGCCCGCCTTTAGTCATCCTTGGGCTCCCAAGGCCAAGCATTGCATAGAGATCTCCGCTGCTCAGGAGGGGGCTTGAGGAGGCCTATTCCCTGAGGGTGTTGGCGCTGCCTCCCTCGTGAGCCCAGGTCTATTGCGAGGGCCATGTGTTGAGTGGGGCCGCGCTAGGTCATCCCCGACCGTCGGAGTGGGCCATGCTCTGGCCACATGCCGACAGTTTTGGGTACCCCCGTTCCTAGAATGCCAACAAACTCATCTACTACTCCGCCCTCGCTCGCTGGATTGAGGAGGCCGAGACGTCATCGAGCCGCAGGTGTGCTGAATGCGGAGGTGCCATCCATTCGGTGCTAGATTGGGATGGATCGTGATTGGATCGCAGGACAGATCATGATTGGATCGTGAAGACATTCAACTACATCAATTGCGTTTCTTAACGCTTCTGGATTAATGATCTACAAGGGTATGTGGACCAACTCCCTCTTGTAGCTATGCATCTCCACGATAGATCTTGGGCGTGCGTAGGAAATTGTTGTTTCGCATGCAACGTTCCCCAATGGTGGTATCATGAGCTAGGTCTATACGTAGATGATATGCACGAGTACAAGACAAAAGAGTTTGTGGGCATTGATGTTCAGATTGCTCACATCCTTGATTCAATGATGGATAAGACATGATTTGATATATGTTGATGTATGAGATGATTATGTTTTGTAATAGTTATCGGGACTTTCATGTCGATGAGTACGGCAACTGGCAGGAGACATAGGTTTGTATTTGATTTATTGTATGACCTGTGTGTGAATCACTAAATGCCATGTAATGTCTTTTACTTTATCGCTATGCATTAGAAATAGTTGTTGAAAAAATAGTTGGCGCGGCAACCACGTGATGACACGATGATGGAGATCATTATGATGGATATCATGGTGTCATGCCGGTGACGATGGAGATCATGCCGATGCTTTGGAGATGGAGATCAAAAGCACAAGACGATGATGGCCATATCATGTCACCTATATGATTTGCATGTGATGTTAATCCTTTTATGCATCTTATATTGCTTAGGATGACGGTAGCACTGAAAGATGAGCTCTCACTAAAATTTCAAGATAAAATTGTGTTCTCCCCAAGTGTGCACCATTTGTGGAGGATTGTCGTTTTGAAGCACCACATGATGATCGGGTGTGATAGACTCTACGTTCGCATACAACGGGTGTAAACTAGTTTTGAACAAGCAGAACAGTTGGGTTAGACATGACGAGCCTAGCATGTATATACATGACCTCGGAACACAAGAGACTGAAAGTCGAACATGAGTCATATAGTAGATATGATCAACATGGAGATGTTCACGGTTGAAACCACCTCAATGCACATGATGATCGGACTTGGGTTGGTGGATTTGGATCATGTCACACTTAGAAAACCTGACGGATGTTGATTTGACTGGGAGTTCTTAAGTAATATGATTAATTGAACTCATTATCATGAACATGGTCTAATTTGTCTGTGAAAATTATGTTGTAGATCAATAGCTCGCGCTGTACCTCCCCTATATTTTGGTACGTTCCTAGAGAGAACTAAGTTGAAAGCTGGTAGTAGCAATTATGCGGACTGGGTCCATAAACTGAGGATTGTGCTCATTTCTGTATATAAGGCCTATATCCTTGATGCACCGCTCGGTGCGCCAATCCCTCAAACATCGTCTTTGGGTGTTGAGAACATCATAAATGCACGTTTTTTATGACTACTTGATAGTTCAGTGTGTCATGCTTTACGACTTAGAAATGAGGCCCCAAAGACATTTTGAACGTCATAGAGCATAAGAGATGTTCCAAGAGCTGAAATTGGGATTTCAGGCTCATTCTTGCAAGATGAAGGAGAATATCTCAATCGTGAGCATGTAGTCAGAATGCCTGGGTGCTACAATCGCTTGAATCATGTGGGAGTTGATCTTCTAGATAAGATAGTGATTGATATGGTTCTCCAAGTCACTGCCAGAAAGCTACAAGAGCTTCATGATGACCTATAAACCTGCCAGGGATGGAAAAGATAATCCCTAAGCTATTCGCGATGTTTAACACGACGAAGGTAGAAATCAATAAGGAGCATCAAATGTTGATGGTTAGTAAAACCACTAGTTTCAAGAAGGGCAAGGGGAAAAAGGGAAATTTCATGAATGAAAATCTAGTTGCTTCTCCAGCGAAGAAACACAGTGTTGAACCCAAACCCGAGACTAAGTGCTTCTATTGTAAGGGTAACGATCACTGATAGTGGAACTAGCCCCAAAAACATGGTAGATAAGAAGGATCGCAACGTCAGCAAAAGTATATTTTATATACGTGTTATTGGTGTGTACCTTACTAGTACTCCTAGTAGCACGTGGGTATTATATACCAGTTCAGTTGTAATGCTAGTAACTCGAAATAAAAGCTACAGAATAAAAGGAGACTAGCTAAGGGTGAGGTGACAATGTGTGTTGGAAGTGTTTCCATGGTTGATGTGATCACCATTGCACGCTCCCTCTACACGTAGGATTAGTGTTGAACCTAAATGATTGTTATTTGGTGTTTGCGTTGAGAATGAACATGATTGGATCGTGTTTATTGCAAAACAATTTTTCATTTAAGTCAGAGAATAATGCTTATTCTGTTTACATAAATAATACCTGGTCATGCACCCAATGTTAATGGTTTATTGAATCTTGATTGTAGTGATACACATGTTCATAATATTGATGCCAAAATATGCAAAGTTAATAATGATAGTACCACATACTTGTGGCAGTGCCGCTAAGGTCATATTGGTGTGAAGGGCATCATGAAACTCCATGTTGATGGATCTTTGGACTCACTCGATTTCAAATCGGTTGGGACATGCGGACCATGCCTCATGGGCCAGATGACTGAGACCCAGTTTCCTGGTTTGCTGGTGCGGGCAAGTGACTTATTGGAAATGATAGATGGTGATGTATGCGGTCCAAAAAGTTTTGAAGCATGTAGTAGATATCATTATTTTCTTACCTTCACTGATGAATTGAGTAGGTATGGGTATATTTTCTTAATGAAACACAAGTATGAAACGTTTGAAAAGTTCAAGCAAATTCAGAGTGAAATGTAAGATCACCGTGACAAGAAGATCAAATGTCTATGGTATGATTGTGGAGGTAAATATTTGAGTTACGAGTATGGTATACAACTAAAGACAATGTGGAAGTTGTTTCTGAACTCACGCCACCTGGAACACCATAGTGTCATGGCATGTCCGAACGTTGTAGTCATGCTCTATTGGATATGGTGCGGACTATGATGTCTCTTACCGATTTTCCACTATCGTTTTGGGGTTATGCATTAGAGACAACCACATTCTCTTTAAATAGGGCACCATCTAATTTCGTTGAGATGACATCGTATGAATTATAGTTCGGCAGAAACCTAAGCTATCATTTCTTAGAATTTGGGAATGCGACACTTAGGTGTGATAAGCTTGAACCCAATGTAGACAAGTGCATCTTCATAGGATACCCTAAGGAAACAGTTGGGTATACCTTCTATCTCAGATCCGAGGGCTATTTGTTTCTTGCTAAAAAAACAGATCCTCTCTCGACAAAGAGTTTCTCTCGAAAGAATTGAGTGGGAGGAAATTAGAACTTGATAAGGTTGTTGAACTGTCACTTCAGTTGGAGACGAGCATGATGCAGAAAGTTGTTCCTATGATGCCTACACCAAGTGAAAAGAAAGCTGTTCCTATGCACCGCCCGAGAGTGGTACGTCAATCGTGTCTTGGAGTTCATATTGTTTGACAATAGTAAACCTACGAGCTATGAAGAAGCGATGGTGGACTCAGGTTCCAACGAATGGCTAGGAGACATGAAATCCAAGAAAGGATCCATGTATGAAAACCAAGTATGGACTTTGGTAGACTTGCCCGATGAACGGCAGGTCATTGAGTACAAATGTAAATTTAAGAAGAAGACAAACGCTGATGGTAAATGTCACCATTTGTAAAGCTCGACTTGTTGCAAAGAAGTTTTCGACAAGTTCAAGGAGTTTACTATGATGTGACTATCTCACCCGTAGCGATTCTAAAGTCTATTGGTATTATGTTAGCACTTGTTGCATTTTTTGATTATGAAATCTCGCAGATGGATGTGAAAACATCGGTTCCTCAATGGTTTCCTTGAGTAAAGGTTGTATGTGGTATAACCAGAAGGTTTTGTCGGTCCTAAGGATGCTAAAAGGTATGCAAGCTCAAGCAATCCTTCTATGGACTGGTGCAAGGATCTCGGAGTTGTAATATACGCTTTGACGAGGTAATCAAAGCTTTTGGGTTTACACAAAGTTTATAAGAAACTTGTATTTACAATAAAGTGGGTGGGAGCACTATAGAATTTCTAATAAGTATATGTGGATGAGGTATGGTTGATCGGAAATAATGTAGAATTTATGGAAAGCATAAGAGGTTGTTTGAAAGGAGTTTTTCAAAGGAAGACCTGAAAAAAGCTACTTAAATATTAGGCATCAAGATTTATAGAGAGAGATCAAGACGGTTGATAAAACTTTCAATGAATAGATACCTTGACAAGATTTTGAAGGAGTACAAAATAGATTAGTCAAAGAAGGTGCTCTTTCTTGTATTGTAAGGTATGAATTTGAGTAAGACTCAAAGCTCGAGCATGGGATAAGAAAGAGAAAGGATGAAGGTTGTCCCCTATTTCTTTTCCATAGGCTATGTACGGTATGACATGATGTGTATGTCACCTAGTGTGTGCCTTGACACGTGTCGGCCAAGGGGGTACAAGAGTGATCCATGAGTGGATCACTAGACAATGGCCAAAATTATCCTTAGTAACTGGAAAACAAAAGAAATGTTTCTCAATTATGGAGGTGAGTTCGTCGTAAAGGGTTAAGTCGATGCAAGTTTTAACACCTATTCGGATGACTCTGAGTAGCAATCCGGATACATATAGTGGAGAAGTCATTTGTAATAGCTCCAAGTGGGGCAAGGTAGCAAGATCTATAGTATGACATAGAGATTTGCAAAGTACACATGGATCTGGATGTTACAGACTCGTTGACTAAAACCTCTCTCACAAGCAAAACATGATCAATCCCTAGAAGTTATTGGGTGTAAATCACATGGTGATGTGAACTAGATTATTGACTCTAGTGCAAGTGGGAGACTGTTGGAAATATGCCCTAGAGGAAATAATAAATTAGTTATTATCATAATTCCTTGTTCATGATAATCGTTTATTATCCATTCTAGAATTGTATTGATTTGAAACTTAGATACATGTGTGGATACATAGACAACACTATGTGCCATGTGAGACTCTACTAAACTAGCTCGTTGATTAGAGATGGTCAGGGTTACATGACCATGTACATGAGTTGTCATATGATAACAGGATGACATCATTAGGAGAATGATGTGATGGACAAGACCCAACCGTAAGCATAGCAGTTGATCATGTCAGCTTATTGCTACTGCTTTATCCATGTCAAGTATCTCTTACTACGACCATGCAAATCCCTAACACCGGAGGAATGCCTTGTGCATATCAAACATCACAACGTAACTGGGTGACTATAAAGGTTCTCTACAAGTATCTCCAAGCGTGTTTTTTGGGTTGGCGTGAACCAAGACTGGGATGTGTCACTCCGTACGACGGAGAGGTATCTCTGGGCCCACTTGGTAATACAACATCATAAGGATCTTGCAAGCAATGTGACTTAGGAGTTAGTCATGGGATCTTGTATTATGTAACGAGTAAACATACATGCCGGTAATCATATTGAACTAGGTATGGAGATACCGACGATCGAATCTCGGGAAAGTAACATATCGATGGACAGAGGGAGCTGCATACGGCATTGATTGAATCCTTGACATCAATGTTTGAATGATAAAGGTATTCGTAGAATATGTAGGAGACAATATAGGCATCTAGGTACCACTACTGGTTATTGAATGGAGAGTGTCTCGGTCATGTCTACATGGTTCTTGAACATGCAGGGTCTGCACATCTAACGTTAGGTGACAATTTGGTATTGTTGATTTATGTATGTTGGTGATCGAAGGTTATTAGGAGTCCCGGATGAGATTCGGACATGACGAGGAGTTATAGAATGGTCTGGAGGTAAAGCTTTATACATCGGAAGTCATATTTTGGGTACCGAAAAAGTGTTGTGTTTTTCTGGTATTGTACTGGGGAGCTTCTAGAAGGTTTCGGACACTTCTGGAGGAGTTAGGAAGTCCACCAAGGGTTCCACCACGTCCCATGGGTTTGCATGGGTTGAGGGGAGGCACCCTGGCTTGATAACTCATCTACTACTCCACCCTCGCTCGCTATATCAAGGAGGCAAAGACGTCATCGAGCCGCATGTGTGCCGAGCGCGGAGGTGTCATCCGTTCGGCGCTAGATTGGGACGGATTGCGATCGAATCGCGGGACGGATCGTGATTGGATCACCAAGACATTCGACTTCATCAACCTCGTTTATTAATGCTTGCTGCTTAGCGACCTACGAGGGTATGTTGATCTACTCCCTCTCATAGAAATGCATCTCCATAGATAGATCTTGGGTGTGCATAGGAATTTTTTTGTTTTCCATGCAACATTACCCTATAGTTATATCCTCGAAGACCCTAGATTGATTTGGATTCATTCATGTCAATTTGTCTCGTCTTTTCTTGGTGGCTGACCTTATGTCTATATATGTTCTTCAGTTCGTTGAAACATAGACTGGCAATACTTCCAGACTTGTCATTTTCCCGCTTTGTCCATTTAATGATGCCACTCACCAAAAATCTAGGAAACTAATGATGAGATCACATTGAATCAAAATGTATCCATATGTCTCGAAAACCGAGGCATCTTTGTTTCTCAAAATTTACGGTGTCACCTTGATTTTCGTGCCTGTCGGTTATCCCTTTGGGTTTTTCTTTGTTAAATACTCATCGAAGGACCCCTTGTTTCACTTTTACCTCGTCCCTCTTGCTTCTTATTCCTTGCGCCCAAGAGCCTCTTCGCAACCGGTGCCGCTACTCAACTCGTCGCTGGTGGCCATCTTTGGCACTACAATAAGACCCCGTGTTCTTGGGTTCCGTTTGATCGCCTCCACTATCCTCGACTCCCCTCAAGTAAACCATTTCCCCAGATCTATAATAGTTCATCGGAGTTCCTAAGTACTCCGGTAGTTCCGTTTTAGTTCATCGCCATTACTCGTTCACATATGGACTTCATGAGTCTCACCACAAAAACAGAATGACTTTGTCCAGTAGATTTATTTATTGCATAGCACCTACAAACCTTCCTTGATAATCTGTGCATTATACTGTCGCGGATTTCACACTTTATGGTTTAGGGTTAGCAAAACATTTTCCCTTTATTAATCAGAACCAGTTAGGTAAAACCTGTTTGTCCCACACTTAGCAAAAATCAGAGGTCTTTGACCTAGTATGAGTCGCCCTTATTTTTGCCAGCTTCAATAATTATAAATCGCCATGTGTCTAGCGGTTTTACCAAGACACTAGCTCTTTCATAAATCAACTTTAGCTATTATAATTGACTTGATAATTTTGATTTGAACATATGCCTAAGCTGCCTCGTTTTTCTTTATCCAGGTGACTCATTATGTCGGTGTCCAGAGTCTGTAACTGGCCGCCTTCCCAAGTTTCCAAAACTATATTTCAAGATTATCAACATTAGGGTATTTTGCCATCCAAGGAAATGGTTGGCTGGCGGGTTGTCTTGGGGAAGAAATCCCAAAACCTAGTGAGGGAGAAGTTGTAATATACCTTGACCATCTTCTCAAAGGCTTTTCCCCTCTCAGGTCAAAATTCTTTTGAGGTGTTTTGCACTTTTTTAAGCTTCATCCTCAAGACCTTGCCTCTTTAGAGAGTTTCCCTCTTTAGAGAGTTCTTCTATCTTAAACACCAAACTGAATACGCTGACAGCCCCAGCTTGGAACTTGGTGGGGTTTCAATCTAGAGGCATACAAACATTGCCTTTCCTGTCGCCACGCTACCCAGCCATCCTAAAGGGTAGAATAATACTTGGTTCTACTGCTGAAACATGGTCTCGGCTGATGAGAACCCTTTGTCGGGTTATAGACCAGATCGTCTCCCCATGTACCTCGAGCTTCCTGGCTGGGCTCCACCAGAAGAACATGCTCAACATGCCCCATATATCCATAACTTAGGGATTTAATAACCAATGGACTTATCGGGGTTGATTTGACCCGTTGTTGGGTATCTTGGAGTATTTTGCCTCTAAGCCGTTGGGACAGCTTGATGTGCGCCTATTGTGACAAGTTAAATGACCTCCAAAGGTTCAAGAATATAACTTTGGATGCTGATGAAGTGAATTGGATTGTGAAGAAGTTATTGGGTGAAAGTCTAGCTGCTTGGAGCAAAGATGGACTGAAGACCTTTTATGCTCTTAACTTTGCTCCTCCAGCAAGGATCTCTGATCACTCTGTGTCTGGCCTTTATAAATGATTTCTTCTTTTAAATTCTCCATCCTTACATGTTCTTTTTATCCTAGACTTTGTAGGACAAGTCTTCATTATGGGGCAGGAAACGAACAAAAACCACCACCAAGAAGCCCAAAGTCTTTCCGAGTTCAAAGAAAGATAAAACCTTCGTTGGAGAGTCGTCACTCATGGGAGAGTCAGAGACGACCGATGTTCAATCGGAGGTAGAAATCAATTTTCTTTAATTGTATTCTATTGAATACAGATGACATTTCCTTTTCCTAGGGTGATGTTTATACAAACCGAGCTGAAGAGTATTGAGGTAATTTCCATTTCCTCGGTCTCAGAATCATTGCTTCCAACAAGAACAAGGTGGGTGATTTGAAAAGTAAGCTTCTCTCATCTAGGTGCTTATTTGGACCCCAATTTTGTTTTGACGAAAACTCAGCATAAGTTAAAGCGCAAGACTTGGAGCGGTAATGGTGATGTTGTAGACGGCTAACCCAATAAGTCGGCTGCCCGTAAGTGCCCAACTCAGGTACCTTTTAATCCAACTCTTCTTTTTGCGAAGCTGATTTAACTTATCAACCATTTTAGTTATTCTGATTCCACTACCAGGAGTCACTACCTTCGTCAGGCGACTCCATTGCCTCAAAACTGCCACCCCTTGTGACCAACCCTGGGTAAATTTCTTCTTTGTTATATGCTTGCCTTTGTGCACCTTTTGGTATATCTTGATTATGTCTTCTTGTTTTGTAGGGCTCAAGCCAAGGCCAATAAGATAAAAGTTGGCGAGCTGTCCACTGATCCTGAGGCCCCTAAGCCTTGAAACCCTAATTTGGTTAACCCTGAAGATCATGTGAATCAGCCTGAAGATCATCCGGATGTACAAACTGATTTACCCCTTCAACCTGAGCCAGCAAGTGCTGCTGTTGTGGATAATGAAGTTGACCCAGCGATGAATCTTGACCCACCCAGTCCTCCAAAGATAACTAAGGATGATCGTTGTCATAGAAACGAGGAGGTTGTCAATATTGTGTCAAGTTATACCATTCCCGAGGTCTCCAAAGTATTGACAAAACGTGTTGCTAAAGATGAAACAATACTGCTTGAGAAGGGAAAAACCAAGTTGGAGCTTCCAAGTTATGAGAGCATGAGTGTTGAAGAACTACATGCTGGTTACTTGGACCGTCTTGCTACGAGTCGGGAGATGGAAGTCAACTTCGTTAGCATGATGAAAAAATATGAGGTAGTTGCTCTTTATTGTGTACTCCATATATCCCTTTATAGCGCCCAAGGTCTGGCTCATCTTCTTGAGATGAGTCAGGTCATTGTTAGAAATTATGAATAATTCGACCTGTAGCCCCTAATGGTCGGCTCATATTCTTGATATGAGTCGGGTCTTTGTTAATAATTATGAAGAAATCGACCTATAGCCTCCAAGGGCCGGCTCATCTTCTTGAGATGAGTCGAGTCTTTGCTAATTACTAAAGAATTCGACCTGTAGCTCCAAGGGCCGGCTTATCTTCTTAAGATGAGCCGGGTCTTTGTTAATTATTAAAAAATTCGACCTGTAGTCCCCAAGGGTCGGCTCATCTTCTTGAGATGAGTCGGGTCTTTGTTAACTACTAAAGAATTCGATCTGTAGCCCCCAAGGGCCGACTCATCTTCTTGAGATGAGTCGGGTCTTCTCCATACCCTTCCTTTGGAAAAACTGGCATGCATTAGCCCCCAAGTGTCAAATATATTGTTTTGCAATCTGTTTAAGACTTTTTATAATTTTCCTTCATCATATGATATCGCATCCTTTAGCCGACTTATAACCGCTGAACATCATGGTTCTTATTATGTAGAAAGCTCTACAAGCAGCCCAGTCAAGTGTGACCGTCTTGAAGAAAGATTTGGAAGTAGGGCAAAGCGCTCGAGCTGTTGTTGAGGAGAAACTTTGTCTCGCTTTGGAAGAATTGGAGAAAACCAAAGCACATCTTGAAGACCAAAAGAAATCCTTCAAAGCCGATAAAACCGCCTTCTTGGAGCACATAGAAAATGCTCCAGGGCAGTTGAAACCCATCACAAAAGAGCAATCCGGGTTAAAGCGACACATTGCCAATATGACCCAGGCTATCTTGGCTAAGTATCTCATAGTACCTTGCAAAAAACCTATGTTCGTAGATGAGACATCTGGTGATTCACATGCTTAAACTATTTTGAAGGCCCAACAACATGCAACCTCCAAGATAACAACTTGCTTATGCTGAAGGCCAGATACACATTGACCCAGCAACTCTATGTTGGCTGCTATTTTGCAATTAAGGCTATTATGGGAGAAAAAGAGCCGGTTAAGCTCATCAAGGATGTGCTGCGATTTTGCTCAACAATCCCCCAACAAGTCGAAGAGTTGAAAAGATCATCCGCCCGAGCCAGTGTAACTTCTTATTTGAGACGTGCCTTTGCTTATTCAGAGGAGCTTGACCTGGCAGAAATGGCCAGAGGGTTTCCTGAGCTCAAGGATGATGGCTCGGCTCTCGGTGATGCAGACTATCGTAAATGTGCCAAAGCATCTCTAGTGGTGGGCACACAAGTTGTTGCTGTAATGGAGCTGCAAGGTTATCAGGCGGCTTATGATGCGAATAACTCACGAATTCGGCCACCCTCCTTCGTGTCGATGGACCTGACTCCTGAACATCGTAAGCACATTTTTGCTCCTAAGGTTGACCCATCCTCAATCATGAACGAAGAGGATGTATTCCATGCCCTAACTTGTTGCAACTATGACTTGGAAAATCTTCAGATCGAAGACCCAAAGGATGAAGTGGAGGATGACCTGGAGGCGGCTCAGGTGAGAGATCAACCAGAGGTTAACTCGGGCGCTACCTAAGGTGAATCACAGAAGTGATATATAAAATAATTTCAAATTGCCCAGCGGTTCTAGCCACCAAGTGTTGGGAAGAACGTAAATATTTTGTGACTCCTGAGATTAGTCTGTAATAGGATTAGCTTGAAAAACTTCCTAAAAAGTTCCGTCATGCCTCCGTGCATGTTTGCATTTGCGAAATTTCCCAAGAAACTTTGATCCTTTTGATCCGTTTTGATGATTCATGATTGTGCTGCTCTTTTTGCTTATGTTTGAATATCTCTGTTGTGCTCAATGATCCTTTTGATTGAAATGGAGAAGTCGGATAAAAGATTGAGCTAGCAAGAAAACTTGGCTTTCAAAGCTTTAGCCTTGTCTGAGTAATATTGAACCGATCATAATATGACGATTGATAACCCGGATAGTTATGTATGACCCGATAATAAAAACTATTGTACCAACAAAATTTATGAAGTAGCAATAATAGTTAACAATATTAAGTATTGTTTTATAAGCCGACTTAATGAGACTCGGAAATAAGGGACTAGCTTTCGAATCTCAGCCACATAGACCAGCTCTTCTGAGCTGGATTGGAAATTCCGATCATTTAATCCTGGTTATAAAAAACCAGAGAGAGGATTGGGCCCAAAGACTTATCACTCTAGAGAATTTTATGGTGTAAGATGGTTCCAAATACTAGCTTTCCACAACACAAAAATATAGATATGCACGTATGATGTATGATGCAATGATGCTATGTCAGTATGATGCACGCATGTGATAAAAAGGTGCCGACATTCGAGGCTCGACATAAAGATCGGATTTCGAGGCTCGAGTCATGCTTCCATGAAGCGGGTATGATAAACCATGGTTTATCCTAGTTCTCTGCATGTCGTCTCTTTGGTGACCCAAGCCGATGTTTTAACCTTAAGAAGTTCAGGGTCCAAAGAGTATTGACTTTTTAAGAGTACGTGGGGTTACCTAATCAGAGTCCCATCAAGCATACAAGAAGGTTTAAACATATGTGGTGTTTTTCTTTTTGCCGGTTCAAGAAGGTGAGAAAGCTGAACTCGATGAGTTGGAAGCCCGAAATGCCCAATATATTGTGGAATTTTTGCCGGGTTACAAGGGTGAGGAAGCTAAACTCAATGATTTGGAAGCCCGCAAGTGCCCAATGTCTCGGAAGATAAAGACCCATGCTCAGTTTGTGGGATGAAAAGACAAAAACTCCGAATTTTGGGTGTGCTGACTTTATTATATATGAAACATAAAGAAGTATGTACAAAATGTTCAAGGGGGAAGGCTGTACAAAAAGAAGAGGAGCCTGTGGCTCTAAGTATAATATGACCATAGGTAAACAATGCTCTAAGGCCGGGTTGTTTTCTCCTCAGAGTTTTTATGATCCTTCTTGTATATCTCTTTGTAAAATATGATTTTTTTACATGCTAGTGGTAATAGCCGCTATTCAGCTGCTTCGAATTACACTTGAAACCACCTTGGTTATTATGTTGATTCCCAAGGCCAGGATACTGTCCGTTGCCATTATTTGCCTGATGTAGAAAACCAGCTCCTCGGCCGCCCAGTGAGATGCCAGGACCATGTTGACCTGGATGTCAACCACAATTACACCCTTGATGATTTTGGAAGTCTTGGTTGCAGAATTCCTGCATGATGTAACAGTTTTCCCATGAGTGGGTAGCTGGCTTGTCCTGGGAACTGTGTTTGGGACACAGTCCCTTGAGTGCTTCCTCGTAGTTATGAGGCATATTACCATTATAAGTCCCTCCAGGGCGACCATGATGGCGTTGGTTTTTGAAGTTAACATTGGTGTTGGCCAAAAAGTCTGACTCCCATTTGGCTACTTCTGCTTCCTAGTGTTATTTTGGGTTCCCTAGTTACCACCATGATTATGCTGGCCTTTACCACCTTCACCTTTCTTTCCTTTCCGGTCTTTTCTTCATGTGAGCCTACATCCTTTGTCCTGTCTGACTCGACGTACCTGGTGAGGAAATCCACTAAGCCGCCCATATCATGTACTTTCGCTTGAGCCGCCCGAGCATCTGGACTAGTGGCTCGAAGTGGAAATTCTTTTCTAGGATTAGGACGACTTGAGCCGTTGTAATGACGACCTGGCGAGTCCAATGATGAGCCGACTCATCGACACGCTGGACGCAATGTTGAGGGTCCACTATCATCATTAGCTTCTTGCATGTTCCCTGGTAATTCTTGATGAAAAGCTCTTTAAGCTCTGGCCAGGTGTTGATGGAGTTGGGCGACAAATTCTTCAACCATGTTCTAGACGGTCCCTCCAGTATCATGGTTAAGTACTTGGAGCACATAGCATCACTGACATCCAACATATCCATTGCCAACTCATACGTTTCGATCGAGGTTGCCGGTTCAAAATCCGTCATCTACTTTGCCACCTTGCGTAGTCCCTTGAAATGTTTAGGCATACGCTCGGCACAGAGAGCGGGTCATAAGCAAGGTATCCCAATTGTCCTACTGTTGGTCCTAGTTTTGGTTGAGGATCTGGATGTTGAATCACCCGTGCTACTGCTTCCACATCTACTTGTCGCGCCCACCTAGCCGCACCAACAATGGCCTATGCTCCCAGCAGAATAGGCCCGGTCGGGGAAGTCTGAGGACATTGCATGAGCCCACTGCTAGAAATTCTCGGAGACTCCAAGTGGCGACTCTTGCTACGACTGGCATAAGGGGTGGAGTGCATCCGATCGCGGCTATTAGAATATTGTGCTTGCTGCACTACTGTTGTTTTCAACATCTCTATGGCGATCCTTGCCTCAACATCAACAGGGGTATTCCCTAGTATGGGTAACGATTAGAAATGCCGAGTTGCAACCAGCATATTGTCAACAAGGTTAGAAAAATAACCATATGGCGTCTGGAAATGCTATGGCGGCGAAGGAATCGGTGGTGGCTAAGGCGGCTCATTTTGTTGGTTTTCGAGTGGCAGTCCAGCCGCCAGCGTCTACTGAGGGGTGTTGAAGAGTTGATACGGCTCGAGGTTCAATGGAAGCCGTCTCCGATGTCTCCTTCGGTAAATCGCCTCAGAATCCTCTCTCTGACGTTCTAACTGCCAAGCCTCAGCCTTAAGGCGTTACGACTCATTAGGTATGCGAGCCTGTAGTTCTGCCATCCTGGCGTTCTCAGCATCGATTTCCCTCTGTATCTCGGTCATCTGGTATCTTAGTTTGGTCAACTCCATAATGGCTTGAGAAAGTTGGATTTCAGGCTACGCAAAACCCCAAGAAGTTCAAACACAGGGGCGTGTGGGAAGATCCCCTATAGCCTCACCCTACCTAGCTCGCTACTTGATGATTTCTATGACGAACTCGCACGATGACGAGGAAGCAGATGCACATGGTGATTTACCCAGGTTTGGGCCGCCGCGAAGCGTAGTACTATTGGTGCACTAGAGTTTTTGGGCCATCTATTGCCCCTTTACTCGTGCACGGGCAGTAGTAGCCACCCCGGCGGCAAGGCCCAGGACAGACTTGTCGAGCACCAGCACAGAAGACTCAAGACTACCAGCAAGACCTTGCCGGGAGGGCTATAGAGCCTCCAGCCAGCCAGCCAAGACTCAAGGTCACCGGCAAGGTAAGACCCCGGCAAGCACCGCCAGCACACAGGCCAGGTGTCGATTGACCTAGACGCATGACGTTGGGTCGACGTTGGAGGGAGCTAAGCAGCACCATTGGGACATGCCCCCATCCTATCCAACTTATGGACTAAGGCCCCTGACGGTGCATTTAAGGCTCTTGTCCTACTCCGTCAGGGTTAGGTACGATAGCACTGTAGCACTGTGCATCCCGTGTGCACACCGTATGCTACTGTTGGGATACCCTTAGGTATAAAAGGAGGCCGAGGGCGTTATAGAAGAGGGCTTTTCTTTTAGGACAGTTGGGTAGTTAGACAGCCGGAGAGCCCAAGAGTTAGACAACTGGAGGTTTCCAAGCTCATGTAGTAGTTGTTCATGGCGCTATTGTAGTTGGAACCCTAGAAGACGATCAATACAGCCAAGCAGGAGTAGGGTTTTACGCATCCGTGCGGCCCAAACCTGGGTAAAAACTCCCCGTGCGGTGCTTACCATACCTGCTCTTTGTGCAAGCTTGGCACCTGCCGAACCGAAAGGGATCCCCACGATACCATAGGTGTTCATTCCCAAGACATCTTTGGCGCGCCTGGTACGGGGAGCGTGTGTGGTGCGAACCCTTTTTGGTGATCTGCGCCCGAGCTTCATCATCACCATAGCCCCCAAGAAGAAGGGCCTGACAGCAGTTGGCCCATCCATGTCCACCGTCCCTATACCTGCGCGGACAGGAGACGACGTAGACGCGGGTGGAGGAGGAGGAGGCGAAGGTTCGGAGCTTCCACGACGCTTCGGTGACCAAGGCCACGCAAGCGGCGACGCTCGCCGCGGAAACTCCCATGGCGACGGTGGGAACCCCCATGCCCCTAGGCCTCAGGACGGAGCGGTACCGCCTGCGGGTGGTACGGCGAACTCTGAGGGCAGAAGAGTATCTTCCAGGGCACCCAGGCCGGCGCCTACACCGCGACCTTCTCAGCACGCACGTGGAGAGCCGTGCCACGACGCCCGTAGTTCTCAACACCCCCACGGAAAAGCTTCTGCGCATCATTTCCAAGATGCACGGGACCAACATGTAAGCGGGAGTGGCATGCCGACGCGGGACCGGGTGGTGCTCCTTCTAACACTGTTAGGAGTCAGAGCACCTCACATTCCTGCCGCCGTTCGCTGCCATTCGCGGCAGAGGAAGCGGTGGCGCGAGCACAACTACTCTTAAACATCCCTCCTGCTTTGGAGAAGCTCGATGAATGGAGAGCCACCATTCAGAGCCTCCTCAGCCTTGTAGATAAGCCTCAACCGACAGGGCCGCCTCAGACCAGTGGTGAAGTGCCCAGAATCGGCATGACCTCGGCGCACTCTCCTCCGCAACAGGATCGCCGGTCGCCGACCCGACGGACCGACACCTACAACGGTTACTAAATGGCATCGTCTGACCCACAGAAGCACCGCGATCAGCGTCATGTTATTCGGGAACGTGGAAAGGAAGATTCTAGAACTACGATCGAGCAACAACGGGAAGCACTCCTTCAGTCATATAGGCGCACGGGGCCCACTGTAGACAAGTCCGCGCCGGGGTACCCTGTCGGCCTACCTTATGAGGCAAGATGTCCAGCGTTTACCCATGAGCTATGGCAAGTCCAGTGGCCCAACTCCCACACGTTCCATCAAGAAGTGTCGGACAAGTATGATGGCAAGACCTATCCGTCAGAGTTCCTGAGCGTCTACACCATCGCGGTGCAGGCTGTCGGGGGGTGCGACGACAAGATATTGGCCAACTAATTCCCGTTGGTGCGAAAGCCCAATGTCAGGTCATGGCTGATGTACTTGCCGGAGGGGTCCATCGCTTCCTGGCCGGACCTGTGTCATGAGTTCGTTGGTGCCTTCACTGGAGGTCACCAAGCTCCTGGCCAGGAGAGCGATGTGCACATCATCCCCCAGAAGGAAAGCGAAACTCTACGCAAGTACATCCAGATGTTCAGCTGCGTGCACCACAACATCCTAGGCGTTCACCCTACCATTGTTATTAGCGTGCTCCATCAGAACTTGCGCAACCGCAGGATACAGGAAGAGCTAGCGATAAATAGAGTCAGGGACGTTGCCGAGCTTTATGCTTTGGCAGACAATTGCGCTCGTGCAGAAGAAGGTAGAAGACTGCCCGGTGAAGATGCCGGCGCAGAGGTCGACTCTAAAGATGAGGATATTGCTGTCCCGACAAAGAAGGGCCAGTGACGGAACAAGAAGCGCAAGGCAAGACCGTACTTGCCATCGAGGCATCCGGCAACCCCGGCGCCGCCAGGAGAGGCAAGGTCGATGACCCCGGGTGCGCCTCCTGCCATGCCTTAGTGGCTGCCGGCAAGCCAGAAGACTCCGGAAAGAAATATTGCAAGATACATTGCACAAAGGGCCTTAACCTCCAAGACCGTCGAGAAGTTGAGCAGCTTGCTGAGAAGCAGAGGGCCAAATATGAGAGGCGAGACAAAGAGAAGGAGAAGGATGGTGCTGAGGGGTCCGGCTAGAAGCATGTTGGCCGAGGAGGTCGCCGCGGCAAGCCCAAGCAACATAAGGATTGGTCCGCCCGTGGCCGCGACAAGCAAGAAGAGGACAATGACGCCGAAGACAACGACGAATCTAGTGGGGATGAGTTTTATAAGGCTACAGAGATGATGTGCATAGAGGGAGGCACCTCCTCACACTCCTGTCATCGCCAACTCAAACAGTGGGTGCGCGAGGTTAATGCGACAGAGCCCTCTATCGGTACTTAGAAACCTATGAAATGGTCCAACACTCCTATCATCTTCGACGCCGAGGACCACCCGGATCGCATAACTTCGGTAGGGTGCTTGTCGTTGTTCATTTCGCCAACAATCCGCAACCTCAAGGTGATGAAGATGTTAGTCCACAGTGGGGCCAGCCTGAACCTGATCACACCAGTAGTCATCCAAAGGCTGCAAATACCTGATGAAGATCTCGAGCCGACAGGCGCCTTCCAAGGGGTCAACTCAGGGAGAATAGAGAAGAAGGGCAAGATCACGCTGTCGGTGACGTTCGGCAGCGATATCAACATAAAAACAGAGAAGATCGTCTTTGATGTTGCCGAGATTTCATTGCTGAACAACGGCATTTTCGGCCATTCGGCACTGGCCAAGATTATGGCGGCCACCCACTTTGCTTACAACGTGCTGAAGATTCCTGGACCAATGAGCATCATTACCATCAACTCCGACAAGAAAAGCGCGCTTATCTTGGCCGACCAATCTACCGGGGCACAATCGCAACACCTGCCACCAAGGCACTTGCTCTTGCCGCTGAAGCTCCCGAGGGGAAGAAGACCGACAAGACCTCAGGCACACAGTCTGGCAAGCGCACCTCTTTGGGCTGTTTCGCTACTGTTCACGATGTGCTAGAGAGCTCCACCGGCAAGAGCAAAAAGTCTAAGGCTGCCCTGCCAGAGGCCAACAAGGTGCCCACCAAGGAGGATGGCGTGGGGGGAACTTTCACCATAAGTTCCACCCTTGTCGACAAATAGGAAAGCGCACTCGTCGCCTTCCTGCAGGCGAATGTCGATGTGTTTGCATGGCAACCATATGATATCCCCGGTGTTCCCAGGAAGGTGATTGAGAACCACCATGCCTTCTACCCACATGCGCGGCCCGTCAAGCAGAAGGTCCGGAAGCAAGCTTTGGAGCGGAAACAATTTATTGCCGAGGAGATCAAGAAATTAGAGGTAGCTGGCTTGATCAGAGGAGTACTCCATCTGACATGGTTGGCCAACCCAGTTGTAGTGCGCAAGGCAAACTGTAAATGGAGGTTGTGCATTGATTTTACAGACATCAACAATGCCCGCCCCAAGGATCCTTTCCCTTGCCGCGCATCGACCAGATTGTGGACTCCACTGCCGGTTGCGATCTGTTGTCTTTCCTTCACGCCTATTCCGATTATCATCATATTTTGATGGCCAAGGAAGATGAAGAGAAAACCGCGTTTATCACCCCATGTGGTATGTACTACTTTTTGCGTATGCCTTTCGGGTTGAAAAGTGCTGGTTCTACCTTTGCAAGAGAAGTCCAGATTGCTTTTGAGCCCCGGCTACATAGAAATATGGAGGCTTATATGGACGACATAGTGGTCAAAAACCTATGACAAGGCTACGCTCATATCAGACCTAGAAGAGACATTTGCGAATCTGCGCAAGATCAATATGAAGCTCAACCCCTAGAAATGTGTGTTCGGCGTCCCATCCGGCAAGCTTCTTGGGTTCTTTGTGTCTCAACGAGGAATTGAAGCAAATCCCGATAAGATCAAAGCAATTGAGCAAATTGAGGGACCAAGTTGAGTCAAGGACGTACAATGCCTTGCCGGCTATGTTGCTGCTCTGAGTAGGTTCATCTCAAAATCTGCTGAGCGCGCCTTGCCCTTTTTCAAAATTTTGAAGAAGGCAGGTCCAATGAAATGGACTCCGGAAGCGGAGGTGGCGCTACAGGATTTGAAGAACTACCTTTCCTCTCTGCCAGTCCTAGTCGCGCCAAAACCACAAGAGCCGTTGCTGTCGTACCTGGCGTCCACGAATCAAGTGGTGAGTGCTGCACTAGTGGCTGAAAGAGAAGTTGACAAAGAAGCAGCCGCAACGGCAGGGATGCCAAGCGACGAGCCGGGAAAGTCTCTAGCAGGGTCTGGTGCTAGCAAAGAAGGATCTGTGCAGCTGAAAGAGATAGTCCAGAAGAAGAAAGTGGTGCAACAACCAATCTATTTTGTCAGCTCCTTGTTGCAGGGGGCTAGATCAAGGTATTCTGGCATGCAAAAATTGCTCTTCGACCTTCTTATGGCCTCGAGGAAGCTGCGCCATTGCTTCCAAGCACATGAGATCACCGTTGTCACCCACTTCCTGCTACAACGGATATTGCGAAACCCAGAAGCTACCGACAGGATTGTGGAGTGGGCCCTGGAATTATCAATCCTTGGTCTTAACTTTGAAAGCACTTTGACCATTCAGAGCAGGGCCTTGGCGGACTTCATTGCAGAATGGAGCCCAACGCCCAATGAAGAGATTCCAGAGTCAACTCTCCCTGGCAAGGAGACTGATCGAGACTGGATCATGTATTTTAATGGAGCTTTCTCGCTGCAAGGCACTGGTGCCAGAGTGCTTCTGGTCGCATCCACCGGAGAGCACCTCAGATATGTGCTCCAGATGCACTTTCCTCAAGAGAGATCAATGAACAACACTGCTGAGTACGAAGGGATGCTTGCCAGTCTGAGGATCGTGGCAGACCTTAGGATAAAAAAACTTATTGTCAAGGGTGATTCTCAAATTGTCGTCAGGCAAGTGAACAAAGATTACCAAAGCCCATTGATGGAAACCTATGTACCAGTTCGTAGATAGCGTCCTGTACAGAAAGAGACCGAATGGCATGAAACTCAACTACATTTCTCGAGAGGATGGACTAGAGCTGTTGGCAGAGATACACGGAGGCATATGTGTCTCGCCCATAGGATCAAGAGCACTTGTCGGAAAGGCATTCTGGCAAGTTTTCTTTTGGACCACTGTCGTCCAGGATGCAACTACGTTAGTAACTAAGAGTTGAGCATGCCTATTTCATTCGAAGAAACTAAATCAACCAGCTCAAGCCCTTCAAACAATCCCTCTCTCCTGGCCATTTTCGGTCTGGGGGCTCGACATCTTGGGCCTCTCTCCCCGCGCTGCTAGGGGCTTTGAGTACTTGTACATAGCACATGTCGGAAAGGCATTCCGTAAGGTTTCTTTTGGCCCACTGCCCTCCAGGATGCAACTATGTTAGTAACCAAGTGTGAAGCATGCCAGTTTCATTAGAAGAAACTACATCAACCAGCTCAAGCCCTTCAAACAATCCCTCTCTCCTGGCCATTTTCGGTCTGGGGGCTCGACATCTTGGGCCTCTCTCCCCGCGCTGCTAGGGGCTTTGAGTACTTGTACATAGCACATGTCGGAAAGGCATTCCGTAAGGTTTCTTTTGGCCCACTGCCCTCCAGGATGCAACTATGTTAGTAACCAAGTGTGAAGCATGCCAGTTTCATTAGAAGAAACTACATCAACCAGCTCAAGCCCTTCAAACAATCCCTCTCTCCTGGACATTTTTGGTCTGGGGGCTCGACATCTTGGGCCCTTTCCCTGTGCTGCCGGGTGCTTTGAATACTTGTATGTCGCAATCGACAAGTTCACAAAGTCGCCAGAAGTGGAAGCGGTGAGAAAGGTGACAGCACAGTCAGCCGTCAAGTTCTTTAAAGGACTGTTTGCCGCTTTAGTGTTCCCAACAGGATCATCACTGACAATGGCACATAGTTCACGAGCCGCACCTTCATGCAATATGTCCAAGACCTTGGCAGTAGAATCTGTTTTGCTTCCGTTGCCCATCCAAGGAGCAATGGACAAGAAGGGAGGGCTAATGCTGAAGTGCTGCAAGGTCTCAAGACAAGAACTTTTGATAGGCTTCACAAGTGCGGAAGGAACTGGATTTATGAGTTGCCGGTGGTTATTTGGTCAATTAGGACAACACCAAATCGAGCTATCGACCAGACATCTTTTTCCCTTGTGTACGGGGAGGAGGCAGTTCTCCCCACGGAACTCATATATGGGTGACCTCGAGTGCTCGCTTATGATGATCTCGAGCAAGATCAGTTGCGGCAAGATGACGTGACACTCCTTGAGGAAGACCGTCTTCAGGCTGCTATGAGAGCTGCATGCTACCAGCAAGCTTTGTGCGGCTACCATAGCCGCAAGGTTAATGCCAGAAGTCTTGAGGAATGCGGCCTTGTTCTTTGGCAAGTTGAGTTCGCCAAGAATTCCAACAAGTTGACGCCAAAGTGGGAAGGCCCTTATCGGGTAGTATGAGTCACCAGGCCTAGTGCAGTCCGCTTGGAGACCAAAGATGGCATCCCAGTGAGCAACTCTTGGAATATTGAACACCGTCAGAAGTTCTACCCATGAGGCGTGGTTGCTGGACCTCCCGGCAACCACCTTTTGTATAATTCTTGCCGCTGAAGCATGTAATCCTTGGTACAAAGCCAGGCTCAGACCCTGTGCGTAGTTAAATAAAGATAAGTGTTCTGCAATCTTATTCGATTCTCATGTTTACTTATGTGCATGTTTATCTAAAGTGTTGCATTACACTTAATGCCGACAAGGACTAACGGACATCCAAGGTTCCATATCCATATTTTCTCTTCTTTCTTTTTCCCAAAGGACAGAAGGATCCCTCGCGTGCAGCTTTGCCGGGGGGGAATGATGGTACGGATACCTATGAGCACGACGTCGAAAAAAAACTTCCCGGAAGGAGAAAGGCAACAAAATGATAAGTTGCGAAAACCCCGTGAATGCTTGCCGTGAAGTTATTTTCCTTGAGCGATTTTGACTTTTGTATGGAAAACCTGCACGCATGGGAACCTTGCCACAATTGGAAGCGCCCTCACTGCGTTCCTAATCGCTCATCGGCTTAAGTGGCTTCGCCCACACTCATTGTTTCGTTTCGAGTCCGCTCAACGATCCAAGTGACAACGCTCGCACCCTTATCCTGTTTTCGAGTAAGGCCGACGCCTTGAACAGCCGTGCCAAGGACGCCAAGGTATCTTGCCGGCAGTGGCACCGCCAGCAGGCCCCTAAGGACCCGTTGCTCAAAGTGCTTGCGGTAGGACAACACACGCCGGCAAGATTCTTCTAGAAAGGGCGTAGGGAAAATTCCATACACATAATTAGTTTAACAATGAAGATAACATACAGTTTTCCAGATAGCGTGAAATTTACATAAGATACCACTTTTTTCTAAGTACATCTTTATTTGACTTTCTCCCCTAGGGGAGATTACAAGAAGAAAAGATGGAAAGGAGAGGCAGGATACAAGAAGGAAAAGATGGCGAGAGGTCCCCAGTTGAAGCCCGGCCTGACCCCTGGACTAGCACTCCACGGACGAGCAGGGCTGCCAGATGGGCAGGAAAGAACCTGGCCCCTCCTGGACCAGCATTGCATGGAGGAGAGGGCCAGAGCGGATAGAAAGGGGGATGGACCCTAGAAGCCAAAGTCCACGGGCTTGCCGAAAGACCCAGTTGGAAGATGAGGCAGCGCCCGGGACCGAAGCACCCGTCAAGGACATCTTGCCGGGAGGGGAGAGGCGTGAGGCTGGCGATGGTGGTGCGGCCGACGGTCAGTCGGAGCTTGAGTCTTCAGGCTCTGACTTGACCGCCCGAAGACCGGACTCATCGCCACTGTCTTCGCCGTTGTCCTCCCCATCACTCACACCAGAGGACAGGCTTTCGGCATTGCTCGCGCTCTCTTTGCAGCAACTGACGCGGATGCCGGAGCTGCCATAAATCTTGATGGAGAGTCTATTGGCCTCCATCATTTTAAAACGAAGAACATGCCCCATTTGGAGATTGTGGGCATGGGCGAAGGTCTTTCAACCACGCCCGAGGAACATTACGGGCTGCGCTGGGTACTCAACATCCACCCGCGTTGCGCCATTACAACATCCTCCCAACCGCAGCCACAAGACGGGTGGCTAGTCGTCCTCCGTCGCCCTAGCGAAGAGCCGTGGGAGGCGCAGATGGCTCCGGAGGGGACGGCCCAGCTCGAGGACAAAGTCCAGCACTGTCCCCTTGGCGTGGGCCTCTCCAATGGAGATGCTTGGCATCAGAGGAGGGGGTGGAGGAATGCTCCGCCTCCCCTGACCTGGGCCTCCGCGGTGGCCATGGCACCTCGCGCCTCCTCCACCACGCAAACTTGAGCCTCCCTCCGCCTCCGCGGCTGAAGCGGGGGCATGATCCAGACGAGAGATCCTCCTCGCAGCTGAGGAAGGTGGTTGCCCCCACCCAGTGTACATGGCGAAGGGCGGGCGCTACCTGATTTAGAAGACGAGGGGGGAGGCGGACTGCGAAGTTTTGCACTTGAAGGGCGGAAGAAGGATGAATGAGCTCCGCCCCCGATGTCCCCAATTTATAGGAGGAAGCACGGGGGCTAGTTCTCCCCCACACCAAAGGACACCGCCCACCTCCTGCAATAGCGGCGCCCTCGATCCCGGGGCAAACAGCAACCGCCCCGTCGCCCCAATCCATGGTGCCACAGTTACTACCTTTTCTCAGGGACTTTATGTCACAACCCTAGAGTTGCTTGAAATTGTTTGCATCAACATCAGCATGTCCATCATGTCATCATGTTTAAATTGAAATGAATTTGACATGGGTATTGTCAAGCCCTAGTACTCCGTCATTCATACTATTACAATAACTAAGTTTTCCAATGTTTTCCTTTTGGTCTTCAAAAATGTTCACCATTTCTGTTAAATGTTGGCAACAACATATCAGGGGACATTTTAATTTTCAAAACAAATATAGCATTTTAAAACACTCATTTAATGCACTGAAATCTATTAATAAAGCACTATAAATATCTTAGTAGCTCCAAATATTCTGAAACTATTTGTGGGACTTTGAAATACATATCTCATGACCCATAAATTATTTCAAGGTTTTTCCCGAAGTATTTTTGCCCAAACAAATAATAACATAGATCAGTAATTAGAAAACAAAACACATAAAGAAAAAGGGGGAGAAGACCCACCTAACTTACCTGGCCCATTAGGCAGCCCAGCCCACCAGGGGCATCGCCGTCTTCTTCCTCCTGCTTGAAGGCAGAAGAGAAGGAGGCCACGGTGCCCGCGGCCTCGCGCCACGCCGGCAGCAACCTGGCTGCTTCGCTGGCCAGCGTGACGAGGGGATAGACTCCCGCTGCCGCCTGGACCCTCTCCTTCCTTGCCATTCCTCTCTCTCTCGTCCTCTGCTCGCCATGGCCGAAGCCATCGCTGCCGAAGCACCGTCGCTCCAGCCGCTCCATCGCCTTGCGGAGTAGCCTCTGAGCTCCGCCACCACCCCCTCATCCTCCCCGTGAAGCTAGAAGACGTCGAGAGCTCCTCTACACCAAGCCATCGCCGTTCTTCCCCACCTTCGGCCGCCTCTCCCCGTCGTCGATTCGCCGGCTGCCGGTCGTCCCCGAGCCAGCTGAGCCTCCCCTACAGCCCCCTATGAGCTCGTTGTCCCTCTCCCCCTATCCCTGTGGTTCTTCCCTCTATCTAGCGGCCCTACCCGTTGTGGCCGAACGGCCGCCACAACGGAATAGCTCGCTGGCGAGCCCTCCGGCGACGTTGAGCCCCCTGACCAGCCCCACTCGACGCGGTCGAGCACGGGCTCCCTCCCAGCGCCTTCGGCGCGTGAATCCGAGCCCTCTAGCGCGTTTTCGGCCAACTCTGGCGGTCCTTCGCCATGGGTTTTTTCACAGCGGGCCCCACTTCGGTGGGCTCCGATGTGGCCGGCTAATTAGTGCTAATCAGCCGGCTAATTAAGCCGTTAGCCACTGACCAGTGGGCCCTAAAGTGGGTCAAACCCTTGGTCAGTGCGAGGAATTAGCCCCTGACGCTGACATGAGGGCCCCACCCTGTCAGGTTTGACCTGGCTGGGTCTGTTGATTGGTGACATCACAGTGACGTCAGGTTGACGTATTAACTGGATTTTTAGTATTAAAACAAATGAGGAAATTCCTGAAAATGTTTAAAACTTCTAAAATTCATGGAAACTAATCTTTAAATCAGATGAAAATAATTTATATATGAAAATTCATCAGAAAAATTCAATGAATCCAATGGTGCTGTTATCATGCATGTTAGAGCAACCTATGTAGATGAACACTAAGATTTACTAATAGGTAAACTTATGAAATGTGAAATGGAGAAAGTCTTTGAACCTATATTCAAACTCACTTCAATTAACTTGGACAGTAGTTGCATTACTCATCCATACATGCTGCCATGTCATGATCATGCATCATATTGTTGCACTTGCGTGTATTGATTGCTATTTATCTGCATTGTGGTAGGCCCTGCTTCTGAGGATACCTCTGAGTATTCCAACGATGGAGAAAACCTTTCTGCTACCCAGCAAGGGAAGTAACCCCCTTTGATCATTCCGATATTATCCCACCCTCTCGCTCCTGCTCTTGTTTATTGCATTAGGACAAACGTTCACTTGTCTGTTATACACGGTAGATGAACCTATTCCTTTGCATGACCTGTCATTGTCAAATTAAATAGCTAAAGCTTGCAACCTAGCATACCTTATAGATGCTTGTGCGATGATGTGCTTTCCTTACTTTGCATGCTATGCTTGCTATGCTTAGAGTTGTGTCAGGTCTGATTCATCTGGGTGATGAACTGGAGTGAAATAATGTTGTTCTGATGTGATAAGCTGATGATAAACCCGATTTGGTAAAGGTAGCGATGAGAGGCTATGTAGGAGTACATAGTGGGTTGTCTCATTGGGAGCGTTCTTAGGAACTGAGTTCCGTGTTTGTGATCCAAGATTAGTTGCTACCACACATTGGGTTCTGGTAACTCGACCCCTCTCGACTTGTCAATTGCTTAGTCCTTGGTCCAGGAGTTGCAGGTAGTTTCTGGTGTTTATAGCATGCTAGAGGCTGTGCGTAGCGCTGACCCTAGGGGTGGGTTACCACACGGTAGGCAGTGGCACGGTGTACCAAGGGTCACCCGAATGGTGGGCTTGGGAACCCTGTGCACAACGTTTGGGGCCATAGCGGAAACTTTGGTTGGACTTCCGTGCGGGTTCACTCTCAAATAGGCAATAGCCTAGACTAGAGGTTTTATGTGATTGACGGTTGTGGCCGACTCCCTCGCTGGGCTTCCGCTTGAAGGTTGCCGTGGTGCATGGTTTTATGAGCACACAACGATAAGTGGCAAGAGCGTGTGTGAAGAAGTACACCCCTACAGGGTATGAAACTATTCGAATAGCCGCGTCATCGAATATGGTCTACTTGGAAAGCTTATGTTGTTCATACGTAATCAAATGGATACTCATAAAAATATCAAGACAAGTGTGAGTACCATGGATGGCACTTTCGTAGAGGACGAAGGTGAATCCATGGTGGTTTATTGCTGTGGAGTTAGTGGACTCATGTGCGATATCTAAAATCTAAACAAAGAGTTAAAATTGTATAGTGTAGGTTAGCCATGAGTCAAAGCTGGCATTGCTGCATAAACTACACCACTCCCCTTGTTGATACATGAGCATTATTAGTCTAGGTCTGCATTAAAGACTTGCTGAGTACGTTTGTACTCACGTTTGCTTAATAAATGTTGTAGATGAGACTCAGGACCCATCAGGTTGGTTCTTTCTAGATGTCGATGATGCCGAATAGCTGGTGTCCCAGCTACGACCTTATGCCCTGTGGCGGGCTGTACATAGTCAGGCCATGTGCCTTTTTACCCTTTCATTTGTCTGTACTCAGACAACTTTATGCTTCCTCTTGGTTTGTAAGAACTTGCTTGTATGACTTGAGTGTCGGGTCATGTGACCCCTACCTGTAAGAACGTATTATGCAAGGTCTTCTGAGCCTCTTAAATAAAAGTTGTGTTGATGTATGGTTATGTTGTGATGCCATAGTTGTATCTATGCGTATTGGGCATGCCGTGTGTACGTGTGACATGCAACGGTATGTATGGGATCCGACACCTAGTCATGTGACTTTAGTAGTACTCTTTACGGGAAACTTCCTCTTTGTGCATCCACCGAGCCCTGGTAGCTTGCTACTGCTCCGGACACATTGATTGACCGACATGTATCCGTCTTTGCTGCTGTGTCTGTCCCTTTAGGGAAATGTCTTGCAGTGTAATTGAGTCCCTGTTGCCTGCTATGACTCGTATACGTGAAGTGATGACATTTATGTCCCACAGCGTAATGGATCTCTTGTAGCTTGCTATGACTCGTCTACACACGCTTGAGGCCGGCACCTGCATTGCTGGGTTACGTATGCCTGTTTCCGTACGTATGTGACGCTTGGGTTCTATGACAAGTCATGTCGGCTCGGGTTCTGTGTCATTTGATTGCCAGCGACATGTTCACATATGTGAGCCAAAAGACGCAAATAGTCCCGGCTAAGGTAAGGCTACAGCTGTGGAGCTTACCGTGCGTGAGGCCACAAAGTGATGTGATATGTTAGAGTCTGGATTCATATGACTTAGGATTGGGGTCCTGACAGCATTGGTATCAAAGCCTGACTGACTGCAGGACTACCAAGCCAAACCGGTCGATGTTGAGTCTAGAAACACTATTGAAAACTAGGGGAATTGATTGTAGAAGGGAACGTAAGCCTCTTTTTCCTCCTCTTCCCAAGTTATTCTATTCTGAGTCATTCTCATCTTTTCTACGGGGATGAGAACTAGGCTTCTCATGTATTGCTTAGGATGACGCGTTACTAACCATGGACTATTAGCTAGCTTGTTTGCAAGTGAATGTAAGTATTTGAGTATTGTTGGTGTGACAAACAGTTGGAGAAGAGATTTGAGTCTAGAAAGTCAAGTGGTTATGCTTTACCAATCTTTTGCAGTTGTCTCAAAATCCTTTTTGAGCAATTACAACTGTTATGTTGTCCAATTTCTACTAGAGTCTCTAATGTCTTTGCATCATTCTCTTTTTCAAATGCCCCCTCGTCCCTCCCGTCAGGTGGTCCGTCTGACCAGGTGCATCGATGTACCGGGGCACACGGCCATGTTGGTTAGAGTTATGACGGAGGCTAGTCACCGTTGGTACCCAGAGTACATAGTGGAGGAACAATATCGAGATTTCAACTAGAGTCAGTATCTGCGTACTGTTAAGTTATATCCCTCATATCCTGGAGCTGCAGAGCCGCTTCATTGGACTTATGGATTAGATGTCACCATAGACATGGCAGTTCAGGAGGCCGCCTACACGATGCTGACTATCATGAGGTTTCACCATGGTCTGCTTCAGAACACAAAGTTCTGTTATGTTCTTGCTTCTCTGGGAGGAGAGGATAGCAATCTTAGCGCAGCCTACTATGATCATTCTCATGAGGACCCTAGGCTGCAGGTGACCACTCAGATGTTGGAGAACAGGGATCGTGATGCACGTGTCCTTTGCATGGAGCTTTATGCTACCCGTGCACGTCTTTGGATAGCCATGACAAAGCTAGCACCTGTCGTGTAGACAGGCTATCGAGATTTGGAGATGCTGAACCCATCACGGACTCATCTGCCTGCACGCGTAGACTGGCCTGATGTTGGAGGCATCACCCCTCTTCGAGGACCGTTATTGCCACCAACAAGGGGACCAAGGCCACATTCGTGTCCTTACGGTTTCCAGGGAGCACAGGCTAGAGTGTTTCCAGATCCTCAGGTTCAGCTCCCGACTCACGGGGGTAACCTATATGAGGCATTCAACGGCGATGCTTGAGTACATGTATGTTAGTACTAGTATGGTAGTAGTCGTATCGCCACAGTCATGTGTGTCTTGTGGGATATGACCGAGGTTGAGAGTTGAGTTCCGGAGGTGTAGATAGATAATTTATAGGAAGCTTGTAATGCCTCCGATGAGTTGTGTCATCTCTCCGTAGTTTGCATTTCAGATTGGGCTTGTACTGAACTATGTCATGGTGTGTATGAATCATTGTGTTCATATGGCAGTTGTTATTACCATGTTGATTGGATGTTTACCCTGTATGCCATGTTATCCAGTACATTCCTTATCTCATGTCTTAGAGTTGATGTCCTCTATGTCTAAGATGTGGGTTTGTTTTCCCAGGATGGTGGCAACTAGGAATAACCCCGTGCCTGCCCCCGAGCAGGGCGAGGGAAGCCAGCCAAGGCAAGAGAACCAGCCACACGCGCCCTCTTTGGCAGAAGTGATGCTTGAAGCTGAACGAAACAACAGGGAGACCAACAGGCTGTTGGAACGAATTGAGCAGAACACAGCGCATGCTCCCCGCAATGATCACAATGATGGCGTGTCTCTCGGGGATTTCGTCAAGCTGTGCCCACCTAAGTATCATCATTCGGTCGACCCGCCCGAGGCGGATGACTAGCTGACCAGCATGTCCCGCAAAATTCGGGCTGCCAATGTATCCGAGGCCAACAAGGTGACCTTTAGTACTTACTTTCTGGAAGGACCCGCCAATCTGTGGTGGGAAAATTATGAAGCCATGCGTCCCGCAGGCCCGCACGAACTTGGGCAGAATTCAGCACGACATTCCGTACCCATCACATCTCGGAAGGGCTGATGGATCACTAGAGACAGGAGTTCTGTGCTTTCACCCAGGGCAGACTGATAGTGGATGCCTATAGCCGTGAGTTCGGCAATCTTGCTCGCTATGCTCCGGAGGAAGTTTCAACTGATGCCAAGAAATAGGCTAGGTTCCGCAAGGGAATTAGTCCTAATCTTCGTCGAGATCTGTGCCTGCATGAGTGCACAACTTTCCAAGCTCTCGTCAACAAGACTATCAATGCCGAGACTGGACAGACTGACTATGAGGCCACTAGGAAGCACAACCGTGACTTCAGCCCCGCATCTGGCTTGGACTCCAACAAATTCTGGGTGTGGGTGCCCAACGCAGCTCTGCCGCCAAGGTACACAGTGAGGCCATCCTTCCAGGCACCTAGCCCAACTCAGCCCAACCCTCCAGCTAGGCCATTTGGAGGTCGTCCTGCCAATGTTGCTCCCCGTGCCACCGTTGTCTGCTATAAATGTGGGGAACCAAGACACTACTCCCGTGAGTGTCCGCAGAAAAATGCTAAGCCGGCTGGACGTGGGAAGCCGGGAAAAGCCTTCTATGTGAAGCCAGCTCCTTCTCGTGGATGAGTGAACTATGTTTCTGCTGAGGAAGCCCTTGAGGATCCTGATGTTACCCTAGGTACGCCCCTTGTCAATAGCCATCCAACATCTGTTCTATTTGATGCTGGGGCATCTCATTCATTCATCTCAAAAAGTTATGCACAGTTGCATAACATGTCATTTTGTGATATGCCTACTCCTTTAGTAGTTCACACTCCTGGTTCAAAATGGCAAACTTATAGGGTGAGCCATGACAATGAGATTCTTGTGGATAGGCTAGTCTTCCTAGCATCCTTGATAGCCCTCAAGTCTTCAGACATCAATATCATCTTAGGCATGGACTGGATGAAAGCCCACTAAGCTAAGATTGATACTCATACTAGGAATGTTCAACTTACACATCCCACGGGTGAGATAGTTAATGTCTCCAATTGAGCAGCCAAGCGCCAACTCTATTCTCTCAATGCTAGCCCTCTTACAGAATTAGAAGATATTCCGGTAGTCCGTGACTTTCCGGATGTCTTTCCAGAAGAACTGCCAGGAATTCCACCTATCAAAGATGTTGAGTTTGTGATAGAGCTCATTCCAGGGACTGTCCCAATAGCCAGAAGATCCTATAAGATTCAACTCGATGAGGCTTTGAAGAAAGGTTTCATCCATCCTAGCTCTTCTCCTTGGGCTTGCCCCGTCCTCTTCGTCAAGAAGAAGGATGGATTGGATCGGATGGTTGTGGATTATCGGCCAGTGAATCTGGTCATCATAAAGAACAAGTATCCGCTCCCCAGGATGAACGATTTGTATGATCAACTCACTAGATGCTCTTCCTCTCCAAAATGGATTTGAGGTTGGGATACCATCAAATCAGAATTAGAAACGGGGTCATTCCAAAAACGGCTTTTGTTACTCATTATGGCCAATACGAGTACACCGTCATGTCCTTCGGTTTAACCAATGCCCCAGCCACCTTCTGTCGCTTGATGAATTAGATCTTTATGGAGTATTTGGATATATTTGTTGTGGTTTACCTCGACGATATACTCATCTACTCGAAGAACGAATAGGAACATGCCAAGCATCTAAGGCTGGTATTGATGAAACTTTGAGAGCATCGTATGTATGCCAAATTCTCCAAGTGTGAATTTTGGTTGCCAGAAGTGACCTATCTAGGCCACGTGATCTCTGGTAAAGGTATTGCTGTCAATCCTGAGAGAGTTTAGGCCGTCCTTGATTGGACTCAACCTGAATCAATTAAGCAAGTTAGGAGTTTCCTTGTCTTAGCGAGCTATTATTGCCGCTTTGTCGAGAATTTCTCCAAGGTTGCAAAACCTCTGACCGAACTCCTCAAGAAAGATAAAAAGTTCGAGTGGACCCCACAATGCGAGCACAGTTTTCAGAAGTTGAAAAGACGACTGACCTCTGCTCCCGTTCTGGTGCCACCAAATTTCTCTAAGGACTTTGTTATCTATTGCGATGCCTCGTGACAAGGATTAGGTTGCATTCTCATGCAAGATCATAATGTGATTGCATATGCATCTCGATAGCTGTGTCCACATGAGGATAATTATCCAACACATGATCATGAGCTTGCAGCTGTGGTCCATGCACTGAAAACTTGGCGACATTACCTTCTGGGTAATCATTACGAAATTTACACTGATCACCAAGTCTGAAATATATTTTCACCCAGCCGGATTTGAATCTCAGGCAAAGACAGTGGGTTGAGTTGATTACAGATTACGACTTAGGGATAACTTACACCCCGGGGAAAGCCAATGTCATGGACGATGCACTAAGTCGTAAGTCTTATTGTAACAACTTGATGTTGCAACAAGGTCAACCACTTCCCTATGAGGATTTTCGGAAGTTAAACCTCCACATTGTTCCTCAAGGATTCCTTTCCAACCTGGTGGCGAAACCTACTCTTATGGATCAAATCATAGAAGCCAAGAAGCATGATGCCGGGATATCTCGGATCAAGAAAAACATTAACAAGGGTAATGTGAGATGCTTCTCGGAAGATGATCGGGGTGTTGTCTTCTTTGAGAACCGCTTGGTGATCCCGAACAAGCAACATCTGCGACAGTTGATACTTAAGGAGGCTCATGATTCTCCTCTCACAATTCATCCTGGTAGTACCAAGGTTTATTAGGACCTACGCCAGAGGTTCTGGTGGACTAGGATGAAGAGAGAAATTGCTCACTTCGTTGCTAACCGCGATGTTTGTCGTCGCGTTAAGGCAGAACATCAAAGGCCTGCTGGCACCCTTCAACCTTTAGCTATTCCTGAATGGAAATGGGATAAGGTTGTTATGGATTTCATTACCGGATTTCCCAAGACTAAGAGAGGGAATAATGCTATCTTTGTGGTCATCGACCGCCTTTCCAAAGTGGCTCATTTTCTTCCTATGCGGGAGAGTATAACTGCTAGCCAGCTAGAGGAGTTATATGTTTCTCGAATAGTTTCTCTTCATGGTGTTCCATTGGAGATTAACTCAGACCGCGGAAGTATCTTTACTTCCCGATTTTGGGAAAGTTTCCAAACCACTATAGGGACTCATCTATCCTTTAGCACTGCTTTCCACCCGCAGTCAAGTGGTCAAGTTGAGTGGGTTAATCAAATCGTTGAAGACATGCTCCGAGCTTGTGTTATATCCTTTAGTATGAATTGGGAGAAATGTCTTCCATTTGTCGAATTTGCTTATAACAATATTTATCAATCAAGCTTGGGCAAAGCCCCTTTGGAAGTTCTCTATGGACGAAGGTGTCGAACACCTCTTAACTGGTCAGAAACCGGAGAGAGGCAACTCTTTGGGCCGGATATGATCCAGGATGCAGAGGAGCAAGTTCGCATTATTCTTCAAAATTTGAAAACAGACCAATCTCGTCAAAAGAGCCAATATGATCGCTATTATAAGTCTGTGACCTATGAAGTTGACGAGAAGGCTTATCTTCGGGTTACACCTCTGAAGGGTACCCATCGATTCGGTATCAAGGGCAAGTTGGCTCCTTGTTACATTGGACCTTTTCGCATTCTTGCTAAACAAGGAGAGGTTGCCTACCAACTGGAACTTCCGCCGCATCTTTCTAAGGTTCATGATGTCTTCCATGTCTCGGAACTCAGGCGTTGCTTCTCGGACCCTGTCCGTGAAGTAGACCACGAAGCGCTTGATCTCCAAGATAACCTTACATATCAAGAATACCCTGTTCGTATTCTTGATCAAGCTGAGCGTACCACTCGACGTCGGAACATCAAGTTTCTCAAGGTCCAGTGGTCACACCATTCTGAAAAGGAGGCCACATGGGAAAGAGACGATCGTCTTCAACTAGAGTACCCCGCGCTCTTCCCAATGACTTCAAAATCTCGGGACGAGATTCTTTTGAGTGGGGGTGAGTTGTCACAACCCTAGAGTTGCTTGAAATTGTTTGCATCAACATCAGCATGTGCATCTGTCATCATGTTTAAATTCAAATGAATTTTAAATGGGGATTGTCAAGCCCTAGTACTCCCTCATTCAAACTATTACAATCAGCTAAGTTTTCCAATGTTTTCCTTTTGGTCTTCAAAAATGTTCACTATTTCTGATAAATGTTGGCAACAACATATCAGGGGACATTTTAATTTTCAAAACAAATATAGAAGTTTAAAATACTCATTTAATGCCACTGAAATCAATTAATAAAGCACTATAAATATCTTAGTGGCTCCAAATATTCTTAAACTATTTGTGGGACTTTGAAATACATATCTCATGACCCATAAATTATTTCAGGGTTTTTGCCTAAGTATTTTTGCCCAAACAAATAATGACATAGATCAGAAATTACAAAAGAAAACAAATAAAGAATAAGGGGGAGAAGACCCACCTGACTTACCTGGCCCATTAGGCAGCCCAGCCCACCAGGGGCATCATCGTCTTCTTCCTCCTACCAAAAGGCAGAGGAGAAGGAGGCGACGGCGCCTGCAGCCTCGCATCATGCCGACAGCAGCCTGGCTGCTTCACTGGCCAGCGCGACGAGGGGATAGACTCTCGCTGCCACCTGGACCCTCTCCTTGCCCGCCATTCCTCTCTCTCTCCCCTCTGCTCGCCATGGCAGAAGCCATCGCTGCCGTAGCATCGTCGCTCCATCCGCTCCCTCGCCTCGTAGAGTAGACTTTGAGCTCCGCCGCGACCCCCTCATCCTCCCCGTGAAGCTAGAAGACACCATGAGCTCCTCTATGTCGAGCCATCGCCGTTATTCCCCGCCTCTGGCCGCCTCTCCCCGTCGTCAATTTGTCGGCAGCCGGTCGTCCCCGAGCCCGCTGAGCCTCCCCTGCAGCCCCCTGTGAGCTCGCAATCTCTCTCCCCCTCTCCATGTGGTTCTTCTCGCTCTCTAGCAGCCCTCCCCGTAGTGGCTGAATGGGTACCGCCGCGGAATAGCTCGCCGGCAAGCCCTCCGGCGACATCGAGCCCCCTGACCAGCCCCACTCGACGCGGTCGAGCACGGGCTCCCTCCCAGCAACTTCAGCGCGCGAATCCGAGCCGTCTAGCGCGTTTCCGGCCAACTCCGGCGGTCCTCCGCCACGGGTTTGGTCACCGCCGGCCCCTCTCCGGTGGGCGCTGACAGGGCCGGCTCATTAGTGCTAATCAGCCGGCTAATTAAGCTGTTAGCCACAGACCAGTGGGCCCTAAAGTGGGTCAAACCCCTGGTCAGCGCGGAGAATTAGCCCCTAACGCTGACATGAGGGCACCACCCTGTCAAGTTTGATCTGGCTGGGTCTGTTGACCTGCTGACGTCACAGTGACGTCAGGCTGACGTATTAACTGGAGTTTTTAGTATTAAAACAAATCAGGAAATTCCAGAAAATGTTTAAAACTTCTAAAATTCATATAAATTAATCTGTAAACTAGATGAAAATAATTTATATATGAAAATTTATCAGAAAAATTCAATGAATCCAAAGGTGTTGTTATCATGCATGTTAGAGAAACCTATGTAGATGAAAATTGACATTTAATAATAGGTAAACTTATGAAATGTGAAATGAAGAAAGACTTTGAACCTATATTCAAACTCACTTCAATTAACTTGGACAATAGTTGCATTAGCTCATCCATACATGCTGCCATGTCATGATCATGCATCATATTTTTGCACTTGCGTGTATTGATTGCTATTTATCTGCATTGCGGTAGGCCCTGCTTTTGAGGATACCTCCGAGTATTCCAACAAAGGAGAAAACTTTTCCGCTATCCAGCAAGGCAAGCAACCCCCTTTGATCATTCTGATATCATCCCACCCTCTCGCTCCTGCTCTTGTTTATTGCATTAGGACAAACGTTAACTTGTCTATCATACACGATAGATGAACATATTCCTTTGCATGACATGTCATTGTCACAGTAAATAGCTAAACCTTGCAACCTAGCATACCTGGTAGATGCTCGTACCATGATGTCCTTTGATTACTTTGCCTGCTATGCTTGCTATGCTTAGAGTTGTGTCAGGTCAGATTCATCTGGGTGATGAACTGGAGTGAAATAATGTTGTTCTGATGTGATAAGATGATGATAAACCCGATTTGGTAAAGGTAGCGATGAGAGGCTATGTAGGAGTACATAGCGGGTTGTCTCATTGGGACCATTCTTAGGAACTGAGTTCCGTGTTTGTGATCCACGATTAGTTGCTACCACACATTGTGTTCCGGTAACTCGACCCCTCTCGACTTATGAATCACTTAGTCCTTGGTCGAGGAGTTGCAAGTAGTTTCTGGTGTTTACCTCAAGCTAGAGGCCGTCCGTAGCGCTGACCCTAGGGGTGGGTTACGATGCGGTAGGCAGTGGCACGGTGTACCAAGGGTCACCTGAATGGTGGGCTTGGGAACCCTGCGCACATCGTTTGGGGCCGTAGCGGAAACTACGGACGGACTTCCGTGCGGGTTCTGTCTCAAATAGGTGATAACCTGGACTAGAGGTCTTATGTGATTGACGGTTGTGGTCGACTCCCCCGCTGGGCTTCCGCTTGAAGGTTGCCGAGGTGCATGGTTTTATGAGCACACATCGATAAGTGGCGAGAGCGTGTGTGAAGAAGTACACCCCTGTAGGGTATGAAAGTATTCTAATAGCCGCGTCCTCGGATATGGCCAACTTGGAAAGCTTATGCTATTCATAGATAACCAAATAGATACTCATAAAAATATCAAGACAAGTGTGAGTACCGTGGATGGCACTTTCTTAGAGGACGGAGGTGAATCCATGGTGGTGTATTTCTGTGGAGTTAGTGGACTCATGTGCGATATCTAAAATCTAAACAAAGAGTTAAAAGTATAGTGTAGGTTAGCCATGAGTCAAAGCTGGCATTGCTGCATAAACTACACCACTCCCCTTGTTGATACATGAGCATAATTAGTCTAGGTCTGCTTTAAAGACTTGCTGACTATGTTTGTACTCACGTTTACTTAATAACTGTTGCAGATGACACTCAGGACCCATTAGGTGGGTTCTTTCTTGATGTCGACGATGCCGAATAGCTGGTGTCCTAGCTACGATCTTACGCCCTGTGGCGGGCTGTAGATAGTCAGGCCATGGGCCTTTTTACCCTTTCATCTGTCTGTACTCAGACAGCTTTGTGCTTCCTCTTGGTTTGTATGAACTTGCTTGTATGACATGAGTGTCGGGTCATGTGACCCCTACCTGTAAGAACATATTATGCAAGGCTCTTCTGAGCATCTTAAATAAAAGTTGTGTTGATGTATGGTTATGGTGTGATGCCATAGTTGTATCTATGCATATCGGGCATGTCATGCATACGTGTGACGTGTAACGGTATGTATGGGATCTGACACCTAGTCGTGTGCCTTTAGTTGTACTCTTTACGGGAAACTACCTCTTTGTGCTTCCACCGAGCCCTGGTAGATTGCTACTGCTCCGGACACATTGATTGATCGACATGTATCCTTCTTTGCTGCTGTGTCTGTCCCTTCGGGGAAATGTCTCGCAGTGTAATTGAGTCCCTGTAGCCTGCTACGACTCGTTTACGTGCAATGATGACATTTATGTCCCCTGGCATAATGGGGTCCCGACACTTTAAATTATGGGCGCCCGTTTCTAGCTCCCCGCTATTCATGCGGCATGCGTGGCGGAAAAGACCTGACGAGCTAATTGAAAACTCAGCGGCCGCGCCACGCATGTATCCCACTACCCGCATTCGATGGGCATCGTTCGGAAGCGCAGCAAGCGCAATGATCACAACTGCAAGGCCCTGCCACGCGTGCCGGTGCATTGTTTGGGCCTAGCCCAACAACGCCACGCGACCTGTATGGCCCAGGCCCGAGGGATCTTATTGGTGCACTAGAGTTTTTGGGCCATCTAGTGCCCCTTTACTTGTGCACGGGAAGTGGTAGCTGCCCCGGTGGCAAGGCCCAGCAAAGACTTGTCGAGCACCAGCATAGAAGACTCAAGACTACCGGCATGACCTTGCCGGGAGGGCTATAGAGCCTCCATGCCCCAGGCAAGGCAAGGTCACCACCAAGGCAAGGCCCCGTCAAGCACTGCTAGCACGCAGGCTAGGTGTCGATTCACCTGGACGCGTGTCATGGCATCGACGTTGGAGGAAGCTAAGCGGGGCCGATGGGAAGGGCCCCCATCCCGTCCCACTGACGGACTGAGGCCCCTGACAGTGCATTTAATGCTCTTGTCCTACTCCGTCAGGGTTAGGTACGATAGCACTGTAGCAATGTGCATCTCGTGTGCACACTTTACGCCACCGTTGGGATCCCCTTAGGTATAAAAGGAGTCCCAGGGTGTTATTGAAGATCACTTTTCTTTTGGGATAGTTGGGCGGTTAGACAACCGAACAACTCGAGAGTTAGAAAACTTGAGGTTTCCAAGCTCACGTAGCAGCCGTTCATGGCGCTCCTGTAGCTGGAACCCTAGAACATGATCAATACAACCAAGCACGAGTAGGGTTTTACGCATCCTTGCGGCCCGAAGCTGGGTAAAAACTCCCCGTGCGCTGCTTACCAGACCGACTCTGTGTGCGAGCTCGCCCTGTGCCGAACCGAAACAGATCCCCACGATCCCATAGGTGTTCCCGAGAGTTAGACAACTACAGGTTTCCGAGATCATGTAGCAGTTGTTCATGGCGCTCATGCAGCTAGAACCCTAGAACACGATCAATACAACCAAGTAGAAGTAGGGTTTTACGCATCTGTGTGGCCTAAACATAGGTAAAAACTCCCCGTGCGCTGCTTACCAGATCGGTTCCTTGTGCGAGCTCGCCCCCTATCGAACCAAAAAGGATCCCCACGATCCCATAGGTGTTGGTTCCCATGACATCTTTGGCGTGCCAGGTAGGGGGACCCTGTCGGTGCACTAGAGTTTTGGGGCCATCTAGTG
The DNA here is from genome assembly GCA_022496015.1 of Hordeum marinum. NCBI lineage: Eukaryota > Viridiplantae > Streptophyta > Magnoliopsida > Poales > Poaceae > Hordeum > Hordeum marinum. Next base: position 232,846,294 of record CM039675.1, read on the forward strand.
CCCCTTTACTTGTGCACGGGCAGTAGTAGCCACCCCGGCGGCGAGGCCCAGCAAAGACTTGTCGAGCACCAGCACAGAAGACTCCAGACTACCCGTGAAACCTTGCCGGGAGGGCTATAGAGCCTCCAAGCCCCAGGCAAGGCAAGGTCCCGGCAAGGCAAGGCCTCGGCAAGCACCGCCAACACACAATCCAGGTGTCGATTCACCTGGACGCGTGTCGTGGCGTCGACGTTGGAGGGAGCTAAGCGGCGCTGATGGGATGGCCCCCCGTCCCGTCCCACTGACGGACTGAGGCCCCTGACGGTGCATTTAATGCTCTTGTCCTACTCCATCAGGGTTAGGTACGATAACACTATAGCACTGTGCATCCTGGGTGCACACTATACACCACTATTGGGATCCCCTTAGGTATAGAATGAGGCCCAGGGCGTTACATAAGAGGGCTTTTCTTTTGGGACAGTTGGGTAGCTAGATAACCGGACAGCCCGAGAGTTAGACAACTAGAGGTTTCCAAGCTCACGTAGTAGCCGTTCATGGCGCTCCTGTAGCTGGAACCCAAGAACACGATCAATACAACCAAGCATTAGTTGGGTTTTAAGCATCCATGCGTCCCGAACCTGGGTAAAAACTCCCTGTGCGATGCTTACCAGACCAGATCTTTGTGTGAGCTCGCCCCCTGCTGAACCGAAAGGGATCCCCACGATCCCATAGGTTTTCGTTCCCACGACAAGTACCCTACTCCTACTTTGGTGGATTGCCTCATGAGGTGGTTTGCGCATGAACTAGTATGTCATGCCCAAGATGCGATCCTATCCTTATTCCGGCATGAGGGACTCGACAGTGATAGAAGCACATCTCGTCGTGTTGCAAGAATGGATATCATTACAAGTACATGTACAAAAGAGATGAGTATATGGAATTGGTTGCACTCGCCACAAGCTACATCAGAGTCACATCAATACAACAACATACTCAAACATCATACTTAAGAGCAGGGTGTGACTACGGACGAAAACAAACGACAAAATGAGATCCACCCTTGCTATCCCAGGCTGCCGCCTGGAACCCATCCTAGATTGATGAAGAAGAAGAAATCCAAATCAAACAAGCATCACGCTCACGTCAAATCATCGCATTACCTGTACCTCCAACTGTTGTTGTAGTAATCTGTGAGCCACAAGGACTCAGCAATCTAATTTCCAAGGGTATCAAGACTATTAAAGCTTAATGGGTGAGGTATGGTTAGGTGGTGAGGCTGCAGCAAGCGGGTAAGCATTTATTTGAGTGGCTAACTTACAAATGTAGAAAGTAAAGTATGATGGTCTACGCATAACGGACGTGAACTAGTAATGATCACTAACTGAACCTGAATAGCTACTTACGTCAAACATAACCCCACCATGTCCTCTCTCAGATAAGGACTCACGAGAAGAGACAATCACGGTTACGCACACAGTTGGTGTATTTTATTAGAGTTTACTTCAAGTTTTCTATGACATGGTGTTAAACAAAGTATCCAAGTTTGCCACATAACAGCGGGCATGGCTTTCCGAAAGATTTAACCCTGCAGGGGTGCTCCAACTCATCCATCATAAATTAGCCACACGCAGCAGGAATAACCTCAACCATGGATCTCACGATCTTCCGAGGCAATTCCATATGAAATCCGCCACCTCGATCCTGAAGAATAATCAGAATTCCTCACTCAAGACGTTCGAGAAAGGTAAAACAAATCTAGCAATGTCGTCCGACATGTCGACGAACCTGATAGGAGCTGCATATCCCGTTCTCAGGACACGACCAGATAAGCACACCGTATAGTGGCCTGATAGAAATCTCCTGAGTTGCCCCGGGTTGGCCCCGCACACGGCTCTGGTTTGGACCAACACTGATGAGGACCACTAGCCCGGGTTGTTGATTAAGATCCTCGGGTTAATTACTCCCTATGCAGGTTTATTAGTCATTAGGAAAATGTAGTACCAATGTTGGGCCTTGCCAGGCAAGCTTTATCCTAAAACGAAAATCAAGGGGTCCCCATAACAACCCCGAGCATGTTAGGAGCACTCATTTATGGAACATAACACCAGTTCACAAGTAACTAGGGCGGCAAGAGTGGAACAAAACACTAAGCAAAAGGCCAAGCCTTCCACCTTTTACCAAGTATATATGTGCATTAAATTAAATAGCATTAATATTGTGATAACAAAAGAATGTCCATGTTGTTGGGGAACGTTGCATGGGAAACACAAATTTCCCTACGCACACGCAAGATCTATCCATCGTGATGAGCATCTATGAGAGGGAGAGTGGATCTACATACCCTTGTAGATCGCTAAGCGGGAAGCGTTAAGAAACGCGGTTGGTGTAGTCAAACGTCTTCGCGATCCAAATCGTCGAGCATTCCGCGATCTCATCATGATCCGTCCCACAATCCAATCCCGATCTGTCCCACGAACTCATCATGATCCGTACCGCGATCTCATCACGATCTGTCTCACGATCTTGATCACGGTCCTTCCGATCTAGCGCCGAACGGAAGGCACCTCCGCGTTCAGCACACGTACAGCTCGATGACGATCTCCGCCTTCTTGATCCAGCAAGAGGGAGCAGAGAGGTAGATGAGTTCTCTGGCAGTGCGACGATGGTGGAGCAATTCCGGCAGGGCTTCACCTAAGCACTTCAGAAAACCGATCTAGAGGAGAAACTATGCACTAGAGGAATGGGTAGCACGTGGCTGAAAATCTAGTGCCAAAAACCCTAAAACCTCTAGTATATATAAGAGAAGGAGAGGAGGAGGCTTGGCCTAAGGGCCAAGCCATCTAGGCTTCGTCCGAACCAAGGAGGAGAGGAGGAATCCTCCTCCAATCCTAGTAGGACTAGGACTCCTTCCCTTTTTGCCTTTTTTGCCTTTTCCCACCTTTTCTCTTTGGGCTTTTCCCTCCCAGCTGTATGGGCCTTGTGTGGGACTTCCACCAGCCCACTAAGTGCTGGTATTTACTCTCCCACAGCCCATGTAGCCTCTTGGGTCGAAATACCCCTCCTGATGGTCTCCTGGTACACTACTTACACTCCTTGTACACTACCGATGAGCCTGAAACTTTTCCGGCGACCAAAATAGGACTTCGTATATATCAATCTTTACCTCCGAACCATTCCGGAGCTCCTCATGATGTCCGGGATATCACCCGGGACTCCGAACAACCTTAGGTCACCACCATGCATAACCCTATACTACCGAAACGTCACCAAACCTTAAGTGTGTAGACCCTGCGGGTTCGAGAACTATGTAGACATGACCGAGACACCTCTATGGTCAATAATCAATAGCGGGACCTGAATGCCCATATTAGTTCCTATATATTCTACGAAGATCTTTATCGGTCGAACCTCTATGTCAAGGATTCAGCTAATCTCGTATGATGTTCCCTTTGTTCTTCGGTGTGTTACTTGCCCGAGATTCGATCATCGGTATCTCCATACCTACTTCAACCTCATTACCGGAAAGACTCTTTACTCGTTCCGTAATGCAAGGTCTCGTGACTAACAGTTAGTCACATTGCTTGCAAGGCTTATTGTGACGTTGTATTACCGAGTGGGCCCTAAGATACCTCTCTGTCACACGGAGTAATAAATCCCATTATTGATCCATGCCAACCCAACAGACACCCTTGGAGATACCCGTTGAGCACCTTTATAGTCACCCAGTTACATTGCGGTGTTTGATACACACAAGGTACTCCTCCGGTGTCAGTGAGTTGCATGATCTCATGTTCATAGGAACAAATACTTGATATGCAGAAAACAAAAACAATAAACTAACACGATCATATGCTACGTTTGTAGTTTGGGTCTTGTCCATCACATCATTGTCCTAATGATGTGATCCCATTATCAAATGCCATCTCATGTCCATGACTAGGAAACTGTAGCCATCTTTGATCAATGAGCTAGTCTATTAAAGGCATACTAGGGACATGGTGTTGTCTATGTATCCACACATGTATCTGAGTTTCCGATCAACACAATTATAGCATGGATAATAAATGATTCTCATGAACAAGGAAATATGATAATAACCAATTTATTATTGCCTCTAGGGCATATTTCCAACACATGTTGTCACATGGAAGCAATTGCACCTACAGCTAGAAATGCTATAAGAAGGGATGAGCAAGCGGTAACATAGCCAAACAAAGGTTTTGCTGGGATGTGGAGGGGTTAAAGGCTTTCATGGCAATGTTGGGAGGCTTCTCAAACAAGTGGTAGGTAGCATGACATAACGATAAAAAAACAGGACAACTACCATTGCAATGATAGTAGTGCTATCTAGGGAAATGTGTCATCTTGCCTAATATCCCGCTTGGAAGAAGAATGAGTCCATGAAGAAGACGATCCAACGTAGTCGAACGAATCCTCACACTCCGAACGCTTTCGGAACTCTATCGAGAAGATGCAATCTGGAAACAACAATCAACACAAGATACACCACAACATATGCATGACATGATGCGCAAACAAATATCATGCATGTCTAGTTTAATATGCAACGCAGGCATGGCAAGAACAACAACCAACTACTACACGTTGAGTGAAGTTCAATATGCAACAACGAGTTGCATATTGACGAAACTCCACGTTTGAATTATTTAGTTCACTCCCGTTTAGGTACACATCAATGTTAAATGGTTTTAGACATGGAAAGAGGTGAAGCATGAACAACGATATCATCTAGGCCATTTAAATGGGGCTGGAAGCAACATATAGCATTCCCGAAATATCCTCATAAGCATAATATGAATTTTGTCCAGATCTGTACCACACATATTTTAGAGTTTCTAAACAGCAAAATAAATGTCACTATGAGATTCTACAAAATTTTCGGGTCAAGTTACATATGTGGAACATTTTAAACGGAGCTACGGTTATTTAGTTATAAATAAATCATTTTAGCATGGCATATGTGCAAATTAATGTAAACAGCAAGTTTAAATATTTTTATAACATGTGAAAGTTTGATATTTCAAAACTACATAAAATTCTAGTCAAGTTTCATATATATATTATTTTTATCCGATGCACGTTTGAAAAGTTATTAATGCATTAAGTTAGGGGTGTAATCTGCAAAACTGCAATCTCTGGAAATTAGATAAATTCGCATTAGGGAAAAAAGCTATGCGGGCCGAATCTCAGCAGAGGCCCAACAGAATAGGGGCGCCTAATATCTAAAAGGAGCTCAGGGCGGGGGATAGGCGGCTAGGGGCTCACCTAGTGGGCCTTGGCCTGACTCGGTGACGCGGGGCGGCTGGGCCACGCGGGGCGAGGGGCCGGCCCACACGTAGGCATCGCACAAGAGCGCTATTGGTTGAGCGCGTCGCGCGACCTCCTCTCGTAGAGGAAGGAGCGATGGCGATCGGTCAACGAGAGCGGCGTCGGACTCAAGGATGGCGTGGATCTAACGAGTGGGCGACCTGCGGCGACAGGGATGGGTGGATCCGACCACTCCTCCGAGCGACGGCGGCGGCTCGAAAGCTCCGGCGAGGCCATGGACGGCCATGGAGGTCTGCACCACGGGAGAGAGAGGAGAGGTTAGAGGTAAGGGAGAAGGAGGAAAAGGAAGGACGTGGGGCTAACTACGGCGGGGGCGGAGGCTCTCCGACGAGGGACCGGTGGTGGTCCTGGCGACGGGCTAGCGCGGGGTTCGCGGAGGCGGGGCAGACGCTCGGGAAGGCTGGGGGTCCATGGGAGGAGCTCCCGCTTGGAGCTCGGGGTCGGGCCCAGATGGGCTTCCCAGGGCCCCTGCATGGGCCTGGTGGGCCTAGCGCGAGGAGGAGGGAGACAGGGGGCGGCTGAGGATGCTGGGGGTGCAGATTTCGAGGAGGTTAGGCTAGGGTTGCCCAATTAGGCGGGGGAGGGGGATTAAATAGGAAATGGGGCTAGGTTAGGCGGATTTTTGCGTTGTTTCGAGCTGTACGATCGAGATCGGACGGCTTCGGTCGCGGGGTAGGCTAGGTCGGTTGGTTTTAGGCTGTGAAGAGGGGTTTGGGCCAAGATGAGAGGGAATAGTGAGGCCCGTGACATATTTAGAAATACCGAAAACGTCTCCGATAATAAACCTATGATCGCGCTACTACGGTTGACCGTTCGGATATCAAACAAACTCGGAATGCGACGAAATTTGGCAAGCGGTCTACCTATAATAAAACAAGACCGCACACCAAGTCTCGACGCAATCCCAGAATATTTTTAGCGCGCCTCAAAAACGGTTTTTCAAACGATGTCGCGAACGCGTGCTTGTGTGGTTGGTCTCGAAATGGCCAATGGCGAGAACAAAGAGAACCAGCGACTACGAACGAATGCAAGTTTTCGAAAACGAGAGGTGATGTCATGTAGATGATGCGAATGATGCAATGATGAAAGCAACAACCAAACGAACCACGTGACGAGAATGGAAACAAAAGGGGAATCTTCTGGAGTGTCGGTCTCGTGCTGTTACGTAGTACAGTGGTGCTTTGCCTCGCGAGAGGGCTCTAGTGGTGTTTCCTCTCTTCGGTTGCCTCTCTGTTGTCTAGTCCCTATCCTCTTCCCTTATTTCCATGGCGGGAAGGGATCCCACAACGGCCAAATTCGAAGGGGGACAGGAGTACATATTTATCCTAATGAAAGCTGGTCTTCTCCTTCAAAGTAGTCGTCCATGATGCCGAGGTGGGCTTGGCGGTGACATCCTTCTTGCTCGCCACGTAGTCGTGGTCACGTTGCACCAGAATGGAAACCTTTGGGGGACGCTTTGGGAACATGCGTTTGTCCACACCCCCCTTTGCACCAAAGGGGAATTAGTCCGTCTGGCGCGCTGGTGCCCGCCTGTCCTTGCTTGCATCATCCTTGGCCTCCTGAGGCCAGGCGCTTCATAGTGTTCTCCGCCGCTCCGGAGGGGGCCGTGCCAGGCTGACAAAGTGTGTAAGTGCATCTAGTGCCCCTTAGTGATTTTTGTGTATTGAAGACTTATAGGTTAAGGAACTAATGTGTTTGTCAGTGTACACACGCTCTATAAGTCGATGAGGAGTTTGATATATTCGGAGATTCTCGAACCCTAAAAATAGGTCTTCAACTGAAGACTTTGGTGAAAACTTTGGTATTCCCTAAATACTTTGAAAATGAAGAAGTTGGTGTGACCTTGAAGATATGAACAAGGACTATGAAGCGTGAAGACTTTTGTTTTTGTAGTTTCATTTCCTTTCTTTGATTCAACAGGAAACATCGTACTGTTAAAGGGGGCCGAGGTAATACTAAGGAAAATTTCCAACTGATGCTCAACTCACAGCCTCAACCTATCCAATCCTTCTAGTGAAGCCTTTTGGAAATCTCTTCTGGTTCAGTCAATTTCTTCAGTGACACAGACGAAGTTCTTCTAGTCTCTAAGAAAATTGATCTGACTGAGGAGTTAGGATTTTGCCAGTGTCAATTGCCTACAAGTGAGGAACATGATAAGCCTAAGGATTTTCATAGTTCGAAATTCCGACCTTCGTTGTGCTTAGTGCCAGCTGTCCCCAATCATCCTATCCACATAACGGTCATATCATTGGGGGCATAAATAGCCACCCCCCACAACCACTAGTTGGTTGGCTGGTCCGAGAGAGAACTGACACATGTCATTTCTGAGCAACCCATCCTCTGAGGACTTTGAAAGAAAATCATTAGTGAGGAAAAACCCAAACCCAAACCACCAAACCCAAAGTTATTGAGCATCACTAAATAGATTGTTCCTGTGTAGAACTGATGCTTGTTATCTTTGAAGACTGTATATCTTCGAGACGGTTAGGCGTCATGGTCTATTGCATCCTGCAGTCAATTGGGGATCACAGAGTGACCTTGGTCTAGAGCATCCAGTAGTCAATTGTTGATCGCTGGGTGACTAGTTTTAGAGGGTTTTGGAAGTCTACCCAGAATACTAACCACGAGTGTTGGACGAGGACTTTGTGACCTTAGCTCATGGAGAATACGGTAAGGACTATGTGTCCTGGGATTGTGTGTCCTCTAGTTTAAATAATAGGCCATTCCAAACCATACGTACGACAGTCACAACAGTTGGAACTGGGTCATCAAAACATTGTCTTCATCGAGCTACCTGGTTCTATTTCCTCAACCCTTTTGATGAAATTGATCTTTACTGTTTGAAGAATTTGGCTGAATAATTTCACAATTTCCTCACCTCAAATTCTTCAAGCTACCTTGTTCCTCACCTTCTTATCCTGTATGACGCTACATGTAATTTGTGCATGCTTTATTTTATCATGATGACTATGCTACTGCTATGTTTCTCATGCACTTGAGTACTTACTCCGTTGCTAGTGATTCATCACATTTCAAATTCCTCAAGTTGAAATTCCTTAGTGATGAATTTGTAAAAATCTCCTATTCACCCCCCTCTAGTCGATATAACGCACTTTCAATTGGTATCAGAGCAAGGTACTCCCTTGTTCTATGTGATTTTGATTTAACCGCCTGGAATTCTAGTTATCTCGACTGCAGGTATGATCAAGGTTTACACAGGTTGTCCTACCTTCCATGGGTCGGACTATCCCTACAGGAAGAACAAGATGTGCATGCATCTTGAGGCAATTGACAATGATCTCTGGTACATTGTGGTAAATGGTGTTCCCTTTTTTACTCCCACGATCAACGCCGCTGATGTGAAGAGATTCAAGCAACTCGATTCTCAAGCGATGGATATCATCTGTGGCTATCTGATCAGAGGTCAGTATCACAGAGTGCTTTGGATTCTGCTAAGCTTATCTGGGATAGGCTGTCCAAAGTCAACGAAGGTGTTTCCACTCAACGTGACTCTCGTGTTCATGTTCTTCGCAATCTCTTCAACCGCTTCAAAAGACTCGACAATGAGAATGTTCAGCCAACTTTTGATCGTCTCAGTGATATCTCCAACGAGCTTCAAGCACTAGGTGCCACTGACATCACCGACCATGAAGTGGTGAAGAAAGTGCTAAGATGTCTTGATTCCTCATTCGATAAATTGGCTTTGATGATTCAAGAGTGTGGAGACTACCAAGTCACTTGATCCTGCTAAGACTCAATACTCATGAATTCCAACAAGCTGAGAAGAGAGACCTCTATGGGCCAAGCTAAGGAAGATCTCGTGCTCTGAAGGAAAAAAGAAATTTCCTCATCTGAAGGAAAAAGCAATTTCCTCATCTGAAGGCGAAGATTCTGATAGTAGTGTTGGTGATCCTAAAGAACTGAGTCGGGAGCTAGCAATGCTCGTGAGGAAATTCCAGAAGTTCTCAAGGAGAGGCAGATTTGGAAAGTCATCAAAAAGTGGCTTGAGGAAATCTGATTCCTCAGGTGACTACAAGAAGAGAACTTGTGATAAATGCAAGAAATCTGGTCACTTTATCTCCAACTGTCCTCTCTGGGAAAAAGAATCAAAGAAGAAGAAGAAGAATTAAAAGGACAACAGTTCTGATGACTCGAACAAAAAGAAGAAATCTTCAAAGTCCTCATCTGCAAAGTCCTCATCTTCAAAGTCCCCAACGCAGAACAAGAATGGTTCCAGAAAGGCTCGGGCTTTCCTTGGAAAGGAAATGGATTCTGAAGAAGAATCTGAAGAATATGAAGAAGAGGAAGAATCTGAGGTGGAGTCTGAATCTGGTGTCGCTAGCCTTGCTCTCGCCACTGCTTTTGTCAGCAAGTCCATCTTCAATCATGAAGAAAATGACTACTCCAATGACTCTGATGTCAGTAATGATGATTATGCTCCCACCTATTGCTTCATGGCGAAAGGTTCCAAGGTGCACAAGCATCACTCCTGCTTTGAATCAAGTGATGGTGGATCTGATGAATATGTGAAACTTAGCTATGCCACACTTGCTAATATTGCCACTAAGCAACAAAGTGCACTTGAAAAGCTTCAGAAAATGCTAGACAAAAGCAATGATCTGTTGAATGAGGAAGTGGATCGTACTCATACTCTAACTGATGATCCCAAAAGTCTTCAGTTAAAGTATGATAACCTTCAAAGTCATCATAATGCTCTCTTAGCTGATCATGAGAAGCTTGTAACAGCCCGGCACCGACGCTCCAGAAGATTCCCCTTTTATTTCCATTTTCGTCTTGTGATTCATTTGGTTGTCGCATTCATCATTGCATCATTCTCCTCATCTGCATAGCATCATCACTCGTTTTCGAAAGCTTGTGTCCGTTTGTGTCCGCAGGTTCTCTCCGTTCTTGTCGTTGCCCGTTTTGAGCCCAACCACACATGCATGTGCCCGCGGCATCGATAAAATATTGTTTTTAAAAGTGCGTATGAAATATCCTCAGATTGAGTCACAACTTGGCACGTTTCGAAAACATGTCACGGGCCACAATTCTTTCTCTCATCCCTACCTAGCCCAACTACACAGCCCACTAGCCCAACCTAGCTTGCCCCTCCGTTCGTGGCCATCGGATCACGTTCAGACGGATGAGGTCCAAACCACCCTAGTGCCATACCCTATATATAAAGCACCTTCTGGAGAGAGCCTCTCACTCTCTAGGGTTTCCCCCATGTAAAATTGCAGCCACCCCCCTAAAAAACTCCACCTTCAAGCCCCACCTCCTTCAATCCCGAAATCCACTCCTCCCCCTCCATTTTCAGCCCTCAAATCCGCAATTAGAGGCCCAGATTTCGTCTCCTAGCCCTACCGGACATTGTCCGCTGGTAAACCGGACACGTCCGGCGACCATAGAGCAGTAGCGCCACAGTCGCCCGAGTCGCAACACCTCTACGCCGCCCCTCGCGCCTCCCTCCCGTCAGCCACCAGCCCTGCGAAGCTTGCGACCTGCCGGAGCGCACCCTCGCCGGAGCTCCACCAGCCATGTTGCCGCCCGCAACTATGCTGCCCACCATAGCAAAGCGCCGTTGCAAGCTGCCCAGCCTCGCCGGTCTCCCCACGCTGCTCGCCAGAGTGCTCGACCCTGCCTCTGTGGAACCTCGTCGCCCCATCGCCAGATGCCCTCGTCGCCGCCTTGCCCTGCCGAGCGCGGCCGAACCGTCGACGGCCAGCCAGATCTTACCGCCGCCGCCTTGCTTGGGCGTGAGTAGCAGAAGGGGATGAGCGCCCATTGACCGTCGCCGTGTGGGCCTCCGCTATGCCGCCTCGGCCGCCCCAGCGCCCCAAGGCCCAGCTGCCAGCTCCTCACGCCATGGGCAGAAAGCCCACTAAGGTGAGCCTCCCCCCAGTGCTATTGTTTGCCATATGCACTGAATAGCTAAGTTGCGCCCATGTCCTGTTGGGCCAGATCCCAGATTCGGCCAGTTACCGATTTTTCTATTAACGAATTTGCTAATTAACCATTGAATTACAGAATTGAAGAAAACCCTCGTTCTTCATGCATTTAGTAACTTTTCAACCGTGCATCGCATGTAAAAACTTTATATATGTAAAATGACAATAATTTCGTGTAGGTTCAAAATTTCCAACTCTCACATGTTTTCGAAATGTTTAACTTGATGTTTTCATTTATGTTGCATTAATGCCATGCCAAAATGATTTATTTCATAACTACAAACCGTAGCTCCGATAAAAATGTTCCACATATGTAACTTGTCTAGAAAACCATGTAGAATCACATGGTGACATTTATTTTGTTGTTTAACAAATCTAAAATATTTTTAGTTCAGATCTAGTACTATTTTGAAATTAACATATGGGGTCATCTTGGAAATGCTATAAGTTGCTTCCAACCTCATTTAATATGCCTATATGTTGTAGTTTCTTAGGCTTCACCATTTCCATGTTAAACAACATTTAATATTGTCGTGTACCTAAACGGGAATGAACTAAGTAATTCAAACGTGGAGTTTCGTCAATATGCAACTCGTTGCATATTGAACTTCACTTAATATGTAGTAGTTGTTTGTTGTGCTTGCCATGCCATGCATTGCATATTAAACCGGACATGCATCATATTTGTTTGTGCATCATGTCATGCACATGTTGTGGTGTATCTCGTGTGTTGATTGTTTGTTCCCGATGGCTTCTTCTCGATAGAGATCCGGAAGCGTTCGGAGTGTGAGGATTCATTCGACTACGTTGGCTCGTCTTCTTCATGGACTCGTTCTTCTTCCAAGCGGGATCTCAGGCAAGATGACACATTTCCCTAGATACCACTACTATCATTGCTATGCTAGTTGTCCCACTTTTATCGTTATGACTCGCTACCTACCACTTGTTGGGAGACGTAGTAGTAAATCAAAAAAATTCCTACGATCACCAAGATCCATCTATGGAGAAACCAACAACGAGTAAGGGGAGAGTGCATCTTCATACCTTTGAAGATCACAAAGCGGAAGCGTTACTAGAACGCGGTTGGTGGAGTCGTAGTCTCAGCGATTCAGATCGCGGTGGAATCCGATCTAAGCGCCGAACAACAGCGCCTCCGCGTTCAACACATGTGCAGCTCGGTGACGTCTCCTACGCCTTGATCTAGCAAGGAGGAAGGAGAGGTTGAGGGAGAGCTCCGGCAGCACGACGGCATGGTGACGGTGGAGCTGCATGGTCTCCAGCAGGGCTTCGCCAAGCATTATGGAGAACGAGGAAGAGGAATGGTAGGGCTGCGCCGAGAGAGAGAACTCGTGTGTTTGGCAGCCCCAAACCCTCCACTATATATAGGAGGAGGGGGATGGAGGGCGCAGCCCTAGGGTTCCCACCATAGGAGCTGCGAACAGCCCTAGATGGCCTTCTGGCCAGTGGCCAGAGAGGGAGAGGGGTGCGGCTGCCCTAGGGTGGGCCTTAGGGCCCATCTGCCCTAGGGTTTGCCCCCTCCCACCTTCAGCTTCGCCTTGGGACCTTGTGGGGGCGCACCAGCCCACCTAGGGGCTTGTTCCCTCCCACATGCAGCCCATGCAGCCCTCTGGTGCTAGTGGACCCACTTGGTGGACCCTCGGAACACTTCCAGTGGTCCCGGTACGTTACCAGTAATTCCCGAAACACTTCTAGTGACCAAATCCTCACTTCCTATATATCATTCTTTACCTCCGGACCATTACGGAACTCCTCGTGACATCCAGGGTCTCATCCGGGACTTCGAGCAACCTTTGGTAACCACGTACACTACTTCCCTATAACCCTAGCATCATTGAACCTTAAGTATGTAGACCCTATGGGTTCGGGAGACACGTAGACATGACCGAGACAATTCTTATTCGTGTTTCATCAATGAGATTTCAATCCTTCTTCTGGAGTGTTCATGGCATCAAATTCTTGGTTCCAAGTGTTCATCTTTTCTTTGCCGGAGTTCCAAGTTTCTCAAATATCTCATCACGAAGCTTCATCAAAATCATGGCATTGCATCAATCTTGTTCTTTTGCATCCTTCACATCTTTTCTATCATCCTTTCATTCCGGAGTTCATCCCGATGGTTCCTCATGGTGGGTGTTAAGAATGTAATTCTTCTCGAATTGTTCTTCAAGATTCTTGATGGAGGTGCTCAAGTATTCTTTATCTTGGATTTCTAAGTTCAATTACTTATCCATTGTATTTTTAGATGGTATTATTAAATCCTTGGTTATGATGAGTCTCGAAGAAAAATTGTCAATAATGATATAGGTAAACCCATCATGTCTTCTTGGAGTTATCTTGGGTTGGATTACACCTAAAGCATTTCCTAAGGATTGTTGCGATCGTGGTGTCATAAATGGTCCAAGTTTTCTCCTTGTCCTCTTGGTGAAAGAAGTTTTGCATATCTTGTGTCTCTCAAGAATCAATTGTTTCTGTTGTTGCAGGTTGTCACCTCATAAATTTGAAATGTGTTTCATAAGTCCACGACTAGTTGTTTCATCTCGTTGTTGGTTTTCCAACAACTCCGTTCAATCCTCCCTTCCAAGGGTGCTTTCAAATTCAATTGTGGTAGTTATTGGCACTTTCTTCTCCGTTCGTTTCTTTCCAATGATCTAGCTTCTAATCCTTCGATCCGGAGGCATTGTGATGTTGCTCTCTTCAATCTATCATCTCGTTGTCACAGATCATGTTCCTTCTTTGCTTATTCATTTAACCAGAGTATTATGTTGTGTTTTCTTTTCAAGTTCTCCCATCTCATTAAATTTTTCCTCTCTATCCTACCGAAGTGATGCCGAAATTTCTTTTCCAGTCTTACTTGTTTCTCATATCATTCTTCATCTCTTCCAATCCTTCAAGTTCATGTGGGTTCACCCGTTTGTCAAAGAAGCAACTAAGTTCACCTCTTGCTCTTTCTCTTCCCGTTCTCATTCTAGATCTTGGGACGAGATCCTCGTGAAGTGGAGGAGAGTTGTAATAGCAAGGGACCAAGGCTCCAGAAGATTCCCCTTTTATTTCCATTCTCGTCGTGTGATTCGTTTGGTTCTCGCATTCATCATTGCATCATTCGCATCATCTACATAGAATCGTCACTCGTTTTCGAAAACTTGCGTCTGTTCGTGTCCGCTGGTTCTCTCCGTTCTTGTTGTTGCCCATTTTGAGCCCAACCACACATGCACGCGCCCGCATCAATGATAAAGTATTGTTTTTAAAAGTGCGTATGAAATATCATCAGATTGGGTCGGAACTTGGCATGCGGTCTTGTTATAGCATAGGTAGGCCGCCTGCCAAATTTCGTCGCATTCCGAGTCGTTTGGTACCGAAAATATTAACCGTAGCAGTGCGGTCATCGGTTATTAGCGGACGTTTCGTTGTTTCGAAAACCATGTCATGGGACACAATTATTTCTCTCATCCCCACCTAGACAACTACACGGCCCGGTATCCCAACCTAGCTTGCCCCTCCGTTCATGGCCATCTTATCACGATCGGGCAGATGAGGTCCAACCCACCCTAGTGCCATCCCCTATATATAAACCACCTTCTAGAGAGAGCCTCTCACTCTCTAGGATTGCCCCCATGTAAAATTGCAGCCACCCCCCTCAAAAAATCCACCTTCAAGCCCAACCTCCTTCCATCCTGAAATCCACCCCCTCCATTTTCATCCCTCAGATAAGCAATTAGAGGCCCAAATTTCGTCTCCTAGCCCTACCGGGCATTGTCCATGGTCAAACCGCACACGTCCGATGACCATAGAGCAGCAGCACCGTAGCCGCCCGAGTCATAGCACATCCACACCGCCCCTCGCGCCTCCCTCTCATCGGCCACCAGCCCCACGAAGCTTGCGACCCGTCGGATCGCACCCTCGCTGGAGCTCCACCAGCTATGCTGTCACCCGCCGCTACGTTGCCCGCCGCTGCAAAGCACCGTCGCAAGCCGCCCTGCCTTGCCGGTCTCCTCGTGTCGCTTGCTGGAGTGCCTGACCCCACCTAAACTGTATATCTACAGACACAATGCATGATGCACTAAACTATCAAGTAGTCATCAGAACGTGCCTGTTAGATGTTTACAACATCTACAGACGACGCTAGAGTGGCTGGCGCACCGAGAGGTGCATTAAGGACATAAGCCTTGTGTGCAGCAATGAGGACAATCCTCAGATCACAGACCCAGTCCGCAATATTGCTACCATCATCGTTCAACTCTATTTCTCTAGGAACATATAAAAAATTCAAGGGAGCTACAACGTGAGCTAGTGATCTACAACATAATTTGCAAAGACACTACTAACTATGTTCATGATAATGAGTTCAATTAATCATATTACTTAAGAACTCCCAGTCAAATTGACATCCCTCCAGTCATTCGAGTGATACATGATCCAAATTCACCAACTCAAGTCCGATCATCACGTGAGTTGAGGTGGTTTCAATGGTGAACATCATCATGTTGATCATATCTACAATATGACTCATGTTTGACCTTTCAGTCTCTTGTGTTCCGAGGCCATGTCTGTACATGCTAGGCTCGTCAAGTTTAACCCGAGTGTTCTGCATGTGCAACACTGGCTTGCACCCATTGTATGTGCACGTAGAGTCTATCACACCCGATCATCATGTGGTGTCTCGACACGACAAACTTTAGCAACGGTGCACACTCGGGGAGAACACAATTTATCTTGAAATTAAGTGAGGGATCACCTTATAATGCTACCATCGTCCTAAGCAAAAAAAGGTGCATAAAAGGATTAACATCACATGAAAATCATAAGTGACATGATATGGCCATGAACTTGTGCTTTTGATCTCCATCTTGAAACACCGGCATGATCTCCATCATCACCGGCACGACACCATGATCTCCATCATCTTGATCTCCATCGACGTGTCGCCATCGGGGTTGTCGCGCCCATCATGCTTGTACTACTATTGCTACCGTTTACAAATAAAGTAAAGCATTACAGAGTGCCTAATGATTGACACGCAGGTCATAAAATAATTAAAGACAACCCTATGGCTCTTGCCGGTTTCCTTACTCATCGACATGCAAGTCGTGATATTCTATACAACACATGATCATCTCATACATCACATATATCACATCATGTAATTGGCCATATCACATCACAGCATACCCTGCAAAAACAAGTTAGACTTCCTCTAATTGTTGTTGCATGTTTTACGTGGCTGCTACGGGTATCTAGCAAGAACAATTCTCATCTATGCAAAAACCACAATGGTGATACACTAGTTGCTTTTCAACCTTCACAAGGGCCGCCTTTGTCGAATCCGATCCAACTAAAGTGAGAGAAACTGGCACCTGCAAGCCATCTATGCAACAAGTTGCGGTTGAGGAAACCGGTCTCTCGTAAGCGTACGAGTAATGTTGGTCCGGGCTGCTTCATCTCACAATACCGCTCAACCAAAAACCGACCAAGGGAGGAAGCAATCTAAGCATCAACGCCCACAACCTCTTTGTGTTCTACTCGAGATGTCATCTACACATAGACCTAGCTCATGATGCAACTATTGGGGAACGTTGCATGGGAATCAAAAAAATTCCTACGCACATGCAAGATGTATCCATGGTGATGAGCATCTACGAGAGGGAGAGTGGATCTACATACCCTTGTAGATCGCTAAGCGGGAAGCGTTAAGAAACGCGGTTGGTGTAGTCGAACGTTTTCGTGATCCAAATCGCCGAGCGTCCCGCGATCTCATCACGATCCGTCCCGCGAACTCATCACGATCCGTCCCGCAATCCAATCACGATCCGTACCATGAACTCATCATGATCCGTCTCGCGAAGTCATCACGATCCATCTCGCGATCTTGATCACGGTCCTTCCGATCTAGCGCCGAACGGACGGCACCTCCGCATTCAGCACACGTATAGCTCGATGACGATCTCCGCCTTCTAGATCCAGCAAGAGGGAGCGGAGAGGTAGACGAGTTCACTGGCAGCGTGATGGCGCCGCAGCGATGGTGGTGGAGCAATTCCAGCAGGGCTTCGCCTAAGCACTGCAGAAATCCGATCTAGAGGAGAAACTATGCACTGGAGGAACGGGCAGCACGTGGCTAAAATTCTGTGCAAAAACCCTAAAACCTCCAGTATATATAAGATGGAGGGAGGAGAGGACTTGGCGCAAGGGCCAAGCCTCCTTGGGTCGGCCGAAGTGGGGAGGAGAGGAGGATTCCTCCTCCAATCCTAGTAGGAGTAGGATTCCTCCCTTTTTGGCCTTTTTCCACTTTTTCCCTTTGGGCTTTTCTTCCCAGCCGCATGGGCCTTGTGCGGGACTTCCACCAGCCCACAAAGGTCTGGTATTTACTCTCCCACAGCCCATGTAGCCTCTTGGGTCGAAATACCCCTCCCGATGGTCTCCCGGTACACTATCGATGAGCCCGAAACTTTTTCGGCGACCAAAATAGGACTTCCTATATATGAATCTTTACCTCCAAACCATTCCGGAGCTCCTCATGACGTCCAGGATCTCATCCATGACTCCAAACAACCTTCGGTCACCACCATACATAACTCTATACTACCGAAACGTCACCGAACCTTAAGTGTGCAGACCCCGCGGGTTCGAGAACTATGTAGACATGAACGAGACACCTCTATGGTCAATAACCAATAGCGGGACCTGGATGCCCATATTGGTTCCTACATATTCTACGACGATCTTTATCGGTCGAACCTCTATGTCAAGGATTCAGGTAATCCCTTATGATGTTCCCTTTGTTCTTCGATATGTTACTTGCCCGAGATTCGATCATCGATATCTCCATACCTAGTTCAACCTCATTACCGGCTTGTCGTGATGTTGTATTACCGAATGGGCCCTGAGATACCTCGGAGATACCTGTGTCACACGGAGTAACAAATCCCAGTAAATCCATGCCAACCCAATAGACACCCTCGGAGATACCTGTAGAGTACCTTTATAGTCACCCAGTTACGTTGCGCTATTTGATACACACAAGGCACTCCTCCGGTGTCAGTGAGTTGCATGATCTCATGGTCATAGGAACAAGTACTTGACATGCAGAAAACAGTAGCAATAAACTAACACGATCATATGCTACATTTGTAGGTTGGGTCTTGTCCATCACATCATTCTCCTAATGATGTGATCCCGTTACCAAATGACAACTCATGTCCATGACTAGGAAACAATAGCCATCTTTGATCAACGAGCTAGTCTATTAGAGGCATACTAGGGACATGGTGTTGTCTATGTATCCACACATGTATCTGAGTTTCTGATCAACACAATTTATAGCATGGATAATAAACAGTTATCATGAACAAGGAAATATGATAATAACTAATTTATTATTTCCCCTAGGGCATATTGCGAACACGTTCTTCATGCATTTAGTAACTTTTCAATTGTGCATCGCATGTAAAAAACTTTATATATGTAAAATGACAAGAATTTAGTGTAGGTTCACAATTTCCAACTCTCACGTGTGTTCAAAATGTTTAACTTGTCGTTTTCATTTATTTTGCATTAATGCCATGCCAAAATGACTTATTTCATAACTACAAAACCGTATCTCTGATAAAAATGTTCCACATATGTAACTTGTCTAGAAAAACATGTAGATTCACATGGTCACATTTATTTTGCTGTTTAACATATATAAAATATGGTTAGTACAGATCTGGTCCAATTTCTAAATTAACATATGGGGTCATTTTGGAAATGCTATAAGTTGCTTCCGGCCTCGTTTAATATGCCTAGATGTTGTAGTTGCTTATGCTTCACCGTTTTCCATGTATAACAACATTTAATATTGTCGTGTACCTAAATGGGAATGAACTAAGTAATTCAAACATGGAGTTTCATCAATATGCAATGCAACTCGTTGCATATTGAACTTCACTTAATATGTAGTAGTTGTTTGTTGCGCTTGCCATGCCATGCGTTGCATATTAAACCGGACACACATCATATTTGTTTGCGCATCATGTCATTCACATGTTGTGGTGTTTCTCATGTGTTGATTGTTTGTTCCGGATTGCTTCTTCTTCTTCTCGATAAAGTTCCAAAAGCATTCGGAGTGTGAGGATTCGTTCGACAACGTTGGCTCGTCTTCTTCATGGACTCGTTCTTCTTCCAAGTGGGATCTCAGGCAAGATGATACATTTCCCTGGATACCACTACTATCATTGCTATGCTTGTTGTCCCTCTTTTATCGTTATGTTTCGCTACCTACCACTTGTTTGTCAAGCCTCCCAGCATTGCCATGATAAGCATCTAACCTCCATCTCCCAGCAAACCTTTGTTTGGCTATGTTACTGTTTGCTCAGCCCTTCTTATAGCGTTTCTAGCTACAGGCACAATTGCTTCCATGTGACAACATGGAGATTCTTTTGTTATCACAATATTATTGCTATTTAATTTAATGCACTTATACACTTGGTAAAGGGTGGAAGGCTTGACCTTTTGCTCGGTGTTTTGTTCTACTGTTGCCGCCCTAGTTACTTGTGAACCGGTGTTATGTTCCATAATTGAGCGCTCCTAACATGCTTGGGGTTGTTATGGGGACCCCCTTGATTTTCATTTTAGGATAAAGCTTGTGTGGCGAGGCCCCACATTGGTACTGCATTTGCCTAATAACTAATAAACCTGCATAGGGAGTAATTAACCCGAGGATCTTTAATCAACAACCCGGGCCAGTGCTCCTCATGAGTGTTGGTCCAAACTAGGGTCATGTGCGGGGCCAACCTGGGGCAACTGTATGATGCGCTCATCTGGTCGTGTCCTAAGAGTGAGATACACGGCTACTATCGGGTTCGTTAACACGCCGGGCGGCCTTGCTGGATTTGTTTTACCTTTCTCGAATGTTTTGAGTGAGGAATTCCGATTTTTCTTCGGGCTATCTCGAGGTGGCGGAATTCCTGTGGAATTGCCTAAGAAGATCACAAGATCCGTGGTCGAGGTTATTCCCACTACGTGTGGTTAATTAGTGATGGATGAGTTGGAGCACCCCTGCAAGGTTAAATCTTTCAGAAATCCGTGCTCGCGATTATGTGGCAAACTAGGATATTTTGTTTAACACCCGGTCATAGCAAACTTGAAGTAAACTCTAATAAAATACACCAACTGTGTGTGTAACCATGATTGTCTCTTCTCGTGAATCCTTATCCAAGAGAGAACACGGTGGGGTTATTTTTGACGTAAGTGGGTGTTCAGGATCAGTTAGTGATCATTACTAGTTCACGTCTGTTATGCGTAGATCACCATACTTTACTTTCTGTATTCGTAAGTTAGCCACTCAAATAAATGCTTAGTCGCTTGCTGCAACCTCACCACTTAACCATACCTCACTCATTAAGCTTTAATTGTCTTCATACACTTGGAAATTAGATTGTTCAGTCCCTGTGGCTCACAGATTACTACAACAATAGTTGCTGGTACAGGTAATGCGATGATTTGACGAGAGCATGTTGCTTGTTTGATTTGGAGTTCTTCTTCTTCTTCGTCATCGATCTACGATGGGTTCCACGAGGCAGCCTGGGATAGCAAGGATGGATGTCATTTTGTCATTTGTTTTCGTCCGTAGTCGGACCCTGCTCTTCTGTATGATGTTTGAGTATGTTGTTGTATTGATGTGATCTTGATGTATCTTGTGGGGAGTGTAAGCCAATTCCATATACTCATCTCTTCTTTACATGTACTTGTAATGATATCCATTCTTGTAACATGACGATATGCACTTATATCCCTGTTGAGGCCCTCATGACAAAATAAGGATAGGATCGCATCTTGGGTGTGACACTTTCTTATGAAATTCTTCAAATAAAGCAATATCTTGAGAAAATAAGAGTGTCGCATGGGGATCTTCAAAGGGAAAATGATTCCTTACTGGCTCAACAGATTAGTACCGCTCAGGAAGAATTTGTTCCACCTTGTTTGCAATGCATCGAACGTGAAACTACTAATTCTTCACCTGACTGTTCAGATGCTTCTATTGCTGCAAATTCTTTCATTATTCCCGTGGTCACAAATTCCTCATCTGTGGATACCACAAGTATCACTGACGAAAATGCAGGGTTGAAGGAATTGTATGTGACAAGCATGTACAAAAGTCTCAAATGGCATCAAACCCTTTGCGATGTCCTCAAAAAGCAGATTCTGAACAGGAACCCTAGGAAAGAGGGTATTGCATTTGAGAGGAAACTCAATGCTGATGGATCCTACTAGACACCTGAGAAGTACCCCAAAACCTTATGGGTTCTCGCAAAAGGACCTTATGTAGATCCATCCACTTTACTTGGATTTACTTGTGAAACTTCATATTCCTCTGATGAGTCACTTGATTCCAACTACAAATTCTTGAAAAATCAGAAAGTTGAAATATTTGCCAGATTTGTTGGAACTTACTACAGGAAGGGTTCACCTATGAAGAAAATCTGGGTTCCCAAGAGGTGCTTACTAAATCGTCAAGTGAATGCCCTCACGACACAACTCATGAAGAACAGGGACCCCAGATCAAATTCCTCATATGAACCAAAGTCTTCACATGGACCAAATTCCTTAGATGGTCAAAAATGCCATTCTCGTGCTAATGCATCTGTTTCACATGGGAAAATCTAAGAGTTCTGAATATGTGCATTATTCTTCAAATCATTATGTTCATAAGTCCTCAAAGAATTTCTCTGCTTATTCATATGAGTACTCTAACCCTCGTCCTGTGAAACGAAGTGCACTAGCTTCAATGCCTCCCTTCTCATATCGTGCTCGTAGAATGATGAACTCTTTGCCATCCCTCCAGATATGGGTGGTGAATAAACCAAACTAATATCTTATGCAGGGTCAGGTCTCCAGATGAACTTGAACGTCTAATGAATTTGCTAGAGACTTGAGGAAATGCTTGAAAGGATGCAAGCTAATCATGCAGAAATGAATTCCTCATTTCTCTTGTCCTCACACTACTTTCGTTACCATATTGTGTGATAAAATTCTTCCTCATGAATTTGATGTCATATTCTTCATTCTGAAGCATATGAGTTCTTATGTTGTACTAACTCATCTGTAGGACAAAACTCCAAAATCTACTGAGTGGGTCCTCAACAGTGGATGCACAAACCACATGACTGGTGACAAGAATCTACTGATGATTTTGTCACTTGCCCCATCTCACCTGAAGCATATCACCTACGCTGACAACGGAAAAAGCAAGGTATTCCGTCTAGCTAAGGTTGCAATCTCAAAGGACCAACACATGGATAAGGTAATGCTTGTCGAATCCCTTGGGTTCAACCTTATGTCTATCTCAATGCTTTGTGATCTTGATATGGTTGTCATCTTTGGAAAATATTGTTGTGTTGTCATCATGGAATCTGACAATTTCAAAGTCTTCGAAGGCTTTAGGAGAGGAGACTTGTATATTGTTTATTTCTCTATAGGTCCTCAGCCTGCCACGTGCCTCCTTGCAAAGTCCTCAGAAGGCTGGCCGTGGCATCAATGACTTGGACATGCTGGTATGAGGAACTTGCACACCTCGTGAGGAAAAAGCACGTCATTTGCATTGAAGGTGTCAAATTACTCAAGGACCACCTCTGTGGTGCATGTGAGTCTGGGAAGATGATCTGATCCAAGGATCCCTCAAAGACAATGATATCCACGACTCGACCATTTCAATTGCTTCATATGGACCTCTTTGGCCCCACTCATTGTTCCACACTAAAAAATTCTTCATGTTTGTATGGCTTTGTAATTGTTGATGATTACTCTCATTACACCTGCGTGCATATTATTATGTACAAGTCTAAAGTGCAGGATGTCTTCGGACGATTTGCTTCAAGGGCCGCTACAAACTTTGGCGTCAAGATCAAGCATATCAGGAGTGATAATGGGACTGAGTTCAAGGACACCAATCTTGATGAATATCTTGATGAACTTGGAATTTCTCATGAGCTATCTGCCCCATATACTCCTTAGCTGAACGGCATCGTGGAGCGCAAGAATAGGAAACTTGTTGAGATGGCCCGCACCATGCTTGATGAATACAAGACTCCTCATCGCTTCTAGCCTTTGTCGTCTGCAGACACATGGCAAAGATGCTCTTTGCCGTCTACTTTCACAAAGCAGACAACAAAGAACTACCACATGGCATAGGCATTGTTTGGCATGTGCCAGTTCTTTGCCATCTGCCCCCAGACGGGAAAGAGAGCCAGGGCTGGCAAAGAGCTAAGGTGGGTCCCACTGGACCTTGGGCCTGGACAGGACCAAACGGATGGGATCTTTGCCGCCTGGGGCTCCTTTGCCGGCTGCCCTGGCTCTCTTTGCCGTCTGGGGGCAGACGGCAAAGGAGATGCCCTACTAATGGCCGTCCCCGCCCCCCGACTCCTCTATCTCTCAATCTCTCCCTCCCTCACTCCACCTTCCCTCCCCTTGCGACCGCCGCTGCCAGCCCCCTTGCCACCGCCGCTGCCAGCCCCCTCGCCACCGCCAGCCACCTCCCCCGTGTCGCACCTCACCTGACCGGCCCCACCCCCGGCAGCCCCTCCCCCGGTCAGCCCCGCCCCCGTCGACCACTCCCCGTCCTGCACCTCCCCCGGCTGGCCCCGCCACTGCCACCCCTCCCCCTGCCGCCCCTCACCCGGTTGGCCCTCCCCGTCCACCCCTCCCCAAGCCGGCCCCTCCCCCGGCCATCCCCGGCCACGCCCCCGCCGGCCCCGACCACGCCCCCACTCTCGTGTCTGCCTCCTCTACCTCCACCAACGCCGACCTCCAACTCCCCCACACCGGTGAGCCCCATCCCCCTCTTTGTTTTTTTCATTTTTTTCTTTGTTTTAGTAAATTTTCTGTTCTGTTTTAGTATTAGTTAGTTGTAGTTAGTTAATTAGTTGTAGAAGATGTAAAAGGGTAGTTTAGTTGTAGTTAGTAAGATTTTAGGAATTAGGGTTACTTACCTTATTTAGTTAGGTCTAGGATTAGTTAAATTTTAGTCCTACTATTAGTTAAATTTAGTTTACTGTTAAATTTTTTAGGTTTAGGTTTAGGTTTAGATAATTAGATAATTATACGAGGGAAAAAGGATAAGAGGGGAAAGAAGAGGAAAAGGAAAAGAAGAAGAAGAAGAAGAAGAACAAGAAGAACAAGAAGACGACGACGACGAAGAAGAAGAAGAAGAAGAAGAAGAAAGAAAAAGAGGAGAAGAAGAAGAGCAGAAAGAAGAAGAAAAAGAGGAGAAGAAGAACAGGAAAAACAGAAGAAGAGGAGGAAGAAGAATAAAAACAGGAGAAGAAGAACAGAAGAAGAAGAAGAAAAATAGGAGAAAGAAGAAGAGGAGAAGAAGATATAGACAAGAAAAAGAACAAAATAGATGTGGAAAAGTAGTAGTTATATATATATATATATTTCTATCGGGATTGAACATTCTTGTTGATCACATAGATTTAAATGTGTATTGCTTTCGTGGAGGAGAAGGAGAAGACGATGGGTGATATTGCTTGGATGTACACTGGGCACCCTAGTCATAAAGACATGACCAATGAATGGTTAGCAAAAACTAGGGGGTTTGTGAGAGCCACATTTGCAAATGGATAGCAAAAAACATGGTGCCCTTGTCCCAAATGCGACAACTTTAAAAATCGGACAGAGTTTGAAATGGGTAAGCACCTCCAGAAGTGGGGTTTTACGCCTAATTATACGGTGTGGACTTTTCATGCTGAGTCTGACCAACGTGCCACAACTGAGGTGGTTCGTCGTCGCACCGACAAGCATGGTACCGACATCGAAGACATGGTGCAAGACTTTGATGATGCTCAGGATTCAGACGATGAGATGGAGGAATCTGCAAAGGTCTTCTATGAAATGTTGGAGTCCTCAAAACGTCCTCTCCACGAGCACACGAAGCTTTGTCAGCTGGATGCCATCGCACAAGTAATGGCTCTGAAGGCTCAATTCAACCTAGGCAAAGAATGCTATGACGCGATGATGGAGATATTTGGACGCTTTCTACCCAAATGTCATGTACTACCTGCAAACTTGTACCAGTCAGACAAAATCCTCCGTGTACTTAAGATTCCCTATGAGAAGATACATGCCTATGAGAATGGATGTGCCTTATTTAGGCTTGAGTATGCGGCCTTGAAATTTTGCCCCATTTGCAATTCTTCTAGGTATATTGTGGTAGACATCGGTATGGGTGAGAAGATACAAACCAAAATCCCCATTAATGTTCTTCAGTATCTGCCAATCATACCAAGACTACAATGTCTTTTCATGGTCGAAGAGACGCCAAACAGATGACATGGCACAAATTGGGCAAAAGAACCGAACTAGATGCGGATGGGAACAAGATGTTGGTACACACTTCAGATGCTTTTGCATGGAAGCACTTCGATGCATTACATAAGGATAAATCGGCAGATCCAAGGCATCCTCGAGTTGCCATCAACATGGATGGGTTCAATGTGTATTGTATGACAGCAACACAATACAGTTGTTGGCCTGTATTTGTCATTCCACTCAATCTCCCCCTGAAGAGATTATGAAAAGAAAGAACATTTTCCTGACATTGATAATTCCAGGGCCCAAATATTCGGGAAAGAATATGAATGTGTACATGCAGCCGCTTAAGGATGAATTGCAAGAAGCCTGAGATAATGGGATCATGACATACGGCGCCGCTACCAAAAAAACTTCAAAATGCATGTGTGGTACATGTACTCGATGCATGACTATCCGGCGTATGCGCTATTCGTTGGCTGGTGTGTGCATGGAAGATTCTCGTGCCGCACATGCAAGGCAGCTCTTCAGTTTTGTTGGTTGCAGGCGGGTCGCAAGTTTTCTTGCTTCAACATGCATAGATAGTTCCTGGATCCTGACAATAAGTTCAGAAAAGACAAGAAGAATTTCATCAAAGGTAGAGTTGTCAAAAACACTGCACCACCTACGTTGATAGGCCAACAAACCCTTGATCAGTTAAACGCTCTCAAGACCAAGGTATTTCAAAGGGTATAATACGGAACACGCCTGGACTCATAAGTCATGATTATGGGATCTGCCTTACTTCAAAGACCTCATTTGCCCACACAACATCGACATGATGCACAATGAAAAGAATATGGCAGAGGCCATTTTTGGTACATTGTTCGGCATAGTGGGGAAGTCAAAGGATAATCCTAAGGCTAGAATCGACCAGGAGGCTCTATGTGATAGACCGTTACAAAACTTGAAACAATGGAAAGGAAATCAAAGCATAGCGAAGCCAAAGGCATGGTTCAATCTTGGAAGGCCAGCCATGAGGGAAATGCTATTGTGGGTGAAAATTCGGTTGATGTTCCCCGATGGGTATGCTGGGAATCTAAAGAGGGGAGTGAGTCCTGAAAAAATGAAAATATTTGGTCTCAAGAGTCATGATTGGCACATATGGCTTGAGTGGGTAATGCCGGTGATGTTGCGTGGCTTTATCCCTGAGGATGAATGGCTAGTACTGGTAGAGCTGAGCTATTTCTTCCGTTCTCTTGGTGTGAAGGAACTATCGCCTCGCGTGCTAGATGAAATGGAAGAGTTGGCGTCGGAGTTGATTTGCAAATTAGAAAGGATCTTTCCACTGGGCTTCTTTAATCCAATGCAGCATTTGATTTTCCAGCTCCCGACCGACGCAAGATTGGGGGCGCTGTTCAAAATCAATGGTGCTTCTCAACTGAGAGGATGCAGAAGACGCTTCGAGCTAAATGTAAAAATAAACGTAGAGTTCAAGCATCGATGGCCGAGGCATTCATTACTAAGGAGGCGGCAAACTTCATGACAACACACTACGAAGCCAAAAATCCTCATTTGCATAACCCAAAGCCTCAGTACAATGATGGCGATTCTAAAAAAGGTCGATCCAACCTCAGCCTATTCAGAGGGAAGCTCACACTAGTCGGTGCTTCGAAAGGGAAATCGTTGGATGTTGAAGAATGGTGGACCATTTCACTGTATATCTTCAACAACGTAACAGAAGTGCGTCCGTACACCGAGTAAGTTCTCGGTAAATTATTGTTCCGCAACTTCTAATTCCTTTGAACTGCTCTTATTCCTAGATATCATATATAGTCGATACGTCGCCGAATTCTCAGAATGGAGCGGTCATCGAAAAGGATTTCATCGAAGAGTATGAGCTTCTGGCAAAGTATGGAGGCGACTATATCGGTTTCATCTCTTGGTTCAAACAAAGGGTAATTAATTACCATTAATGGACCATTTTATTTCTTGGTCTAATTTGAGGCTAATGCGTCCATTTTTCCGTATTAAACTTGTAGGCTGATGTAGAGTCTATATTGGTTTCATCTCATGGTTCAAACAAAGGGTAATTAATTACCATTAATGGACTATTTGATTTATTGGTCTAATTTGCGGCTAATGCATCCATTCTTCCGTATTAAACTTGTAGGCTGATGTAGAGTCTATGGACGCAGAGACACAACAAGTCGCTAATGGTTTTGACTATAAGGTCCGTTCATTTGACAAATCCGACATCAACGGGTATCGCTATCGTACTTTGGCAAAGAGCTATCTATGCCCGACCTAAAGACTACCAATTGTTGCGTCTCTGCTATCGGCGAAGGAGGTAACGAGTATTATGGAAGAGTTGAAGCAATTTATGAACTTCTATTCTATGGTGAACACCCACCGACTGTCGTAGTCTTCAAATGTTATTGGTTTCAGCCGAAGAAGACTAGGAGGACTCATGAACATATAGGGCTAGTCGAAATCAACCAAAGCACCCATTTAGATGTTCCCTATGTCTATATTACGGCTCAACAGGGGACACAAGTTTTCTATCTACCGTGGGCCTGCCAAACTGATCCAAATCCGAAAGGTTGGGATGTCGTTTATGAATTGCCGCCAAGTTTTAGGCCACCTACCATCAATGAAGAGGATTATGAACCTCACACTAACCCAGACACATATGAAGGAGAATTCTTCCAAGAAACACGTATGTCCAAAAAACGTTTCAAGAACCGCTCTACTTCACCCCAGAACATTCAAGTATACAGCGACAGTGAATCCGTCTTAACCTCTGAGCCACAACAGCAAGAGCCGGAAGAAGAAGAGGTTACTATTGAGGATGACCTATCACTTCTTGACCGATTACATAATGGAGGCCTTCCACGTGTTCTTCCTGATAGTGATGATGATGATGCATTTATTGATGATAATGATGATCATGATGCATTTATTGATCCCGAAGCATATATAGACAATCAAGATTTTTATTAGTTCATGTCAGGTATTAAACTATTATTATATACACATATAAAATTTTAGTTAATGTTAGGTATTCAATTTTCATTAGTCATGTTGGTATTTATGATGATGATGCACTTAAATTATATACATTTTATTACTCATGTTGGTATTTATGTTGTACTAATTTCATTTAGTCTTTGTCATGGCAGGTGTTGAAAGATGGTGGGAAAGGGTCGAGAGCACTCTGAGGCTCCTTCTTCATCGGCGGGTGGTGGGATGGGTACTCCCATTCCTGCCCCATCTCTCCAGAGAGCATTCTCTAGACTTTGCATGGAGTGGTCGCTTCTTTGACGACCGCGACCCCCGTGAGAGGAGGTCGACCCCCCATGAAGAAGAGAGCTACTAATGGTACACATGGCCGCAGGAGAGGTAGGGTGGCTGCCACGCCTTCCTCGCCGCCTCCCCCAGCTGATTCACCTGAGCACAAGACTGCTAGGGTGGACCCGTCTGAGGTGGAGGCTACACGGACTCCTGTTCATGAGCCTCAGGTCGACGAGCCTTCGACTCACGAGAGTCCTGACCTAGAGGCATCGTTCCAGGAGACTCCGAAGCAAAGCAGGGATGAGGGTACGCCCCAAAAGACCCAGTGGGATACCTGACCTGATCTGGGTCAGCCGGAGTCAAGTGGCCATGCTAATAGCAACGAGGAGCAGGGTGAGGGGGCCACCGTCTACTAGCATGGTAGTACGGGGCTCCCACCCGTGCCGGTGACCCGTGAGCAGAGGTGGTCAATTCAGCCAATTCGGCACAAGTAAGTTCATTTACTCTTATTTAACCTTTTGCCTTCATGTTTTCTCAAATATCTAATGTATTGGCTTTAATTTGTCGTACTCCAAGGGTTGGATTGTTGCCAAGGGTGTTCGCAAGCCCAATAGCATCTTTAGTGTGCTTTGCCGGAAAAACTTCCCAGGGTTTCTTACATTGCCCAGTCGGGGTCGAGAGGTAGGAATGACTTGGGAGCACTACTTGGGTACCCCGGCCCCGCCGGAGGTGGAGATTGACGATGTTTTGTGCCACACGAGGGACGACATGGTGATCATACAGCTCTAGGTAATTTCTCCTTTACACAATTAAAAATCAACAATAGCTAGTTATTGTACTAATCAGCGTTGTCTCGTTCTTAGACCTTCTACAGGTGTGAGGAGGGATACGAGGAGGCTGCGGCAAAGGTTATCAAAACCGAATGCCGTCGCCTACTTCAAAACTGGCGGCATGAGGCTTGGGTGCAGGCTGTTCGAGACTACTACACCTCGCGGCGTATTAGGAAGGAAAAGACGAAGTGCCGTGATTCTAAGATGGAGAAGGAGCATTACATGACGGTAATTACATATTATTAAGGCCTTGTAGTTAGTTTCCTTGATTTGATTCGTACGCGTACTGCTCAAATTTCTCTTTATTAACTTAGGTGCCCCCGATATGGTGTGTGGATAAGATGGATTGTTGGGAGGCCTTGGTGGATCAGTGGTGCCTCGAAAAGTTGGAGGCCAGCCACAACAATGCCAAGAAGAGGTGTGGAAAAATGGTTGGTGTGCCACACCATCAAGGGAGCGTCAACTTAAATGAGTTTGGTAAGAACTGGGTATGTGGTTTGCTTCATGACTCATGCAATTCGTTCTTAATGCTAGCTTGAGCCCTTTACTAATACTTTTTTCCTCTCTCTCTCTCTCTCTCTCTTTTGGGTGCGTCAGAATAAGACAGAAGTGCCATAGATGTACTACCTATATGCGATGGCCCATACTGCCTCGTACAAGAAGGTCAAGGCATTCTGTGAGTCTGACCTTGATCATCCCAAAAACTTCACCAACATCTCCTCCCACCACAAGCTCGTGAAGTACAGGGATCATGGGAAGGCGAGGAAAGGGGAGGACTTTAACCCGAGCCAGGGGCCTATTGATCCAGACCTGGTGATTATAACTGGCAATGGGAGGTCCCATGGCTCGATCGCCATTGGAGACAGCCTTATACGTTGTCCTAGCACTCTCCGTCATATAAAGGCACGCCAAACGAGCTCATGTTGTAAGATAACACCTCGTCCATAGCCAGTTGAGCTAGCCATCAAGGTTAGTTTAATGGACTCAACTATCTTTCTGTATTACGTTGTGTGTGCGAACCAATATGATTACAATGCTAACAATGAGTTGTGTTGCAGGCTGCTATTCTAAAAGAGAGCTAGGCAACACAGGCACTTTTTGCGGCGAAGGATAAGGACATGAAGGAGATGGAGGAGAGGACAGTTGCGTTATTGGAGGTGGAGAGGTCATAGAATGATGCATCTAACAGGGCCATGTACGAGCTCTTCGTGGTAAGTTTCTTGTTCATATTTGTCAATTCTATTTTAATATTCGTTTCATGAATAACAAAAAAGTTTGACTTGTCGAAACCAAATGTACAATCTATGTGCGAGAATACCGGCCACGTCCCTCCGGCGATGCCAGTCATTAACATGGAGGGGATGATGAGTTTTAGTTCAATGTAGTGATCTTTTGAGTGTCCTCATGCTAACGACACATTGCAAATGATGTTTGGTGCAGAATATCTCCCAAAACGCATCGCACGACCCTTCTATAGGCAGCCTTCTCCAGGTGAAACAAGCCAGAGCCACTGTGCTTCACCTTCGTGCTCACGAGAATGGTATGTTTTTTCTAGTGTTTTTCTTAACAACCACATAATGATGGTTACTTACCTTACCTTAGCTCCAAAATGACATATTTTACCCAAGTTAGCTCTAGAATGACCTATACTTAGCTTAGTTTCCTCCTAAATGACATAATAAGCTTAGGTAGCTCCAAACTTGCATAATAAACTTAGTTAGCTCGAAAATGACCTATTTTACCCAAGTTAGCTATAAAATGATCTATAATTAGCTTAGTTAGATCCAAAATGGCATAATAAGCTTAGCTACCTCCAAAATGACCTATTTTACCAAGGTTGGCTATTAAATGACCTATAATTAGCTTAGTTAGCTCCAAAATGGCATAATAAGCATAGTTAAGTCCAAAATGACCTATTTTTACCGAAGTTTGCTCTAAAATGACATATAGTTAGCTTAGTTTCCTCCTAAATGACGTAGTAAGAAAAATTAGCTCCAAAATGGCCTATTTTTATCAAAAATGACATATACTTAGCTAAGTTCTCTCATAAATGACATAATAAGCTTACTTAGTTCTCTTCTTCATCTAGTCTTCTTCTTCTAATTTTCTTATTTCCCATTTTGCAGATTACATTCACTTCACGGAAGTTTGCATTGATGGAGTGCTTGGGTTACTTGTATTTTTTATTTTGTATCGATGAACAATGTGACACTTGCTACATATGGATATGAAACTATGTATGTATGGATGAAACTTATTTTAATATAGTTATCAATATGGAAACAAAGTTATTTCTGTGAAATATATATATCATATATTGCTGTGAAAGCTGTTATAATAAAAAAAGATAAGGGACATTTTGGTTATTCTTTGTCGTCTGCCCACGGACGACAAAGGGGGGCCTAACGCAGATGGCAAAGGGGGACCCCAGGCGGCAAAGGGCCTTAAACCCCTGCTCCCTAAGGCTTCTTTGCCGTCAGCCCATGGAAAACAAAGGGGGGCCTATGGCAGACGGCAAAGGGTGGACCCCAGGCGGATGACAAAGACTGCCGTTAACACTTGACGGCCCTAACCCCGTGGGTCTACCGTCCATGCTCTTTGCCGTCTGCTCCCCCATGGCAAAGATTCTTTTTCGTATGTGTGCACAAGGTGGATGGCAAAGGACCTCTTTACCGGATTTTTCTTTGCCGTAATGTTTGTTGTCTGCTAATGGACGACAAAGGCCTTTGCCGTCCAGGGTCCTGCCCTTTGCCGTCAGCCATGGCCGACAGCAAAGTCCCTGATTCCTGTAGTGCATGCCACATCATCAACATGGTATATCTTCACAAATTCTTCAAGAAGACTTCATATGAACTCATGACTAGCAAGAAACCCAATGTAACTTATCTCAAAGTCTTCGGTGCAAAATGCTAGATTATAGATCCTCATCATAGTTCTAAATTTGTAGAGAAAGCACATGAATGTTTTATGCTTGGTTACGGCAAGGACTCGCACACCTATAGAGTCTGCAACATCTACCACCATAAGGTTGTTGAAAATGTAGATGTGTGGTTCGATTAAACTGACGGCTCGCAAAGAGAGCACCTGCCTTCTTTGCTAGATCAACAAACTCCTGAGGAATCCATTAAACTGAAGGCTACTGAAGATGTCATACCCACTGAAGAAGTCATTCCAACCAATGAAGACATTCATGCTGATACACCTGAAGAAAATGGTATTAAAGAAAATCCTCAGCCACGTCAACCTGCTCATCCAAGAGTTGCAAATGAAGTGCAGATTGAAAAAATCATTGACAACATCAATGCACCAGGTCCTCTCACTCACTCAAGAGCTTCACATTTGACTAACTTTTGTGGGCACTTTGCTTTTGTCTCTATCATAGAGCCCACCATAGTTGATGGAGTGTTCAAGGAACCTAAGTGGATTCAAGCTATGCCAGAGGAATTGCATCAATTCAAGATCAACAATGTGTGGGAACTTGTCAAGTGGCCAGATCCTCGCAAGCACAACATCATAGGTACCAAGTGGATCTACTAAAACAAGCAAGATGAAAATGGCCTTGTGGTAAGGAATAAGGCTCGTCTTGTATCTCAAGGCTACACACAGGTTGAAGGAATTGGCTTTGATGAAACTTTTGCACCTATTGCTAGACTTGAAGCTATTCGCATATTTCTTGCTTATGCTAACCCATATGATATAATCTTATATAAAATGGTTGTGAAAAGTGCATTCCTCAATGTTAAGCTTGAGGAATAAGTATATGTTGCTCAACCCCCAGGTTTTGAAGACCCTAAGCATCCTGACAAAGTCTTCAGACTCAACAAGGCCCTCTATGGACTCAAGCAGGCCCCTCGGGCATGTTACGACACTCTCAAGGAATTCCTCATCAAGAAAGGCTTGAAACCTGGTTCACTCGACCCAACTCTACTCGTTAAATCCTATGACAATGAACTATTCATATGCCAAATATACGTAGACGATATTATCTTTGGCTGTACTGACAAACGTTATAGTGATGAATTTGCCTATATGATGAGTGAAGAGTATCAAATGTCTATGATGGGAGAGTTGAAATTATTTTTAGGTCTTCGAATTCGTCAGCAAGAAAATGGCATCTTCATCTCTCAAGATAAATACCTGAAGGATGTTCTGAGGAAATTGGACATGCAAGACTACAAAGGTGTCAAAACTCCAATGCCTTCAAAAGGGCACCTTTGCACTGGCAAAAATGGTAAATATTTCAATCTGAAGATATACCTCTCCATGAATGGCTCTTTATTGTATCTGTGTGCATCTAGGCATGATATTATGTTGAGTGTTTGCATGCGTTTCCGATTCAAAGAAACACCGAAGGAATCACACCATAAGGCTGGGAAACATATTCTTCGATACATAGCTCACACACCAACGCTTGGATTATGGTATCCCAAGGGCTCAAATCTTCACCTCATCGGATACTCAGAGGCTAACTATGTTGGAGATTGTGTGGATCACAAGTCAACCTTAGGCACATGTCATTTCCTCGGACTCCTTAGTCTGTTTGTCCTCAAAGAAGCAAAACTGTGTGTCACTATCTACTGCTGAAATTGAGTACATCGCTGCTGGTTCATGTTGCGCTCAATTGATGTGGATGAAGCAAACCCTCAAAGACTATGGCATCAAGGTGAAGAATGTGTTCTCTACTGCGACAACGAGAGCGCTTAAAGATTGCTTACAACCCAGCTCAGCATTCCAAGACCAAGCACATCCAGATTCGTCATCACTTTCTTTGAGATCATGTACTCAAGGGCAACATCTCCATCGACCACATCCCTATCGAAGAACAACTGGCCGATATCTTCACGAAGCTCTTGGATGAAAAGAGATTTTGCAAGTTGCGCTGTGAGCTAAATATCTTAGAATCTTCAAATGTTCTTTGAAAAAAGACACACATCCTGGCGTTTATGCAAAATTGATGACTTAGATGTGCAACACACGAAGTAACGTTTTTCTTCAATCAATGAAGAATAAACCTCTAAGTGTGAAGAAATTAATGAAGAATTTGATTCTCAAAACCTTACGACAATTGTACGTGGTGTCATAAATCATCATTCTTATACGGTTTGTTATGCCACCAACCATAGTTGAAATTCTTCAAAGTTGAGTTTTTTCGTTATTTTGAAAATTCTTCAATTTTTGAAATTCCTCAACCTATCAAATTCTAAACTGATCTTCTTCATTGACTATATATATAGGGTTGGACTATTCTGTTACCCATAACTGAATAATATTCTGTTACCCCCGGCCCTATATAGGGCGCGACGCGCCTACATGGTAGAATCTCCCCGACCCAGCCCGAACCCGCCCCACCCCGACCCGCCCCACCCCACCCTGACCCGCCTCCTACCGCTTGAGGCAGTCGTCGCACCGCCCTAGCTCGCCGGCCCGCGCACCGCCCCATCCCGCTGGGCCCGCTCACTGCCCTTGCTCGACGATTAGTTTGACGAGATGGAAAGCGTCAGTACGAGCCTGGCTCTGCTGCGACCCGCCCCACCCCGACCCGCCTCCTACCATCGGAGACAATCGTCGCACCGCCCCATCCCGCTGGCCATGCGCGCAACACCAGCTCGACGCGACGGAAAGCGTCAGTACAACTAGTTGAAAATTTCTAACGAAAACAGTACAAAAAACAAAGTAAAGTGCATTCAGTGAAAAACGCTCAGTACAAACACACAGATTTAGCAGTATGAGTACTTTGTTTCCGGACGGAAAAAAAACAAGATGGGTCTCACCGTATTCAAAATTACTCTTAAACGGTTGTGAATTTGAGAAAAACGTTCAACATGACTAAGTTTTGCATTTTTGATAGCTTTCTATCGGTATATTATTTGCCTTATTTCGACAAACTTTTCAAAAAAATCAAGTTCCAAACCAAATTTCACCTAAGTCAAATTTGACTTCAAACCGTAAAGAATTAGAAAAACTTTCAAAGCGCAAAAGTTGTGCATTTTCCATAGCTATCCAAAGCCATGTCATTTGCGTCAATCCGACAAGCCGTTTGCAAAAAATCGCGAAAATACGTTTCGCACAGAATTTCACCATTTTCCAAGTTACTTTTAAATCATACATAATTTGAAAAATCAATCTGCATATGGAAGATGCGGGTTTTTACCAGCTTTCCAACGCCATCTCATTTTCTCAATTCCGACAAACCGTTTGAAAATTAACTCCAAAATACCATTCGTGTTTTTAGATTAAAAAAACGATTTTTTTCAAAACTGCTCTTAAACCATGATGATTTTACAAAAAGAAATTATGTGACTGTAATTTAGATGTCAAGGGCTTTCCAACGATATATTACACGCCCCGTTCCGACGATTTTTTCTTGCAATGTTTGATTATTATGTTTTTGAACTAAACAAGATGATTAGTTCGGTGTAATGAAAAGCATCAGTTCATTCGATCGAAAATTGTCAGTCCAATTTGTAAACTACGTCAGTTCAAGGGGGATAACAGAATAATATTCTGTTATCCGAAACAGAATATCCTAGATGTATATATATATGTGAGTTTTCAATGTCCTCAACAACATTCACTTATTGCTAATTCTTCAAGTTGATTTTCATCTAACTGAATGTGATTGGAACTCTTTCAAAAATTCAGTCTGTTCAAAAATTCTTCATATGCGTTCAAAATTGATGACTTAGATGTGATTGGAACCCGTTCCCCCTCTATGCTAAACTCAACCCAGTCTGTTCAAAAATTCTTCATATGCGTTCTACTTTGGAACTCTTTCAAAGTCTTCCCTGTGTCCTTGATAGCTAAAGAATTTGCGAACGAAAACTTTCGGCGTTTCTCTCTCAAACCATTCCGATTCCCATGACTGGATAACCCATGATCCCCCACGATCTCCACTACTCAAAACGTGGGTGACACATGTCACGTGGAGAGCAAGGCTCAGGGGCAATTTGGTCCAAGATCATCGGGCAGACTGGTTTTCACCTCCGCTATAAATACCACCTCCCTTTCACTGTGCTCGGTTACTCCTCACTCCCACTCTCTCCCAAGCTCAAACCTAGCGTTGCCGCTAAAATCTTCGTCGTTGGTGTGGAAGAGCTTCACTGCCTCAACCTCGCTGTCATCGTACTCGCATCGGCCGCGAAATCCTCACCCCACCGCCGCTAGCTGTCTCCCTCTGCCAAGCTAGGGCGTGGGAGATCTGGACGGACGAACTTCCCTAATTTCATCTCACTGTTCGTCGTGTTCTTCATTAGGGTAAATAAAATATAATTTTACTACCCTTGTTTGATCTTCAAGTTTTCCACAATTTCTCCAAAGGTGTTTATTCTTCAAGAATAATATTCCAAAGCACCTTACATGTTCATACCCTTGATGTTTTTCCTAAGTTATGATTTTCTTCAAGATTCCTCAATTGTGTGGATCCTCAAAATTTGCACAACTCTGGAACCTAAGACAGGAACACTTAGTGGGTTCCCCAAGACATCTATGGTCAAAATTCCTCAACTTGATGTATTTTGAAAATTTCTGAGAACGCATATGACCTCTTAAAATTCCTCACACCTATACTGTGTTCACAGGTACAAAATGTCTGCTGATGAATCACTAGGTTTTCATCAACTTAACTCATTTGCAGCGTTCCTTGAAGAAAAATTGAGTACATCTTTAGAATCTTCAAGAGTTGAAAGTCATCAGCCAAAGAAAATGACTGATGAGAAAAGGCCACAAAAAAGTGGAAATAAACCTGAAGTGCAAATTGCTTTTGAGATGCCCGATGAACTGTATGAGGAATATTGCACTCCAGATGAAGAAACTCATGGCAAGTAAACCACAAAGCAGCGAAAGATTTGCATTCAGAAAATTGAGAGGAGATGGGCATGGGAGTGGAAAGAATATCGCTATGTCACTCCAAAGTACATGAAGAAATTCGCTATTAAACCCCCGTGCAACAAGCTAGCCTTGGCAACAAACCAAACTGTTGATCCCACTAGCCTCAAAACTGGTGATGACTTTCCTCAAGAATGGGAAAGACAGCAAGCCAAGCTGGCGAACAAAGAAAAAGGGGATGTGAAGAAATTCAATGACGAATCTGCTGCTGTGGCCACTGCCGGAGACTCCGCTAGTGCTCCGAAGAAAACTATTGTGAAGAAGTCTGCTGTGAAGTCAAAGTCCTCAACTTCAAAATCCTCATAGCAGATTCCTCAAGCAAATTCTTCAAAGGCCTCTGCAATGCCTTCTGTTCCTGCACAATCTTCAGCTGCTGCCTCAAAATCCTCAACACCAGTGCACCTTGCAACATGTCAAAGGACCGAGGGCTTCTCAATTGCTTCAGTGGTTTCTTCAAGTTCCACTGCCCAAGCTCTGTCCTCAACCATTCCTTCACTTATGAAGATAAAGGCTACTACTGGGCGAGGCATTCGACCAAGTCCTCAACCGAACAAGGTGGTGTTCAAAATACCATCAGATTCTTCAGATGAAGCTAATGATGAGAAACTGGCTGCAATCGTTAGAAAGAAACTAGAACGAGTGGCTCAAGCAAAGGGCACTCAGATTCCTGTGTGGTTGGATCCAAAAATTGTGTTGAACTTCATTGATATGTGGCACAAGGATCCCAACACCCCAATTGATGACTTGAAGCTGCCTCCTAGTTAGGTCATGTCCTCACTGCCTTCATCGCTGAAGAAAAGTGGAAATATGAGAAGGCCAGACAGACCAAGAAAGCTCAGTAAGAGAAAGAGCACTTCTTGAAGAACAATGTTCCGAAGCTTTCACCTGAGGAACTGGTGAAGATGCAGTCTGAGATCAAAGACCTCCATGAAAACTTCAACAGATACTATGCTGATTGGCAAGGCACCAAAGTTCGTCTTGTCAATGTGGCTGATAAAGCCATCAAGGACCGCAACAAAAGGGTTGCATCTTGATCGCAACCTCAAAATCCTCAGGCTGAAAAATCTGCTTAGCCTGCTAAAGAAACTGCTCCCGCAGCTGAAGAAATTCAGACTGCTAAAGAACCTACCAGGGCAACCTCCACTGTTGCGCCTAAAGAAACTACCAGTACAGCTGAAACTTTTGTTGTGCCTGATGAAACTGAGACCACAAGGGTGACTGCATCTGTCGTGCTTGAAGAAAATACTCCTCCTTCACCCTCTGCAGAAACTGCAAAATCCTCAAGGGTGAAGAACAACAACCTTCCTTCTGCATCAAAAGTGAAGAAAACTAAGGCTGCATAGAAAAAGGCACTAAAGAGAAAGGTATCAACCACAGTTTCCTTAGGAGTGTAGAAATTCAAGTAACTGCAAAGTTCTTCAACTGAACCATTTGATGCAACTACTATTCGCTCCGTGCCAGCCTATGAAATAGTACCATTTGTTGTTGACTATGTCATCCCAAATGATGATCAAGATGAAAAGGGTGAGTCTGTTGCTACCTGAGAGAAGATTGATGAAGAAATTGAAGTGGAAGCAAATGATTCGACTCCACCGGTATCATTGCCCCAGCCTTAGTTGACTGCTGAAGAGGCCGGTGTTGAAGAAATGGAAGAGGAGGTGGACATTAGGAACAAAACACCTCTGATCAATGATGAATATTGGGAAGCTACAGACCCGAAGTCACCAATGAACACTCCTTTGTCAAAAATTCCCCAGTCTGCAGCCCAGACTAAAGATATTCAAACAGGATCTCATGATTTGGCTGCAACCATAACTGAAGATATTCAAGCTGCATCAGCTGAAGAAATTGTTCCCCCAACAGCCACAGAGGAACCTGTAGAGCAAATTCCTCTGTCTGAAGAAGTTCCACCAATGCCTGAAGAGATTGTGGGCCGCTTTAAACCAAACATTCAGCTGAAGCCTAGCATGCCATTCAAAGGCTCAAAGCGCCCCAAATTCATCAAGACCAATTTCTTCAATAAGCACATTTTCTTCATTAGACCAAATCCATATGACTCTGTAAGAGACGGTCGCACCAGATTCTAGACAACCACACATATGTATTACTACACATCAGTGTTGGTTGACCAGAAGAAAGTCTTCAAGCATCATAAGATTCGTCATGCGGATATGGAAACAATTCCATCCTTCACACCTGTGCTCGCAGTTCTTCATGATGCAGGAATTCTTCTGTTCTGTGTGGATATCTATGATTGGAATGAAGAGATGATTCTTCAATTTTATGCAACCTTGCACATCACAGGTGATGCTTATGACGTCAACTCATGGGTCTTGGACTAGATGACTGGATCCTCTCACTACATTGCACCAGCATTAGAATTGCTTCGATCAGTCCCCATTCCAATTCCTTCAGAAGGTGCATGATGCCTATTTGTTGAACCTGCTCTGCCCAACCACGTGATGCAAGTGCTGATGAAGCCATTGGCTCCTGGAAAACCTCAAAGGACTACCTTCCTTGTGAAGGATTTCTCTACATGCCCAGAACAGTCTATCGCATACTTACCAATACCCTCAGTCCTCAGAAGGGCCACAAGTCTGAAGAAGAAGATGTGGAGGGAGTCATGAAGAACATGCTCTTTAACATTATTCATGGGATTCCCATCAACTAACACGATTTCTTCATGAGGACTTTGGCCAATGCAGCATTAGCCCCATTTGAATTGAAGCCCTATGCTCGTTTGATCATGAAATTCATTAGATCAAGGTCTTCAATCCCCTTCAAGGCTGACTTCCACAATCACTTCGGCTTTCTACCTCCTATTCAAGTCCTCAAGCACACAATTGCTTCAGTTGAAGGAAAAGGCAAAGAAGGCATTGATGAAGGTACTCGTCCATTGGATGGCCAGTTTTGCAAAGCTGCATCCTATTCCACCAGTGATGACACTACTACCCAAAACTCTGCTGCAAAAGCCTCAGTGCAAAAGCCTCAAGAGTCTGCTCCTAGTGTGATGACAGATCGTGTGCTTCTCATAAGTCTTCATCAGAAGGTTGATCACAACCACAAATGGGTCCAGGATAGTTTGGTGCACTTCTTCGAGACATGACTGTCACGCACAACACTATGATGAAGAACCAATACTACCTCCATGAAGTCTTCAACCACACTTGGTCCCTTCCGTCTCACCTCAAGACTCCTAAAGAACACAAGGGGATGAACCTTGAGTAGAACCTTGACTGGGCTCGTCTTCCATAGAAGAAATTCAAGAAAGTCCAAGTTCCTCAGCTGGTTACAAGCTCGTATTCTTCATCGCGCGAGATGGATGAAGCTGAGGATATTGACGACACTACGGCAGGCCCTGCATCGACAAACGACCCCGACAACGCTGGTGCTCCTTCATCACCCTCAAGATGAAATTCTTCAAGGGGTGTTAGTCCTCAGTTTTCGTCCCTTTTGGTCTTCGATGACAAAGGGGGAGAAAATTGGAGTGAGTGTTCAAGCGGGTCTCTATATATGGGATGTGTTTTTGTTTAAGTTACAACTCCCGATCTTTTGAAGCTTTTGTTGGTTGAGTAGTAAACTTAAATCCGATGGTGGTTTGACTCCTTTGAACTGCATTCCGCATGCTATTTCCTCAAGTTACCTTAATGCATGCATGCTGAATTTCGCCAGACACCATTTTGATCATGCATTTCAAATTCTTCATATCATATGGTAAATGCATGTATAAATTACAAGATATAGGGGGAGGTCTCCACACCTTCAACCTACCATGTGCATTTGCAGTCCAAAGCAAATTCCTCAAATATGCACATCTTCATGGGGGGTTCTTCTATATCTTGCAATAAAATTCCTCAGACTCAGTACTTACATTCCATATTTTTATTCCTGTTGAAAACTTAACCTATTTGTCATCAATCACCAAAAAGGGGGAGATTGTAAGTGCATCTAGTGCCCCTTAGTGATTTTGGTGTATTGAAGACTTATATGTTAAGGAACTAATATATTTGTGAGTGTACACAGGCTCTATAAGTCGATGAGGAGTTTGATATATTCGGAGATTATCGACCCCTAAAAATATGTCTTCAATTGAAGACTTTGGTGAAGACTTTGCTGAAGACTTTGGTATTCCCTAAGGAATTTGATAATGAAGAAGTTGG
Organism: Hordeum marinum; assembly: GCA_022496015.1. NCBI lineage: Eukaryota > Viridiplantae > Streptophyta > Magnoliopsida > Poales > Poaceae > Hordeum > Hordeum marinum. Next base: position 232,888,015 of record CM039675.1, read on the forward strand.
TGTGACCTTGAAGATATGAACGAGGACTATGAAGCATGAAGAATTTTGTTTTCGTAGTTTCATTTCCTTTCTTTGAATCATAGGAAACATCGTACTATTAAAGGGGGCCAAGGTAATACTAAGGAAAATTTCCAACTGATGCTCAACTCAAAGCCTCAACCTATCCAATCCTTCGAGTGAAGCCTTTTGGAAATCTCTTGAGGTGCAGTCAAGTTCTTCAGTGACAAAGACGTAGTTCTTCTTGTTTCTGAGGAAATTGATCTGACTGAGGATTTAGGATTTCGCCAATGCGAATTGCCTACAAGTGAGGAACATGATAAGCATGAGGCTTACATAGTTCAAAATTTCGGCTGTTGTTGTGGTTAGCGTCAGCTGTCCCCAATCATCCTATCCACATAACGGTCATATCATTGGGGGCATTTATGTCTTATCATGTTAGGTTGCACCCTGGCTATAAATAGCCACCCCCCACAAACACTAATTGGTTGGCTGCTCCGAGAGAGAACTGACACTTGTCATTTGAGAGCAACCCATCCTCTGAGGACTTTAAGAGAAAATCATCAGTGAGGAAAAACCCAAATCCAAACTATCAAACCCAAAGTGGTTGAGCATCACTCAAGAGATTGTTCCTGTGTGGAACCGACGCTTGTTACCTTCGAAGACTATGTATCTTCCAGACGGTTAGGCATCATGGTCTAATGCATCCTGCAGTCAATTGGGGATCACGGAGTGGCCTTGGTCTAGAGCATCCAACAGTCAATTGCGGATCGCCGGGTGACCAGTTTGTGAGGGTTTTGGAAGTCCACACTGAAGACTTACCACGAGTGTTGGGCGAGGACTTTGTGACCTTAGATCAAGGAGAATAATGACTGTGTGTCGTGGGATAGTGTGTCCTCTGGTATAAATACCAGGCCGCTGCAAACCAGACATACGACTATCAAAGGAGTTGGAACTGGGTCATCAAACATTTGTCTTCATCGAGCTACCTGGTTCTATTTCCTCAACCCTTTCATTTCCTCATACACTCGTTGATGAAATTGATCTTTACTGTTTGAACAATTTTACTGAAGACTTTCACAATTTCCTCACCTCAAATTCTTCAAGTTACCTTGTTCCTCACCTACTTATCCTGTATCACGCTACCTACAATCTGTGCATGCTTTATTTCATCATGATGACCATGCTACTGCTATGTTTCTCATGCACTTGAGTACTTATTCTGCTGCTAGTTATTCATCACATTTCAAATTCCTCAAGTTGAAATTCGTCAGTGATGACTTTGTAAAAATTGCCTATTCACCCCCGCTCTAGTCGATATAACGCACTTTCAAAGTGGGCCATGCCCTGGGCCACAGGCGGGCAGTTATGGGTACCCTCGTTCCCACAACACCGATAGTATCCCCTGGGCCCAAGGCGCGCTCGGGCAGGCTTACGGGCGATGCTGTTGAGGGCGTCCGGAAGTGCCACGGGACCCAACCGCCCGCGGGCCAGGACTGGCGCGCGTCATGCGGTCGGTGTCGGGTACCAAATGCCTCCTCGGCCACCGCTCGAATCGACAAAAGCCAGACTTATAGCGCCGAGCCATTATTGGTTTCCTCTTTTGAGAACTTGATCTTCCTTCCAGATCCCCGGCCTTAGCAGAAACCCCAGCAGATCCCAGCGCCACTGTGTCCTCCTCCCTGTTGTGTCGGCCCCGCAAACTTCCCTATGGCTCCCCCCGGCAAGTCGAAGTTAGAGGCCCATAGCACAACCTCTGTTCCCATCTCACCGGTGCTCTCAGAGTCTACCATAGCAAAGTACGGAGACCTCGCCCCGGTGCTTCCGTTGACGGACGAAGAGACCAACGAGTCGGGGCGGACCTTGATATGGGGCGGCTCCTCGGAGAAGCGGCACTAGTTCAGGTCGGCCTATCCTTTCTTTATCCATAGCTTCTTCGTTTGGCTAGTCCCTCCCTCCTCCATGTTCTTCACCATCATCCTCGACCACTATGGGATCCAAGACCTTAATCTCCAACCCAACTCCATCCTGCTTGTCCACCTTCGCCTTCTACTCTGAGGCCTTCGTTGGCGTGAAGCCTTCGGTGCCGCTCTTCTGCCATTTCTTAAGCTTGTGTGTGCACGATGGCGCTCAGTAGTTCGCGTGCATCTCCTTCGTCATGGTCCAGAGTGGTAACATGCTCTTAAAGGCCGGGAGGAAGGTGGAGAACTTCCGGCACCGCTGGGTCTACATGGATCTCAGGGGCACCAACCTATGCTCGAATATGCCGAAGGGGCAGCTTGAGAAGATCCCCATGTGGAGCTCTTGAAGCTTACTAACCCCCAGGCCAAGACTATCTTGGAGCGGACAACTTGCGACATCATTTCCAAGAAGTTGATTGGGGGATGATAGTGAAGGAGTTTTTGAAGCAGCGACTGGCACCCCTCCAGTCGCATTCGAGGCCTTATGGGAGTACCGGGGCAGCGGTGATGACCTCGGGCTTCAGTCTACTCCCATGTCCTCCGGGGAGCTGAGCAGAGTTGTAAACATCCTGCTCAAGAGCGACCCAGGAGATTTTCCTAACGATTGTGCCCCGTTGTACCACTGCGACGATGGAGCCGATCAGGTGGCCACGATGCATTTCTTCAACGAATTGGGACTCTCCCCAGTTGAGGGCCTTGGATCCCCGGTGATGGTGTTCTCCAGCGACACCACAGGCAGGGAAGATTCAGAGAAGACCGCGGATGATGACCTGGCGGAGGCGTCTCCCCCATCGTAGAGCATGATCTTGTGTGACCTTGAGAATGACGACGAGGCTTGTGAAGCTTCAGCTCCAGGTTCCCCGCGTCCTGCCAAGGTCCTCAGGGGGGCGGGACCGTCCCCTCGCACCACGCGGTGTGCCTCCTTGGGGACTCCTACGAAGCACGAGGCGGAGCCTCCTCGGGTAGATCCTGCTACCACCGGCAAGGTAATCGAAGCGCCCACCCTGCCCCCACTCGAATCACAGCTCACGGGCGAGGTGGACGGGTCCGAATACGGAGCGGCTCCTCTGGCCACTGTCCCTGCAGACGGTGCCACTGCCTCCCCATGTGGTGGTGCCCCCACGGAGAGAGGTGTGGACACACCTGCTGTCGCCGAGGTGGAGAGGAAGAGGAAGTGGGCAGCGTCAAAGAGTAAGTAGTCCTGCCTAACCTTGGTTGCCTGCCGGTAGCTCGTGTGTTGACGATCCCTCCTTTGGTAGGTACCCAGTTATGTCGTCGTGACAAACATGAGGAAGAAGAAATATGGCGTCAAGCCGAGGCACTTGACACCACAGGTGTGGGGGCTCACTAGAAAACCGTCCTGGCCAATTACGCAGAGCCCCCTGAGCCCCCTAAGCCGCTCCTGGCTCCTGCCCTCGGTGGCGTGTCGGCACCGGTATTGGGGGAGTCGGCCCCCAAGGGCCAGGTGTCTGCCGATCCGTCTGTATCCACCTTACCAGTGGTCGTGGCGCAGCCTCTTGTCACACCTTGTGTTTGTATCACCTTGTTATGCTTGGATTTATAGAATTTGGATCCAATTAAAACTCTTCACTGCTTGTTGCTTGTTTGAATTGTTGCTTGCTTGCTTGTTGATTGTTGTGTATGGCACTCTTAGATTCTATCCCTATTCATATTGATCTTCCTTGACTCAAACTTCTTGCCTAATGACCATGCCATGTGAATAGTGCCCAAAACTATTTTCATCAAATTTTATTTTGAACAAAAAGGATTTATTCAAACTAGGTTTTCAAGAAATACCTGAGTTGAGATTTGCACTACAAGTCCTCAAATTGGGTGGACCCTTTTCCCCCAAAGGCTTTACTTCAACCCTACCATATATATCACTTCCCAAAACCACCAAATATTAATTTTAAAGATTGTTTTTATATTTTATTTAAAGGGAGACTCAATGGACATATATTTTCCATATATATGAGTTTTAACACATGGTCATGTTCAAATCATGGGCAAAACCCTGCAAAACCCTTTCTGTCGAAATCAAGCTTTTGGAATATTTATATAAGAATTATTCTCAATAAATTCTAGGAAAATTCCAGCAAGTCAACACTCTAATAGGTGATGATCTTGCTAAGTTTCATCTCAATCAAAGTTGATTTGGTTCGTCAAACTATTCCAAACCCCTTCCTATCCAGATTCAAATTTGAACAACTATACATTGTGAAGTTTCTCCCCTTAACCCCAAACTTTATGGACATATTCTAATCACCCAAAAAAATGATGCTACACTAAGTGGTGCATCAAGGGTATTAGCTTAACATGACTAGATCTATACAAACCTTATTCTGTTAGTTTCTAGAGTTCACAAAGTTTGTATTGTCAACTTTGCTTATTTGAGCTCAAACCTGGTGATTCATCTCATTTTACCCACCATTTGATCCTGTTAAATTTCATAGTAAGTGGGTAAATTTATGTTGCCCAAACATCCATCAAACACCTTCTGGTGAAATGGTAAAGTTACTGTTTTCACCATTTACCATGGCTCCGAATTTTTACCACACCCTTTTACAGTGCCCAATCACCTCCAATAAAAACCTCAGGTCCATAAGCCACTGGAAGATGGGGTAAAACCTCCATTTTCACCTATGGATAGCCCTGGTAGGAACATTTATACCCTCTCCTCTTACTCTACCCTTCTCCCGGGGCATCCAATGCATTTTTCCCTAGCCTAGGTGCCCCTAGACCCCCTAGACACCTTTGGCCGCACGCAAAATGTTGTTGGCATGCCGTGGCATGCAAAACGCACGTTCTGGAGTATGCTACAGTACCGACAGGCACTATAGCCGTTTCCCACTTCATGGCTCCGACGGCCTCGGGCCTCCCCCATGTGCCACTTGGCCCCCTTCGGCATCCGTGCCACGCCACCTTGTCGGCCGCCTCCTCTCTCCTCCTCCTTCTCCCTCCTCCGCGCATGCCCGACGCCGCCCTGTTCGCCCAACCGCGGGGCTCGCACGTGCATGCACCCCCACCCCTCGCTCCTCTCCCTCTGGTCGTGGGCGACACCCAGGAACGTTGCATACCCATTCCCTCTCTCCCCCGAGACCTCTAGCAAGCGGCACGACCACGCCGGCGCACAAACCCTCGGTGGACTCGCTCCACCTATAAAGGGCCTCCCCCCCGAGCCGTCTCTCCCCTCTGGTCCCTCCCTCCCTCTCCCAATGGAGATCCCGTGCCCAGTCCCCTTTGTTTTGAGGCTCGGGCACTCGGGATCGACTGGAGCTTCGCCATGGCATCGACATCGTCGATCTCAAGGTAGAAAGCCCCTTCGGCCCTCCTTTACCTTCTGTTGTTCCTCCCTCGTGGCTCTAACACGATTCCTGCTCATCCCCGTCCTCTTTGCAGCTCGAGACAGCCCCGGCGACGTCCTCCTGAAGCTCCTCCGCCGCGGGTTCTTCATCGCCGGTGACTTCGGCCACCTCCGGTGCTCCCTCCACCTCCAGGAGATCGACGGCTCGACCCCGAGTCCATCCCCACTCTCACCTGCCACCGCCGTGCCCCGCGTTACTGCCGGTGAGCTCCTCCCCGTCCTATCCCAAGGTGGGAGAAGGACCCGACAGGGGGGTCCCACCTCTCGGCCTCTCACCTCCCCCTTGCGCTCTCTCTCTCCCCTTGTGGTCACCGACAGCCGGGCCCTGCGTGTTAGGTTTGAAGCTGGTCAGGCGCGTGGCTGGCTGGCTGGCCAGCTGGGCCGGCCCAGCTGCTGGCCACCTCTGGCCCAGGCACAGAGGCCCTCTTCCCCCTTTTCTTTTCTCTTTTTATGGGGATTTTCTAAAAATCTCACAGACCGGAATAAAAGTCCAATTCCAAATATTTTTCCACCTCAAATCTTAGAATATTCCAAAGAATTTAATAGTGCCATTTGTGAAAAATGTTCAAAACTTTTTATGTACTGTTTTATTTTAAAAAACCTTTTTGGCATTTTTAGCCACTGTTAAAAACTGTTTTGAAAACCTTTTTCATAGCAAAATCTTAAACAAATATTTTCAGTGTAGTTTTTAGTAATTATTAGTGTAGGCTAGCATTGTAATAATAGCTTTGTGTGCTCTGTTTTGTGTGATGCTTATTTTTATCGCTATTTATCGCGATGATAGATTGCGCTAGTGACGAGGGAGTTGGACCCGAAGACTTTGAAGACCCCGAAGACTTTGTTGAGCCAGGCAAGCAACCCTTTCACCATGTTAAGAAACCATTTTCATTGCATGTCATATAGCACTTTACTTTCGATATAGTTGATCATGTGGAGTAGTGACCACTTTGGTGGGTTGCTTCCGACACTTTTACCATTGACACTTGCATCGTGCATGACCCTACCACCTTATGAGGGTTATGCGAGTGGGTGTAGATAGGATGCTACTAAATGTTACGGCAGTGGGATTGGGTTTATGCATGGTGATGGAAATAAAGAGATGATTTCAAAGACTTTTCGAAAACCCCGTCAGGTTCTACTAATGCACGATGGAGATGATGATGAGTTGGGTGGCCACTTGAGAAACAAGTGGTGTACTAGAACAAGTTGAGGGTGTGTTTTCAAAAACAAACAGTTTTAAGGTCTACTGCAATCCCAACCTTACATGCGCAACCACGATACCCCTTATGGGACGGGGCTCTATTGATTACGTTGGTGGGTACTGGCAAGGTGCCCGAATTACTAGTGGCAGGGGTGGCATGGTCACTCTCTATACGGGGTTGTGCCGGTATGGACGATCATGCGTTGTCTTCACAGGCACCGGGCACACCGTTGGTCCCTGCATGGATGCTACGAGTGATGTACATCATGTGGGACGGGTACCACTCGAGTGACTCTTTGTTTAGTATAGACAGGGAAAGGCATTGTTCAGGTGCTTACCTCGGGTATGTTATATACCGCGAGTTTTGGATGACACGAAAGTTCCCCAAGTCTTGTGGGTAAAGTGTGCAACCTCTGTAGAGTGTAAAACTATTCCAATAGCCGTGTCCGCGGTTATGGATAGTTGGAGGTCCTTCTTAAACTGTGTCCGGATGTTTTCGCAAAAATTTGGTGCGTGTGGGTGTGTGGATGTCACAGAGATGATACTTATGATGATATCTGCAACTTGTTCACATGGATATCTGCCAACTTTTGATGCATGCTTACCTAGCTACTTTATCATGTCATTCCATCCAAAATTAGCTTTTCTGCAAATTACCTACTTAGTGCTATATCATGCATCATCATTACCTTGTTCCACAACTTGGGTTGCTTGCGAGTACATTCAAAGTACTCATTGGCTTGCCACTGGTTATTTAATTGGTCAGCCATGGAAGAATAGGAGTATGGTGAAGAGTTCGTTGGTGACGAACATGCGAACTAGGACGCTCCCCAGTCAGAATGCCTGTAGGTTAAGGCAGATGGCAATGGGTTCACGCATTCGATTAAGATTTCCGCTAATTGTTCTATTTAAGTGTTTGGACCTTGTGGCCCTATCTATATAAAACTAGACCTTCATGGTTTTATTTGTGTCAGACGCTAAATGTGGATGTAAGACTCTTGTTATTCAGTTTCAGTGTGTTCAATGAGCATTGATCTCTGGGATCACTATACACGTGCATTCGGTGATCACGACATATGAGTCGGGGTCCCCACACAGCTGGTATCAGAGCCATCCTGACTGTAGGAAACCCTTAGTTAGCATGGACGTTAGTTAGGATAAAACCGTTTTTCAAAACTACACCTAGCACCTATACTTAGGAATTCTATACTACTTACCTCTTCTATTCTTCAGACGACACTCTGCTGACTCTCCTCCTTTCAAACCTTTGTAGGTGGTTGTCGTACCCGAAGCCTTCCTGACATCCGGCTTTCCCTTACTCTTTGGGGATAGCCTGGAGAAGTGCCAGTTTCCCCAACCACCCGTATTCCTCAACCACGAGCACTAAGTCGATGCCATCTCGAAGGAGTACCACGTGGATGTGGTCGTGAAGGCAAATAACTCCCTGACCAGTTGACTCTTTGAATGACCAAACATGGAGACCATGATACTCGCAGTCGAGACATGCGCATGCAAGGCACTTCTGCACCTACGGGACATCATTTCAAAGATGGCTGATGAGCCGGCTACTCGCTACCTTCTCTTCAGAAAGGATGATTTTGGCGAGAATTGGACACTCGTTCCGACCCAGGAGGATGGCACATCACTCAGGTTCCAGACCTACTTCAGCCTCTTCGCCGATAGTCTTGTTGACCACTTGATTAAGGAGTCCATGAAGCTCCGCGAAGAACTTCACCACACCCGAGAGCTACTTCGGCAAGCCAAGACGAAGCCAGACAAGATGAAGAAGGATGGAGCCCCCGAGGGACGACCAGCTGTCGCTTATCGAGGACGAGTACCCCCAGCTAGAGATGCACCCACACATCATCATCACATGAGTGCAAAGGAGTACCGTGAGATCTTCACCGAGCCACCAGCAAAGAGTCGTCGGGATGGACCTCCTCGTTCCTCGACCCCTTCGACCAGGAATTATCACATCCCTAGCTAGATGTCATAGGACAACATGGGTGTTGCATCATGTTTCAATTTTGCATCAACATGAAATGGGGACTAAAAGAAACCCCGAGCTCACATTGAATCAAAATAATTCAAAGTTGGTGAAAATTCAACAAATCCAAAATGCCCTTACAAAATGTTCCCTATGTCTGATAAATATGGACATGATTATAACAGGGGTCATTTTAAATATTTGAACTACTGAAGCAATTTAAAAATAAATGATAAAGCTACTCAAAATATCTAATATAGCATTATCATTAATTTAGGTTTTAAAATATCCTGAAACTTATCAGATGAGTTTGAAATATTCAAACTTCAATATATAAAATATTTTAGGTTTTTTAAATAGCATATGTGCCTGAAATTAAAACAAAAAAATGTTAGAAGTTAGAAAAGAATTGAAATAGAAAATGGAAGAAAGCCCACCTGGGCCAGGGAAGAAGCCGGCCGAGCCCACCAGGGGCGAACCGGTCTTCTTCCATCTCCTGCCAGAAGGACGTCGGGCGCATGGTCGCCGCGCGTCGGCCACCTCCTACCTGTGTGCCCGCCTAGATGGAGGGATAGACTCCAGGGAGACGTCCAGATCGAGCCCTCCCTCCATTTCTCCTCCTCCCAGTCATCGTAGTTCTCTCCCCCTTTCTTCCTCCCTGCTCGAGCTCGCCGTCATTGTTTTAGCCGCACTTGCGCCCTTCTAAGCCCACCAGCAGCCCCGCAATGACCCCCTCGTGTCCCTCATGATGCTAGAAGAATCCGGGAGCCCTCCACGACGCGTCGTCGCCGTTTCTTCCCCACCGGCCGCTGAAGCTTTCCTCCGGTGATTCGAGGTCGTCTGTGCATCCCCGAGCTCGTCGTCTCCTCCAACAACCCCGTCGTGAGATCCTGCTCTGTTTCCCCCTCCTCTCGCGGCATGTCCCTCGCTGTAGGTGCCGTTCCCTTGCTGCCCGAAGCTCGCCGCCGTTCGGGTCATCACCGGCCGTAGCTTCGGTGGCCCCCGAGCCCCCTCTACCGCTGCACTGGATGCGCGCGTGCACGGGCTTCCTCCGGGTGCCCTCCGCGCGCCAAATGGTGTCCGGAGGCACAACTCCGGCGGATTGTCGTCGTGTAGATGGTCGCCGTCGTCCCCGCTCTAGTGGGCGCCGACCTGGCCATCATCAGGGGCTAATACCCCCTCATTAGTTATCCTCCTGCCACTGACCAGTGGGTCCCAAGGTGGGTCAAACCCTTGGTCAGCATGGAGTTTAGGCCCCTGTCACTGACGTGCGGGCCCCACACGTTAGGTTTGACCTGGCCTGGTCAGCGGACCGGCTGACGTCGTAGTCACGTCAGGCTGACATCATATTTCTTTTTCCAGATTGAAAATAATTACAAAAATTGTTTAAAACTTTAAAAATTCATATAAATAAATGTGTAAATCAGATGAAAATAATTTATATATGAAAATTTATCAAAAAATCCAATGAATCCAATGGTGCTTTTATCATGCATGTTAGAGCAACCTATGTAAAAGAACATTGACATTTGCCAATAGGTTATTTTATGGAATTTGAAATGAAGAACAATTTTGAACCTATGTTCAAACTCATTTCAACTTAACTTGAACATTAGTTGCATCAGCTCATCCAAACATACTACCACGCCATGATCATGCATCATATTGTTGCCCTTGCGGGTATTGATTGCTTTTTATCTGCATTGCGGTAGGCCCTGCTTCTGTGGATACCCCCGAGTATTCCAACGAAGGAGAGAACCTTCCCGCTACCCAGCAAGGCAAGCAACCCCCCTTGATCATTCCAATAACATCCCACTCTCTCGCTCCTGCTCTTGTTTATTGCATTAGGACAAACGTTCACTTGCCTGTCATACACGGTAGATGAACCTATTCTTATGCATGACTTGTCATTGTCATAGTAAATAGCTAAACCTTGCAACCTAGCATACCTGGTAGATGCTTGTGCCATGATGTGCTTAGCTTACTTTGCCTGCTATGCTTGCTATGCTTAGAGTTGTGTCAGGTCTGATTCATCTGGGTGATGAACTAGAGTGAAACATTGTTTTTCCGATGTGATAAGCTTATGATGAACCCGATTTGGTAAAAGTAGCGATGAGAGGCTATGTAGGAGTACATAGCGGGTTGTCTCATTAGGACCGTTCTTAGGAACTAAGTTCCGTGTTTGTGATTCAAGACTAGTTACTACCACGCATTGGGTTCCGGTAACTCGACCCCTCTCGAGTTATCAGTCACTTAGTCCTTAGTCCAGGAGTTGCAAGTAGTTTTTGGTGTTTATAGCATCCTGGAGGTCATGTGTAGCATTGCCCCTAGGGGTGGGTTACGACGCGGTAGGCGGTGGCACGATGTACCAAGGGTCACCCGAATGGTGGGCTTGGGAACCCTGCGCACATCGTTTGGGGCAGTAGTGGAAACTTTGGCCGGACTTCCGTGCGGGTTCAGTCTCAAATAGGCGATAGCCTGGACTAGAGGTCTTATGTGATTGGCCGGCTCCCTCGCTGGGCTTCCACTTGAAGGTTGCCGAGGTGCATGGTTTTATGAGCACACAGCGATAAGTTACGAGAGCGTGTGTGAAGAAGTACACCCCTACAGGGTATGAAACTATTCGAATAGTCGCTTCCTCGGATATGGACTACTTGGATAACTTATGTTGTTCATAGATAATCAAATGGATACTCATAAAAATATCAAGACAAGTGTGAGTATCGTGGATGGCACTCTCCCAGAAGTGGGAAGTGAATCCATTGTGGTGTATTGTCATGGAGTTAGTGGACTCATGTGCGATATCTAAAACTTAAACAAAGAGTTAAAATTGTGTAGTGTAGGTTAGCCATGAGTCAAAGCTGGCATTGCTGCATAAACTCCACCACCCCCCTTGTTGATACATGAGCATGAATAGACTAGGTCTGCTTTAAAGACTTGCTGAGTACGTTTGTACTCATGTTTGCTTATAAATGTTGCAGATGAGACCCAGGACCCAACAGGTGTGTTCTTTCTAGATGTCGACGATGTCGAATAGCTGGTGTCCCGGCTATGACCTTATGTCGTGTGGAGGGCTATAGGTAGTCAGGGCATGTGCCTTTTATCCTTTCATCTGTCTGTACTCAGACAGCTTATGCTTCCGCTTGGTTTGTATGAACTTGTTTGTATGACTTGAGTATCGGGTCATGTGACCCCTATCTGTGAGAACACATTATGCAAGGCTCGTCTGAGCCACTTAAATAAAAGTTGTTGAATGGTTCTGTTGTGATGCCATGGTTGTATCTATGCATATCGGGCATGCGTACGTGTAACGTGCAATGTTATGTATGGGATCCGACACCTAGTTGTGTGCCTTCAGTAGTACTCTTTATGGGAAACTGCCTCTTTGTGCTTCCACCGAGCCATGGTAGCTTGCTACTGCTCCAGACACATTGATTGACCGGCATGTATCCTTCTTTGCTGTTGTGTCTGTACCTTCGGGGAAATATCTCACAGTGTAATGGAGTCCATGTAGCCTGCTACGACTCGTCTACGTGCAGTGATGGCATTTATGTCTCACGGCATAATGGAGTCCTTGTAGCTTGCTATAACTCGTCTACACACGCTTGAGGCCAACACCTGCATTGCTGGGTTACGTATGCTTGTTTCCGTACGGATGTGCCACTTGGGTTCTATGACTAGTCATGTCGGCGTGAGTTCTCTGTTGTTTGATTGCCAGTGACATGTTCACATACGCGAGCCAAAAGACGCAAACAGTCCCGGCTAAGGTAAGCTTGCAGCCATGGAGCTTTCCGTGCGTGAGGCTGCAAAGTGATGTGATATGTTACAGTCTGGATTCATATGACTTAGGATCGGGGTCTTGACAGCGTTGGTATCAGAGCCTGACTGACTGTATGACTACCAGGCCAAACCGGTCGAAGTTGAGTCTAGAAACACTATACAAAAGTAGGGGAATTTATTGTGGAAGGGAAAGTAAGGCTCTTTTTACTCCTCTTCCCAAGTTATTCGATTCTAGGTCTTTCTCATCTTTTCTACGGGGATAAGAACTAGGCTTCTCATCTATTTCTTAGGATGACGAGTTACCAACCATGGATTAATAGCTAGCTTGTTTGCAAGAGAATATCGGTACTCAAGTATTGTTGGTGTGACAAACAGATGGAGAAGAGATTTGAGTCGAGAAAGTCGAGTGGTTATGCTTTTTCCAATCTTTTGCAGTTGTCTCAAAATCCCTTTTGAGCAATTACACCCGTTATGCTGTCCAATTTCTGCTAGAGTCTCTAATGTCTTTGCATCATTCTCTGTTTCAGATGCCCCCTCGTCCTTCCCGTCAAGTGGTCCGTCTGACCAGGTGCATCGATGTACCGGGTCACACAGCCATGTTGGCTAGAGTTATGATGGAGGTTGTCTACCGTTGGTACCTAGAGTACACAGTGGAGGAACAACATCGAGATTTCATCCAGAGTCAGTATCTGTGTACTGTTAAGATATATCCTTCATATCCTGGAGCTGCAGAGCCGCTTCACTGGACCTATGGATTAGGTGTCACCATAGACATGGCAGTTCAGGAAGCCGCCTACACTATGCTGACTATCATGAGGTTTCACCATGGTCTTGTTCAGAACACGGAGTTCTGTTATGTTCCTGCTTCCATGGGAGGAGAGATGGTTATCTTAGCGCAGCCTACTGTGATCATTCACATGAGGACCCTAGGCTACAGGTGACCGCTCAGATGTTGGAGAACAGGGATCGTGACGCATGTGCCCTTCGCATGGAGCTTTATGCTACTCGCACACGTCTTTGGACAGCCCTGATGCAGTTGGCACCTGTCGTGTAGACAGGCTATGGAGATTTGGAGATGTTGAACCCATCGCGGACTCATCTGCCAGCACGCGTAGACTGGCCCGATGTTGGAGGCATCACCCCTCTTCGAGGACCGTTGTTGCCGCTAGCAAGGGGACCAAGGCCACATCCGTGTCCTTACGGTTTCTAGGGATCACAGGCTAGAGTTTTTCTGGATCCTTAGGTTCAGCTCCCGGGTCATGGGGGTAACCTGTATGAGGCATTCTACGGTGATGCTTGAGTACGTGGATGTTAGTACTAGTATGGTAGTAGTCGTATCGCCACAGTCCTGCGTGTCTTGTGGGATATGACCAAGGTTGAGAGTTGAGTTCCGGAGGTGTAGATAGATAATGTATAGGAAGCTTGTAATGCCTCCGATGAGTTGTGTCATCTCTCTGTAGTTTGTTTTCAGCTTGGGCTTGTACTGAACTATGTCATGGTGTGTATGAATCATGGTGTTCATAGGGAAGTTGATGTTTCCATGTTGTTGGATGTTTACCCTGCATGACATGTTGTCTAGTACATTCCTTATCTCATGTCTTAGGTTGATGTCCTCTATGTTTAAGCTATGGGTTTTGTTTTCCCAGGATGGTGGCAACTAGGAATAAGCCCATGCCTGCCCCCGAGCCGGGCGAGGGAAGCCACCCAAGGCAAGAGGATCTGCCACATGCTCCTTCTTTGGCAGAAGTGATGCTTGAAGACAAAAGGAACAAGAGAGAGACCAATAGGCTATTGGAACGAATTGAGCAGAACACAGCGTGTGCTCCCCTCAATGATCTCAATGATGGCGTGTCACTCGATGATTTCGTCAGGCTGTGCCCACCTAAGTATCATCATTCAGTCGACCCACTCGATGCGGATGACAGGCTGACCAGCATGTTCCGCAAGATCCGGGCTGCCAATGTGTCTGAGGCCAAAAAGGTGACCTTTGCAACCTACTTCTTGGAAGGACCCGCTAATCTGTGGTGGGAAAATTATGAAGCCATGTGTCCCGCAGGCCCCACACCGACTTGGGCAGAATTCAGTGCAGCATTTCGTACCCATCACATCCCGGAAGGGCTGATGGATTGCAAGAGAGAGGAATTCTATGCTTTCACCCAGGGCAGATTGTCAGTGGATGCCTATAGCCATGAGTTCGGCAATCTTGCTCGCTATGCCTCGGAGGAAGTTTCAATTGATGCCAAGAAATGGGCTAGGTTCCGTAAGGGACTTAACCCTGAGCTCCGTTTGGATTTGTGCCTGCATGAGTGCACAACCTTCCAGGATCTCGTCAACAAGGCTATCAATGCCGAGACTGGACAGACGGACTATGAGGCCACGAGAAAGCACAACTGTGACTTCAGCCTCGCATCTGGCTTGGGCTCCAACAAACGCCGGGTCTGGGTGCCCAACGCAGCTCTGCCGCCAAGATACACCATGAGGCCATCCTTCCAGGCGCCTCGCCCAGTTCAGCCCAACCCTCCAGCTAGGCCATTTGGAGGTCTGCCTGCCAATGTTGCTCCCCGTGCCACCGTGGTCTGCTACAAATGTGGAGAACCAGGACACTACTCTCGTGATTGCCCTCAGGATAATGCCAAGACCGCTGGACGTGGGAAGCCGGGAAAAGCCTTCTATGTGAAGCCAGCTCATGCTCGTGGACAAGTGAATTATGTCTCTGTTGAAGAAGCCATTGAGGATCCTGACGTTATCCTAGGTACGCTCCTTGTCAATAGTCATCCAACATCTGTTCTATTCGATACTGGGGCATCTCATTCTTTCATTTCAGAAAGTTATGCACAGTTGCATAACATGTCTTTTTGTGATATGCCTACTCCTATAGTAGTTCAAACTCCCGGTTCGAACTGGCAAACTTCTAGAGTGAGCCATGATAATGAAATTTTTGGTTGATAGGTTAGTCTTCCTAGCATCTTTGATAGCCCTGAAGTCTTCGAACATCAACATCATCTTAGTCCTAGACTGGATGAAAGCCCACTATGCTAAGATTGATACTCATACTAGGAATGTTCAACTTACACATCCATCGGGTGAGATAGTTAATGTCTCCACTCAAACAGCCAAGTGCCAACTCTATTCCCTCAATGCTAGCCCTCTTCCAGAGTTAGAAGATATTCCGGTAGTCCGTGACATTCCGGATGTCTTTCCAGAAGAACTACCAGGAATCTCTCCTGTCAGAGATGTTGAGTTTGTGATAGAGCTTATTCCAGGGACTGTCCCAATAGCCAGAAGACCCTATAAGATGGCACCCTTAGAGCTAGCCGAACTTAAGATCCAACTCGATGAGGCTTTGAAGAAAGGTTTCATCCAACCTAGTTCTTCTCCTTGGGCTTGTCCCGTCCTCTTCATCAAGAAGAAGGATGGATCGGATCGGATGGTTGTGGATTATCGGCCAGTGACTCTGGTCACCATTAAGAACAAGTATCCGCTCCCCAGGATCAACGATTTGTATGATCAACTCGCTTGATCCTCTGTCTTCTCCAAAATGGATTTGAGGTTGGGATACCATCAAATCAGAATTAGAAACAGGGACATTCCAAAAACGGCTCTTGTTACTCGTTATGGCCAATACAAGTACACCGGCATGTCCTTCGGTTTAACCAATGCCCCAGCCACTTTCTCTCGCTTGATGAATTCGATCTTCATGGAGTATTTAGATAAATTCTTCATGGTTCACCTCGACGACATACTCATCTACTCAAAGAACGAACAGGAACATGTCAAGCATCTAAGGCTGGAATTGATGAAACTTCGAGAGCACCGTCTGTATGCCAAATTCTCCAAGTGTGAATTTTGGATGCCATAAGTGACCTATGTAGGCCACGTTATCTCTGGTAAAGGTATTGCTATCAATCCCAAGAGAGTTCAGGCTGTCCTTGATTGGACTCAACCTGAATCGGTTAAGCAAGTTCGGAGTTTCCTTGGCTTAGCGAGCTATTGATGCCGCTTTGTCGAGAATTTCTCTAAGGTTGCAAAACCTTTGACTGAACTCCTCAAGAAAGATAAAAAAGTTCGAGTGCACCCCACAATGCGAGCATAGTTTTCAGGAGTTGAAAAGACGACTGACCTCTGCTCCCGTTCTGGTACCACCAGACTTCTCTAAGGACTTTGTTATCTATTGTGACGCCTCGCAACAATGACTAGGTTGCATTCTCATGCAAGATCGTCATGTGATTGCATGCGCATCTCGACAGTTGCATCCACATGAGGATAATTATCCAACACATGATCTTGAGCTTGCAGTTGTGGTCCATGCACTGAAAACCTAGCGAAATTACCTTCTGGGTAATCGTTGCGAAATTTACACTAATCACCAAAGTCTAAAATATATTTTCACCCAGCCAGATTTGAATCTCAGGCAAAGACGATGGGTTGAGTTGATTACAGATTATGACTTGGGGATAACTTACACCCCGGGGAAAGCCAATGTCATGGTTGATGCACTAAGTCGTAAGTCTTATTGTAACAACCTGATGTTACAACAAGGTCAACCACTTCTCCATGAGGAATTTCGGAAGTTAAACCTCCACATTGTTCCTCAAGGATTCCTATCCAACCTAGTGGCGAAACCTACTCTTATGGATCAAATTATAGAAGCCCAAAAGCATGGTACCAGAATATCTCGGATCAAGAAAAACATTAAGAAGGGTAATGTTAGGTGCTTCTCGGTAGATGATCGAGGTGTTATCTCCTTTGAGAACCGCTTGGTGATCCCAAAGAAGCAACATCTACGATAATTGATCCTTAAGGAGGCTCATGATTCTCCTCTCACAATTCATCCGGGTAGTACCAAGATGTATCAGGACCTACGCCAGAGGTTCTGGTGGACTAGGATGAAGAGAGAAATTGCCCAGTTCGTTGCTATTTGCGACGTTTGTCGTCGCGTGAAAGCAGAACATCAAAGGCCTGCTGGCACCCTTCAACCTTTAGCTATTCCCGAATGGAAATGGGATAAGGTTGGTATGGATTTCATTACCGGATTTCCCATGACCAAGAGAGGGAATAATGCTATCTTTGTGGTCATTGACCGCCTTTCGAAAGTGGCTCATTTTCTTCCTGTTCGGGAGAGTATAACTACTAGCCACCTAGCGGAGTTATATGTTTCTCGAATAGTCTCTCTTCATGGTGTTCCATTGGAGATTAACTCAGACTGTGGAAGTATCTTTACTTCCTGATTTTGGGAAAGTTTTCAAACCGCTATGGGGACTCATCTATCTTTTAGCACTACTTTCCACCCGCAATCAAGTGGTCAAGTTGAGCGAGTCAATCAAATCCTCGAAGACATGCTCCGAGCTTGTGTTATATCTTTCGGTATGAACTGGGAGAAATGTCTTCCATTTGCCGAATTTGCATATAACAATAGTTATCAATCAAGCCTGAGCAAAGCCCCTTTTGAAGTTCTCTATGGACGAAGGTGTGGAAAACCTCTTAACTGGTCAGAAACCGGAGAGAGGCAACTCTTTGGCCCGGATATGATCCAGGATGCAGAGGAGCAAGTTCGCATTATTCGTGAAAAGTTGAAAACATCCCAATCTTATCAAAAGAGCCAATATGATCGCCATCATAAGGCTGTGACCTATGAAGTTGGCGAGAAGTCTTACCTTTGGGTTACACCTCTGAAGGGTACCAATCGATTCGTTATCAAGGGCAAGTTGGCTTGTCATTACATTGGACCTTTTGACATTTTTGCTAAACAAGGAGAGGTTGCCTACCAATTGGAACTTCCACTGCATCTTTCCAAGGTTCATGATGTCTTCCACGTCTTGCAACTCAGGCATTGCTTCTCGGACCCTGTCCGTGAGGTAGACCACGAAGCGCTTGATCTCCAAGACAACCTTACATATCGAGAATACCTTGTTCGTATTCTTGATCAACCTGAGCGTACCACTCGGCGACGAAACATCAAGTTTCTCAAGGTTAGGTGGTCACACCATTCTGAAAAGGAGGCCACATGGGAAAGACAAGATCGTCTTCGACTAGAGTACCCCGCGCTCTTCCCGATGACTTCAAAATCTCGGGACAAGATTCTTTTGAGTGGGGGTGAGTTGTCACATCCCTAGCAAGATGTCATAGGACAGCATGGGTGTTGTGTCATGTTTCAATTTTGCATCAACATGAAATGGGGACTAAAACAAACCCCAAGCTCACATTGAATCAAAATAATTCAAAGTTGGTGAAAATTCAACAAATCCAAAATGCCCTTACAAAATGTTCCCTATGTCTGATAAATATGGACATGATTATAACAGGGGTCATTTTAAATATTTGAAAAACTAAAGCAATTTAAAAAAATGATAAAGCTACTGAAAAATCAAATATAACATTATCATTATTTTAGCTTTAAAATATCCTGAAACTTTTTAGATGAGTTTGAAATATTCAAACTTCAATATATAAAATATTTGGGGTATTTTAAAATAGCATATGTGCCTGAAATTAAAATAAAACAAATGTCAAAAGTTAGAAAAGAATTGAAATAAGAAAAAGGGAAGAAAGCCCACCTGGCCCAGGGAAGAAGCCGACCCAACCCACCAGGGGCGAACCGGTCTTCTTCCACCTCCGGCCAGAAGGACGCCGGGCGCGTGGTCGCCGCGCGCCGGCCACCTCCTGCCTGTGTGCCCGCCTGGATGGAGGGATAGACTCCAGGGAGACGTCCAGATCGAGCCCTCTCTCCATTTCTCCTCCTCCTAGTCGCCGCTGCTCTCTCTCCCCCTTTCTTCCTCCCTATCACCATGGCCGCCGTCCTTTTAGCCGCCCCCGCACCCGTCTGAGCCCACCAGCAGCCCTGCAGCGACCCCCTCGTCCCCCTCGTGACGCTAGAAGAAGCCGGGAGCCCTCCACAACGCATCATCACCGTTTCTTCCCCGCCGGCCGCCGAAGCTTTGCTCTGACGATTTGAGGTCGTTTGCTCGTCCCCGAGCTCGTCGTCTCCTCCAGCAACCCTGTCGTGAGCTCCTGCTCTGTTTCTCCCTCCTCTTGCGGCTTGTCCCTCGCCATAGGCGCCATTCCCTTGCTACCCAAAGCTCGCCGGCCGTAGCTCCGGTGGGCCCCGAGCCCCCTCTGCCGCAGCGCTAGATGCACGCGTGCACGGGCTTCCTCTGGGTGCCCTCCGCGTGCCGAATGGTCGCCGGAGGCACAACTCCGGCGGATCGCCGCAGTGTAGATGGTCGCCGCCAGCCCTTGTCCGGCGGGCGCCGACATGACCATCATCAGGGGCTAATCCCCCCTAATTTGTTAGCCTCCTGCCACTTACCAGTAGGCCCCAGGGTGGGTTAAACCCCTGGTCAGCGCGGAATTTAGGCCCCTATCACTAACGTGCGGGCCCTGCACGTTAGGTTTGACCTGTCCTGGTCAGCCGACCAGCTGACGTCGCAGTCACGTCGGGCTGACGTCATATTTCTTTTTCCAGATTTAAAATAATTCCAGAAATTATTTAAAACTTTAAAAATTCAGATAAATTAATCTGTAAATCAGATGAAAATAATTTATATATGAAAATTTATCAAAAAAATCCAATGAATGCAATGGTGTTATTATCATGCATGTTAGAGCAAGCTATGTAAAAGAACATTGACATTTTCTAATAGGTTAGTTTATGGAATTTGAAATGAAGAACAATTTTGAACCTATGTTCAAACTCATTTCAACTTAACTTGAACATTAGTTGCATCAGCTCATCCAAACATACTACCATTCCATGATCATGCATCATATTGTGGCACTTGCGTGTATTGATTGCTTTTTATCTGCATTGCGGTAGGCCCTGCTTCTATGGATACCCCCGAGTATTCTAACGAAGGAGAGAACCTTCCCGCTACCCGGCAGGGCAAGCAACCCCCCTTGATCATTCCGATAACATCCCACTCTCTTGCTCCTGCTCTTCTTTATTGCATTAGGACAAACGTTCACTTGCCTGTCATACACGGTAGATGAACCTATTCTTATGCATGACCTGTCATTGTCATAGTAAATTGCTAAACCTTGCAACCTAGCATACCTGGTAGATGCTTGTGCCATGATGTGGTTAGCTTACATTGCCTGCTATGCTTGCTATGCTTAGAGTTGTGTCAGGTCTGATTCATCTAGATGATGAACTAGAGTGAAACATTGTTGTTCCGATGTGATAAGCTTATGATGAACCCGATTTGGTAAAGGTAGCGATGAGAGGCTATGTAGGAGTACATAGCGGGTTGTCTCATTGGGACCATTCTTAGGAACTGAGTTCCTTGTTTGTGATCCAAGACTAGTTACTACCATGCATGGGGTTCCGGTAACTCGACCACTCTCGACTTCTCAGTTGCTTAGTCCTTAGTCCAGGATTTGCAAGTAGTTTCTATTGTTTATAGCATGCTGGAGGCCGTGCGTAGCGCTGACCCTAGGGTTGGGTTACGATGCGGTAGGCAGTGGCACGGTGTACCAAGGGTCACCCGAATGGTGGGCCTGGGAACCCTGCGCACATCGTTTGCGGCCGTAGCGGAAACTTTGGCCAGACTTCCGTGTGGGTTCAGTCTCCAATAGGCAATAGCCTGGACTAGAAGTCTTATGTGATTGACGGTTGTGTACGACTCCCTCGCTGGGTTTCCGCTTAAAGGTTGCCGAGGTGCATGGTTTTATGACCACACAATGATAAGTGGCGAGAGTGTGTGTGAAGAAGTACACCCCTGCAGGGTATGAAACTATTCCAATAGCCGCGTCGTCGGATGTGGACTACTTGGATAAGTTAGGCTGTTCATAGATAATCAAATGGATACTCATAAAAATATCAAGACAAGTGTGAGTATCGTGGATGGCACTCTCCCAGACGAGGGAAGTGAATCCATGGTGGTGTATTGTCATGGAGTTAGTCGACTCGTGTGCGATATCTAAAACATAAACAAAGAGTTAAAATTGTGTAGTGTAGGTTAGCCATGATTCAAAGCTGGCATTGCTGCATAAACTCCACCACCCCCCCTTGTTGCTACATGAGCATGCATAGACTAGGTCTGCTTTAAAGACTTGCTGAGTACTTTTGTACTCATGTTTGCTTAATAAATGTTGCAGATGAGACCCAGGACCCAACAGGTGGGAACTTTCTAGATGTCGACGATGCCGAATATCTGGTGTCCTAGCTATGACCTTATGCCCTATGGGACGCTGTAGATAGTCAGGCCACGTGCCTTTTACCCTTTCATCTGTCTATACTCAGACAGCTTATGCTTCCACTTGGTTTGTATGAACTTGTTTGTATGACTTGAGTGTCGGGTCATGTGACCCCTATCTGTAAGAACATATTATGCAAGGCTCGTCTGAGCCTCTTAAATAAAGGTTGTTGAATGGTTATGTTGTGATGCCATGGTTATATCTATGCATATTGGGCATGTCATGCGTGCGTGTGACGTGCAACGTTATGTATGGGATCCGACACCTAGTTGTGTGCCTCTAGTAGTACTCTTTACGGGAAACTGCCTCTTTGTGCTTCCACCGAGCCATGGTAGCTTGCTACTGCTCCGGACACATTGATTGACCGTCATGTATCCTTCTTTGCTGCTGCTGTGTCTGTCCCTTTGGGGAAATGTCTCGCAGTGTAATGGAGTCCCTGTAGCCTGCGATGACTCATCTACGTGCAGTGATGGTATTTATGTCCCACGGTGTGATGGAGTCCTTGTAGCTTTCTATGACTCGTCTACACACGCTTGAGGCCGACACCTGCATTGTTGGGTTACGTATGCATGTTTCCGTATGGATGTGCCACTTGGGTTCTATGACTAGTCATGTCGGCCCAGGTTCTCTGTCGTTTGATTGCCAGCAACATGTTCACATACGCAAGCCAAAAGATGCAAACGGTCCCGGCTAAGGTAAGGCTATAGCCGTGGAGCTTACCGTGCGTGAGGCCACAAAGTGATGTGATATGTTACAATCTGGATTCATATGATTTGGGATCGGGGTCGTGAAAGGAATGATGCCCGTCTAGATGTTGAACAGGAGGAAGATCCAGAGGAGCGTGACCACGAGACCGAGCACTCCACCACCTGAGTCTGAGAACCCCTAGGGTAGGATCAGTCATGTAGCCCTCATGCGAAGTTGAGTCCGTGTAGTGGTTCATATGAAACCATGTGTGCTTGTTGATTGTTTTTTTGTTTGTGTTCCGATGCAAGTCGCACTTTTGCCTTGGGCAACATGTAAGCGACTCCATCGTCTATCTTATTTTAATATATGCATTGGTCCTTCGACCTTTGTTTTGACACACTTGCACTCGACCAACCCCCTTAGGCGCGCTTTTCCATTGTTGCTTTTCCTCTCGTCTATCCAGTTGTTTGACTTGGCTGCTTCAAACAGGATGAAGACTTCTACCCGCAACAACTCCTTCGCCAACCCTAAAGCCGACAACTCAAGCCAGCAACAGGCAGCTGATGGGGCTGCTCACGCTGGAGGACACCAGGAGCAGCCACAAGGCGACATCCCCTTGCCACCACCTCCACCAGAGAACATGACCATAGCTTAGTTTCTCCACGTTCTCCGGGAGGAACGACAAGCCAACAATGCTGCCATTCAGCAGATGGCTCAAGCCCTTGTGAACAAACAGTAGCAAGGCAGGAACGGCAGTGGCCGCTCCACTTTGTCTGAGTTCATGAGTAATTCGCCCCTACCTTCACCGAGATTGCTGAACCTCTGGATGCTGACGACTAGATCTACACCATTGAGGACCTCCTTGCACTAGTCAATTGCAATGATGACCGTGAGAAGGTGCTTTATGCCTCTCACTACCTCGGAGGTACCGCCCAAGCTTGGTGGGATGGATTCAAGGTCATGCAAGGTGAGCATGTGATCACTTGGAATGACTTCAAGGAAGGATTCTGCACCACCCACATTCCTTTTGGGATCATGGCTATCAAGAAGAGAGAATTCTGAGTGCTGAAGCAAGGAAGTGGCTTTGTCATGGAGTTCCTGTAGAAGATCAACCTGTTGTCAAGGTATGCACCTGAAGATGTCAACATGGAGGCTGCCAAGAAGGAACGCTTCATGGAAGGACTTCAACAGACCCTGGAGTATCAGCTCATTGTTTGCGACTGCCGTATCTTCTTCGACCTGGTGAACAAGGCCCTCAGGCTGGAAGACAAGCGTCATGCCATAGAAAGTACTAGCAAGCACAAGATGATCAGCAAGTATAGCTCCAGCAACCAGAAGCCTTGCCCCTGGCAGCCAGCCCTAGCCAAGCCAACGTATCAGCCACAGCAGGCTAGACCTCCTACGCCTCGTCCGAGCTACCAGCCTCAGCAGTATGCCAATCCCAGGCCAGCTTACAACAAGCACAATAACAACAACGGTAGCAGAAACTACAACAACAACCCTGGGCAAGTCGCTTGCTTTGGATGTGGTGAGCCACGACACATCTCTAGGCCGTGTCCAAAAAGAAGCTAGATGCACCGCGCCCCTATGCGCCAAACCAAGGTCAAGGCCGTGGAGCACCCCCAAGGAACCCCGCTCCCCGCAACCAGCCCAACAATGGCAAGGGTCGTGTGAATCATGTCACCGCAGAGGAAGCCCAGGAAGACCCGGACGTCATACTAGGTATGCTCCTCGTCAACTCAACCCCAGCAACAGTATTGTTTGCTTGTGGAGTTTCGCATTATTTTGTCACCCAAAAGTTTGCACTAGAGAGTGGCATGAAGCCTACACCCCTGGGTAGACGTATGTTAACACAAACCCCGGGATCAGTTATGAAGTCTGGGATAGATTGTAAGGGAGTTGAGATTAACATCAACGGGGGAGATTTCCTAGCAGAACTTAATATCCTGAAGTTAGATGGCTTGGATGTGATCCTAGGCATGGACTGGTTAACCAAGCACAAAGGCTTGTTAGACTGTGCCAAGAGGATTGTCACCATGACTAATAGCCAAGGAGTGGAAGTTAAGTATGTTCCAACCCTGCCTCCACTCAAGCCCCTCAGACTAACTGTCTATAGGGAATTGAGTTGGATCAAGTGCTAGTGGTATGTGAATACCTGGATGTATTTCCTGATGAGCTTCCCGAAATTTCTCCTGACCGCGACATTGAGTTCATCATTTAGCTTATGCCCAGATCAAGACCCATCTATAAGAAGCCCTATAGGATGGGATCTGAAGAGTTGGCTGAATTGAAGAAGCAACTGACAGAGCAGCTCAGAAAACGGTTCATTCACCCTAGTGCCTCTCCTTGGACGAAACTATCAGACTCTGTGTCGATTACCGTTCTCTCAATGAAGTCACAATAAAGAACAAGTACCCATTCCCCAATACTGAAGCCATGTTCGATCTGTTGAACGGAGCCAAGGTGTTCTCCAAGATCGTCCTCAGGTCTGGTACTATCAGCTAAAGATCAGACCCCAAGACATTTCGAAGACGACATTTGTAACCCAGTATGGCCTGTGTGAATACACGGTCATGTCATTTGGGTTAACCTATGCCCCTGCCTACTTCATGAACCTCATGAATAAAATCTTCATGGAGTACTTGGAAAAGTTCGTTGTCGTCTTCATTGATGACATACTCGTCTTCTCCAAGTCTGAACAAGAGCATGAGGAACACTTGAGATTGGTCCTAGAGAATCTTCGAGAGCACCATCTTTATGCCAAGTTCAGCAAGTGTGAATTCTGGCTGCATGAAGTTGGATTCTTGGGTCATGTGTTGACTGCAGAAGGATTGTCAGTGGATCCTGCCAAGATTGAAGCCGTGACTGAATGGCAATCCCCAACCACTATGAAGGAAGTCAGGAGCTTCCTCGGACTCGCGAGATATTACCGCAAGTTCGTGGAAGGGTTGTTGAGCATTTCTCGACCCATGACACAACTTTTTAAGAAGTACAAGAAGTTCGAATGGACAACTAAGTACGAGGAAAGCTTCTAGGAACTCAAGAAGAGATTGACCATAGCCCCTGTTTTGGCCACCCCCGATATTCACAAGGAGTTTCTGATATATTGTCATGCACCAAGAATTGGGCATGGAGGTGTTCTGATGCAAGAAGGCAGAGTTGTAGCATATCTATCCAGACAGCTACGACCTCATGAAGAGAACTACGCAGCTCATGATCTTGAGTTGGCAACCGTGGTTCATGCCTTGAAAACATGGCGACATTACCTTCCGGGGAAGCAATGTGAGATATACACAGACCACAAGAGTTTGAAGTATATTTTCACCCAAAGGGAATTGAACATGAGGCAGCAAAGATGGTTGGAGTTGATCAAGTATTACGACCTCAATGTTCAATACCACCCCAGAAAGGCCAACATGGTAGTAGAGGCCTTAAGCAGGAAGGCTTGTTCCTTGAATGCCATGATTAAGGAAAGCCTACCCGCCCTATATGAAGAGCTTGAAAGCTTCGGCTTGGAACTAGTTCTACCTGGTTTCCTCGCCAACCTCGAAGCCAAGCCTACCTTGATGGATGATATTAAGGAAGCCTAGAAGGGAAACAAGAGCATTGAATGCATCAAGAGGAAGATCAAGGCAGGCAAGGCCCCAGGATTCTCAATGGATGAACATGGAGTTGTATGGTTCGGGAATCGTATCTGCGTACCCAACAAAGAGGAGCTTAAGAACTTGATCTTGCAAGAAGCTCATGACACTCCGTACTTCGTCCATCCTGGAGGAACCAAGATGTATCAAGACCTCAAGGCAAGGTTCTGGTGGCATGGCATGGAACGGGTGATAGGCACATTTGTCGCCAAGTGTGATATATGCCAGATAGTCAAAGCTGAGCATCAGCGACCCGCTGGGCTGTTGCAACCTCTCATGGTGCCTGAATGGAAGTGGGACAAAGTAGGGATGGATTTCATCACCGGATTAACAAGGTCAAGCAAGGGACATGATTCTATTTGGGTCATTGTCGACCACCTGACTAAGGTAGCACATTTCATTCCCGTCAAGACCACCTATGACGGTAACAAGCTAGCCAGCCTCTACATCGAGCATATCGTGAGCCTTCACGGAGTTCCTAAGGAGATTGTGTCGGATCGAGGAACCTAATTCACCTCGAGGTTTTGGAAGATGTTTCAAGGAGCCATGGGCACCAAGCTCTCCTTCAGCACTGCTTTTCACCCCCAGACCGGCAGACAGACAGAACGAGTAAATCAGATACTCGAGGATATGCTCCGCACTTGTGTTTTGGCATATGGAGCCAAGTGGGAAGATTGCCTACCGTTCACCGAGTTCTCCTACAACAATAGCTACCAATCGAGTCTTCAGATGGCACCATTTGAGGTGTTGTATGGATGCAAGTGTCGTACTCCCCTCAACTGGTCAGAGACCGGAGAAGGGTTAGTCTTTGGACCAGACATCCTCCGCGAAGCAGAAAAGCAAGTTCAACTCGTCCGAGAGCGCCTTGAGACTGCCAAGTCAAGACAGAAGAGCTGCGCCGACTCCCACCGCCTAGAAGTGAGTTTCTGTGTCGGTGACCACGTATACCTCTGAGTCACACCTCTCAAGGGAACCAAGCGTTTCCATGTCAAAGGGAAGCTTGCACCAAGATACATCAGCCCCTTCAAGATCACCGCTACACGCGGAGAAGTTACCTATCAGCTAGAGCTACCGTCCGAGCTAGTGGATGTGCACAACATCTTTTATGTGTCACAACTCCGGAAGTGTCTCCAAATTCCCAACCGCCCGGACCTCTACAAGGACATCGACCATCAAGCCATCGATCCTCAGTCAGACCTCACTTATTGTGAGAGGCCAGTCTGCATTCTAGATGAGGCAGAATGTTGCACCCGAAGCCGCACCATCAAGTATTTCAAGGTCCAATGGAGCAACCACACTAAAGCTGAAACAACCTGGGAGCGTGAAGACTATCTTAAATTTGAGTTCGCTTATCTTTTTAGAACTTAGCCTAGGAATCTCGGGGACGAGATTGTTGTAAGGGGGGTAGGTCTGTCACACCCTGTGTTTGTATCACCTTGTTATGCTTGGATTTATAAAATTTGGAGCCAATTAATACTTATTCAGTGCTTGTTGCTTGCTTACTTGTTGATTGTTGTGTATGCCACTCTTAGATTCTATCCCTCTTCATATTCATCTTACTTGACTCAAACTTCTTGCCCAATGACCGTGCCATGTGAATAGTGCCCAAAACTATTTTCATCAAATTTTATTTTGACCAAAAAGGGTTTATTCAAACTAGGTTTTAAAAAAAAATTGAGTTCAGATTTGCACTACAAGTCCTCAAGTTGGGTCGACCCTTTTTCCCCAAAGGCTTTACTTCAACCCTACCATATACATCACTTCCCAAAACCACCAAATATTAATTTTAAAGATTATTGTTATATTTTATTTAAAGGCTTTTTCTTAAGACCAGAAATGGGTTTTCATAGGGAAAAAATATTTAAATGCTTTCAAAATATTTGAGAAAATTTTGGGAGACTCAGTGGACATATATTTTCCATATATATATATATGAGTTTCAACACATGGTCATGTTCAAATCATGGGCAAACCCCCTCAAAACCCATTCTCTCCAAATGAAGCCTTTGGAATATTTCTATAAGAAATATTCTCTATAAATTCCAGGAAATTTTCACCAAGTCAACACTATCAGAGGTGATGATCTTGCAAAGTTTCATCTCAATCCAAGTTGATTTGGTTCATCAAACTATTCCAAACCCGTTCTTGTCCAGATTCAAATTTGAACAACTTTACATTTTGAAGTTTCTCCCCTTGACCCCAAACTTTGTGGACATGTTATAATCACCCAAAAAATGATGCTACACTAAGTGGTGCATCAAGGGTATTAGCTTAACATGACTAGATCTATGGAAACCTTATTATGTTAGTATCTAGGGTTCACAAAGTTTCTATTGTCAACTTTGCTCATTTGAGCTCAAACCTGGTGATTCATCTCATTTTTACCCACCATTTGATCTTGTTAAATTTCACAGTAAGTGGGTAAATTTATCTTGCCCAAACATCCATCAAACACATTCTGGTGAAATGGTAAAGTTACTGTTATCACCATTTTCACTATTTCCCTTGCGTCCAAATTTTTACCACACCCTCTTACAGTGCCCAATCACCTCCAGTAAAAACCTCAGGTCCATAAGCCACTGGAAGATGGGGTAAAACCTCCATTTTCACCTATGGACAGCCCTGGTAGGAACATTTCTACCCTCTCCTCTTACTCTACTGTTTTCCCGATGCATCCAATGCATTTTTCCCTAGCCTAGGTGCCCCTAGATCCCCCTAGATACCTTTGGCCGGGCGCAAAATGCCGTTGGCACTGTAGCCATTTCCCACTTATGGAGCACGCTACAGTACCGATAGGCACTGTAGCCATTTCCCACTGCGTGGCTCTAGCGGCCTCGGGCCTCCCACACGCGCCACTTGGCCCCCCTCGGCATCCGTGCCATGCCACGTTGTCGGCCCCCTCCTCTCTTCTCCTCCTCCACCCTCCTCCGTGCATGCTCGATGCCGCCGCGCTCGGCCAACTATGGGGCTCGCACGCGCACGCTCCCCTGCCCCTCTCTCCTCTCCCTCTGGTCATGGGCGACACCTAGAAACGCCACAGACCCATTCACTCTCTCTCCCGAGCCCTCCAGCGAGCAAACCCTTGGTGGACTCGCGTCCACCTATAAAGGGCCTTCCCCCAAGCCTTCTCTCCCCTCTAGTCGCTCTCTCCCTCTCCCAATGGAGATCCCGTGCCCAGTCCCCTTCGTTTTCAGGATCGGGCACTCGAGATCGATCGGAGCATCGCCACGGTGTCGCCACTGTCGATCTCGAGGTAGCAAGCCCGTATGGCCCTCCTTTACCTTTGGTTGTTCCTTCCTCGTCGCTCTAACACGATTCCCCCTCATCTCCATCCTCTTTGTAGCTCGAGATGGCCCCGGCGACCTCCTCATGAAGCTCCTCCGCCACGGGTTCTTCGTCATCGGCGACTCCGGCCACCTCCGGTGCTCCCTCCACCTCTAGGGGATCGGCGGCTTGACCCTGAGTCCATCACTGCTCTCACCTACCACCGTTGTGCCCCGCGCTGCCACCGGTGAGCTCCTCCCCGTCCTTGTCCCAAGGTGCGAGAAGGACCCGATAGGGGGTCCCACCTATCGGCCTCTCACCTCCCCCTCCCACACTCTCTCTCCACTCGCGGTCGCCGACAGCCAGGCCCTACGCGTTAGGTTTGAACCTGGTCGCGCGTGTGGCTGGCTGGCTGGCCAGCTGGGCCGGCCCAGCTGCTGGCTGCCTTTGGCCCAAGCACACAGGCCCTCTTCCCCCTTTTTCTTTTTTCTTTTTATAGGGATTTTTCTAAAAATCCCATAGATCAGAATATTAGAATATTCCAAAGAATTTAATATTGCCATTTGTGAAAAATGTTGTAAACTTTGTATGTACTATTTTATTTTTAAAACACTTTTTGGCATTTTTAGCCACTGTTAGAAATAGTTTTGAAAACCTTTTTCATAGAAAAATCTTAAACAAATATTTTTTCTTTGGTTTTAGTAATTATCAGAGTAGGGTAGCATTTTAATAATAGCTTTGTGTGCTCTGTTTTTGTGTGATGCTTATTTTTATCGCAATTTACCGCGACGATAGATTGCGCTATTGACGAGGGAGTTGGACCCAAAGAATTTGAAGACCCCGAAGACATTGTTGTGCCAGGCAAGCAGCCCTTTGACCATGTTAAGAAACCATTTTCATTGCTTGTCATATAGCACTTTACTTTTGATATACTTGATCATGTGGAGTAGTGACCACTTCGGTAGGTTGCTTCCGACACTTTTACCATTGATACTTGCATCGTGCATGACCCTACCACCTTATGAGGGTTATGTGGGTGGGTGTAGATAGGATGCTAGTAAATGCTACGCAAGTGGGATCGGGTTTATGCATGGTGATGGAAATAAAGAGATGATTTCAAAGACTTTTCGAAAACCCCTTCGGGTGCCACTAATACCCGAGGGAGATGATGATGAGTTGGGTGTTCACTTGAGAAAGAAGTAGTGTATCGGAACAAGTTGAGGGTGTGTTTTCGAAAACGGAGAGTTTTAAGGTCTGCTCACCATCCCAACCATACATGTGCAACCACGATAACCCTTATGGGATGGGACTCTCTTGATTACTTTGGTGGGTACTGGCAAGGAGCCCGCATTACTAGTGGCGGGAGTGGCTTGGTCACTATCGATACGAGGTCGTGCCGGTATGGACGATCATGCATTGTCTTCACAGGCACCGAGCACACCATTGGTCCCTGCATGGATGCTACGAGTGGTGTACATCATGTGGGATGGGTATCAATCGAGTGGACTCTTTCTTTAGTATAGCCAGCGGAAAGGCATTGCTCGGGTGCTTACCTCGGTTATGTTATATACCGCGAGTTGTGGATGGCACGGAAGTTCCTCGAGTCATGTGGGTAAAGTGTGCAACCTCTATAGAGTGTGAAACTATTTGAATAGCTGTGTCCACGGTCATGGACAGTTGTAGGTCCTTCTTAAACTGTGTCCGGATATCTTCGCAAACATTTGGTGTGTGTGGGTGTGTGGATGTCACAGAGATGACACTTGAGGCAAGTCGAAAGACTTGATGTGATGATTGAACATGATATGTTCAACCCCTGCTTATGATGATATTTGTAACTTGTTCACATTGGTATGTGCCAACTGTTAATGCATGCTTACCTAGTTACTTGATTATGTCATTGCATCCAAAATTAGATTTTCCACAAATTACCTACTTAGTGCTATATCATGCATCATTATTACCTTGTTCCACAACTTGGGTTGCTTGTGAGTACATTCAAAGTACTCATTGGCTGGCCACTAGTTATTTAATTGGCCAGGCATGGAAGAACAGTAGTATGGTGAAGAGTTCGTTGGTGATGAACATGTGAACTAGCATGCTCCCCAGTCAGAATGCCTGTAGGTTAAGGCAGATGGCAATGGGTTCACGCATTCGATCAAGATTTCCGCTGATTGTTCTGTTTAAGTGTTTGGCCCTTGTGGCCCTATCTATGTAAGACTAGACCTTCATGGTCTTTATTTGTGTAAGACGCTAAATGTGGATGTAAGACTCTTGTTATTAAGCTTCTGCGTGTTTAGTGAGCATTGATCTCTGGGATCACTGTACACGTGCATTCAGTGACCACGACTTATCAGTCGGGGTCCCCACATCTCCGGAGCCTCCTGCTCCTCGTGCTCCAGCCTCCCCGGGGTGTCTCCTGCAATCCCCTAGACGACTCCTCCGGACGAGGCCATGATGCCCGCTCTGCGAGGCCCTGGTGTTCCTGGCGATGCCTACTTCATTCTGGGTTAGGGCCGGGAAGCCCTCGAGGGCACAAACGACCACCTTGTGAGGGGGCTCTCGGGGCTCCACTCCGTGTGGCTCCAGGATGACACCATTGTTGCGGAGGTTTGGGGCCAAGCCAAGTCTGCCAAGGCGAAGAGAGAGACGGAGGCAGCATCAGCCAGGTCAGCCCGCGAGGTAATACTAGCCGATGCGGAGACCGCTTCCAGGCACTGCGAAGAGGCGGACGCCTGCCTGAAGGTTCTCCAGGAGGAGAAGTCCGCGCTTTCGGAGCAGCTGCATCAGCAAGAAGAAGACGTGAAGACCTGCAAGTCCGAGCTTGCCGAGGTGACGGCCACCCAAGCCACGGAGCAGAAGCGTATGGACACGCGGGCGGAGGAAGTTGCTACGAAGAAGGTTCATCTCGACACCAGGGAGAAAGCCCTTGTCACGGCTGAGGAGGAAAGGGCTACGGAGCTCAGAGCCTTCCCCTCCGTTGAGCTCCGGCTCCGCCAAGCGCTCTGTTCCCTTTGCTGGGATGGGTTCGCAGAGCCCCTGGCGGCCCCGGAGAGTGGATTCGTGGGGCTCTCTTCAAGGCTTGCCGATGCACTAGAGGGTGCCGTTGTCAAGGTGGAGGCAGTCTTGGAAAGTGAGTGCCTCTATTCTGAGGCTGCGACGCGCGTATTTAGTCACCTCTACCTTCGCGAGCAGGGGTTTAACTTCAGCTCTGTGATCCGCCAGGTCGATCCTAGGTCTCGTGTCGTCGAGGCAGCGGCCATGAAGGGCATTGTGAAAGTGTTGATGAAGAACTTCACTTGTGTCCCCGTTCTTCGGCCTCCTGAAGCTCCAAGGGGTAGAGGTGAAGAAGTTGATGTCCGTGACACCAAGGACGAGTTCCGAGTGGCTTAGACAAGTGGCGGCGATGGTTCCTCCTAATTCCTCCTCCTGGTTTCCTTCGTGCAACATTCATCATGACTTGCGGAGGCATTAGACTTGTTTGCATTTCAGAAACACTTAAGGCTTGTAATAACTTCTGAATTGTGTGGTCGTTCTCTTCGCCTTGTTTCCTCCTTGCTTGTTGTGATGCTCTGTGTTGGCAGGGTCCGGCCCGCGCATACCTCAGCCACCGTTGGGCCGTCCGGATCACCAGCACGGTTCCAAGGGGTGAGGGCTACAAGGCTAACGAGGCCCCTGAGTCGCGATGCTTAGGAGCCCCCTTGATGTACGAGCAGCCATCATGAAGGGAACATGGTGAAGACGGGATTGATTTGAAGGTTTTGAACACCTTGAGTTCTACGTCAGTAGGGCTCGGCCCCACGCATACCTCAGCTGCCGTTGGAACCTTCGGACCACCAAGATAGTTCCAAGGGGTGAGGGGCTATAGGGCAAATGAGGCTCCTGAGTCGCAATGCTCACGAGTTCCCCTTGACGTATGAGCTCTTGCGTCCTCCTCAGGGATTTTGAGCGCTTTTGAGCTCTGTGTTGGTAGGGCCCATCCCCATGCATATCTCAGCCGTCGTTGGGCTGTCCGGATCACCAGGACGGTTCCAAGGGGTGAGGGGCTACTAATAACCCACAACTATAGGGGATCAGTTGTAGCCGCTTCCGATAAGTAAGAGTGTCGAACCCAATGAGGACCTAAAGGTAGAATAAATATTCCCTCAAGTTCTATCAACCATTGATACAACTCTATGCATGCTTAACGTTAGCTTTACCTAGAACAAGTATGAAACTAGAAGTACTTTGTAGGTGTGATAGGATAGGTTTCGAAGAAAATAAAGAGCACGTAAATAAAAACTAGGGGTTGCTAAGATAAAGTAACAATTAAGTTAGTTTAACGAGTGTGGAAAAGTGGTGGTAGGAGTTGCGGAATTGTCCCTAGGCAATCGATAACTAGACTAGTAATCATTATTGCAATTTTATATGAGGGAGAGGCATAAGATAACATACTTTATCTACTTGGATCATATGCACTTATGATTGGAACTCTAGGATGCATCCACAACTACTAAAGATCATTAAGGTAAAACCAAACCATAGCATTATAAGGAATCAAGTCCTCTTTATTCCCATATGCAACAACCCACCTACTCGGGTTTATGCTTCTATCACTCAAGAAACCCACCATAGGCAAGTCATGAACACATTGCACCACCCTACATAGAGGATTCCTCACGCTTGCGTGGCACGGAGGGCACCATAGGACATCACCAATAATAAAACATTCAACTCAAACCAATCATGATCATCAATCAACCCATAGGACAACAAAAATCTACTCACACATCATAGGATGGCAACACATCATTGGATAATAATATGAAGCATAACGTAGCATTGGATAATAATATGACCCAACTAGCGACTGTCATCAGGCCATGTTGATGACGGCACCAAGCAAGCAAGGGAAAAGTAAGTCACCTAATTACGAGTGGCCGACTGTGAATTAAGGGCGAGAAGCAAAACATAGGTAACGCGCAAAAGGTTAACGCCCATGGGGGCCAAGTTTTCTTTGAGCTATTATAGGTACCCAGAGGAAGAAGCAGAGGGATCTAGGCGGAGGAGTCGTTGTTGCCATCCGAGTCGATGGCTGCCACAGCACAGGGGCCGCCTTCTCCCACGGGAGGGGCGCCCAGATGAACTGCACGGCCAGGGCATCCATATACGGGCGCACCCTGTCCTGGAGAGGCCTCAGGATCCCCTCAGGTACCCGCTCCACCACGAGTTGGAGGTCGAGCTGCGTGACGAGGTGGCACAAATTGGAGAAGACGTGCGTTGACGCAAGCTCTAGGAGATCCCATGCGTCGGCCTCGCTGTCAACGTTCACGTGGGAGACGCCAGTCTCCAGCGCCTCCACCACCCTACAAAAGAAGTCGAGGTATCTCCCATCACCTTGCACGTTGGGAGGGAGAGGGCATCCCCGATGAACCGTTCCACCATGTCGGTCGCGCGGCGAGCGATGTCGAGGTATTGCTTGGCCCACTAGGACTCCAGCATCTTGGCGTAGGCCGCCTCGTCGCGCGTGGCCTGCATGGTGTTGACCGCTTCATGGACCTAGGCTTGAAGAGTTGCTAGTTCCGCTTTTGCCTCCGCTCTTGACCCTAAGGGTGGCCTGGAAGGCGGCGGCGGCGGTCGTCAGCTGGGCGCGCAGCGCGTCCACCTCTCCTGGAGCTCGGTGCGCTTGCGTTTCTTTGCCACCGGTGCCCTGGAAGGTGACAGTCAATACTGGTACATTGGACGCGTCAAGAGAAGAAAGGGGGAGGCGACGGAACATTTACTCCCCCACCATGGACCAGCGCTTGCGGACCTCGCCGGCTCCGATGGCTACCCACCGCTGCCTCCGAAGGAAAGCAGGGGTGGTGACGGCCTCATGCGCTCTCCTGCGCCGGCGGTGCTTCCACCTGACGCCATGAACAAAGGAAGAAGCTGCGGAGAGGAAGAGGGTTTTCTCTGGAGTTGCGGGCGTAGGCAGATGCTTCGCGGTGGTTGGGCTCCGTCGCGAGGAGGAGTTTTCATAGGTAAGATCAAGTCCACGAAGTGTCATGGGAGAGCAGGCGACATGCGGCCCTCGGGCTCCAAAAGGGCCGGCTTGATCGACGCACGGCTCTGTCGCACGTCACCTCGCGTGAAGCTGTCAGGTCACATCCGCGTGGCCCGAGAGCAGGAAGCCAAGGAATCGACAGCATTCAAGGAAATGTCATGATGGTCGGCGCCAGCACGGGTGTACATCGTTTTTACTTGGGCGGTTCCTATCGCCCTCGAGGAGCGGGGGCGTTGCCGCATGGGTGGCTGACGCATGTAGATCCTGGTCCACAGGTGTTTGGGGCCCGTGATGCTTCAGGCCGTCCTCAAGGCTTCGCCCTGAAGCCATCTCGAGCGCGCATTGGGCCCGGGGGCTGCTGTCCGTGTTCTGGGAATGGGTGTACCTAGTCTTGCGTGTGTGCGGCCCAGGACATGGCCCACTTCGTCAGCCAGGCGAGGCCTGGCGCGGCACTACTCAATACAAGGCCCTCTTGAGGACCCTAGGCTCGTGAGTAAGAACGGCATCAAGATCAGCAAGGATGGGACTCCTCAAGCCCCCTCCTGAGCGGTAGAGATCTCTATGCAAGGCTGGGCCTTAGGAGTCAAGGGTGATGCAAGGAAGGACAGGCGAGCGCCAACGCGCCAGGCGGCATAGTTTCCTCTTTGGTGCAAAGGGAGCAAGGACGTACGCGGGTTCCCAAAGTGTTGCCCAAAGGTTTCCTTTCTGGTGCCACAAGACCACGACCACCAGCCCTGTAGGGCGGATGTCATCGCCGAGCCCACCACTGCATCACCGACAACTACTTTGCAAGCGAAGACCACCTTTGGACAGGGCGTGGATATACTCATGTACCCCTACAAAATTGGTCATTGTGTGATTCCTTCCCTCCATTGTGATAAGGGAAGAGGACCTGGGCTACTGTTATATATAGAATCTAGGTCGCACCATACACTATAGGAATCTGAGAATTTGTCGTCTGCTATGGCTGACGGCAAAGGGGGGAAACACGGACGGCAAAGGCTTTGCCGTCAGTCAGCTGAAGGCAAACTAGACGGCAAAAAAATATTCGGTGAAGAGGTTATTTGTCGTCTGCTTTTTGTATGGCGGACGGCAAAGAATCTTTGCCATGAGGGAGCAGACGGCAAATAAAACGGGACGGCAAATCACCAGGCTGTCCTGTTAAGTGCTAACGGCAGGCTTCCCCCCTTTGTCGTCTGCCCTTAGCCCCCTTTGACGTCTGCCCCCTCATGGCAAAGGGGGCGTCCCAGCCCCTCTCTTACCCCCTTTGCCGTCTGCCCTTAGCCCCCTTTGCCGTCTGCCCTTAGCCCCCTTTGTCATCTTCCCCCTCATGGCAAAGGGGCACCCAGCCCCTCTCCCTCACCTCTTTGCTGTCTGCCCTCACCCCTTTGCCATGAGGGGGCAGACGGCAAAGGGGTGACCCAGCCTATCTCCCTCACCCCTTTGCCGTCTGCCCCCTCATGGCAAAGGCTCAAAACAGCCCCCTTACCTCTTTTATTTTCTATTATATCCAGCAATTTTCACAATAATCAGGATATATATATATTTGTCAGGAATAAATTTGTTTCCGTACTCATAACCATATTAAAATAACTTGCATCCATAGTACATACATATTATTCAAGTTGCATCCGTACCAAACCATATATTACACCAGTTTCATCCATATGCATACAAAGTTTCATATATATCCATATACTACAATAGTTTCAATACAAGCTTTCGTGAAGCCATGGTACAAGAAATCATATTCAACCATTCCATCAATATAATCCAAGCTTCCCGTGAAGTGAATGTAATCTGCAAAATGACAAATAAGAAAGTTAGAAGAAGAATACTAGATGAAGAAGAGAAGTATATATAGGTTATTTCGGAGAGAACTTAGCTAAGTATAGGCCATTTAATAGCTAAGTTAGGTGGAATAGGTCATCTTGGAGCTACATAGCCTTATTATGTCATTTAGGAGAGAACTTAGCTAGGTATAGGTCATTCTAGAGCTAACTTGGATAAAATATGTCATTTTGTAGCCAACTATGATTATTAAATCCATTTTGACCTTATTATGTCATTTTGGAGCTAAATTAGTCATTTTAATGAGCTAACCAAGGTTCTTATGATGTTTTTACCTAACTATGCTATTTATGTCATTTTGGAGGATAATTAGCTAAGTATGTCTTTGTTGGGGAAAATAACCTACGTACAAGAAGAAAGAGAAGAAGCAAAAAGAGAAGAAGCAAGAAGAGAAGAAGAAGGAGAAGAAGAAGGAGAAGGAAGAGGAGAAGAAGAAGAAAAGAAGAAGGTCAAGAATAAGGAGAAGAAGGAGAAGAAGGAGAAGGAGAAGGAGGAAGAAGAAGGAGAAGAAGCTCTTCTCCTTCTTATTCCTCCTTCTCCTTCTCATTCTCCTTCTTCTTCTCTTCTTCTTCTTCTTCCTTCTTTTCATTTTTCCTCTTTCTTCTCCTCTTGTCCCATTCTTCGGGCTAAATTAGCTAATTATGCCTTTTTGGAGCTAATTATGTCATTTTGGAGGATAATTAGCTAAGTATAGGTCATTTTTTATTAAATAGGCCATTTTGGAGCTAACTAAGCTAATTATGTCATTTTGTTGGATAATTAGCCAATTTAGTATTTTTGGATGAGTCTAAGCTACGTAGAAGTAGAGAAAGAGAAGAAGCAAGAAGAGAAGAAGAAGGAGAAGTAAAATAAGAAGGAGGAGGAGGAGGAGAAGGAGAAGGAGAAGGAGAAGGAGAAGGAAGAGGAGAAGAAGAAGAAAAGAAGAAGGACAAGAAGAAGGAGAAGAAGCTTCTCTCCTCCTTCTTCTCCTTCTTCGCCTTCTTCTTCCTCCTTCTCCTTCTCCTTCTTCTTCTCTTCTTCTTCTTCTTCCTTTTTATATTTTTCCTCTTTCTTCTCCTCTTGTCCTCTTCTTCGGGCTAAATTAGCTAATTATGCCTTTTTGGAGCTAATTATTTCATTTTGGAGTATAAATAGCTAAGTATAGGTGATTTATTATTAAATAGGCCATTTTGGAGCTAACTAAGCTAATTCTGTCATTTAGGTGGAAGCCAAGCTAAGTATAGGCCATTCTAGAGCTAACTTGGGTAAAATATGTCATTTTGTAGCCAACTATGATTATTAAATCCATTTTGACCTTATTATGTCATTTTGGAGCTAAATTGGTCATTTTAATGAGCTAACCAAGGTTCTTATGATGTTTCTACCTAACTATGATAATTATGTCATTTTGGAGGATAATTAGCTAAGTATGTCTTTGTTGGGGAAAATAACCTACGTAGAAGAAGAAAGAGAAGAAGCAAGAAGAGAAGAAGCAAGAAGAGAAGAAGCAAGAAGAGAAGAAGAAGGAGAAGAAGGAGGATAAGGAGAAGGAAGAGGAGAAGAAGAAGAAAAGAAGAAGGTGAAGAATAAGGAGAAGAAGGAGAAGGAGCTTCTCTCCTCCTTCTCCTTCTTCTCCTTCTTCTTCCTCCTTCTCCTTCTCCCTCTTCTTCTCTTCTTCTTCTTCTTCCTTCTTTTCATTTTTCCTCTTTCTTCTCCTCTTATCCCCTTCTTCGGGCCAAATTACCTAATTATGCCTTTTTGGAGCTAATTATGTCATTTTGGAGGATAATTAGCTAAGTATAGGTCATTTTTTATTAAATGGGCCATTTTGGAGCTAACTAAGCTAATTATGTCATTTTGTTGGATAATTAGCCAATTTAGTCTTTTTTTGGATGAGTCTAAGCTACGTAGAAGTAGAGAAAGAGAAGAAGCAAGAAGAGAAGAAGAAGGAGAAGTAAAAGAAGAAGAAGGAGGAGGAGGAGAAGGAGAAGGAGAAGGATAAGGAGAAGGAGAAGGAAGAGGAGAAAGAGAAGAAAAGAATAAGGACAAGAAGAAGGAGAAGAAGCTTCTCTCCTCCTTCTTCTCCTTCTTCTCCTTCTTCTTCCTCCTTCTCCTTCTCCTTCTTCTCTTCTTCTTCTTCTTCCTTTTTTTCCATTTTTCCTCTTTCTTCTCCTCTTGTCCTCTTCTTCGGGCTAAATTAGCTAACTATGCCTTTTTGGAGCTAATTATTTCATTTTGGAGGATAAATAGCTAAGTATAGGTCATTTATTATTAAATAGGCCATTTTGGAGCTAACTAAGCTAATTCTGTCATTTAGGTGGAAGCCAAGCTAAGTATAGGCCATTCTAGAGCTAATTTGGGTAAAAATATGTCATTTTGTAGCCAACTATGATTATTAAATCCATTTTGACCTTATTATGTCATTTTGGAGCTAAATTGGTCATTTTAATGAGCTAACCAAGGTTCTTATGATGTTTCTACCTAACTATGATAATTATGTCATTTTGGAGGATAATTAGCTAAGTATGTCTTTGTTGGGGAAAATAACCTACGTAGAAGAAGAAAGAGAAGAAGCAAGACGAGAAGAAGCAAGAAGAGAAGAAGCAAGAAGAGAAGAAGCAAGAAGAGAAGAAGCAAGAAGATAAGAACAAGGAGAAGAAGGAGGAGAAGGAGAAGGAAGAGGAGAAGAAGAAGAAAAGAAGAAGGTCAAGAATAAGGAGAAGAAGAAGGAGAAGAAGAAGGAGAAGGAGCTTCTCTCCTCCTTCTCGTTCTTCTCCTTCTTCTTCCTCCTTCTCCTTCTCCTTCTTCTTCTCTTCTTCTTCTTCTTCCTTCTTTTCATTTTTCCTCTTTCTTCTCCACTTGTCCCCTTCTTCGGGCTAAATTAGCTAATGATGCGTTTTTGGAGATAATTATGTCATTTTGGAGGATAATTACACGGAGGATTTTCTCTGACTGGTACAGGTTTGCAGGCAGTACATGGCCTTCGGGTAGAAAGCGTCCAAATATCGTCATCATCGCGTCGTAGCATTCTCTGCCTAGGTTGAATTGAGCCTTCAGAGCCATTACTTGCGCGATGGCATCCAGCTGACAAAGCTCAATCTGCTCGTGGAGAGGACGTTTTGAAGACTCCAACGTTTCATAGAAGGCCTTGGTAGATTCATCCATCTCATCGTCTGAATCTCGAGCATCATCAAAGTCTTGCACCATGTCTTCGATCCCCGTACCATGCTCGTCGGTGTGACAACGAATCACCTTAGCTCTGGCACGTTGGTCAGACTCCCATTGAAAAGTCCACACCGTATAATTAGGCGTAAAACCCCACTTCTACAGGTGTTTACCCATTTCAAACTCTGTCTACTTTTTCCAGTTGTCGCAGTTGGGATAGGGGCACCATGTTTTTTGTTGGCCATTTGCAAATGCAGCTCTCACAAACCCCTTGGTTTTTGTTAACCATTCATTGGTCATGTCTTTCTGACTAGGGTGACCAGTGTACATCCAAGCACGATCACTCATGTTGCCTAGCTACCTATGGGTGCACAAGAAATAAATTAATATATAATTCATCACCTATATTCATCCGCTAATCAAGTTTGTTAGTTTTATTACGTCCATGCAACCTACACGCTAATAGGTAAAGATAGGTCCTAATCCCACCCGAGTATGTGTAGATTGGGTTCATTTTCCCATGCTCTGCTCCAGACGCGATGCAGAATT
Organism: Hordeum marinum; assembly: GCA_022496015.1. NCBI lineage: Eukaryota > Viridiplantae > Streptophyta > Magnoliopsida > Poales > Poaceae > Hordeum > Hordeum marinum. The sequence continues at coordinate 232,928,655 of CM039675.1, forward strand.
TCGGCAGCACCTCCCCGCTGTTCTCCTGATACACGTCTCGGCAATAAGCAGAGAGGATTTGTACCCGGAGAACAACAGGGAGGCACTGAAGAAATTCCGCATCGGATCCGGAGCACAGCATACGGGAAAACGAACCCAATCTACACATACTCGGGTTGTCCATGGATAACGTTGGACAATTCGAAAGGATGGCGGTTATAAATATGCAAAGACATGCATATTTATAGATGTTGCCCTTTCGAACGGGAGGCGCATACTGGTCACGCATACTCATGATTGAAGAAACCTATAGCTAGCAAGTTTCATCGGCACGAAGACCGGAATAGAGCAAATTAAGGGGGTAGGAGAAGTCATTTGTGCTCACCAACAAACGCAGGGGCGGAGCTCGTGGAGGTCGTCGAACAACTGCACATTGAAATTCACCCCATCAACACAAATATGATGTTTTTATAATTAACATAATCGGAAAATATGTGACCTAACTCATAATTTACAAAACTACGACCCGTCGGCTTAGTGGCGTCGATGGTCAGTGGTGTCGGGTGTCGGTGGCGTCGATGGTCGGTGGTGTCAGGTGTTAGTGGCGTCGGGGGTCGGGGGTTAGTTGTGTCGGTGGTCGGGGGTCAGTGTCGTCGGGGTCGAGGGTCACTGGTGTCGGGGGTCGGGGGTCGCGGGTTGGGGGTCAGTGGTGTCGGGGGTCGGGGGTAGGGGGTCGAGGGTGAGTGGCGTCGGGGGTCAGGGATCGAGGGTCACTGGCGTCGGGGGTCGACAGTCGGGTGTCAGTGGCGTTGGAGGTCGAGGGTCGAGGGTCGGGGATTGGTGGCGTCGGTAGTCGGGTGTCGGTGTCGTTGGGGGTCGAGGGTCACTGGCGTCGGGGGTCGGGGGTCTTTTCGATCAACAAGATCCCGAAGAGGTGTTGGGGGCCGGTGGTTGGGGGTCAGTGGCATCGGGGATCGGGGGTAGGCGGTCGGGGGTCGAGGGTCAATGGTCAGTGGCGTCAGGGGTCGAGGGTCGAGGGTCAGTGCCGTCGGGGGTCGAGGGTCAGTGGCGTTGGGGGTTGGGGGTCAGTGTCGTCGGGGGTCGGGGGTCAGTGCCGTCGGGGGTCAGTGGCGTCGGGGGTCGACCACTACTTATTCTACTTTTTCTTCTTCTCCTTCATCTTCTTCTTCCTCCTTCTACTTATTCTTCCTAGGAATAAACCTACCACTAAACTAATCTAGCACTAAACCTAGCACTAACCTAATCTTATCTAACTCTAAACCTAGCACTAAACTACATACATAATATAATCTAACAATTAAACAGCAAAAAAGAAGAAAACAAAACAAAAACAAAAACAAAAAAACATACCGGAGGGCGCTAGGGTGCCGGGGCGGCAGGGTGCGAAGGAGGGCGGCGGCCGGAGGGAGCACGTAGGAGGGGGCGGTGACCGAAAGAGGGGGGGGGAGGGAGGAGGGCGGGAGGGAGGGGGGGAGGGCAGGGCTGGCGGGAGGGAGGGGGAGGGGGGGAGGTGCGGGCTGGGGAGGATGAGGGGGGGAAGCGAGAGGGAGGAGGAGGGGAGGCGCGGAGGAGAGAGGGAGGGGGAGGGGCGGCAGGCGGGGCGGGAGGGGGAGGGAGGGAGGGGGGCGGCAAGGCGGGGGGAGGGAGAGGGGAGGGGCGGAGGGGGGGGGGGGGGGGGGGGGGGGGGTGAGGGGAGTGGGGTAGGGGAGGCGGCGCGGCGGCGAGCGGGGGGGGAGGGGCGGCACACGCGGGGAGGAGCGGGAGGGCGCGGCGGCCGGGCAAGGAGATGCGGGAGAGAGTGAGGGAGGGAGAGGGTGAGAGAGAGTGGGGTATAACGGCCGTTAATAGGGGTCTTTGTTGTCTGCCCCTCGACGGCAAAGATGGACACGGCCGACGGCAAAGGCGTCCCGGACAGCAAAGACCCCCCATTTGTACCTGGCAAGGGCCAAGGCCCGGTGGGGCCCACCTTAGCCCTTTGTCGTCTGCCCTGGCCCTCTTTGCCGTGAGTGGGGAGACGACAAAGAACTGGCATATGGCAAAGACACTGTTTGCCATGTGCCAGTTCTTTGTCGTCTGCTTTGGGACAGCAAACGGCAAAGAGCATCTTTGCCATGTGTCAGCAGACGGCAAAGGCCTGGCACATGGCAAATAACTGAATTCCAGTAGTGATAGAGGGGATCCTCCGATCTGATCGAAAACTTAGCCACAGAACACACCACTGCAAGGCAGGGAGCCAAGAATGCACCTTGATCCCCCCTCGTGAGGCTCAAGCACACTATACTAGTTCATCCACTAAAACCTCCATGAGAGGCAATCCACCAAATCAGGGGTAGGGTATTACGCTTCGCAGAGGCCTAAACCTGGGTAAACTGTTGTGTTCATCTTCTTCCTCGTCATCGAACGAGTTCGCCGTTGTGTCCATCGAGTAGCGAGATAGGTCGGGTGAGGCCATAGGAAAACCTTCGCACACGCCTCTGTGTTCGAACCTTAAGGGTTTTGCGAAGCCCGAAATCCGACAATTTTTATTCGGATATTAGCTTTCTCGCGGTGAAAGAAGGGCACCAACCGCCTTATTGGGTGACCACAAGGGGCCAGGGCATGGAGAGGGGGGTAGGCCACGCCCCTGGCTTGTGGTCTCCTCGGGCATTGTCTCGCGTTGATTCTTTTTTTCCAAAAATCAAATATATTCCAAAAAAATCACTGTAATTTTTATCGCGTTTGGACTTTGTTTGGTATGGATATTCTGTGAAACAATAAACATGTAACAAATAGGAACTGGCACCGGGCACTAGATCAATATGTTAGTCCCAAAAATAATATAAAAAGTTGCCAAAAGTATATGAAAGTTGTAGAATTTGGCATGGAACAATCAAAAGTTATAGATACGGCGGAGATGTATCAGCTACAGGCCAGTGAGGCTCCTGAGTCACGATGCTCAGGAGTCCCCCTTGACGTACGAGCAGCTCACATACCTTTTCTCGCCAGCTTTTCCTGAGTGGGGCGCGTGAAGACCAGGTTTTGTGGACTTGGGAAGGTGGCGTGTACCAGGCTTGGCCCGGTAGTAGCCCTCATGCAGCCCCCTCACACGCACATCCTAGGGGAATGTAGCGAGACGGGGCTACGAGGAGCCATCCTAAGGTTAGATGTAGCCGCGGGGGCGCCCTCAATTGTTTATCCCCAGCACGAAGCACAAGGGCTTCCATGTTGCGTGGGCATAGTTATTGGTGGACCGTGTCGTCTGCCAGCACAGAGCATGGGGCTTCCACGTGGGCGTGGGAATGTGGGGCCCTGGATCCTAGCCCCCCAGTCGTGTACATCCCATAAGTTCATACGCTTGGCTTGCACGGTAGAACTAGGAGGTGTACCTAGGAGCTCGCAAGGGCGCTTTGGCCTCGCATGGGCCCTACCTCTAAGGTGGGTTGCGCCTGAATCTTCTTGGGGAGAGCGTCGTCTGGGGTCCTCTAAATTTTGAGAAGCCTGCACCCAATGTGTTCCCAAGGGTCATCGCATGAGAAGGCCAAGTACCAGTGACCCCAAGAGGTGGCATGAACGGGGCTGTCCCGCCAGACAGAGTTCAGCCACTGGATTTATCGACGCTGCAGGGATGGACCCGAGCACAGACACCGTGCCCAGTTTTCTCACGAGACGGTCGAAGGTAGGATCATTCGGGTGCGGCGTCATTCATGTCGGCAAGGAGTCATGTGGGCAAGGTGAAATGTTAGGTAATAGACCACATGCATGAAAAGTTACTGAAATTTGCACAAATGGGGCAATTGTAGGGGGTGTGCCCTAGTCGTTTGAGGATAATGCGGGCCGGTGGGCGCCCTCAAACGGAGTAAACCAAAAACTTACCTGGCATAAACCAAAAAATCACCTCACGACCATGCCACTAAAGAACCAAAGAGGTCGACGTAGCCTGGCCTTGCATCTCTACGAGCTGAATCCTCATAAGCCTATCGCCTCCCGAGGCTTGGGACTCCTGCTCAGTCCGGGCATCTCCTCCAACTCCTCGCTGTGCCTCGCCTGATATGGCGCGAGCATGGCCTGGGCAAGGCGCTGGTACGTGGCACCTTAGTTCATCAGGCCGAAGGGCATGCAAACATAGTTGCATGGGTAGACCCCTTCGTGGTCGGCACGCGTTGGCCAGAAGACGCCCTGGGAAATGGCCTCCATGACTGCAAGCACGCTGACGCAGACGCGCAGCTTGTTGGCCCAACCGACAATGGTGGCTGCACTTGGCGATGCAGGGCACCTTCCGCCCCGCGTGGCCTGTGCCGCCTGAAGCTCCACGATCGCTTCGGTGATGAATTCTTGCGAGCTCGGCACCTCGCACCGTGCTCCTGGCTTGGGCAAACACACGCTAGAACGCACCTACAGGTTCTGCCCAGATGCCTCCCTCGTATGACCGGTCAAGCAGCTAATTTCGCGGACAGAAGCCCGTGAGCCCGAACCGAGGGGGGCACTGAGCGCGTCTTCCTATGTGATGTTGGAAATGGCCTCGTTCTTGGGAGCTAAGCCTAAGGCACCATCCTTGGAGGTTCTTTCCTCCTGGTGCCCTGTGGGGAGAAGCTGCCTCTTCTTCCTGGGGGCTCCCTCACGAGGAAGGGTGTCTCCTTCGCCATCCGAGTGCTCGGACGTTGCTGCTCGGTAGGCATGCTCGAGGGAGCAGACAACGTACTTCTCTTTGCAGGTAAACGGTGATGATGCCACCGCTTCCCAGCATCTTGAGAATGTTGTAGCCATGGTGAGTCACCACCATAAACTTAGCGAGGTCTAGATAACCAAGTATTGCATTGTACGGGAGGTGGATGTGGGCGATGTCGAAGACAATGATCTCGGTGTGATAGTTCTTGCACCCTCTAAAGGTGACGGGCAGGCGCACTTTCTCGATGGGGACGGTGGACCCGTCAGTGACCCATGAGAATAGCTTGGTCAGCATAAGCTGGTCATACGGCACATGGAGCAACTTGAAGGCCTCGATGGAGAGGACGTTGAGTCCTGCTCCGCTGTCGACGAGGGTCTTGGTGATGAGGACATTGCTGATGGTTGGCATGCACAACATGGGGAGTGTGCCCACCATGGCTGAACACTGGAGCTCATCCTTCGCATCGAATGTCATTGCAGTCTGGGACCACTTGAGAGGGCACATGGCTTCGGGCTTTGGGAGGGCCACGTTGACCTCTCGAGTGAACTGCTTAAAGATGCGGTTTGATGTTGGGGCTTGGGCACCACCCAGGATACAGGCTATCGCCCTGACCACCTGGAAGCCCTTAGCCTCGTCATCCTGGTTGTCCTCCTCCTTCCTTCTAGAAGGTGGTGGTAATGGTGGTAGGACGGCCTGACGAGGGCAGACCTCATGAGGCTGGCCATGGCGTGACCCCTCCGGAGGGTCATTGCGCTAGCGGTCCTCCAGAGGCTGATCGCGCCAGCTGTCCTCCCGAGGCCAGTCTCGCCACTCTTGGTGTGGCTCCCGACTATCCTAGCGGCCTCCGCCACATCCTAAGCCGCGGTCACTGCGTCCCGGGCGCCGTCTGAAGTGCTTGTCACGGACCAGACTGAGCTCCTACCAGTCGATGGTGTCGTGGAAGATGTAGGATGGTCATCGTTGTGAGGGTGGTTCCTCGCCTTGGCTGCGCTTCACTTTAGTCTTGGCCGCAAGCGCAGCAGGTGCCTTGCATTTCGCCTCCTTGTCCTTGTCCTACGTTTCCTCTGCCTCTGATGCTAGAAGCTCGCGGAGCAAGAGGCGGCCATCCTCAGCCTTGGCACACTTGTTCGCCAGGTTGAACATCTCCAGGGCTAAGCATAGTTCGTCGTGGATGGTGAGCTCTTCCTTCATCTTAAGGTCCCTCACGCCATCAGAGAACGCGGAGATTACGGCCTCATCCGGCGCCCTCGGGATCTTTAGGCGGGTGATCGTGAAGTGTTGTATGAATTGTGCAGGGTCTCTCCCTCCTACTGCTTCACACGCCGCAGGTCGTTCACGGTGGGCGCATGGTCTTGGGTACCTTGAAAGTTGACGACGACGCGCTTGCGTAGGTCGTCCCAGGAGGTGATGGACCCCTCGGGGAGGTTGAGGAACCAGGAGAGTGCGCCACCCTTGAGCGCCATGGCAAACCAGCTCGCCATGACCTTGTCGTCGCGACCTACCGCCTGGATGCTTAGCGATTAGAGTTGTAGCAACTCAGTAGGGCCTCGGGTGTCGCCATAGCATGCGGGTAAGTCGGTCTTGAACTTGTAGAGCCACACGGTTGGAAGAAGCTCCAGAGCGGTGGCATGACACCCCACCGGCCAAGTGAGTGACACGCCCTCAGTGGGGGCCTGGTCCTGACGCTCCTAGGTCCGCTTCGAGAGGTGCCCGGTTACAGTGTTGGTTCGGCGGCACAGGGAGTGCACACATGTCGACATGCGGCCTCGACACCATGTGGCAGCTTACTTCGTCTCTTGCTCTTGCTTGCGGCTCTCGAGGTCGGTCGCGCGGTCGTGCTTCTCGCCTTAGCTCGGGGTTGACGTCACATTGTGGAGGAGGGGGCAGCACATCATGGGCCCCGTCGTCTTCCAGAGAGTGCTGGGGCCAGAACGAGTACGAGAGCACCGAGGCATCACCTGCAACACTGACGAGCTACGCAATGTGCCCGAGCCAGTCGTCATGGCGGTCGGGAGTAGGTCTATAGTGCAACAGCTCGCGCGCCATGGCGAGCGTGCCCGACCCATGTACCGGTGCGGGATGAGTGTGGGATGACGACCCGGTAGCTGGGATGATCGACAGAGTGGTAGTGCGGCCATCGCGTTGCGGGGTGATCGACTGGTAGGAGTCTTGTTGATCGGGGGCCTCTGGGCCCGTTGCGGAGTTGGCCACAGGAGAGGGGGACCGGCATGTGGCATCTTGATCCACTGGCACCATCTAAGCGACGCGGGCAGCTCAGTGCTTGGCGCGAGCCCAGCGAGCGTGAGACATCAGAGCGGTGAAGCGTAGGAATAGCACGGCGTGAGAAAGAATTCAACACGTCCACTACCTGGCGGTCCAAATGTCGGATTTAGGACTCTGCAAAACACCAAGAAGTTCGAACATAGGGGCGTGTGCGAATATCCCCTATAGGCTGCCCTACCTAGCTCGCTACTTGATGATTTTTACGACGAACTCGCATGATGACAAAGAAGCAGATGCACACGGTGATTTACCTAGGTTCAGGCCGCTGTGAAGCATAATACCTTACTCCTGCTTTGGTGGATTGCCTCACGAGGAGGTTTGAGGATGAACTAGTACAGTGGTGCTCTCGTGGTGTTTCCTCTCTTTGGTTGCCTCTCTGTTGTCTCATCCCTGTCTACAGTGCAGCCTACTCTCTATTTATGGTACCCCCGGGTCCTCTTCCCTTATCGTCATGGCGGGAAGGGATCCCACAATGGCCAAATTCAAAGGGGGGATAGGAGTACTCCTTTATCCTGACGAAAGGTGGTCTTCGCCAACAAAGTAGCTGTCGATGATGTAGATGTGGCTCGGCGATGACATCCTTCCTGCTGGCCTCGTAGTTGTTGTCACGTTGCACCGGAATGAAACCTTTGGGCGACGCTTTGGGAAACCACTTCTGTCCTCGCCCCCCTTTGCACCGAAGGGGAAACTGTCCGCCTGGCATGCTGGCGCTTGCCTATCCTGCCTTGCGTCATTGTTGGCCTCCCGAGGCCGAGCGCTACATAGAGTTCTCCACCGCTCCTGAGGGGCCTAAGGAGACCAGTCCTTACTGGACTTGATGGTGATCCCCTCATGGGTTCAGGTCCTCACGAGGGCTTTGTCTTGAGTGTGGCCTTGTCAGGCCGTGCCTGTCTGACAAAGTGGGCCATGCCCTGGGCCGCAGGCAGGAAGTTATGGGTACCCCCGTTCCCAGAATGTTGACAGAGTCGGTGTCTAGCCCGACCCGCCAGATCCAAAGAGTGCTCTGGATGTAGACGGGTTCTGAGTTGCCACGGTACCTACCATGTAGAGAACGACCTGTGTAGGCAATTAATGGCCTTCCTCAGGGGCTTGAATCTCCAACAACCCCCCGAGTCTGCCATCGTAGAGAGGAAAAATTGATTGAGTTTCTCTCATGGAAGAGTCACCATCTGAGCCGGCGAGAATGTCATCTCTGCCTGCCGGCAAATCCGGAGGCACACTCCCTGAGTGAAACCGATGAAAACATGAAACCGGCTAGTTTCATCCCAACCAGGTCGGCATGCTGAGCTGGTTCATCGATGTTGATGTAGATGCTCGGTTCAACAACGGTAGTCCCAATCCTACCAAAGCGGACCTATTGTTCATGCTCGGTTGAGCCAACCATGATACTCCAGATTCGATTGTTGATGCAGATCTTGTCGCGGTGACTCTTGATCATCTGATCAACCGCGAACTTCTGAACCCTGGACAGGTTCCCTTTGAGAACTGAACCCCACCGGGCGAGGGCCCCGCGATGGGTGCCAACTATCACGGTTTTTTCGTGGCATATGTCCTCGTGCAAGGACTTAGGCGTGAGCCCATCAGAGCTGGGTGGCGACTCAAAGGGGTTGAATGATATGGGAGGTGAGTTTACCCAAGTTTAGCTCCTCCGATGGGGTTAATAGCCTACACCTGCTTTGTATCTATATTGATGGTGGTCTCGATTACAAGGGTGCAGAATAGCTAACCTAGCTTTCAAGGGTGTCTAACTCAAATCTTTTGGCCCTAAGGCTTGCCTTTATATAAAGGTCAAGACCCTAGAGTCCGAGTCATATCTTGACTCGTAACCTATCATGTCTCGACCCGTGGGCCTTGAGTCACCGTCTCTACGTGCTTGGGCCGCCTGATAGCTTACTTAGTAACCGCCTTGTTCGTCTAGTATTCACGGCACAACCCATCTTGAGCATCGCCCAGAGCCACATTATATCGCCCCGACCCATTAGGGCGGGTCATATCATGGGGTTATATCCCCGACAGTCAGCTTGACTAACTTTGGTATTTTCCTAAAAGGAGGGTGCATCAGCAACATCAATAAACAACTGGCCAAGAGAGTCAAGATCTACCTCAGAATCTTCTTCTGAATCGTTTTCATCTGTTGGGTCCTCGGCTTGCTCAGGTTAAGGATGAGTGGGTTTTTTGCTGCTAGCCTTTAACCACTCAGAGTTCACCTATATAAAAAGAAGCCAGAAAATGATTATGGTAAGTGTCGTGGTTTTGTCACGGCAGAGGTCATAGTGAGAGGACTTAGGTTTGAGGCCTTTGCTATTGTTGGATTTTGGGCTCCCCAAAACCATTGAGGTTCGAACACAGGGGTGTGTGCAAAGATCCCCTGCAGCCTCGCCCTACGTAGCTCGCTACTCGATGGTTACCACGTAGAACTCACATGATGACGAGGAAGAAGATGAACACGAAAGTTTACCTAGGTTCGGGCTGCTATGACGCATAATTCCCTACTACTACTTTGGTGGATTGCCTCTCGGGGAGGTGTGGTGGATGAACTAGTCAGTGGTATCAAGCCCCGAAAGGGTGCTCAAGTGGTTTTCTTGGCTCTCTGCCTGGTCTCGTGGTTCGTCGAGAGGCTAAGTCGTGAATTGAATCCCCATCTATGGTGTGACCTAGCCTCTATATATAGCAGTGGCCCCGGTCATCTTGCCTTGTCAAAATGACAAGAAGGGATCCCACAATGGCCAAATTTCAAGGGGGACAGAAGTACATCCACTCCCTGTCCAAAGGCGGTCTTCGCCTACAAAGTAGCTGTTGATGACGGCATCGTGGGATCGGCGATGACATCTGCCCAAAGGGGCTCGTGGTCGTGGTCTAGTGGCACTGGAATGGAAACCTTTGGGAGGCGCCTCAGGAACCCGCACACGTCCTTGCTCCCTTTGCACCAAAGGGGAAACTGCACCGCCTGGCGTGCTGGTGCCCGCCTGTCCTTCCCTGTGTCATCTATTACTCTAGAGGACGGCTTTTGCATAGAGATCTCCGCCGCTCCGTAGGGGGCCTAAGGAGGTTCATCCTTGATGGTCTTGGTGTCTTTCTTCCTCACGAGCTTGGAGTCCTCGCGGGAGCCTTGTCTTGAGTGGAGCCGCGCCAAGCCGTGTTTGGCATACGAGGTGGGCCCTGCCTTGGGCCGCAGGCAGGCAGGTATGGGTATCCCCATTCCCAGAACGCCTGCAGCTACAAGAGTGAGCTAGAAGGGGTTGATCGGGACAAGAGACAAAGGTTTACCTAGGTTTGGCCCCTTGGGAAGTGGTGAAAGCATATGTCCTGCTTTGTGTTGCCTTGACTCGATATCGATTACAAGGGAGCAGATTCGCTTGACCTAGTACTCGACCGGTTGTTTGGTAAACTAAGCCACCACAGGGGCTCGCCTTTATATAAGTAGGTCGAGGCCCTGGGCTTACAAGTGTCCAGACCGGCTTATACAAAGTATCCAATCACGTCTCTAAGTTGTCTTGCCTTCCTGGGAAAGTCATCTTCCGGGCGGCTCCTGGGCCCGGGTCTCGCACTGTCTTTCGGCTCTGGGCCTCCATCCGGCCAACCTGGCGAGTCGCCTCTAAGCTTTTCTTCAATCTTCAGGCCTACCTAGGGCCTTGAGTATTAGTCGCCAGTAGTGACCTGGCCCCTTCTGGGCGGGTCATACCACGGGGTTATGTGCCCAACATTAGGCCCCAAATTGATTTGAACCAGTTCAGGTTAATCTTCAAGTCCATTTGGTGGCGAGTCTCATATCTTTGTTACCTAAAAATAAAACTTTGTAACCCGTCATATAAAATGTACGATGTCATATTGGATATATCCAAAAAGATCTTCATGACGTCACAAAGTATCATCGCATTAAACGGTCAACCCGAAAATTGAGGGGTCTTCTTGGTCAATCATCATTGCATGTCCTCGATTCTCACGTGGACCGTTGCTGTCCGATCTCATAAATAGGCGGGGGAGGGGGTCCCATTCCTGTTCACTTTTTTGGTGCCGCTGTCTGTCTTCTTCTTCCTCCTCCAGCGCTTGCGCGAGTGAAGCTCCGCCGTCGTCGCCAGACCTTCCCCGTCTCACGAGCAAAGGCTGCGCCATCAACCCGATTTGACCAGAGTTCACCTACATTCGGCCCCGTCCTCGGCACCCTTCAGGTTCCTTCCTCTTTACCTCATAGATCCACATTCGTTCATCAGAGTTCTTCTGAGTCCGCCGCCGCTCGTCGGAGTATTCACCGTAGATCGGAAAAAGGAAACATCTCCAGGCTCCGAAATGCTAGCCAACTCATGCGGTGCTTGCTTAACACGTATCCCTCACTCAACATAGATCGTTCTTGAATAGAATCCACACATGAACTGCCTGTTCTTCCATTGACATTTTTAGGTTTAGACTATATTTCTTTTTATCTTGTCAGTAGATCTTGTAGTTGCTTCCGTTGTTGATGGAATCTGTCTATACACACTTAGTAAAAAATTCTGACATTAGCTGTCTTTTGACCCGTCATTGCACCGCCGACTCTTCTTGTATCAACTCTAACTTGCCTTAATCCTATAATAGATGGCGTCTTAGAATATATCCATAACCCGCCGAATGTCGTTGCTGTCTCAACCATAGTTGCCCTTGTGGCGTGGTTTTCTTAACCCACCATGTCTTTTTGTTTTTCCATAGAGTCTAACCCGCCACCATGGACAAAGCCCTTGCCTCTTGCGACTGGGTCAATTCTTGGGTCACCGAGGCATCTTTAAAGGAGTTTGTGACCATGGGAGCCTTGTCGTCTCAAGAGATCATCCATTCGCAGGTTCCTAGTAAAGAGACCAGTCTCGTGCCTCATGAATGGGAAGTGGTCGTGTTCACATGTCACCTTCTCCGCGGCTTCTCACCACCCGGGCCAAAAAACTCCGAGACGCCCTACATTTCTACAAACTCCACCCTCAAGACATTGGCCCCAACTCTATTACCAATTTGTGCCAATTTCAGGTCATCTGTGACGCCTATCTGCAGGAAGAACCAACTGTTGACCTCTTCCGAGATTTTTTCTACCTCAACGGCTAGACCGAGTTAGTAGTTGGGCCGAGTCTTGAGCTCGGAGGTGTCTCAATCCAGAGGTGAAGAGACATGTCTTTCCCCACAGCCGTCCTTCCCAGCCATCCCAAGGATTGTAACTGCACTTGCTTCTATTGTAGAGATACCTCCTCGGCTGGAGAAAATCTGCTGTCCGGTTATCGTCCTTTGTGGATCTGCACTAGCACTGAGCTTACTGAATTAATGAGTGTCGTGGAGCGTGTCAAATATGCTCCGGCCTTTCTAAAGACCCAGGCTCTACTAGATAATGGATTAACTGGTGTGGATTTGATCCACTCCTGGGTCAGCTGGAGGATTATGCCGCTAAGCCGGCATGATAAATTAATGTGTTAGTATTTCGGCGAAGTGAACGATCCTGTGTGCTTGAACTAGACGCCTTTGACCGAGAAGGACCTCAACCCTATCGTCAAGTAACTTCTCTGAGAGCCTCAAGCAGCATGCAACCAGACCGGGTTGAAGCTGTTCTGTGCTCTCAACCCGGCCCCTGAGGTAGAAATCCTTTGAACAAACTGTTTGCTTTCTCCAAATGTTGTGTCTCATATTCTTTTTGATCCTTCTATGACTCATATGCAGGCAAAATCCCCCTTCTGGAAGAAGAAATTCACCGCCATTTCCAAGAACAAAGTTAAGGCGACTAAGACATGTGTTTCGGGTCATAAAAGGAAAACATCCGCCCAAGAGCTGCTAGAGCTTAATGACTTAGAGGTATAACTTGACTCTCTTGGCCTTCTCTTTATGCAACTCGTTGACAATAATTACTCTGACGAAGCAGCAGAAACAAGCCATGCTGATGTTGTAGAGGTAACTATTGTCTCCTCTGACTCGGGACTTTTACGATTAAAGAAAACACAGCGGGCTTTCCAGAAGGTAAAATGTTCACACCCTCTTGCTCACTTGGATCCCAACTTTCTTTTGAAGAAGCAGCAAGATAACAATAGACGTCAGACCCGGAGCACTGACTCTGAAGGTAAAATGCTCCGGCTCCTCGAAAATAGTGCACTGAGGTATTTCATTACCTTGAGTCCATTTCTTCTATACGCTAATCTTGTGTTGCAGCTTACTAACTTGATCTTCCTAAGTTAGATGAGGCGGCTCCTCTTAAGGAAGAGAAGATTAAATTTGATCTTCCTAACTTAGAAAAGCTTACTACTGACGAATTACACTCTAGCTATCTGAGCCGTCTCTCTACAAGACGGGACATGGAGGCCAACTTGGTTGTTATGATGAAGAAGAAATACGAGGTACTCCCCTTCCCTTGCCTTTCCATTTATACTTACGTAGCCCCGAAGATCCGGTTTACCTTGCAAAAGGTCAATCGGGTCTTTAATCACTTGTAGATGTTTGATTAATCACCTTGTAGCCCCCAAGGGTCGGGTCATTATTTAAATAATGAGCCGACTCTCAATAGAAAATAAGAGCCAAGTGTAGCCCACAAGGGTCGGGTCATTATGAAATAATGAGCCGGCACTCAACATAGAATAAGAGCCAAGTGTATCCCCAAGGGTCGAGTCATCTTCCTCAAGATGATCTAGGTCTTATTTGAATTATAACCCTTGGAAGAACTGATACACATTAGCCCCCAAGTGTCAAGTATATTGCCTGCAATCTGCTTGAGACTTGTAGTGTCTTTATTCATTGCCCCTAAGTACTTGTCATACATTAATTGCTCAGGCGGCTTCAAATGAAAATAATCCTATTCTTGATCACTTGCACTTTGTAGGAATCCTTCAATGCGGCCTAGTCTAGCTTGACTGGCCTGAGAAAGATCGGACTTTGCAACAAAATGCCCAGGCTGAGGCTGAGGAAAAATGGCCACTCTCCTCCATAGAGCACGAAAAGGCAGACTTCGAAGCCTACAAGCAAATAGTTGAAACAAAACAAGCCGCCTTAACCAAATAGGCAGAAGACGCCGAGGGTCAACTACAACCCATCATTGAAGAGCTGAACAATCTGAGAAGCCACATATCTCGGATGACTGAAGCCGTCTTTGGTAAGTGTTGTTAACTATAAATATTCCTTTCAAAGAGTCTGTGAAATTTTCACCATGCGGCTTATAACATCTAACTTAATTCCAGGCTAGCGAACTCGCCAGCTTTCAATCGATAGTCTGCTAAAGTTGAAGGCTTTATACTCACTTACTGAGCAGCTGTATGCCAGATCCCTTTTCACCATCAAAGTTGTTATGACTGAGAAGAGCGTTCCAAAGTTTATGAAGGGTGTGCTAGAAGTCATGTCCACCATCCCGAAGGAGATAGAAGAGCTGAAGTGATCAACCACCCATAAGGGTGCAATTGGCACTTTGAGTCGGTTACTAGCTTATGTATCCGAGCTTAACTCGGTAGATATGATGGATGACTTTCCCCAACATAAGGACGACGGCTTAGATTTCCTTCAAGAGGACTACGCCCGTTGCATGAAGGCATCACGAATATTAGCAAGCCGGCTGGCCGCAGAAGCTGACCTGTCCTCCTATCAGGTGGCTTACTCTGAAGAGAACAAACAAGTTCAAGGGACCACTATTGAAGTGAAATTCTTGATCCCTCACTGTCGTAAGCACCTCTTTGCCCCTGATGTTGACCCATCTCCAATCTTGCATGAAGAAGCTGAATTTGAAGCTTTAACAAACTACAGCTGGGATGTGGACAACCTTCAGATCCAGAAGACCGAAGACCCGACGCAGGATGACCTGGTGGCGAGTTAAGTAAGGAATTGGCTCTATATGAAGGTAACACGGTCCTATTGATTCGCCGGGATATAATTTTTGCGAAAAACTTAAGTCTTGTAATAGTAGTAGTTGAAACTTATTCCCTTTATCGTGCCTTCGTGCATGTTTGGAGTTTTGAATAGCTTATATACTTATCCACCCTTCATTTATTCTGGCTATGATCATCTTTCCAAATGCTTGGTGGCGGTTTATAATAAAAGACAAGACCTGCAAAATAACAAGAAAGAAAATATATTCTCTATCATTGTTTAGACGGCTTTAAAGGCTCAGCCCAAAGAGGTTACCTCTTGTTTCATACTCTTTGAGAAAAAACTCCAGCTTTGTTGTTTTCAAAAACTTAGGCATGACTTCCCAGAACTCAAATGCCGGCTCTCACATGGCACAGATTTGTCATTTTAACCTTAACTAGTTTAGGGTCTTAAAAAGATTGACTGTTAAGAGTTCAACGAGCCATATAGCGGAGAGACTACACAGGGAATGAGTGCCCCTAAAACCCATAAGCCAGCTCTCACGTGACATAAATTTATTGTTTTAACCTTAAATAGTTCAAGGTCTTAAAAATGTTGATTGTTTAAGAGTACGAACGGGTCACATGGCGTTGAGACTACAGCAGAAGGGAGAGTTTATCCTAGCTTTCTGTAAGCCGTCCCTCCCGTGATATAAGTCATTGTTTTAACCTTAATCGGTACAGTGTCTCATTGCAAGATTGATCGTCAAGATCGTTGACTAGTTCAGGGTCTTTATTGCGAGATTAACTAATAAGAGTTCAGCGGGTCACATGGTGGTCTGGCAAGTCGCAAATAGGCAGGTTTAACCCAAATATGGCTTGAAAGCAGGTCAAGAGGGTGTGAAAGCTAAACCCAATGGGTTGGAAGCCCCCAAGTGACCTGTTGAATTATCAACTCTTTTGCAAATCTTGTTGCACGAAAAAGGCAGAGGTCCCAAATTGTGGGGATGCCAACTTTATTATATTAAAAAGTTATATACAATGACAGATGTATGTACATTGATGAGTGCCAATGACTCAAGTATAGTAAGGACGGAGTTGAGCCATATTCGAAGGCATGTTGCTTGGCTGTCCGAAAGTACGTGAATCATCGCTCTCCCGTATACCAATGAGGTAATACGACCTATTGTGGTTATTCTTGTTGAACATAAAAGGTCCTTCCCAAGGGTGGGATAACTTGCGCATATCTGTCTAGTCTTGAATTAGACGTAGCACTAAGTCGCCTTCTTGGAATGTCTGGGTCTTGACTCTGTGGCTATGATAGCGACATAGGTCTTGCTGATAAATCGCGGATTGTCCTGGCATGATCACTAGAAGAGTATGTTTGAGGGGAGTGAATAGACTACTAGCAGGAATATGAAATCTACACAAGGGCAAAGTTATGTGTTGGCCGATTTTAGCAATTATAGAAAGTCTAGTACACCCTATACATGCAAGTCATCAAGTATAGCAGTGGAAAGTAAAGGCATTGCACATGGAAGTAAGGAGTACAGATAGGAAGATCAAACGCATGAGGGACACGAATATTTTTCCCGTGGTTCTATTAGGTGGTGCTATTGTACGTCCACGTTTATGGAGTCGTCAACCCACGGAGGGTAATGGTCACGAGAGTCCACGGAGGGTTCCACCCGTAAGGGTCCATGAAGAAGCAACCTTGACTACTCCATAACGGCTTCCGTCCACGGAGGACTAACCTAAATATGGGTAGATCTTCACGAAGTAGGCGACCTCCTTCCCCTTACAAACTTCTTGGTTCACTCCACAACACGAAGTAGGAGGCTCCCAAGCGACACCTAACAAATCTAGGAGGCACCACCCTCCAAAAGGTAATAGGGTCAATAATGTTGATGAACTCCTTGCTCTTGTGCTTCAAGATGATAGACTCCTCAATACACAATCACTCTCTCATAGATTTGGCTATGGTGGAAGATATTGATTGGGTGGAAAGCAACATGGGAGGCTAGAGATCAAGATTCATATGGTTGGAATGGAATGGCATGATCTCAACACATCAGTAGATGGCTCTCTCTCTGAAAATCAGTAGGTATGAGTGGGGAACTATTCTGAGTGCTTCTCTTGCGAGTGAGTGGTGGTGGAGGGGTATATATAGGAATCTCCAAAAATCCAACTGTTACCTAATAAGTCAGACACGGTGACACGGACATGTTAACTCGATGGTACCGAGTTGCCTCAAAGGTAGCAACTTTCGAATCTCGGTGTGACCGATACATAAAACTCGGTTGCACCGATAAGGTGTCGAACAGTAAATTTCCAAACTCGGTGGCGCCATTAAAACAAACTCAGTGGGACTGATTTTGCAAATTTGCGTAACAGAAAGTTGGCAACCCAAACTCGGTGGCACCAAAGCAGAATCGGTTCCACCGAAGGGCAAGGGTTTGGCTGAGTCTGTCTGAGGCTGAGAATCAGTGACACCATGCAGAAAGTGTTGGTTCCACCGATTTTGGGTATTTGGCTTTGCATAGACTTTTGTGGAAGAGCTTGTGTGTGTATTTGGTGACTATCACTTCCGCACGTACGAGCATTTTGTTCACCAACAGTACCTTACCCCCTTTTTATAGTAGTGGCTTTCCTATGGACTCAAAGTGATTTCTCACAAAGGTAAAATGTAGAGTCCTCTTGCTTGAAGCTTTGCCAATCTATTCCTTCTCCTTCTTCTTCACGGGGATACTCTACACACTCCTTTTTGCCAACCCATCTCTCTCTATGGACTTTATCTGAAATACACTAGATGAAAGTATTAGTCCAAGAGACAATGTATGTTGTCATGACTTATGAAAACCACCAAGGGAGCATATTGTTCTTGCAATCACCCCTTTTTTGGTAATTGATGACAACATACTATCAAAGCTTCAAATAAAGATATGCATGTATATAATGAAGACTTTGAGAGACACATGACTTAGACTTGCTCCCCCTAAATGTGTGCAATCACTTTAAAGGATAGTTGCTTTGGAATGCATGGACACAGATATAGTAGAAGGGATATGATAAGTCATGTGTATCTTGGCCATATGCATCAAATGTATATGAATCAGGTGTATCCTTGATCAAGACTTCACTCTTGCAAAAAATATGTGCAAGAAGTAAGAGATCATCTTGATGAAAGATATGATGCATATACTTACCTTGAGTTCTTGAGCATTATAGTAGTAGAGATAGACTTGAGAAAACAATGTTACGAAACACAAGAGTATACTACCTATCAAAAAGCAATAGAACTCAAAAGTAAATACCATATCTTGGTACTTTATCCCCTTTAGATATGAAAATGTAGGACATCCTCTCCCCCTGAATCTTAGCATGTAGATATTGGGATTGGATATGGTGAGAGAGTTCTAACATGAGAAATCAAATGAAATAAATACATCTCAAACACATCCTTTTCCAAAACATATTTTCCTCCCCCTACTTATTCTCACCTTGTCTATATAAGTATAAACTTTGACATTCTTCTCTCCCCCTAAATTATATCTCCCCCTTTGCATAAGCATGCATCTCCCTCTTTAGCTTTGAAGCTTTGTATATTTCTCCCCTTTGGCATTAATTTCGAAAAGCTCAGATATAGGGTCAGACACAGCGATCATTGATTAAGAAGGGATCCTTGAGAACAAGGGTCATAGCATGTAGGACTCATAAAATATGAAAATCATGAGAAAAAAATGAGGGAATCATTGAAAATAATTTCTCTCACTTGGCTAAACGGAAAATTTGTAGAACCTCTCGAGTTAGGGATCCTTGAATGTATTTCTCCTACTTTCCAAGTTTTATTTAAATAAAAGGGGTCATCGAAGAATTTTGGAAACACAGAAGAAAATTCAAAGATTTATGGATACAAACTCAGACTCAATTACGATAGAAAGTCGGTGGCTCCGAGACATATTTTCAGTGATAATGATATGATGTTATGCAGCTCATCTGCTGAATCGATAGAACCGAGTCCTTTGTATCGGAGGCTCTAAGGCATAAACATAAATTTTGAAAAGTTTGAGAAACTTGTAGATTTGTGAAAATTGTTTGTACAAATAGTATCAGTTAGAGAAGATTTGATTGGTTTGAAGAAATTTTCGCAATAGGGAATGAACCAACCAAGATTCTTAACTAGATCATGGGCGGTGACTAGGTCACCTATTGTCATGGGAACGAACACCTATGGGATCGTGGGGATCCCTTTCGCTTCGGCAAGGGGCGAGCTCGCACAAAGAGCCGGTCTAGTAAGCAGCGCAATGGGAGTGTTTACCTAGGTTCGGGCCGCACGGATGCATAAAACCCTACTCCTGCTTGGTTGTATTGATTGTGTTCTAGGGTTCCAGCCACAGGAGCGCAATGAAAGGCTACTATGTGAGCTCGGAAACCTCCAGTTGTCTAACTCTCGGGCTGTCCGGTTGTCTAACCGCCCAACTGTCCCAAAAGAAAAGCCCTCTTCTGTAACGCCATGGGCCTCCTTTTATACCCAAGGGGATCCCAACAGTGGTGTACAGTGTGCACACGGGATGCATAGTGCTACAGTGCTATCGTACCTAACCCTAACGGAGTAGGACAAGAGCATTGAATGCACCGTCAGGGGCCTTAGTCGGTCAGTGGGACGGGATGGGGGGCGTCCCATCGGCGCTGCTTAGCTGCCTCCAACGTCGACGCCGCGACATGCGTCCAGGTGAATCGATACCTGACCTGTGTGCTAATGGTGCTTGCCAGGGCCTTGCCTTGCCGGTGACCTTGCCTTCCCGGGGGCCTGGAGGCTCTATAGCCCTCCCGGCAAGGTCTTGCCGGTAGTCTTGAGTCTTCTATGCTGGTGCTCGACAAGTCTTTGCTAGGCCTTGCCGTCGGGGCGTCTACTACTGCCCGTGCACGAGTAAAGGAGCAATAGATGGCCCAAAAACTCTAGTGCACTGATAGGAGCCCCCGGGCCTGGGTCATACACGTTGCGAGGCGTTGTTGGGCTAGGCCCAAATAGTGCACGGGCACGCGTGGCAGGGCCTCGCAGTTGTGATTATTATGCTCACTGCGCTTCCCCTTGATGCCCATTGAATGCGGGTAGTGGTATACGTGCACGGCACGGCCGCCGAGTTTTCAATTACCGTGTCAAGTCTTTTCCTACACACGCGCCGCATGCATAGCAGGGAGCTAGCAACGGGCGCCCGTGATTTAAAGTCCCTAAGAAAAGGCAGTTACTGCAGCGCCATGGATTGGGGCGACGTGGCGGTTGTTGTTCGCCTCATATTGAGGGCGCCGCTATTGTAGGAGGTGTGCGGTGTCCTTTGGAGTGGTGGAGAGCCAGCCCCCGCGCTTACTCCTATAAATTGGGGCAGCGGGGGCAGAGCTCTTCCATCCTTCTTACGCCCTTCGAATGCAAAAATTCGCAGTCCACCTCCCCCCTCGTCTTCTCATTCTTCAGGTAGAGCCCGCCCTTCGCCATGTATAGGGGGAGGG
Organism: Hordeum marinum; assembly: GCA_022496015.1. Taxonomy (NCBI): domain Eukaryota; kingdom Viridiplantae; phylum Streptophyta; class Magnoliopsida; order Poales; family Poaceae; genus Hordeum; species Hordeum marinum. The sequence goes on from CM039675.1 coordinate 232,948,860, forward strand.
GCGACCACCTTCCTCGGCTGCGAGGAGGAGCTCTCGTCTAGATCATGTCATCGCTTCAGTCGCTGAGATGGAGGGAGGCTTGAGTTTGCATGGTGGAGGAGGCATGAGGGGTCGTGGCCGCCGCGGAGGCCGAGGTCGGGGAGGAGGAGCGCTGCTCCACCCCTCCTTTGATGCCAAGGAACTCCATCGGATAGGCCCACGCCAAGCGGACAGCGTTGGCTTCATCGTCGAGCTAGGTAGTCCCCTTTGAAGCCATCCGCGCCTCCCACGCCTCTTCGCCAGGGCGACAGAAGATGACCAGCCGCCCTTCATGTGGCTATGGGTGGCAGGATGTTGTAATGGTGCGACGTGGGTGGACGTTGAGTACCCAGCATGCTGCGTCATATTCCTCAAGTGTGGTTGGAAGACCTTCGCCTGTGACCACAATCTCCAGGTGGGGCATGTTCTTCGTTTTAAAATGATGGAGGCCAATACGCTCTCCATCAAGATTTATGGGAGCTCCGGCATTCGCCTCAGCTGCTGTGAAGAGAGCGCGAGCAGCGCCGAAGGCCTGTCCTCCGGGTGGATAGCAGCGAAGACAGCGGAGATGAGTCCGGTCTTTGGACAGTCAAGTCGGAGCCTGAAGACTCGAGCTCGGACTGACAGCCAGCCGCACCACCATCGCCAGCCTCACGCCTCTCCCCCTCCTGGCAAGATGTCCTTGCCGGGTGCTTCAGTCCCGGGCGCTGCCTCATCTTCTAGCTGGGTCTTCCGACAGGCCCATGGACTTCGGCTTCTGGGGTCCATCCCCCTTTCCACCCGCTCTGGCCCTGTCCTCCATGCAATGCTTGTCCAGGAGGGGTCAGGTTCTTTCCTGCCCATCTAGCAACCCTGCTCGTTGCGTAGTGCTGGTCTAGAGGGGTCAGGCCGGGCTTCTGCCGGGGTCCTCTCGCCATCTTTTTCTTCTTGTATCCTGCCTCTCCTTTCCATGTTTTTCTTCTTGTAATCTCCCCTAGGGGAGAAAGTCAAATAAAGATGTACTTAGAAAAAAGCGGCACCTTATGTAAATTTCACCCTATCTGAAAAACTGTATGTTATCTTCCTTGTTTAGCTGTTTCTGTGTATGGAATTTTCCCTACGCCCTTTCTGGAAGAAACTTGTCAGCGTATGTAGTCCTACCACAAGCTCTTTGAGGAATGGGTCCTTTGCAGCCTGTTGGTGGTGCCACTGCCGACAAGGTACCTTGGCGTCCTTGGCATGGCCGTTCAAGGCGTCGGCCTTACTCCGAAACGGGATAAGGGCATGAGCGTTGTCACTTGGATCATTGAGCGGAGTCGAAATGAAACAAGGAGCATGGGCGAAGCCACTTAAGCCGTTGAGCGGTCTCGAACGAAGTGAGGGCGCATCCAGTCGCGACAAGGTTCCCGCGCGTGCAGGTTTTCCATACAGAAGTCAAAATTGCTCACGCAAAATAACTTTACAGCAAGTATTCGCATGGGGTTTTCGCAACTTATCTTTTGTTGCCTTTCTCCTTCCGGCAAGTTTTTTTGGGTTGTCGCTCGTAGGTATCTGTACCATCATTCCCCCCCGGCAAAGTTGCATGCGAGGGATCCTTCTGTCCTTTGGGAAAAAGAAAGAAGAGAAAATATGGATATGAAACCTTGGCGTCCATAGTCCTTGTCGGGATTAAGTGCAATGCAACACTTCAGATAAACATGCTAATAAATAAACGTGAGAATCGAACAGGATTGCAGAACACTTATCTTTACTCTATTACGCACAGGGTCTGAGCCTGGCTTTGTACCAAGGATTACATGCTTCAATGGCAAGACTTGTACAAAAGGTGGTTGCCGGGGCTGGCCCGGCAACCGCGCCTCATGGGTAGAACTTTCGAAGATGTTCAATATTTCAGGAGTTGCTCACTTGGATGCCATCTTTAGTCTCCAGGAAGACTGCATCAGGCCTGGTGACTCGTACTAACCAATAAGGGCCTTCCCACTTTGGCATCAACTTGTTTAGATTCTTGGCGGATTGAACTCACCAAAGAACAAGGTCGCATTCCTCAAGACTTCTGGCATTGACCTTGCGGCTATGGTAGCGGCGCAAAGCTTGCTGGTAGCGCGCAGCTCTCACAACAGCCTGAAGACGGTCTTCCTCAAGGAGCGTCGCGTCATCTTGCCGCAAATGTTCTTGCTCAAGCTCATCATAAGCGAGCACTCGAGGCGACCCATACATGAGTTCTATGGGGAGAACTGCCTCCGCCCCATAGACAAGGGAGAAGGGTGTCTGGCCAGTAGCTTGATTTGGTGTCGTTTTGATTGACCAAAGAACCACCGGCAACTCATCAATCCAGTTCCTTCCACACTTGTGCAGCCTATCAAAAGTTCTTGTCTTGAGACCTTGCAGCATTTCAGCATTAGCCCTCTCTGCTTGGCCATTGCTCCTTGGTTGGGCAACGGAAGCAAAACAGATTTTGCTACCAAGGTCTTGGACGTACTTCATGAAGGTGCGGCTCATGAACTGTGTGTCGTTGCCAGTGATGATCCTGTTGGGAACACCAAAGCGGCAAACTAGTCCCTTAAAGAACTTGACGGCTGACTATGCTGTCAATTTCCTCACTGCTTCCACTTCTGGCCACTTTGTAAACTTGTCGATTCCTACGTACAAGTACTCAAAGCCCCCGGCAGCATGGGGAAAGGGGCCGAAGATGTCGAGCCCCCAAACCGAAAATGGCTAGGAGAGAGGGATCATTTCAAGGTCTTAAGCTGGTTGATGTAGTTTCTTCGAATGAAACCGGCATGCTCAACACTTGGTTACTAACGCAGTTGCATCCTGGAGGGTAGTGGGTCAAAAGAAACCTTGCCAGAATGCCTTTCCGACAAGTGCTCTTGATCCTATGTGGGAGCCACATATGCCTCCTTGTATCTCTGCCAATAGCTCCAGTCCATCCTCCCGAGCAATGCACTTGAGTTTCATGCCATTCTGTCTCTTTCTGTACAAGACGCTATCTACGAACTGGTACATATGAGACTTGTGGGCTACTTTCTCTGCTTCGTCTTGTTCCTCGGGGAGCTCTCCTATTTGAAGGAATTGTACAATGTGTTGTGCCCATGCTGGAGCCTGGGGCTCGACAACAAGGACTAAAGGTGTATCATCTGTCGGGGTAGCATGTGCCTCGACGGCAAGGGCCTAAAGGCTTGCTGGAGTCTACTCCACCCCGACAAGCCTGGCGGGAGTGTATGCTTCTATGCTATTCTCTACATGTGGAACATGTTCCATTTGTAGGCCGTCAAAACGCTCTTCCAACTTCCTCACTTCATCCACATAGGTTTCCTTCAACGGGCTTTGGTAATCTTTGTTCACGTACCTGACGACAAGTTGAGAATCACCCCTGACAATAAGTTTCTTTATCCCAAGGTCTGTCGCGATCCTGAGACCGGCAAGCAGCCCTTCGTACTCAATAGTGTTGTTCATTGTTCTCTCCTGGTGAAAGTGCATCTGGAACACATGTCTGAGGTGCTCTCCAGTGGGTGCGACAAGCAGCACTCCGGCACCAGTGCCTTGCAGCGAGAAAACTCCATCAAAATACATGATCCATTCACGATCAGTCTCCTTGTCGGGGAGAGTTGACTCTGGAATCTCTTCATCGGGCGTTGGGGTACATTCTGCAATGAACTCTGCCAAGGCCCTCCTCTGAATGGTCGAAGTTCTTTCAAACTTAAGACCAAATCTTGATAATTCCAGGGCCCACTCCACAATCTTGCCGGTAGCTTCTAGGTTTCGCAATATCTACTGTAGCGGGAAGCGGGTGACAACGGTGATCTCATGTGCTTGGAAGTAATGGCGTAGCTTCCTCGAGGCCATAAGAAGGCCGAAGAGGAATTTTTGCATGCCATAATACCTTGATCTAGCCCCCTGCAACAAGTAGCTGACAAAATAAACTGGTCGCTACACTACTTTGTTGTTCTTGACTATCTCTTTCAACTGCACAGATCCTTTTTTGTCGGCACGAGACCCTGCCAGGGAACGTCCTGGCTCATCGCTTGGCGTCCCTGTTGTTGCCGCTGCTTCTTCATCAACTTCTCTTTCAGCCACTAGTGCAGCATGCACCACTTGATTAATTGCCGCCAGGTACAGCAGCAATGACTCTTGTGGTTTTGGCGCGACTAAGACTAGCGGAGAGGAAAGGTACTTCTGCAAATCCTGTAGCGCCGCCTCCACTTTTGGAGTCCATTTGACTCGCGCACTACAACCTGGTTGGCAAACCATGTCGGATGGAGTACTCCTCTGATCAAGCCTGCAGCCTCTAATTTCTTGATCTCCTTGTTAAGAAATTGATGCCGCTCCAAAGCTTGCTTCCTAACCATCTGCTTTGACGGGCCGCGCGTGTGGGTAGACGGCAAGGTGGTGCTCAATCACCTTCCTGGGAACACTGGGGATATCAGATGGTTGCCATGCAAACACATCGACATTCTCCCGCCTGAAGGCGGCGAGCGAGCTTTCCTATTTGTCGTCAAGGGTGGAACTTATGGTGAAAGTCCCCCCTGTGCCATCCTCCTTGGCGGGCACCTTCTTGGTCTCTGACGGGGCAGCCTTGGACTTTTTGCTCTTGCCAGTGGAGTTCTCTGGCACATCGTCAACGGTAGCGTAACACCTCGAAGAGGTCCACTTGCCGGACTGTGCGCCTGAGGCCTTGCCGGTCTTGTTCCCCCCGAGAGCTTCAACAGCAGGAGCAAGTTCCTTGGTGGCAGGTCGTGCGACTGCGCCCCGGTAGAGTTGGTTGGCGCAGATAAGGGCGCTTTTCTTGTCGGGGTCAATGGTAATGACGCTCATTGGTCCAGGCATCTTCATCACATTGTAAGCGAAGTGGGTGGCCGCCACGACTTGGCCAGTGCGGGACGGCCGAGAATGCTGTTGTATGGCAACGAGATCTCAATAATGTCAAAGACGATCTTCTCCGTTCTGAAGTAGATATCGCTGTCAAACGTCACCGGCATCATGATCTTGCCCTTCGAACGAGTTCTTCCGAAGTTGACCCCTTGGAAGGCGCCGGTCGATCAAGATCATCATCAGGAATTTGCAGCATTTGGATGACATCGGGTGAGATCAGATTCAGGCTGGCCCCACTATCGACTAATATCTTCGTCACCTTGAGGTTGTGGATTGTCGGTGAAACCAACAACGACAAGCATCCTACTACAGTTACACGATCCGGATGGTCCTCGGCATTGAAGATGATAGGAGTGTTGGACCATTTCATAGTCTTCTAAGTACCGATAGAGGGCTCTACCGCACTAACCTCGCATACCCACTGTTTGAGTTGGCGGTGAGAAGAGTGTGACGAGGCACGTCCTCTATGCACATCATCTTTGTAGCCTTCTGAAACTCATCCCCAATGGATTCACATTTGTCTTTGGCGTCATCATCCTGTTGTTACTTGTCATGGCCACGGGCGGGTCAGTCCTTCTATTGCTTGGGCTTGCCGCGATGACCTCCTCGGCCAACACGCTTCTTGCCGGACCCCTCAACACCATCCTGACCCTTCTCCATGTCTCGCCTCTCATATTCGGCCCTCTTCTTCTCAGCAAGTTGCTCAACTTGCCGGCAGTCTTGGAGGTCGTGGCCCTTGCTTCCATGGATCTTGCAATACTGCTTGCCGGAGTCTTCTAGCTTGCCAGTAGCCGTCAGGGTGTGGCAGGAGGCGCACCCGGCAACATCGTTGCCGGGGTCATCGGCCTTGCCTTTCTTGGCGGCGCCGGGGTTGTCGGATGCCTCGAAGGCAGGCACGGTCTTGTCCTTGCGCTTCTTGTTCTGCCGTCAGCCCTTCTTTTCCGAGACAGCAGTATCCTCATCTTCAAAGTCGACCTCCACACCGGCATCTTCGCCGGGTAGTCTTTGCCCTTCTTCAGCCTGAGCGCACTTGCCTGCCACAGCATAAAGCTTGGCGATGTCCCTGACTCTGTTCATCGCCAGCTCTTCCAGCATCTTGCGGTTGCGCACGTTCTGATGGAACGCGCTAATAACAACGGAAGGGTGAACGTGTGGGATGTTGTGGTGCATGCGGCTGAACCTATAGATGTACTTGCGAACAGTTTCGCCTTCCTTTTGGGGATGATGTGCAGATCGCTCTCCTGGCCAGGAGCTTGGTGACCTCCGGTGAAGGCGCCAACGAACTCGTGACAAAGGTCCCCCCAGGAAGCGATGGATCCCTCCGGCAAGTGCATCATCCAAGCCCTAGCGTTGGTATTAAGCACCAACAGGAAGTAGTTGACCAATATCTTGTCGTCGCGGCCCCAAGCAGCCTGCATCGCGATGGTGTAGACGCTCAGGAACTCTGACGGATGGGTCTTGCCGTCATACTTCTCCGGGACTTCTGGTTTGAACGTGTGGGAGTTGGGCCACTGGACTTGCCGCAGCTCATGGGTAAATGCTGGATAGCCCGCCTCGTAAGGTAGGCTGACAGGGGACCCCATCGCGGACTTGTCTATAGTGGGCCCTGCACGCCTATCCGACTGAAGGCGTGCTTCCCATCGTAGCACGATCATCGTTCAGGTGGCTTCCTTGCCACGTTCCTGAAGAACATGACACTGATCGCGGCGCGTCCATGGGTCACACGACGCCGTTGAGTAACTGTCGTAGACGTCAGTCCATCGGGTCGGCGACCGGCGGTGCTGCCGTGGAGGAGAGTGTGCCGAGGTCACGCCAACTCCGGGCACTTCACCACTAGTATGAGGCGGCCCTGTGGGCTGAAGCTTATCTGCAAGGCTGAGGAGGCTCTGAATGGTGGCTCTCCATTCATCGAGCTTCTCTATAGCAGGAGGGAAGTTTAAGAGTAGTTGCGCTCGCGCCATCGCTTCCTCCACCGTGGATGGCAGCGAGCGGCGCGAGGAACGCGAGGTGCCCTGACTCCTAACCGTGTTAGACGGAGCACCGCTGCGGTCTCGCATCGGCACTCCACACCCGCTCACGTGCTGGTGAGCATGCTGGTCCCATGCATCTTGGGAATGATGCGTAGGATCTTTCCCGTGGGGACGTTGAGAACCACAGGTGTCGTGGCGTGGCTCTCCACGCGCGTCCTGAGAAGGCCACGATGTAGGCTCCGGCGTGGGTGCTCTAGGAGTTACTCTTCTGCCCTCGGAGTTCGCCGTACAACCCGCAGGCGGTATCTCTCCGTCCTGAGGCCCAGGGGCGTGGGGGTTCCCACAGTCGCCATGGGCGTCTCCGCGGCGAGCGTTGCCGCTTGCTTGGCCTTGGTCACCATAGTGTCGTGCAAGGTCCGAACCTCCGCCTCCTCCTCCACCCGTGTCTACGCCGTCTCCTGTCCGCACATGTACATGGATGGGGGACGTGGATTGGACAACTGCTGTCAGGCCCTTCTTCTTGGGGGCCATGTCGATGATGAAGCTGGGGCGCATATCACCTGAAAGGGTTTGCACCACTCATGCTCCCCCTACCTGGCGTGCCAAAGATGTCGTGGGAACAAACATCTATGGGATCATGGGGATCCCTTTCGGTTTGGCAGGGGGCGAGCTCGCACAAAGAGTCGGTCTGGTAAGCATCGCACAGGGAGTTTTTACCCATGTTCAGGCCGCACAGATGCGTAAAACCCTACTCCTTCTTGGTTGTATTCATCATGTTCTAGGGTTCCAGCTATAGGAGAGCCATGAACGGCTGCTACGTGAGCCTTGAAACCTCCAGTTGTCTAACTCTCGGGTTGTCTAGTTGTCTAACCACCCAACTGTCCCAAAAGAAAAGCCCTCTTCTATAATGCCCTGGGCCTCCTTTTATACCTAAGGGGATCCCAATAGTGGCGTACAGTGTGCACACGGGATGCATAGTGCTACAGTGCTATCGTACCTAACCCTGACGGAGTAGGATAAGAGCATTAAATGCACCGTTAGGGGCCTCCGTCCGTCAGTGGGACGGGACGGCGGGCCGTCCCATCGGTGCCTCTTATCTCCCTCCAACATCGACACCGCGACACGCGTCCAAGTGAATTGACACCTAGCCTGTGTGGTCACGGTGCTTGCCGGGCCTTGCCTTGCCGGTGACCTTGCCTTGTCGGGGGCCTGGAGGCTCTATAGCCCTCCCGACAAGGTCTTGCCAGAAGTCTTGAGTCTTCTGTGCTAGTGCTCGACAAGTTTTTGCTGGGCCTTGCCGCCGGGGCGGCTACTACTATCCGTGCATGAGTAAAGGGGCACTAGATGTCCCAAAAACTCTAGTGCACCAACACCTATATTAGAGTATATTGACTTAGGAGCCAAGCAAGAATACTTGATCATAGGTCATACTCATTGTTAAGATTAAAATGGGGTTACCATTTTCGATTAAGCATTTTAATGTCTTCATATTTCTTGAGTTGCTTTATCTCATGACTTGGAGTAAAGCTATATCATGGATATGAGGATATACCTTCGAGTGATGTTGATGATGTAGCTTGTAGGTGAACTTGATGAGGATGCTTGAAGTTGATGAAGATCATCTTGAGTTGGGAACAATCCTTGTTGTTTTCATTCACTTTTCACCTACATGGGTTAGTCACACAAAGAAAAACATGATATATCTGAATGACATGATACCAATTTTGAGTTGATATCGATTGAAAAATATATGTCAAGGATATGTTTTGTTCTCTTCTTCCCTTCATCATCAAAGCGAGGCTGTGGATACTTGGTGTGATTTAGTATATGAGTTGATGGCAATCTTGTAGAATGTGGTTTTTCCAAGTATCTACAAAAGGGTTAGATGCAAGACAAGGGAGCAATGAATTCCAAGTAATGATAATCAAGGTAATATCATGGAATAGTCAATGAAGCTCATCCCCTTGCATGCATCCAAGTGAGCTTATCTCAAATTTGAAGCATCAATGATGTTCAACTCACTCCTCAAATGACAAAGCACTTTTTCATCACGTGACTTAGTAAAGATATCGGCCAATTGCTTGTTAGTACAAACATGCTTAAGATTGATATCTCCTTTGGCAACATGATCACGAATGAAATGATGTCGAACATGTATATGCTTTGTTCGAGAATGTTGCACATGATTATGACCAATCTTAATAGAACTTTCATTGTCACATAGTAATGGCACCTTTTTAACATAGATTCCATAATCTTTAAGCGTTTGTGTCATCCATAATAATTGCGGACAACTTGATCTGGCAGCAATATATTCAGCTTCGGCGGTAGATACAAATACCGAGTTTTGTTTCTTGGAGGACCAAGACACAAGAGATCTACCAAGAAATTTACAAGTACCCGAGGTGGATTTTCTATGAACCTTGTCACTAGCATAGTCCGAGTCGATGTAGACAACAAGATTAAAAGAAGATCCCTTGGGATACCAAATGCCAAAGTTTGGTGTATGTATCAAGTATCTCACAATGCATTTCACAGCCTTAAGATGACATTCTTTAGGTGCATCTTGATATCTAGCACACATGCAAACACTAAGCATAATATCGGGATAGGGGGCACATAGATAAAGCAATGAACCAATCATTGATCAATAAACCTTTTGATCAACCAGTTCACCCTCCTTAGTGAGATGATGGTGTCCACAAGTGGGCATGGGAGTTTTCATACCTTTGCACTCTTGCATGTTGACCTTCTTAATCAAGTCCTTGGTGTACTTTGTTTGAGAGATGAAATTACATTCTCTCGTTTGCTTGATTTGTAGACCAAGGAATAATTTCAGCTCACACATCATAGACATCTCATACTTGTCTAACATCAACCTTCCAAATTTCTCACTAAATTTTAGGTTAGTAGATCCAAAGATAATATCATCCAAATAAATTTGGAACACAAATATTTCATCATTAACTCTCTTTGTGAATAAGGTTCCGTCAATTTTACCAATTTCAAAACCTTTTTCAATGAGAAACTTCGTCAGGCATTTATAGCTAGCGTGAGGAGCTTGGTTAAGACCATATAAAGCTTTGTGAAGTTTGTAAACATGGTCAGGTTTCTTAGGATTAACAAAACCAGGTGATTTCTTAACATAAACCTCTTCTTCAGTCTCACCATTTAAGAATGCACTTTTAATATCCATTTGGTAAAGAGTGATGTCATGGTGATTGGCATAAGCAAGAAGAACTCGAATGGCTTCTAGTCTAGCAATGGGGGCGTAGGTCTCACCGTAGTCCATACATTCCACTTGTGTATATCCTTGAGCTATGAGGTAAGCCTTATTACATACGACTTGACCATCTTCATCTTGTTTATTCCGAAATACCCATTTCGTGCCGCTGATGTTTTGCTCGTCCTTGGGCTTCTCCACAAGTCTCCACACTTTGTTCCTCTCAATGTTGTTAAGCTCTTCATGCATAGCGTTCACCCACTCCGCGTCTTTAATCACTTGTTCAACCTTCAAGGGTTCAATGCTAGAGATGAAATAATAATGCTCACAAAATTTAGCCAAGCGAGTTTTAGAGCGAGTGATCCTCCCTATTTGTAGGTCACAAAAGATTTGGTTTAGGGGATGGTTCTTTGTCACTTGTGCTCGAACTCGGGGTAGCTTTGGCTTGTTAGTTGGAGGAGCTTCTTCTTCATCATCATCTCCTTCATGTTTGTTGTTGTCGAAGTGGTCATCTCCTTGAGGTGGTGGAGAAGGAGGTTGTGGTGGATCTTCATGATGTACTTCACTCTCCTCTTCATCTTATCGTGTACCACTTGTGGATGCTCCCATGACGTTTTGTCATAGCCTTGATCTAATGTACGAGCTTCCACTTAGGTTGATGAAGTACTTTCCTTCACCTCCATGGGAAGAATCTTTCCAATGGGCAAGTCTTGGCTAGCTTTCGAAGGATCTTTATCACCTACATCATTTTCAAATTGTTTGACTTGCTTACCATTAGACTCATCAAACTTCACTTCTATCGTCTCTTCAACTTTTCGAGTGAAGTTGTTGTAGACACGGTGGGTGTGAGAGTTTGATCCATAACCAAGTAGGAAACCTTCATGATATTTGGGAGAAAATTTAGGGCGGCGGTGCTTATCAAGAATGAAGCACTTAGAGCCGAATACCTGAAAGTATCCAACATGGGGTTTGTTAACAGTGTGAAGCTCGTATGCCGTTTTACCGAGAAGCTTGTGCAACTAGAGTCGGTTTGTGGTATGACATGTTGTTTCCACGGCTTCTGCCCAAAAGTGTCTTCGCGTGTTGTATTCGTCAAGCATCATTCTTGCCATCTTAGTGAGGGTTCGGTTCTTTCTCTCAACAAATCCATTTTGTTGAGGCATGTATGTAGCCGAGAACTTATGTGAAATACCCTCTTCGACAAGAAAGTTATCCACATGGGTTTTCTTGAACTCCGATTCGTTATCGCTTCGAACCTTGTTGATCCTCACTTCAAATTGTTTTTGCGCTTTGCGTGCGAAGTTCTTGAAGATCTTTTGTACCTGCGACTTATCATCAAGAAAGAATACCCACGTAAATCTGGAAAAATCATCAACTATAACTAGACCATAAGAGTTTCCACCGAGACTCTTGTAAGCACTGGGACCAAAAAGATCCATATGAAGTAACTCGAGTGGTCTCCTAGTGGTCATGATGTTCTTGATTGGATTACTTCCACCTACTTGCTTTCCTGCTTGAGAAGCGCTACAAAGCCTATCTTTGTCAAACACAACATCTTTAACATCAAGAATGCGATCGCCCTTGATAAGCTTATCTAGATTGCACATGCCTACATGTCCTAGCCTCCTATGCCATAGCCAACCTTTAGATGATTTTGCAGTGAGATAAGTATGAGGTTGGGCCTTTCCAGTGAAATCGACAATGTATAGATCACCTCTACAAATATCAGTAAAGACAATTTTATGATTATCAAATCGAAACACTTGGCAATCTACTTTAGTAAATAGCACATTGAAACCGTAGTATGTTAGTCTAGATACGGAAAGAAGATTGTAGCCAAGTGATTCAACAAGCATCACATTTTGAATAGAGCTATCTTGAGATATGGCCACCTTACCAAGGCCAGGTACCTTACCCTTAGAGTTTTCTCCAAAGGTCACATACCTCTGAGGACCTTGATTTGGCGTGATCTCTTGGAACAAGTCTTTATCACCAGTCATGTGATCCGCGCGTCCACTGTCGAGAATCCACTCTTTTCTACCAGACACGTAATCCTTGAAGTTTGTCATTAGATTTAGATTCTTCATGATCTTTTCATGCTCAATGTCAAAAAACTCATCTTCATCATAGTAGCCATGTTCTTCATTGTCATCATTTTGTGCCATCTCCTCGTCATAGAAACCAAGAGACTCGCTAGAATCATAACCATGACAATGTTCAAGTTTATGAATGTGAATGGCTTCAATAATAATGTTGTAGATAGTGGTGACATCTCCTTTAGCACGCATAAGATAAGGAAGCTCAAATAGGCATTTATCAAAGTTTGGATCACTAGGCTTCATTTTGTGAAAAGCAACAATTTTATGAAGAATTACATCAAGATTACTTAATGTAACATTTGGATAACGTTTCTCCAAATCAGTCCACAAAGTATAAGCACATGCAAAGTTTTTCATTTGAGAAAGCACGAATCTTGGTAAGCCTCTAACAATAAGATTGATAGTTCTAAGGTTACTAAGCATGTTAATTTCCTCTTCGTGTGTGGGATGCAATTCATCAATGGGGAGAACATAGGGATTTTCAATATGTTTTCACAAATGGAATTTTTCAAATAGATCAATCATGGCATTCTTCCATCGACTATTGTACTATCCATCAAGAATAGGCACTTTACAATACAAACTCTCCACACTAGACATATCCATCTTCCTCGATGGTGATGAAGCTGAAGCAATGGAGACCAAAGCTCTGATACCAATTGCGGGATCACTAGAAGAGTATGTCTAGAGGGGGGTGAATAAACTACTAGCAAGAATTAAAAATCTACACAAGGGCAAAGTTATGTGTTGGCAGATTTTAGCAATTATAGCAAGTCTAGTACACCCTACAAATCCAAGTCATCAAGTATAGTAGCGGATAGTAAAGACATTGCACATGGAAGTTAGGAGTAGAGATAGCAAGATCAAATCCATGAGGGACACGAAGATTTTTCCCGCGGTTCCGATAGGTGGTGCTATTGTACGCCCACGTTTATGGAGTCTTCAACCCACGGAGGGTAACAGGAGCGAGAGTCCACGGAGGGTTCCACCCATAAGGGTCCACAAAGTATTAACCTTGAATATTCCCTAACGGCTTCCGTCCATGGGTAGATCTTGACGAAGTAGGCGATCTCCTTGCCCTTACAAATTTCTTGGTTCACTCCAGAACACGAAGTAGGATGCTCCCAAGCGACACCTAACCAATCTAGGAGGCACCACCCTCGAAAAGGTAATATGCTTGATAATGTCGATGAACGCCTTGCTCTTCAGCTTCAAGATGATAAACTCCTCAACACACAATTATTCTCTCATAGATTTGGCTATGGTGGAAGAGATTGATTGGGTAGAAAGCAACTCGGGATTCTAGAGATCAAGATTCATATGGTTGGAATGGGATGGCATGATCTCAGCACATGAGTAGGTGGCTCGCTCTCAAAAAATTAGTAGTTATGAGTGGGGAACTATTCTGAGTGCTTCTCTTGCGAGTGAGTGGTGTTCGAGGGGTATATATAGGCATCTCGAAAAACCCAACCGTTACACCTAATAAGTCAAACTCGGTGACACCGATATGTTAATCTCGTTGGTACAGAGTTGCCTCAAAGGTAGCTAATTTTGAATCTCGGTGAGACCGATACATAAAACTCGGTTGAACCGATAAGGTGACCAATGGTGAGATTGCCAAACTTGGTAGCGCTGATAAAACAAATTCAGTGTGACTGATTTTGTGAATTTACGTAATAGAAAGTTGGCAAACCAAACTCGGTGGCACCGAAGCAGAATCGGTTCCATCGAAGGGCCACGGTTTGTCTGAGTCTTTCTGAGACTGAGAATCGGTGGCACCGAGTGGAAAGCGTTGATTTAACCAATTTTGTATATTTGGCTTTGGACAGACTTTTGTGGAAGAGATTGTGGGTGTTTGTGGTGACTATCACTTGTGCACGTATGGGCATTTTGTTCAGCAACAGTACCTTACCCCCTTTTATAGTATTGGCTTTCCTATGGACTCAAAGTGATTTCTCACGAAGGTAAAATGTAGAGTCCTCTTGATTGAAGCTTTGCCAATCTATTCCTTCTCCTTCTTCTTCATGGGGATACTCTCCACACTACCTTTTGCCTAATCATCTCTCTCTATGGACTTTATCTGAAATACACTAGATGAAAGTATTATTCCAAGAGACAATGTATGTTGTCATGAATTATCGAAACCACCAAGGGAACATGTTGTGCTTTCAGTCCTACTGCAAGATCCCACTCCTCATCCAAAGCATCTAGCACGTCCAGACACGATGTATCATTCTTGATTTCAACATAAGCCACCACCCTGTGTGAGTCATGGCGGATATCACTTGGGAGGACAGCTTTCGCACCATAAAGCATGACGAAAGGTGTGTAGACTCTTGACCTATTGGGGGTGGTTCTAATACACCAAAGAACTAAAGGCAACTCCTCCACCCACAACCCGGTGTTCGCTCCAAAGGAACCATAAGCCGGGTTTTATCCCTCTCAAGATCTCTTGGTTGGCATGCTCTGCCTGCCCGTTGGACTGTGGATGAGGCATGACGGAAACATCAAGGCGGATATGCTCACTCTCACAGAATGCTTTCATAGCTCCTTTGGATAGATTTGTACCATTGTTAGTAATGATATTGTGAGGGTAACCAAAACGAAAGATTAGCTTTTTGACAAACTGAACCATCGTGGCTGCATCGCGCTTGCTGACCGGCTTTGCCTCAACCCACTTGGTAAACTTATAAACCTCCACCAAAAGGTGTCTTATTATCGTTAGACCTCTTAAAACGCCCAACCATATAAAGCCCCGAGACTGCAAACGGCCAGGTGATCGAAATCATTCGCAGCTCCTGAGCCAGCACATGGACGTATCGTCCCAATTTTTTACACCCTCCGCACTTGGTAACTATGTCCTCTTCATCTTTAGGAGTCGTCAACCATAAGAAACCACGCTAGTAAGCATTGGCCACCAAGGATTTTTGAGCCGGCATGATGACCACAATCACCGAAGTGTATCTCGTGTAAAATTTCCTTTCCCTCTTCAGGGAAAATGCAGCGCTGAAAAACACCAGTCACACTACATCTACGCAACTCGCCATTGATGATAGTCATGGACTTGGATCGCCTCACGATCTGCCACGCCAAGGTATCGTCCTCGACTAACGCGCTACGAGTCAGACACGTTAGATATGGCAACATCCAATCAGGGATAGCCAAGAGAGCCGCCACCAATTGTCCCTCTGGGTCAGGCATAGCGAGATCCTCCTCAGAAGGTAACTTGAGTGACGGGTGATGCAATACATCCAAAAACAAATTAGGCAGCACCGGCTTGCGTTGAGACCCTAGCCTTTATAAAGCGTCATCTTCCTCATTCTTCCGATGATCAATATGGTCCACCTGATAACCCTTGAAGTGACCGACAACAATGTAAACCACCTGGCGATAAGCCGCCATACGAGGGTCCTTAGAATCCCATGTGCCAGAAACTTGTTGAGCCACAAGGTCTAAGTCACCTAAACACCTGGCCGACTTAGATTCATCTCCTTGGACAAATAGAGACCATGAAGCAGGGCCTCATACTCAACTACATTATTAGTACATGGAAACATTAGCCTTAACACATAACAAAACTTGTCACCTCTAGGGGAAGTTGAAACAACTCCACCCCTCGAGCCCTCCGATTGCCTTGATCCATCAAAGTGAATTGTCCAATATGTATTATCCAGCTTCTCCTCGGGCGCCTGGCTCTCTGTACAGTCATTTATGAAATCGACCAAGGCTTGAGACTTGATAGTCGTTCGAGGCACATACTTCAAATTAAGATGTCCAAGCTCTAGTGGCCACTTAGCAATCTTGCCGGCGGCGTCTCTATTTTAAATGATATCACCCAGAGGCACAGAAGTAACAACTATGATTGGATGTCCAAGGAAATAATGCTTCAGCTTGCTATTTGACATGAAAACTCCATATATATGCTTTGGCCAATGGGGGTATATGTGCTTGGAATCTATCAAGACCTCACTAACATAGTAAACTGGCCTCTGGACTGGATATTCCTTCCCTGCCCCCTTGCGCTCCACAACGACTACAACACTGACAACCCTGTTATTAGATGCCACATATAAAAGCAGCGGTTCCTTCTCCGCAGGAGTGGCCAAAACCGGCGGCTCAACTAATTGTTTTTCGAGCACTTCAAACACCTCATGGGCAGCATCACTCCAGACAAAATCATCTATCTTCTTCATCATCTGATATAAGGGGATAGCCTTTTTGCCAAGGTGACTTATGAACTGACTTAAGGTGGCGATACAACCCGCCAGGCATTGGACATCATTGATACACGTCGGCTTAGACAATGAGGTGGTGGCCTTGATTTTATCCCGGTTATCTTGAATCCCCCTTTCTGTGACTAGAAAACCGAAAAGCATGCCTGTAGGCACACCAAAAACACATTTGGCCGGATTAAGCATCATCTTGTAAACCCACATATTATCAAAATTCTCCTTAAAATCATCAAGTAGAGTCTCCTGTTTCCTTGACTCGATCACAATATCATCCACATAAGCATGAACATTGCGCCAAATCTGACTATGAAGACAATTCTATACACAGCATTGATAAGTCGCATGTGCACTCTTAAGTCCAAAAGGCATGGCACATAGCAAAAAGCTCCAAAAGGCATGAAAAAGGACGTGTTCTCTTGGTCTTTAACTGCCATCTTGATCTGATGGTAACCCGAATAAGCATGCAGCAAACACAAACTCTCACAACCTGTCGTGGCGTCAATGATATGATCAATGCGTGGGAGAGAAAATAGTTCAACCGGACAAGCCTTATTAAGATCTATGTAATCCACACACATGCGCCATGTGCCTTTAATCTTGAGTACGAGCACCGGATTAGCCAACTACTCTAGGTGAAAAACATCCACGATGAACCCCGCTGCTAAGAGCTGGGCTATATCCTCCGCAATAGCTTTGCGCCACTCATGATTGACACGATGGACAAATTGCTTGACCGGATTAAATTTAGGATCCACATTAAGGTGTTGCTCAGCGAATTCTCTCGCTAGACCCAACATGTCAAAGGGTTTTTGTTGGGGATATAATCCCATAGCGAGACCTGCCCAGGAGGGGCTGGGTCACGCCTGTCGGTCATTGTCAAGACCCTTAAGGTGGGCCTGAAGATTGAAGGCAGGCCACATGGCGACCTACCAGATGGGCCAACATGAAGGCCTAGAGACAAAAGATGGCTCGAGACCCGGGCATGTATGCCGCCCGGAGACGGCTTTCCCAAGAAGGCAAGGTGTCTTAGAGACAGGGTTAAATAGCTTGTATGAGTCGGTTTGGACTCTTGTTACCCTAGGTCCTCGACCTCCTATACAAAGGTGAGTCCTTGGGGCGGCTTAGGAAACAAAACCAATTAATTGATAGCTAGGTCAAGAGAATCCGCTCCCTTGTAACCGATACTCCATCAATAGAACACAAAGCAGGACATAGGCTTTTACCTCTTTCCGAGGGGCCGAACCTAAGTAAACTCGGGTCTCTCGTCTCGATCAACCACACTGAGTCCACTGCCTTAGTGATGGCCTTGAACCTAAGTCTTCGGATATGTACTGTGACAACACCACGACAGTTGGCGCCCACCGTGGAGCCAGCGTGCGGTGGTGTGGAGTTCTCAAAGGTCTCTCTCCCTGGGTTCGAGGGATACGTCGTCGACATAATTACTAAGAATCGTCGCGGCAAGCTCTACATCGACGATGCTGGATGGGGACCGGAGGCCGACTCAATCGAGTAAGGGCATTGGGTTCCCTTCGGAAAGATTAACATATTCATTGGTAAGACCGACGGATCTATGCCCGGGCAGGACATATGCACCGACCTCATAGAGCCTGCCCGGTGTGTGCAACCCGCAGGTGTTCAACCCGGGAAGAGGAGCGTCTTCGTCAGCTTCACGCAAGGCAGGGAAGACTCCGTCTCAGGGGGGAATCTTTTGCCATTTCAGATAAAGGATCCTCCAGTGGAGAGGCGGAGTAAATCTACTAGCTTCACGATGGCTGGCTCAGGGACTATGCCCATGGTAACAGTATTCTGGAGCCCTATGACCCGCCGAGCCAAGCCGCCGTCTTCATGGTAGGCCCGGCACCGGTTTTCAACAGCACGATGTTCGGAGCAGTGACAGGAGCCGCCATGCCAGATGTCGGGCCTCCTAAGCCGCTGGCTCAGGTCTAGCTGGAATTAATGGATGAGTTAGAGCCCTGATGGCCACTTAAGGAATAGCCGGAAATCAGGCAAAGCGCAATGGAGATATTACCAGGATTAAGGGTCTGATGGCTCAGGCCCAGGATGATATAAACGCGTTGCAAATTCAGATGAACGCTGAGTCGGAACGTCTGAGGATGGAGGCTCTCCATTTTAGCTTATACCAGCACACTTCGCAGGCGATTCTTCGAAGGAGGACCCAAGTCAGCCTCCATGTGCAGCTTCAGCCTTGAAACCTATTTAACTCTCCCGGAGCGGACCCAAGCACACCGTCGGTTGTAACCCGGGACGTTGAGGCGCCGCGTCAGCCAGACCCACCCCGGAGGGATCGGACCCCGCCGCGGCACCTTGTGACGCAACCTGGCCATTATTCTAACCCAATGGAGAACATGATAGCGGCGGCTGCGAAGCTCAATGCACTCCCCTTCACCGAAGGGATGTTGTTTCATGAGGAGGCGCGGAGCACCATTAATTTGCTACAAACGGCAGTGGCTCAGCAGGAAAAGTACACCTACAGACGATGTCGTGTACACTCCACGCCCGTCCCAAGCCATAGCTACAACCGGCGCAGAGAGTCGCCGGCAGTTTCTAGCAGCGAATGAAGACGCAACCCGCCCAATGATAACTCACCTCAGATTAATGCTTAGGATATCGTTGATAGGGGCCGAATTCATTGGGGGTTAACTCCAGTGACAGATTACCCAGTAATCCCTGAGTTGGCTCCCATAACCCTTCCACCTCAATGGGAGCTGGCGTCTCATCCAAGGGGGTTGGTGTGCCTTGCCTGACGGCGGCTCTATGATAACCCACAAGTATAGGGGATCACAACAGTTCTCGAGGGTAGAGTATTCAACCCAAATTTATTGATTTGACACAAGGGTAGCCAAAGAATATTCTCAAGTATTTGTAGCTGAGTTGTCAATTCAACCACACTTGAAAGACTTAATATCTGCAACAAAGTATTCAGTAGCAAAGTAGTATGGAAGTAACAGTATGGTGGCACAAGTGACAGTAGCAATTTTGTAGTGAAAGTAAGAGTCGCAACGTTAAAGTAACTTAGCAAGGATCAATATTTGCAAAGCTCATAGGCAATGGATCGGTGATGGATGATTATGTTGGATGGCATTCATCATGCAATAGTTATAACATAGGTTGACATAGAACTAACTCCAATTCATCAATGTAATGTAGGCATGCATTCCATATATAGTCATATGTGCTTATCAAAAAGAACATGCATCATATCTTTTGTCCTACCCTCCCATGGGAGCGGGGTCCTAATGGAAACTAAGGGATAATAAGGCCTGCTTTTAATAGAGAACCAGACCAAAGAATTAGCACTTTGTCAATACATGAACTCCTCAAACTATGGTAATCTTCGGAAAGAATCCCAGTTATTGCCACCCTGGGGGATGCAGATCATAACTCATAATAGGTGTCTACACCTTGAAAGATAGGATCAAGAACACATATATATCCATGAAAACATAATAGGTTCAGAACTGAAATCATGGCACTCGGGCCCTAGTGACAAGCATTAGGCATAGCAAAGTCATACAAAAATCAATCTCAGAACATAGTGGATACTAGGGATCAAACCCTAACAAAACTAACTCGATTACATGATAAATCACATCCAACCCATCAGTGTCCAGCAACCCTACGATGGGATTACTCACGAACGGCAGAGAGCATCGTGGAATTGGTGATGAAGGATGCTTGGTGATGATGAAGGTGTTGATTTCCCCTCTCCAGAGCACAAAACGGACTCTAGATCTGGCCTCCTAATGAAGAGCGGGAGGTGGCGGCGGCTCCTTATCGTGAAACACGATGAACTCTTCTCCTTGATTTTTTTTCTCCGCAAATATGAACATATAGGAGGGGAATTGAGATTGGTGGATCCACATGGGGCCCACAAGCCAACGAGGTGTGGCCAGGGGGGTGGTCGCGCCTGGTGGGCTTGTCACCTGTTGGTGGCCCCCATTTGGTTGATTCTTTTGCTAGTATGTTTTATAAATTCCAAAACTATTCTTTGTAAATTTTCAGGTCAATCCGAGAACTTCTTTTTCTACACAAAAATAACACCAATGCAATTCTGCTGAAAACAGCGTCAGTTCGGGTTAGTTCCGTTCAAATCATGCAAATTAGAGTCCAAACTAAGGGCAACAGGGTTTGGAAAAGTAGATATGACGGAGACGTATCAACTACCGCAAGCTTAACCCATTGCTTGTCCCCAAGCAATTCAGTTGATAAACTAAAAGTGATAAAGAAAAACGTTTACAAACTATGTTTGATCTTGTTGTTTGTTACACTACAGGAATCAGACAATTTGCCGTTTGCCATCCCGGACGGCAAAGGCATGAATCCCGGACAGCAAAGGCTTGAATCCCGGACTGCAAAGGCTTTGTCGTCCGCCCGCAGACGGCCAACCATCTGGCTGAATAAGCCACGGTAGAGGGCGCTTTGCCGTCCGCTGGCGGATGGCAAAGACCTTTGAATCTTTGCCATCTGCCAGCAGACGGCAAAGGGCCTAGACAACATACGTGGCAACTTAGCTCCGTTAGGAGGCTTAACGGCATGCTTTGTCGTCTGCCAGCGGACGGCAACGCACCTTTTTTTTGTTGGCCTAGGTTGGTTCTTTGCCAGCCGTTGGTAGACGGCAAAGACCTAAGGTTCTTTGCCATCTCCTAGTGGACGGCAAAGAACCAACATAGGCCAGCCCCAGGTTGCGCAGGTAGCTGCCACGTGGCAGCTTTGCCGTCCGCTGGCAGACGGTAAAGACCTTTGCCGTCTGCCAGCAGGCGGCAAAGTTGCTACATAGTCCCTGTTTTTTCATAAAATCATTCAATTTGAAACATATATATCCAACAATATCACATTTATATCCAAGCATACCAACAATAAGTTGAAACAAGCATATACCAACAATAAGTTTTAACATACAAGTCCAACATATATAAAAGTTTCCAACAACACACAATATGGTTTCCAACAACATATCCATACATACGTATCCAAAACAAGTTTTCCATAAACATAAAGATAGTAGAAGTAGAAGAGTACAGTCCATCAATGCACTCTTCCTCATCTATAGCAAATTTGCAAAGTAGGAAAGATGATAGTTAGAAGAAGAAGAAGACTAGCTAGAAGAAAAAGAAGAAAAAGAAGAAGAAGAAGAATTTATCTTATCTTTCTTTTTCTCCTCTCCTCTCCTCTTCTCCAAGGTAGTAATGCCATTTTCTAGCTAACTAAGCATATCAAGTCATTTTGGAGGAAAAAATGCTAAGTATAGGTCATTTTATAGCTATCCTAGGTAGAATATGTCATTTTAGAGGTAAGTAAGGTTATTATATATTTTTGAGGAAAATAAGCTAAGCATAGGTCATTTTGGAGCTAAACCAAGGTTATTATGCCATTTTTTACCTAAGTGAGCATATTATGTCATAAATGAACTAGCTAAGTTAATTATAGATCATTATTGAGCTATCCTAGGTAGTTATGCCATTTTGTGCCTAAGTGAGCTAATTATGTCATAAATGAACTAGCTAAGCTAGCTATAGATCATTATTGAGCTATAGTAGGTAGTAATGCCATTTTCTAGCTAACTAAGCATATCAAATCATTTTGGAGGAAAAAATGCTAAGTATAGGTCATTTTATAGCTATCCTAGGTAGAATATACCATTTTCTAGCTAACTAAGCATATCAAGTCATTTTTGAGGAAAATAAGCTAAGTATAGGTCATTTTGGAGCTAAGTAGGTCATTTCTTAAGCTAAGTATGCATTTGTTAATGAAAACACTTGGGAAAAATTACCATCAACACGAAGGTGAAGGACCGGTAGGGTTTGGGACAAGGTGAGATGTAGAAGTACTGGTCGGGGTTGTGGCAGACGCAGTAGGATCGGTCGATGCTTGTCGGGAGGCATGCTGCACCAAAGATCATTTGCAATGTCTCCTTAGCATGATGCAACTCAAATGTGAATACTAGTAACTAATGACCATTTAAATGAAACTCACCGTGGGTGCTATAGCAATATGGGGCATCGACGGAGGGGTCTGACCATTGTTCTGGCACACAGTCTACACATTTTGTTTTCACGAGTCATTCATATTAGTTAGTGATGAAATGAACATTACGTGCCTTATTTGGCTAATATGCAGGAGAAACTTACCACGAGGAGCTCGTATAGGGCCCGGTGAGATGCGTCGTTCTGGTTCCTGTCCTTCTCCAACAGCCTAGCCGTCCTCTCCTTCATGTCCCTCTCCCTCTGTGCCGCCTGCCTGTTTGCCTCCGCCAGAAGCTCCTGGGCCCTAGCCTCAATGGCAAGCTCCATTAGCCGTGGACGAGGCGTTATCTCAGGATCAGAGCTCGTCTGGCGCTTCTTGATCTCCGGGAGAGTTCTAGGACAACGTATCATATTTATACCCTTTTTGAGTAAGGCAGACCCCACAAACATATCTTATGAGTCCAGGCGTGTTTCGTATTATACCCTTTGAAATACCCTAGACGATCTGGATCCGGCTCGAGAGCATTTATCTGATCCAGGATCTGTTGGCCTGTCAACGCAGGTGGTGCAATGTTTTTGACAACTCTACCTTTGATGAAATTCTTCTTGTCTTTTCTGAACTTATGGTCAGGATCTAGGAACTGTCTATGCATTTCGAAGCAAGAAAACTTGCGACCCTCCTCTAGCCAACGGAAATGTAGAGCTGCCTTGCATGTTGGGCACGGAAACCTTCCATGCACACACCAACCAACGAATAGCACATACGCCGACAAGTCATGCATCGAGTACATGTACCACACATGCATTTTGAAGTTCTTTTTTGTAGCGGCGTCGTATGTCTTGATCCAATTATCCCAGGCTTCTTGCAATTCGTCCTTAAGCGGTTGCATGTACACATTCATATTCTTCCCTGGATATTTGGGCCCTAAAATTATCAACGTCAGGAAAATGTTCTTTCTTTTCATAATCTCTCCAGGGGGGAGATTGAGTGGAATGACAAATACAGGCCAACAACTGTATTGTGCTGCTGTCATACCATACACATTGAACCCATCAGTGCTAATGGCAACTCGAGGATGCCTTCGATCTACCGCTTTATCCTTATGTAATGCATCGAAGTGCTTCCACGCAAAAGCGTCTGAAGTGTGTCCCAACATCGGATTCCCATCTACATCCAGTTCTATTCTTTTGTCCAATTTATGCCACATCATGTGTCTAGCCGTCTCTTCGACCATGAAAAGTCGTTGAAGTCTTGGTATGATTGGCAGATACCGAAGAACATTAATGGGGATTTTGGTCTGACTCTTGTCACCCATACCGTTGTCTACCAGAACATACCTGGAAGCATTGCAAATGGGGCACTAGTTCAAGCCCGCATACTCAAGCCTATATAAGGCACATCCATTCTCACAGACATCTATCTTCTCATATGGCATCTTAAGCGCACGTAGGATTTTGTCCGACTGGTACAGGTTTGGTGGCAATACATGGCCTTTGGGTAGAAAGCATCCAAATATCGTCAGCATCGCGTCGTAGCATTCTCTGCCCAGGTTGAACTGAGCCTTTAGAGCCATTACTTGCGCGATGGCATCCAACTGACAAAGCTCAGTGTGCTCGTGGAGAGGACGTTTTGAAGACTCCAACATTTCATAAAAGGCCATTGCAGATTCCTCCATCTCATCGTCCGAATCCCGAGCATCATCAAAGTCTTGCACCATGTCTTCGATCCCGGTACCATGCTCGTCGGTGCGACGACGAAGCACCTCAGCTCTGGCACGTTGGGCAGACTCACCATGAAATGTCTAGACCGTATAATTAGGCATAAAACCCCACTTCTACAGGTGTTTGATCATTTCAAACTCTGACTTCTTCTTATAGTTGTCGCAATCGACACAAGGGCACCAGGTTGTTTTTTGTCCATTTCAAATGCGACTCTCACAAACTCCTTGGTTTTTGTTAACCATTCACGGGTCATGTCTTTCTGACTAGTGTGACCGGTGTACATCCACCCACGATCACTCATCCTGCCTAGCTACTGGACACACACAAAATATATACATAATTCAGCAAACGATATTCATTAGTTAATAGAGTTTGTCAGTTTCATTACGTTGATGCAACCTAGACGCTAGTAGGTAAAGATAGGTCCTAATCCCACCCGAGTATGTGTAGATTGGGTTTGTTTTCCCATGCTCCCCTCCGGATCCGACGCACAATTTTGGCACCTCCCTGCTGTTCTCCTAATACACGTCTCGGCAATAAGCAGAGAGGATGTGTACCCGGAGAACAACACGGAAGCACTGACAAAATTCTGCATCAGATCCGGAGCAGAGCATATGGGAAAACGAACCCAATGTACACATACTCGGGCTGTCCATGGATAACATTGGACAATTCGAAAGAATCACGGTTATAAATATGCTAATGAATGCATATTTATAGATGTAACCCTTTCGAACGGGAGACGCATAGTGGTCACGCATACTGATGATTGAAGACACCTATAGCTAGCAAGTTTCATCGGCACGAAGACCGAAACAGAGGAAATGAAGGGTGCAGGAGGAGATGTCATTTGTGCTCACCCACGAATGCAGGGGCGGAGCTCGTTGAACACACGGGGAGGTCATCGAACACCAGACCCTCACAGCGACGAAATAACTGCACATTTAAATCCACCTAACTCATAATTCACAAATATATGACCCGTGTCGTGTCAGGGTCGGGGTGTCGGGGGTGTCGTGTCGGGGTCGGGGTGTTGTGTCGTGGTCGGGGGTGTCGTGTCAGGGTGTCGGGGTATCGTGTCGGGTCGGGGTGTAGGGGGTGTCGTGTCGTTGTCGGGGTGTTGTGTTGTGGTCGGGGGTGCCGTGTCGGGGTGTCGGGGTCGGGGTGCTATGTCGGGGTCTCGGCGTGTCGGGGTCGGGGTACCGTGTCAGGGTATCGGGGTGTCATGTCGGGGTGTCGGGGTCGGGGTCGGGGTGTCGTGTCGGGGTCGAGGTGTCGGGGGTGTCGTGTCAGGGTCGGGGTGCTGTGTCGTGGTCGGGGATGCCGTGTCGGGGTGTCAGGGCGTCGTGTCGGGGTCGGGGTGTAGGGGGTGTCGTGCCGGGGTCGGGGTGTCGTGGGTGCCGTGTGGGGGTCGGGGTGTCGGGGGCGTCGTGTTGGGGTCGGGGTGTCAGGGATGCCGTGTCAGCGACGGGCGGGGTCCGGGGTGCCGTGTCGTGGTGTCGGGGTGTCGAGTCGGGGGTCGGGGTGTCAATGGTGTCGTGTCGGCGATCCTCGACCCGGTTACGTCGGCGCCGACGCACCCCTCCTCCTCTTCTTCTTATTATTATTCTCCTTCTTTTTCTTCTTTTCTTCTCCTCCTCCTCCTCCTTTTCTTCTTCTTTTTCTTCTTCTCCTTCCTCTTCTTCTTCTTCTTCATCTCCTTATCCTCCTCTTCTTCTTCTCTCTTCTTCTAATTACTAATAACTAAATTACAACTAACTAACTAAATTACTAACTAAGCCAATTAACTACAACTAACTAAGCTAATTACTAACTAAGCTAACTAAATTACAACTACCTAACTACACCTAATTAACTAACTAAATTACTATAACTACACTATTAAACAATGAAAAAAAAAGAGGGGGAGGGGGCTGACCGGAGTGGGGCAGCGGCCGGCGGGGGGGCATCCACGGCGGGCGGCGCTAGGGGTGAGGGGCGCGGGCGGCGCTGGGGGTGAGTGGCACGGTCAGCAGTCGGCGGTGGGGGTGAGGGGCGCGGGTGGCGGCCGGCAGGGGGGCGCGGGTGACGGGGGGCACGTGCGGCGGCTGACAGAGGGGCGCGGGCAGCGGCCGGCGGTGGGCGCGGGCGGTGGGGGTGGGGGCGGTGGAGGCGCGACGAGCGCATGTGGCAGGGGCGCGATAGGGGCCGGCGGCAGGGGCGTGACGGCGGGGTGGCGGCTGGCGCAGGGGCGCGATGGGGGTGGGGGGTGGGGCGCAGCGGCTTGCAGGCATGCGGCTGGTCGGGGGGGAGACACGATGGGAGATAGACGATGGGTGGGGCTGGGTTGCGCCGTTAGCTAATTAGGTATCACCTCTTTGTCATCCGCTAGCGGACGACAAAGAGGTGGGGTGGTGGGCCATTACAGTACTACCGTCAACTGGACCCCACCCACCTCTTTGTCGTCCGCTCGCTGACGGCAAAGAATCTTTGTCGTCCGCTAGCAGACGGCAAAGAGCTGGCAGATGGCAAACCACATTCACAATAACCTTTAGGTCTCACATTTACTCATATCAGTAACTCTCGGATGAAAACACTTTTATCAAAACAATCATGATACAATATGACAAAATTGTATGTCGCGAGGGCTTTCTAAAACCACAAAACATAAATGCTGAGCACCTCTAAAGAACAATGACTGACTAGACATTGTAATTCACGTTAAAAGAGATCCAGTCATACCCACACTCAATATCAATTAACAGCAAAGCATACAAACAACGGTGGTGCTCTCTAACTGGTGCTTTCTTATAAGAGGAGGATGACTCAACAATAAAGTAAATAGATAGGCCCTTTGCAGAGGGAAGCATTGATTTGCATAGGTGCCAGAGATGGAGCTTTTAAAACAAAGATGAATAATACTTTTTTTGATCGGTATGCTTTCATTGCCAACATAGCAACCAAGAGTTTTTGCTATCTTACATGCTAGATACATTATAAGCGGTTCCCAAACAGAATGATAAAGTTTTTACTCCCCCTCCACCAATCAATCACACTCCATGGCGAGCCGAATCCACGGGTACTGTCCATTCAAACACAATTCCCGAGGGAGTCTTGTTTAATTATTTGCATTTTTGCTTTCTTTGATTTCGGGACTAGGAATCGCTATTACCAGGCACTTTCTCGTGAATGATAGTGAATAAACACATATCGTGAGAATAACCCACCTAGCATGGAAGATACTGACATCCCCTAGTCGCTACATGAGCGATTTGGGAATACAAAATAGAATGTTTATTTGAAGGTTTAGAGTTTGGCACATGCAAATTTACTTAGAACGGCAGTTAAATACCACATATAGGTAGATATGGTGGACTCATGTGGAACAACTTTGGGTTTGATAAATTGGATGCACAAGTAGAATTCCCACTTGGTACAAATGAAGGCTAGGAAAAGACTATGGAGCGACCAACTAGAGAGCGACACAGTCATCAACATGCTTTGAGATTAACCAACATTGAATGCAAGCATGGGTAGGATATAAATCACCATGAACATAAATAATGTAGAGGCTATGTTGATCTTGTTTCAACTACATGCATGAACATGTGCCAAGGAGAGCCACTAGAATTATTCAGAGGGGGATACCATCCTATCATACTACATCACAACCATTTTAACATGCATTTGGCACTCAAGACAAACCATTATCCACTCTTAGCTAATTAAGCATGGCATGAGTAACTATAATCTCTAATTGTCATTGCAAATATGTTGCACCCATAATGAACTTAATTTGGAATGATGAGCCAATAATATTTATAAAAGCAAAATAGGTCGAGTTCATACCAGCTTTTCTCCATCTCAATCTTTTCATCATATATCGTCATTATTGCCTTTCACTTGCACGACCTAATGGTGTGAATACTAATAAGAGTGCACGTGCATTGGACTAAGCTGGAATCTGCAAACCATAACTCAAAGGAGAAGACAAGGCAATATGGGCTCTCTAATTGGTAAACAGTAATGCATATGAGAGCCACTCAACATTTTCATTATGGTCTTCTCCTTACGACCGAAAGTAAGAAAATTCAAAACAAGGACGAGAAAAACTATTTACACGGGAAAGCTCCCAACAAGCAAAAGAAGAACGAAAAATCTTTTTGTGTTTTCTTTTAATACTACAACTAAACAAACTAGAAGATAAATCTAGAACTATTTTTTTTATTTTTCTCTAAGTTAATTAAACACACAAGCAGAAAGAAGAAAAAGGAAATAAACTACCATGGATGGTGCAATGAAAAAGTATGGACACCGACTACTAAGATGAATGTGTGAACATGAATGTAAAGTCAGTGAGAAATACGTACTCCCCCAAGCATAGGCTTTTGGCCTAAGTTGGTCTAGGGCCATGGCTAGCCCGGGTAATATACAAAGTCATAGCCAGGGTTGTATTGAGCTGCGGCGGCTACCGCCTGAACGACTACAGCGTGAGGGCGAGCTGCTTCCGCATTTCTCTCATAGTCATTTGCCTCCTCTGTGGTTATAAAGTGTCTCTGTTTTTCCTTAAAGTTAAAGAAGGCAGGAGTAGGAAGATTAATATGGACAGCACACTGTTTATCAAAAGTTAGTCGGTACAAGAGGGATTGTTCGTTCCTCCCAAGAAACTGATAACGCACCAAAGCCTCATAGTCGAGAAATGATGGTGGTAACTCAATATCGTTTCCCCGTATAGGTACCCCAAGATAATTAGCTACACGAGTAGCATAAATCCCACCAAAGAAATCTCCATCCTTAGCATTATTATGCAACCTTCTAGCAATAATGTCTCCTAAGTTATATCATCTATCACCCATTACCGCACTCTTAAGAATTCTAAGATCAGATGCACAAAGGTGGCTATGATCAGTTTTACCATTAATACATCTGCCTATGAATAGAGAAAAATAATGTATGGCAGGAAAGTGAATGCTCCCCAAGGCAGCCTGTGTAATATTTCTAGTTTCTTCCACAGAGATGCTAGCAAGAAAATCATTACATTCAGTTTTGCGCGGATCACTACAGCTGCCCCCAATGTGGAATTTTGCACGCACAGTTAAAATTCTCTAGGTCCATAGTATAAGATTCGTCATAAAGATTAAACAGAATAGAAGGTTTGTTACGCTTGAATGAAAATTCAAACCTCCGCACAAAAGAATGGTGAGTTGATAGTATTGCTTGCACTAATCTAAAATGAATTCTTCAAGGCCAGCATTTCTTGTGTCTGTGTAAAATTCCTCCTTGAAACCGGCATCACCCATGAATTAATATGATGGCGATTCACAAGGCCGTACTTGTGCTTCCCTCAATGGTTCAAGGTCGGGTTCATGTATCGCGAGTCTCGGGGCCTTCTTTCTCGAGGAACCCCCTTGAAATTCCCTCTTTAACATTCTTTATTCCTCTGAAAAACTTCTAAAAAATCTAGTGACATCAAAATAAAGGTGAATAAAACTCAGAAAAAACTCATAGCAACTACCCCTACAAGTGCCTAGAGACTAAATCATGCATCCAAACTACTTGGGACCATACAAATTTGACATGCAAGCTCAAGAACAAGGTCATCACAGTAGCAAAAATTTGCAATATATAAAGCACTAGAACAAAAACTAATTGGACCATTGGAGGAGTCACATACCAACGAACAATCTCCTAAAACAGTTTTGCGAATGGAGCTTTGCACAAGGAAATCGAGAAATGGAAGCAAAATGAGCTAGAACACGGGTTTGAGCAATGGTGGGATTTTCTCTGGAGGAAGACGAAGCGGATGGGAGCTGGAATAAGTGAAGGGGGGCCACGTTGGACCCACAAGCCACCTAGGTGCGACCAGAGGGGTGGCCACGCCCTGTGGGCTTGTGACTCACTGGTGTTGCCCCCTGTTGTGTGCTCAAGGACATATATTCTTAAATATTCCTTCAAAAATCATACCACATTTTCAGGGCATTTGAAGAACTTTTGTTATAAGTTTATTGTGCTATTGCATGGAAAACTCATAAAATAGAAAAATAATAGAGTTTTTATTTTATTTCGTCTAACTAACAGAAAGTAAAAGTTGGATACAGAAAGTTGTGCTCTCTAAATTCATCCATCTCATGCCAATCAAAAGGAATCCATCAATAAGGTTGATCAAGTCTTATTAAGAAACTTCTTTTGAATAACAAGAAACTAACGAATTTTCGAATAACACTAAGTTACCTCAATGGGGATATGCATGCCCCAACTATAAGTATATCATATTTCTTCTTGACGGTAGCAAGAGCGAATTCAAAGTCTCCCATAATAATCATTGAATTTTTTCAATGGAGTTGATACTATGAACTTGAGGTTGTTTCTTCGGAAAGTGTACCATATGCTCATTACCATTAATATGAAAAGTGACATTGTCCTTGTTGCAATCAATAACAGCCCCTGCGGTATTCAAAAAGGGTCTACCAAGGATGATCAACATACTATCGTCCTCGGGAATATCAAGAATAACAAACTCCATTAAGATATTAGCATTTGCAACTATGATAGGTACATCCTCACAAATACCGATAGGTAAAGCAGTTGATTTATCAGCCATTTGCAAAGAGATTTCAGTAGGTGTCAACTTATTCAAATCAAGTCTACGATATAAAGAGAAAGGCATAACACTAACACCGGCTCCCAAATCACATAATGCAGTTTTAACATAATTCCCTTTGATAGAGCATGGTATCGTGGGTTTTCCTGGATCTCCCAATTTCTTTGGTACTCCACCCTTAAAAGTATAATTAGCAAGCATGGTGGAAATCTCAGTTCCGGTATCATTCTTTTATTAGTCACACTATCTTTCATATAATTAGCAGAAGGAGAAATTTTCAGAATATCAGTCAAACGCATACGTAAAAAGACAGGTCTAAGCATTTCAACAAAGTGCTCAAAATCCTCATCATCCATTTTCTTGGATGGTTTAGGAGGAATGGGCATGGGTTTCTAAACCCGTGGTTCCCGTTCTTTACCATGCTTCCTAGCAACAAAGTCTCTTTTGTCATATCTTTTATTCTTAGGTTGTGGGTTATCAAGATCAACAACAGGTTCAATCTCCACATCATTACCATTACTAGGTTGAGAATCAATATGAACATCATCAATAATATTATCTCTAGGCTCATGTTCATCACCAGATTGTGTCTCAGCATTAGAAACAGAAATACCATTTGGGTTTTCAAGTGTATCTATAATAGGTTCACTAGCAGCATGCAAAGTTCTATCATCATCATCTTTTTTCTCCTATTACTGGAATGACTAGGTGTATCAGTATTAATTACCTAAGAATCTTGCTCAATTCTCTTAGGATAGCCCTCAGGATACAATGGTTCCTGAGTCATTCTACCACCTCTAGTCACAACTCTCATTAAGCAAACATTCTATTCCTTAAGTACTTGTTCTACTTGAGTGGTTACCATGGAAGCATGTTTACTAATAAGATTAAGTTCATTGATAGTTCTACTCATATAATCACCTAAGCGATCAAGCATGAAAGCATTATGTCTCAATTGTGTACCAACATAGGCATTAAAAATTTCTTGCTTAATAACAAAGTTATCTAACTCATCCAAGCATTGGCTAGCAGACTTATTATAAGGAATATCACCTTCATCAAATCTACGAAGATAATTTACCTTTACTACCTGTGTCGGGTTGTCAAGACCATGTAGTTCTTCAACAGGTGGTCGATTCTTGACATCTCCAGCTTTAATACCTTTTTCTATCATAGATTTCTTTGGCTCTTGCATACCTTCAGGACTGGGAAATAGAATAACTCTTTTCTTCGGAGTTGGCTTCGGAGGTAGTTCGGGAATAGCCCAATCATTATCATTACTCAATATATTGTTCAATAGTAGTTCAGCTTGTTCAATAGTTCATTCCTTGAAAACACAACTAGCACAACTATCTAGGTGGTCCCAAGAAGCATAAGTTAGTTCATTATAAAAGATATCAAGTATTTCATTTTTCTTGAGAGGGTAATCAGGCAAAGCATTAAGTAATGGGAGAAGCCTCCCCCAATCTTGTGGGAGACTCTCTTCTTCAATTT
This sequence comes from Hordeum marinum, assembly GCA_022496015.1. Lineage (NCBI taxonomy): Eukaryota > Viridiplantae > Streptophyta > Magnoliopsida > Poales > Poaceae > Hordeum > Hordeum marinum. Next base: position 232,981,033 of record CM039675.1, read on the forward strand.
GCACAAAATTAAATATTTCCTGCAAGGCAGCTTGTTTCTTATGGGAAGTAAAATATTTTTCAAAGAAGTAATATATCATATCCCGGGGAATATGCACACAACTAGGAGCAAGAGAATTAAACGATATCTTAGCATCACCCTTTAATGAGAAAGGAAATAACTTAAGGATATAGTAATAATGATTTTTTTTCTCATGAGTAAACAGGGTGGCTATATCATTCAATTTAGTAAGATGTGCCACAGAAGGTTCTGATTCATAACCATGGAAAGGATCAGATTCAACCAAAGTAATTAACTCACGATCGACAGATAATTCATAATCCTTATCAGTAACAAAGATAGGTGAAGTAGCAAACTTAGGATCATATTTCATTCCGGCATTCAAAGATTTTTCTTTCCACTTGCATAGCAATTTCTTAAGATCATCTCTATCCTTACAAGCAATAAAGTCCCTAACTACCTCTCTTTTCCATAACATAACCCTCGGGTATATCAGGCAATTCATATCTCGTAGATCTAGGTATAGCAGGTGTCTCATAGTGTTCAGTTTCAATAATTTCACCAGTTTTAGAGGTATCATCATTTTCAGCATTGACTCTAGCAATTTGTTCATCAAGAAATTCACCCAGTGGCACAATATTATCAAGCAAAGTACCATCATAAGCATCATGCATAGCAGAAGTAGCATCATCAATTACTTCCGACATATTAGAATTACTAGTAGGTGGTGGTGTCGCAAACTTACTCATAAAAGAAGGTGAATCAAGTGTAGAGCTAGATGGCAGTTCCTTACCTCCCCTCGTAGTAGAGGGATATATCTTGGTTTTTGGATCTGTTAGATTCTTCATAGTGATCAACAGATATAAATCCCAAGTGACTCAAATAATACAGCTATGCTCCCTGGCAATGGCGCCAGAAAAAGGTCTTGAGTATTCAACCCAAATTTATTGATTCGGCACAAGGGGAGCCAAAGAATATTCTTGAGTATTCGTAGCTGAGTTGTCAATTCAACCACACCTGAAATACTTAATATCTGCAGCAAAGTATTCAGTAGCAAAGTAGTATGGAAGTAACAGTATGGTGGCACAAGTGACAGTAGCAGTTTTGTAGTGAAAGTAAGAGTAGCAACGAAAAAGTAACTTGGCAAGGATCAATATTTGGAAAGCTCGTAGGCAATGGATCGGTGATGGATCCCCGATGAGGTCTCGGCGATCAGAGATCAGGGTGTAGACTATTTTTAATTCTGGTTGTTGGGAAGAGACCTCAGCCAGACACTCGACGGTAGCGACTGATAACCCACAAGTATAGGGGATTGCAATAGATTCCGAGGGTAGAGTATTCAACCCAAATTTATTGATTCGACACAAGGGGAGCAAAAGAATACTCTTGATTATTCGCAGCTGAGTTGTCGATTCAACCACACCTGTAAGACTTAATATCTCCAGGAAAGTATTCAGTAGCAAAGTAGTATGGAAGTAACGGTAACGGTAGCAAAAGTAAAAGTAGCAATTTTGTAGTAATTGTAACAATAGCAACAGAGAAGTAACTTAGCAAGGATCAATATGTGGAAAGCTCGTAGGCAATGGATCAATGATGGATAATTATGATGAATAGCATTCATCATGCAACTGTTATAACATAGGGTGACACAGAACTAGCTCCAATTCATCAATGTAATGTAGGCATGTATTCCATATATAGTCATACGTGCTTATGGAAAAGAACTTGCATGACATATTTTATCCTGCCCTCCCTTGGCAGCAGGGTCCTAGTGGAAACTAAGGGATATTAAGGCCTCCTTTTAATAGAGAACCAGACCAAAGCATTAGCACATAGTGAATACATGAACTCCTCAAACTACGATAATCTCCGGAAAGAATCCCAGTTATTATCACCCTGGGGGATGCGGATCATAACTCGTGAAAGGTGTCTACAAATTGCAAGATAGGATCAAGAACACATATATATTCATGAAAACATAATAGGTTCATACCTGAAATCATGTCACTCGGGCCCTAGTGACAAGCATTAGGCATAGCAAAGTCATAGCAACATCAATCTCAGGACATAGTGGATACTAGCGATCAAAACCTAAGAAAACTAACTCGATTACATGATAAATCTCATCCGACCCATCACCGTCCAGCAAGCCTATGATGGGATTACTCACGAACGGCGAAGAGCATCATGGACTTGGTGATGAAGGATGGTCTGTGATGATGAAGGCGTCGATTTCCCCTCTCCGGAACACAAAATGGACTCCAGACCTGGCCTCCTGAGGAAGAACAGGAGGTAACGGTGGCTTCGTATCATGAAACATGATGACCTCTTCTCCTTGGTTTTTATCTCCACGAATATGAATATATAGGAGTTGAATTGAGGTCGATGGAGCCACAAGGGGCCCACAAGCCTACCAAGCGCGGCCAGGGGGTGGTTGCGCCTCGTGGGCTTGTCAACTGTGGGTGGCCCCTCTCTGGTTGATTCTTTTGCCAGTATTTTTTATAGATTCCAAAAATATTCTCCGTAAATTTTTAGGTCAATCTGAGAAGTTTTATTTCTACACAAAAATAAGACCAAGGCAATTCTTCTGAGAACAGCGTCAGTCCGGGTTAGTTCCATTCAAATCATGCAAATTAGAGTCCAAAACAAGGGCAAAAGTGTTTGGAAAAGTATATACGACGGAGACATATCACTCTATGGAATGAGCGTTTCCCAAGGACTTTAAGGGGCCTCGAAAGTGCCTAACTATACGGCTGATTTATCCCCCGAGGCATGGATTGAAAGTTATGAGCTCGCCATGGAGATGTTGGACGTCAGTGAGGTGGTTTGTGCAAAGTATTTCATGACGTGAGAAGGGCCGGATCGCACGTGGTTGAAGGGTTTGCCTCCTAATACCATCGTATCTTGGCCAAGTTGAAGGCACATTTTATCAAGAACTTCCAAGGAACATGCAAGCAGACCATAACGATTCTAGATCTTGACCACTATGTACAGCATGAGGAAGAGTCGGCCCATCATTGGGTCCGGCGGGTTTCGACGGTTATCCACTCATTCGAGAACATCTCGTCGTCTCAGGCGGTCCTGGTTTTAGAGAAAAAATGCCACTTCTTACCCCTTAAGCAGTAACTCGAGCGGTTGAAGCGTTCTTGTCAAGACATGGGTGAGCGCATGACGGCTCTCATGAAGTATGCAAATTCAGATACTTCAAAGGATCCGAGCATCGATGATGAGAGATCGGTTAAGGGTAAGAAGAGTAACAATGGCAAGAGTCAACAGCAGAACGGAGCTGGAAATAGCAAGCTAGGCAAGAGAAACAACCCTGACGATGGATCCGAACTGGTGGAAAACGCCAGCGCTGGGAATAATTGTGCCAAGGGTAATGGTAAGCCGCCCTTTAAAAAAGGTAAAGCTCCCTTTAACCTGGAGAAAGTTCTCAATAAGCCTTGCCAAGAGGACAGCCAACTCGGTAAGACGGCGGGCCACACATGGAGGGATTGCGGTATTATGCGATAGTTCCGGGACTACATCCCTAACCAGCATCGCAACAACGGTAATGGGACGTCAGGCGTCTTAGGTCCAGGCGGCTCAGGTACTAGTTTCGATCGAGGCGGCTCGAGTTCAAGTTATCAGGGTCAAGGCAATCAAGGTGGTCACCTTCAACAGTCCGGCAACAGTGGTCAGCAGCAAAACAACCAGTCAGGGTAACAGAGTAACCCGAAGCAACTTAGTGGAGGCCAGTATCATGTTTTCACTACAAGCCTGGACAAATGTGATCAAAAGCTACACAAGAGGTCAGTCAACATGGCAATGCCGGCTCTCGCATGGTATTTGAAGTGGTCTAAATATTCTATCTCATGGAGTAGGGGAGATCACCCATCGCGGATCCATAACCCAGGGCACTTATCACTTGTGGTAGCACCTCAGGTTGGAGGTTATAAGTTTACAAAGGTACCGATGGACGATGGCAGCAGCATCAACATCCTGTACTATGACACTGTTCTCCGGATGGAGCTGACTTATAAGGCTCTTAAGCCATCGTCAACAGTCTTTCATAGTGTTGTGCCATGCAAATCGTCTTACCCGGTAGCCAAGATTGCCCTCGAGGTGGCGTTCGGGGATGACTACAACTATAGGGTGGAGACCTTGTGGTTTGAGGTGGTCAAAATTAAGAGCCCATATCACACCTTGTTTGGTCGGTCGGCTTTTGCAAAGTTTATGGCCAGGCCCTGTTATGTTTACTTGTAGCTCAAGATGCCTGCTCTCAAAGGGACGATTATAGTGCTAGGTGATCGAAAGGTGGCCCTTGAGTGTGAGGAGGTTGATGCTGCTTATGCAGAATAAAGCTGTGCAGAGGCAGAGCTCAAGTTTTACAAAGATAAGGTTGACCCATTGACGAAACCCATCACAGAGTCTGAGCCGCCCTTCAAGTTTGCGGAAGATGATACTAAGCTAGTGGATTTTGCTCCGGGCGACTCATCGGAGCAGTTCACTATTGGGGCTAACATGGACCCGGCATAGGAAAGCGCACTCATCGAATTCATCCGTGAGAATCGGGACATCTTTGCATGGAAGCCGTCTAATATGTCAGGTGCACCGAGAGAGTTTGCTGAGCACCACCTTAATGTGGATCCCAAGTTTAAGCCGATAAAACCGTGTCATTTCAATGAAGAGCGGCATAAAGAAATTAGAGAAGAGGTGGCCCGGCTCTTGGCCACAGGGTTCATCGTGGAGGTTTTCACCCGGATTGGTTAGCAAACCCGGTGCTTGTGCTAAAAAGAATGGCACATGGCGTATGTGTGTAGACTACACTGATCTTAACAAGACATGTCCAGTCGACCCATTTGTTCTCCCCCATATCAACCAAATTATTGATGCAGCGGTGGGTTGTGAGAGTTTATGCTGCCTGGATGCTTATTCGGGTTATCATCAGATCAAGATGGCAGTTAAGGACCAAGAGAAGACGTCATTTGTAACACTGTTTGGGGCTTTCTGTTATGTGTCTATGCCTTTAGGGCTTAAGAGCGCGTATGCGACTTATTAGCGATGTATGCAAAATTGCCTTCATAGTCAGATTTTGTGCAACGTTCATGCTTATGTGGATGATATTGTGGTTAAGTCAAGGAAGAAGCATACCCTGCTTGACGACATGAAGGAAACGTTTGACAACTTACGAGTCTACAAAATGATGCTTAGCCCGGCCAAGTGCGTCTTTGGGGTTCCTGCAGGCAGGCTCTTGGGCTTATTAGTTTTAGAGCGAGGCATTGAGGCTAACCCGAATAAGATAAAGGACATCACGTCATTGTCTAAGCCGGTGAGTGTTAATGATGTGCAGCACTTGGCGGGTCATAGTGCCGATTTAAGCCGCTTCGTCAGCCGCCTAGGCGAGAAGGCTATTCCTCTATATCAGATGATGAAAAAGACGAATGACTTTGTCTGGCGCAAGGCTGCTGATGAGGCGCGTGAGGCGCTCAAGAAACAGTTGGTTGAGTCGCCGATCTTGGTTGCTCCGAATGAGAAAGAACCTTTGCTCTTATATCTTGCGGCTAGTAACAGGAAAGTTAGCGCCATGATCATTGTGGAGCGTAAGGAGGCAGGGAAAGAGTATCCAGTCAAGAGGCCGGTTTACCACGTCAGCAAGGTCTTGATAGAATCCAAGCAAAGATACCCACATTGGCAGATATTGATCTACGGGTTGATGTCTATTACGCAACCTTCTTCTTGTAGACTCGTGTTGGGCCTCCAAGCGCAGAATTTTGTAGGACAGTAGCAAATTTTCCTTAACTGGATGACCTAAGGTTTATCAATCCGTGGGAGGCATATCTTGAAGATGGTCTCTCTTGAAGAACCGTGCAACCAAATAACACAGAGTCTCTTGTGTCCCCAACAAACCCAATACAATGGAAAATTGTAGGTGCACTAGTTCGGCGAATAGATGGTGATACAAGTGTAATATGGATGGTAGATATAGGTTTTTGTAATCTGAAAATACAAAAACAGCAAGGTAAATAATGATAAAAGTGAGCACAAATGGTATAGCAATGCTTAGAAACAAGGCCTAGGGTTCATACTTTCACTAGTGCAATTTCTCTCAAAAATACTAACATAGTTGAATCATATGTAAATCTCTCATGCGCGACAAAGAGTTCACTCCAAAGTCACAAATAGCGGAGAACAAACAAAGAAATTATTGTAGTGTATGACACCACCTCAAAGTTATCTTTTCCGATCAATCTTATGAGCTATCCGTATAAGTGTCACGAACAACCCTAGAGTTCATACTAAAATAACACCTTAAGATACACATCAACCAAAACCCTAAAGTCACCTAGATACTCCAATGTCACCACGAGTACCCATGGGCTTGGTTATACGATATGCATCACACAATTTCAGATTCATCATATTCATTCCAACACAAAGAACTTCAAAGAGTGCCCCAAAGTTTGTACCAGAGATTCAAGACGAAAACATGTGCCAACCCCTATGCATAGATTCCCAAGGTCACAGAACCCGCAAGTTCATCACCAAAAGATATGTCAAGTGGATCAATAGGACATCCCATTGTCACCACGGATATCCCATCGCAAGACATACATCAAGTGTTCTCAAATCCATAAAGACTCAATCGCATAAGAAAACTTCAAAGGAGAAACTCAATTCAACACAAGAAGATAGAGAGGGGAAAACTCCATATGATTCATCTATATTTATAAAGCTCGCGGTACAACAAGATCATGCCATCTCAAGAACACGAGAGACAGAGATCCAATACATAGCTACTGGTACATACCCTCAGCCCCGAGGGTGAACTACTCCCTCCTCATCATGGAGACCGCCGGGATGATGAAGATGGCCTCTGGTGATAGTTTCCCCCTCCAGCAGGGTGCCGGAACGAGCTCCCGGTTGGTTTTTTGTGGCTACAGAGGCTTGCGACGGTGGAACTCCTGGTCTAGTTTTCTTTCTGGGGGTTTCTTGATTTATAGGAGCACTTGGAATTGGAATCACGTCAAGGGGACTTGCGAGGGGCCCACAAGCCAGGGGCGCGGCCTAGGGGGGTGCCCTGGTGGCTTGTGGCTTCCTCAGGACTCCTCTCCGGTGTCTTTTTGCTCCAGTATTTTTTATATTTTCCAAAAATATTCTCTGTAAAGTTTCATCCCATTCCGAGAACTTTTATTTCTGTACAAAAATGACACCATGGTAGTTTTGCCGAAAACACCGTCAGTCATACCAAAATCATATAGAATTACTGTAAACATGGTATGAATAGTTCATAAATTATAGATACTTCAGCATCCCCAAGCTTAATTCCTGCTCTTCCTCGAGTAGGTAAATGATAAAAGAGATAATTTATGAAGTGTGAATGCTAGCATAGTGCATAAATTTGATCAATGATAGTTCCAAACACTTTTTCTAGCATCATTATATATCATAAACAGTAGCTTATCTCATAAAACTTCTCATGATGAAGTAACAAGCTATTCACATGTTAAAATATAGACCATATAGTTCCTTGAAAACTAACAAGCTATGCTTTCAGTCACCAAACAATTGCAATTCATCTGATTTTCAGGATGGATCTATGTAAGGGATTTGATTTAGCAAATTCCACATAGTAAACTATCATATAGTCTTCCATGATTGCTAACTTTCAAAGCATATTTTTAGAGCAAATAGCATCCATTGAACACAGAGAAAGATAGGGGCTTAATGTTTCGCCTCCCAACTTTTTATCATATAGATAATTGTAAATAATAATAATTCATTATCAAATATATTTGAATGGCCATATATGCTTGGATATTTCCCCACCACATGATGCTTCCCAAAAAAAGGCGAAATATAAGAAGTGGTGAATATCAGCATGACTCTTGTATAAAGGTAAGTACTAGAGAGTAAAAGATAGGCCCTTCGCAGAGGAAAACATTGATTTGTAGAGGTGCGAGAGCTCGAGCTTTTAAAATAGACATGAATAATAATTTTGAGAGGTATGTTTTCATTGTGAAATAACAACTAAGAGATCTCGGTATCTTCCATGCTAGATACATTATAGGCGGTTCCCAAATAGAATGGTAAAGTTTTTACTCCCCCTCCACCAATAAATCACACTACACGGCAAGCTGAATCCACGGGTACCATCCATACAAGCAACAATCCTGGGGGAGTTTTGTTTCATTATATTTTGATTTTATTTTTGAGCATGGAACCGGGCATCCCGAATACCAGCCACGTTCTTGCAAATGATAGTAAATCAAGACATATCGTGAGAATAACCCGCCTAGCATGGAAGATACTAACATCTCCTAGTCACTATATTAGCGATTCGGGCATACAAAACAGAATATTATTTGAAGGTTTAGAGTTTGGCACATGCAAATTTACTTGGAACGGCAGGTAATACCGCATATAGGTAGGTATGGTGTACTCATATGGAACAACTTTGGGTTTAAGGGTATTTGGATGCACAAGTAGTATTTCTACTTGGTGCAGAAGTTTTGGCTAGTATGAGGTGGAAGCAAGCACCCCATGTTGGAGGATCCATAACAATATAACTTCTATACAAATATACCCAAGCATAACTCATTACGTTGTCTTCCTTGTCCAACTTCAACTAATTTTCTCAAGTTTGAAAATATTTAATGGGTATTCACAATCATATAAGATGTCCAAGATAGTATATTTATATGTGAAATCTCTCTTCCTTCAATATTCTTTCATGAATTGTTCAAGTGAACAATGTGGTGTTTGCTAACTTTCAATAAATTTTACCACCTATACGACTTATATGTGAAGTCATTACTCCCCATGGGATAAGCATATAAAACACATATAATTTCAGATTTATGATATTCAATTCATTCAACCATTTACTCAGAGAAGAAGATCAATGAGTAGTCAAACAATTAAGTAGCTATGTGAGGACTCTCTCTCTCTCTCTATGAATAAATATTTTCATATCTGAGTATTTTATTTAAACATCAAGCAAAATAAAAATAGCACTCCAAGAATATCACACATCATGTGAAGGAATAAAAATTTAGGCTCAACATAGGCTAACCGATAGTTGATGAAAAGAGGTGGGCTGTGTAGCGTCCCCAATCTTAGATGCTTGAGAATTGTTGAAATATTTACTTGGGGTTCCTTGGGTATCCCCAAGCTTGAGGTTTTGTACCTCATTCAATCCTCTCATATCATGGTTTCACCTATTCTCAAAAACTTCATCCACACAAAACTCGAAAAGAACTCGTGAGATAGGTTAGTAAACATAATAATAAATCAACACTTCATGTACTGCCAAGACAAATTGCACAATAATTTTCAAACATTAGGTACTCTATACTATCATTTACACAATATATATACCAATATAGGCAATGGAAACTATAGAATAAGAAGATAACAAAATTGTGACAGCAATTTGTCTAAACAGAACAATCTATAGCAATTTATTAAAATAGTGTACTTATGTAACTCTAACAATTATGAAAATTTAGGACATTCTGAATAATTTGTATTAAAACACTGTGTAAAAATTTAACAAACTTTCCACGTTCTAGTAAAATATTAAAATTCAAATGCTACAGCAGAAGTTTCTGTTTTTTTACACAAGATAGATCAAACGTGCAATGCAAGCATCCTAAGGCGATTATTGGAACTTTTTATTGAAAAATAAGAATACAAATAACACCTAATATAGAAAAACAAAATAAAATGATTCTCCAAGCAAAACTCATATTATATGACGAATAAAAATATAGCTCCAAGTAAAATATATCGATAGTGTTGAAGACGAAAGAGGGGATGCCTTCTGGGGTATCCCCAAGCTTAGGCGCTTGAGTCTTCCTTGGATATCACCTTGGGGATGCCTTTGTCATCCCCAAGATTAGATTCTTGTCACTCCTTATTCTCCTCATATTGGTGTCTCATCCAAAACTTGAAAACTTCAATCACACAAAACTTAACGGAACTTTGTGAGAAGGGTTAGTGTAATAAAGATGGATCATTTACTTAGGTACTATCAAGAAAAGATTCATAATTGTTCCCACATGATAACTACTTTATTAAATCATTACCATAATTTATATTACACTATATAAGATATAGGAATACTTTAAACAAGCAAACTATGCATGCAAAATTGAATCTCTCAAAAACGGAACAATCTGTAAAGATCTGAATGATCACCAAACTTCCCTGACTCTACATATTCTGCAAAATTCGGAAATATCACAGAATTTGCATACAAATGTTGTTTCAAAATTTCAGATTTTTTGACTCTACAGTAAAATGAGATAATTCATATATTGTACACAAAACTTTCAGTTTTTGCACAAAACCAAACAAGCAATTATCCACACTATCCCAGATGCTTTACTTAACACTTTATTGAAATAAAAGACACAAAACATGATTACTACAGTAGCTTAATCATGTTCACACATAAAATAGAAGGTAAAAGTGTTGGGTTGTCTCCCAACAAGCGCTTTTCTTTAATGCCTTTTAGCTAGGCATGATGATTTCAATGATGCTCACATAGGAATAATAATTGAAACATGCAAAAGAGCATCATGAATCTCATGACAAGCACATTTAAGTCTAACCCACTTCATATACATAGGGATTTTTTTAGCAAACAATTTACGAGAGCAAGAATCAACTACCATAGGAAGGCAAACAAGCATAACTTCAAAACCTTGAACACATAGAGAGGAAACTTGGTATTATTGCAATTCCTACCAGCATATGTTCCTTCCTCATAATAATTTTCAGTAGCATCATGAAGGAATTCCACAATATAACCAGAACATAAATCATTCTCTTCATGATCCACAAGCATAGAAATTTGGTCACTGTCCACATAAGCAATTTTCTTTTCATTCATAATAGTGGGAGCAAACTCAACAAAATAACGATCATGAGATACTTGATTGACATAACCACGTTGAATACTAAAATCATGATGACAAGTTTCATAGTTACTATCACTCTTTATAGCATACATGTCATCATGATAATCATCATAGATAGTAGGCATATTATCATCATAATAGCTTTGCTCATCAAAACTTGGGGGACTAAAAATATCATATTCATGAAACATAGCATCCCCAAGCCTGTGGCTTTGCATATTATTAGCATCATGAATATTCAGATAATTCATACTAACAATATTTCAATCATGCTCATCACTCAAAGATTTAGTGCCAAACATTTTAACAACTTCTTCTTCTAATACTTGACCACAATTTTCCTTTCCATCTTTTTCACGAAAGACATTAAAAAGATGAAGCATATGAGGCAAACTCAATTACATTTTTTTGTAGTTTTCTTTTATAAAAACAAACTAGAGACAAATCAAGAAACTAAGCACTCACCTCCTCTGTAACGATGCCAGAAAAGAGCTTGATGTCTACTATGCAACCTTCTTCTTGTAGAATCGTGTTGGGCCTCCAAGCGCAGGGTTGTTAGGACAGTAGAAAATTTCCCTAAAGTGGATGACCTAAGGTTTATTAATCCATGGGAGGCGTAGGTTGAAGATGGTCTCTCTCGAACAACCCTGCAACCAAATAACAAAGTGTCTCTTGTGTCCCCATCACACCCAATACAATGGTAAATTATATAGGTGCACTAGTTCGGCGAAGAGATGGTGAAACAAGTGCGATATGGATGGTAGATATAGGTTTTTGTAATCTGAAAATATAAATACAGCAAGGTAACTAATGATAAAAGTGAGCACAAACGGTATTGCAATGCTTAGAAACAAGGCCTAGGGTTCATACTTTCACTAGTGAAATTTCTCACTAACATAGTTGAATCATATATTAATCTCTCACCCATGACAAAGAGTTCACTCCAAAGTCACAAATAGCGGAGAACAAATGAAGAAATTATTGTAGGGTACAAAACCACCTCAAAGTTATCTTTTCCTATCAATCTTATGAGCTATCCCTATAAGTGTCACAAACAGCCCTAGAGTTTGTACTAAAATTACACCTTGAGATACACATCAACCAAAACCCTAATGTCACCTAGATACCCCAATGTCACCACAAGTACTCATGGGCTTGATTATACAATATGCATCACACAATTTTAGATTCATCATATTCAATCCAACACAAAGAACTTCAAAGAGTGCCCCAAAGTTTCTACCGGAGATTCAAGACGAAAACATGTGCCAACCCCTATGCATAGATTCCCAAGTTCACGGAACCCGCAAGTTGAACACGAAAACATACATCAAGTGGATCAATAGAACATCCAAGTGTCACCACAGATATCCCATCGCAAGACATACATCAAGTGTTCTCAAATCCTTAAAGACTCAATCGTATAAGAAAACTTCAAAGGGAAAACTCAATTCATCACAAGAAGATAGAGAGGGGAAAACTCCATATGATTAATCTATACCAATAAAGCTCGCGGTACATCAAGATCATGCCATCTCAAGAACATGAGAGAGAGAGAGATCCAACACATAGCTACTGGTACATACCCTCAGCCCCGAGGGTGAAGTACTCCCTCCTCGTCATGGAGACCGTCGGGATGACGTAGATGGCCTTCGGTGATGGTTTTCCCCTCTGGCAGGGTGCCGGAACGGGCTCCCGATTGGTTTTTCATGGCTATAGAGGCTTACAGCGGCGGAACTCCCGATCTAGGTTTCTTTCTCGGGGTTTCTTGATTTATAGGAGCACTTGGCGTTTGAATCACGTCAAGGGGACTCTCGAGGGGGCCACAAGCCAGGGGCGTGGCCTAGGGGGGTGCGCCCTGGTGGCTTGTCGCTCCCTCGGGACTCCTCTCCAGTATCTTTTTGCTCTAGTATTTTTTATATTTTCCAAAAATATTCTTCGTAAATTGTCATTCCATTCCGAAAACTTTTATTTCTGCACAAAAACGACACCATGGTAGTTCTGCTAAAAACAGTGTCAATCCGGGTTAGTTCTAATAAAATCATACCAAAATCATATAGAATTATTTTAAACATGGCATCAATACTTCATAAATTATAGATACATTGGAGACGTATCAGGGGTGTTCATGGCAAACCGCAAGTTGAAGCACTATTTCCTTGGACACCAGATTACAGTAGTGAGTTTGGCCCCGTTGGGAGATATCATCCAAATTAGAGAGGCTACTGGCAGGATTGCTAAGTGGGCAATGGAGCTTGGACCCCTTAATTTGAAGTATGTTCCTCGCACTGCTGTGAAATCTCAGGCGTTGGAGGATTTCATAAACGATTGGACAGAGTGTTAGTCGCTCGAGGCCTAACTGGACAACACATATTGGACAATTCACTTCGATGGATCCAGGCAATTGGAAGGATCAGGGGCTGTAGTTGTCTTGACTTCCCCTAGAGGTGACAAATTTTGTTATGTGTTGAGGTTAATGTTTCCTTGTACTAACAATGCAGTTGAGTATGAAGCTTTTCTTCACTGGCTCCGTGTGGCTAAGGAGATGAATCTGAGCCGGGTTAGATGCCTAGGATACTCAGACCTCGTGGATCAGCAAGTCTCATGCACGTGGGATTCCAAATACCCACGAATGGTGGCTTACCGTTAGGTGGTGGACATCATTGCTGGCCACTTCAAGGGTTATCACGTGGATCATATTGACCATCGCAAGAACGAGGCGGCTGAGGCATTATAAAGACTGGGCTCTCAGCATAAGCTGGTGCCGCCTAACGTCTTCTTGGACGTGTTGCTTCACCCCTCTGTTAAGTTACCTTCAAAGGAGGATCTGGCTTACCTGACCCAGAGGGGCAGCTGGTGGCGGCTCTACATGCTATTCCTGACTGGACGCCTTATCTAGCGTATCTAACTCACAGTGATGTCAGCACCCCGATCCTAAGCCATAAGAATCTATCATGTAACACATCACATCACTTTGCGGCCTCACCAACGGTTATCCCCACGGCTGCCACCTTACCTAGGCAGGGACCGTTTGCATCTTTTCTCTCACGTATGTGAATATGTCACTAGCAATCAAATGTCAAAGAACCCAGGACGACATGACTAGTCGTAGAACCCAAGTAGCACATCCGTATAGGGACAGGTATACATAGCCCAGCAATGCAGCTGTCAGCCTCTAGCGCGTGTAGACGAGTCATAGCAAGCTACATGGAATCCATTACGCCATGAGACATTTCTGTCATCAACTGCGCGTACACGAGTCATAGCAGGCTACCAGAACTACATTACACCGCAAGACGTTTCCCCGAAGGGACAGACACAACAGCAAAGAAGGATACACGCCGGTCAATCAATGTGTTCGGAGTAGTAGCAAGCTACCAAGGCTCGATGGAGATACAAAGAGGCAATTCCCTGTAAAGAGTACTCCTAAGGAACACAACTAGGTGTCGGATCCCATACATACCGTTGCACGTCACACATACGCATGACATGCCCGATATGCATAGATACAACTGTGGCATTACAACATAACTATACAACAACATATCATTTATTTAGAGGGCTCCAGAGAACCTCCATAGAATAATGGTGCAAACAGGGGTCACATGACTCATCATTCAGAGCATACAACCAACAAGTGGAAGACATATGTCTGGGTACAGACATCTATTAAAAGTGGCTGGAGGAGCCTGAAAAGCTACGACGACCCTACCAGAGGAACAAGACCACTTTTTGGGATTCCCAAGCTGATCCGGTCAGCATCAAACTTCATGTCGTAAGAATCACTAATGAGACTGATGTCTCTTATGCAAAGCATAAATGAAGCAACCGTGAGTACAAAGGTACTCAGCAAGACTTACATTAGAACTATCTACATATGCATCATTGTCAACAAAGGGGGTTGTGGAGTTTATTGCAGCAAGCCAGCTTTGACTCTTGGCTAACATGTACTATGACTACAAGTACATTCTTTGAGGTGGGATAGCACACACGAGTCCACATATTCACCAAATCAATACACCACTATGGATCAACTACCGTCTCCCTACGAGAAGGCCATCCATGGAGCTCACACTTATCTTGCGTATTTTAGAGTATCCATTTCACTTGTCTAGGTACCACATAAGCAATCCGAGTAGTCCGTATTCGAGGACACGGCTATTCGAACAGATTAAATCAACCTGCAGGGGTATACTTCTTCACACACCCTCCCGCCACTAACCGCCATGTGCACGTAAAAAGGCACCTTGGCAACCTTCAAGCGGAAGCCCAGGGAGGGAGTCGGCCATGATCGTTAACCACACAAGACTCTATTCCAGGTTTATCTCATATTTTAGACTAAACTCGCAAGGCAGTCTGGCCGAAGTTTCCATTACGGCCCCAAACAATGTGTACAGGGTTCCCAAGCCCATCTCGACAGATGGTTCTATGCTTGGTACACCCAGCCACAAATGCATCTACCGTGCCATAGCCTACCCCTCCGGTCAGCGCTATGCACAGCCACTAGCACATCCTACAAACACCATAAACTAGTTGCAACTCCTGGACAGAGATCTAGGTGATTCATAAGCCGAGAGGGTCCATTGGTTTCGGGCCCAATGAATGATAGTATCTTGTCTTGGATAACACATACATAACTCAATTCTTAAGGATGATCCCAATGAGACAACCCGCCATGTACTCCTACATGGCCTCTCATCGCTACCTTTACCAAATCGTGTTCACACAATTAGCTCTCACTCAGCAGGACATGAACACATCCATTCCGATTCATCACTCAGATGGATCAGACCCGACACGACTGTAAGCATAGCAGACACAGTAAGCAAGCATGGATGAGTAAGGACAACAAGGCTCAAGCAGTTGCTACTCACGCTAAGTAGTTTCAGCTATTTACTGTGGCAAAAACAAGTCATGCAAAGGAATGGGTTCAACTACCAAGAACATGTAACAATTGAATCGTGATTTTCCTAACGCAATAAAAGAGAGCAGGAGCAAGAGAGTGGGTTCATATCAGTATGCTCAAGGAGGGTTGCTTGCCTGACAGTTCTGAAGATATTATTTATCTTCATAGAGTCAACGATCACAACGTCAGAACCATCATCTACCGAGAAGGGACAAACACCGGCAAAACAAGAAAGGAATGCATTAAATGCTATGCAACAAACACGATGCATGATATGGCATGTTAAGGTACTAAATTCAGCTAACACAATAGTTACTCAGATTAACTGAAGTGGAATTTAAATACACATCAAATTCCAACTCCAAACTATTTATCAAATTTTTCCTAATGATGAAATGTCCTAGTTGGTGATGTTAACTTGCTCAAACATGCATGATCATGGCATAAACAGATTCATTGGATTTTTCTTATGTTTTTTCACATATAAATTATTTTCATCTGACTTACAGATAATTTTCTATGATTTTTATAAGTTTTAAATATTTTGTGAAATTAATAAATACATTTGATTTATTTTAAATTTCCAGAAAGCATTACTACGTTAGCATCGCATCATCATTGCATCATCAACCAGCCACAGTCTATGACATGTGGGGTCAGTCAACTACTGACTCAGCAGTAAACAAGAGACCCGGCTCAGTCACTCACTAGTGGGTCCAGTCAACAATGATGTGGCCAGGTCAAACTGACTGGTGGGCCGCGGGATTTAAGTTAACCGAATAGTTATCTACCCTAGGTTAATTAGAAGGGGAGCCACTTGTCATCGACCTAGGGTGTAATTAGAGCGGTCATTAGCGGCTAATGAATGCCACGTCAGACCCGGCAGCGGCTTTACGCCAGGGACCATCAGGATCGGCTGAGGGCTTCGGGATTTGCCGTCCGGCAATGAATCGATGTGGGGTTTGGTCCTACGCCCTACTGAATGCATGCCGCATCCAATGGAGCAAGCAGCTGGCCGAGGGGAGGCCGGCAGCGACGACAGCGACCACAACGGCGGAGGCTGGAGCTTGGGTCAGCATGGGGTTGGGGTTGCGAGGCATGTGCGAGCGAGGAAAAGGGCTCTATGGCATCCTAAGGCGAACAGGAGCACGACTAGGTGCTCGGATGGAACTGATGCGAGCTCAAACAACAGCGATGACATGGCCGACATCGAGGAGCTCTCAGGTCTAGTGGTAATCAGGGCTAAGGCACGACCACAGCGAAGAGAAGCAATGCAAGAGGAAGATGGGTCACGCTGGGGTCGATGGGAGGGTTAGCTAGCTCGGGGGTGACCGGACGGCGGCAAAACGTCAAGGCGAGCTCGGTTGGCCAATGTTTAAGAGGACCAGGGTAGCGAGGAAGGAGGGCATCCGGGCTCGATTGTTGTGATGGAGGGGTGCAACGCGAGGTTGCAGAGGCGATGGATGGCTTAGGAGGGCGAGGCAGCAAGGATGGTCGTGGCAACAATGACGGTGCGGTCATAGCCGCTTCGTCCACGGCGACACACGAGCGAGAGAGAGGTGAGGGGGAGAAATGGCGAGGAGAGCATCTAGACGGCAGCTGGGGCCTCATCCCCATCGCCTCGCTGGCCTGGGAGGCAGGCAAGTAGCTATGGCATGGCCGCACGCCCTGTACGTCGTGCTCTGTCTTGCCTTTGCCTACTCACACAGGTGGAAGACGAGCATGCCCCTGGTGGGATGGGCTGCCCTATTGGGCCGGCCAGGTAAGTTAGGTAGGCTCCTTTTCTTTTCTTATTTCCATTTTCTATTTGTTTTAGTTGTTTTTATTTTGTTTTAGAACCAAATCATTTTTTGAAAATCTTCAAACTTGTTCCTGTCATTGAGTGGATTATTCCACACATAGTGAACATTTTGTTTTCTAATTATAACAAGTTGTTTTATTTAAACCAGAACAAAAAAATAAAATAATTCCAACAATATTTTTCTCTGGTTTAAAATATTTATTAAACCTAAAAAAATTTGTTGGACAAAATATTTTTTGGGGGTTAAATTCCATTTCCTAGGGTTCTATGAAGGCCATTTTGGGTTCATTGATTCAAATTTAACTGAGTTTGGTTTAGACCATTTGGGGTTGGGTTAGGTCATCCCCATTTCAATATTAAGGAAAATAATAACATGATGCACAATGCAGAGCCAAACAATGTCTAGCTAGGGCTCTAACAATTCACCCCTACTAAACAAGAAACTCGTCCCGAGATTCAGACATAGGGTAAGAAGACGGAAGGGGCACAAACTACCACAATCTTCACGATCCAATTGCCCTTCTCGGAGATGGTGAATCATTGCGTCATGGTGATCTTGACATCTTTTCCTTTGGGATCTTCATCCAAACATATCGACAAGAGACTTAAACCCTACAAGAATTGATCTTCTTGAAGATCGAGCAACTCATGATCAACTCGTAGAATGAGACATAAGAATGTCTCTTGAGTTGAAACATAGAACACACATTAGGAGGAATGGAACGAAGTGGATTTTGAATGTTCAGTTGATAGGAAACAATTCCACGCTTAATACAGATGGTGAAGAGGTTTCAAAGTAGCGAGGAGTCAATTTCCCTTCATACCATAGCGGGCACCTTAGGGAAGGTGACTCGTAGGATTATCCCTTAAGTGGCAAAAAGAATTACTTTTGATACAGAGATCATTGAAACTCTTCATACCAGCCTAAGGCAATTCACAATGATTGTTTGAAGGAATTCGAAAGAATCCATTACTTAGATCAGAATTGAAAGTAGAGTTATATGGCAACTCGGCAAACGGAAGGCACATTCCAATTAATACCGAGGATATAACTTAGTATCTAAGCGTGCTCTCAAGAACTTGAGCATTTCCATATTCATCAGAGTTATACCAGCATCCATGCCAAGGATCCTGGCAACGCATCATACTACACTGATGAATAATGATGGATGATGCAGATGCATAGGAAAACAACAGTTTCTCAGATTTCACCTTGGGAACAAAATTTGGATGATCGACTGAGAGACATTTAGCATTCCGCTTCCAATGTTCTCGTTGTTGTACTAGCATACCCAAAAATAGACAAAGCTTGGTATCTATAACATCAAGTATAAGGTCAGACTTTGGGATCTCAAAGGGTCCATGAAGAAAAACTTCTAAAATAAGTCATACAAAGTCCTCATGGGGAAGTGGTTGATGTTGCTGATACAATATACTATAATAATAGGTCTTCCAGCTAGGTGTGTTGGCCACAACATCACTTCACCGGGTTACAGAGAGACGAATATTATAATTCTTGGTAAATGTTCCAACCATTACATCTGCCTGAGATTCAAATATGGTTGGTGTCGGGATATTCCAGACTCAGCATTCCTGGAAAGGAAGGTTTGCAACACAAATCGACGAGATGATGTTGCGAGATTCTCAGAAAATGAACTGAGGAAGCCAACTCAAATACATGAGCTGGATTACAAGACTCACACGGGCACAACATGACCACATGGAATTCTTACAACAAAACACCACCGAGTTCGGGTTAGGAACCATCATTGGGGAATAGCGAAGTCCTTACATAAGTCAGGATTAGCTCTTAATAAAGAACTTGTTTTCCTTGAACAACTCAATTAGTGGCTTGGTGTGCTAGGAGTTACATGTGGATTGGAGGTTGCAAGTCTACCAAACCATAGAACACTTCGCACGTGCATGACTGATTTGGGATGATTCCAAAGGAAGTAAAATCAACTTCTCTTAATTCACGGTGGCAACTTTCACCCAGTACACATGAATTGGAGGAAGTCACTTCTTACACCATACACATACTTCGGATGCAAGACCTGAATATAATGCCTATAGAACTTTCTAATACTAACTTAATATACCACATGAATTGTAACAGCCTCGGACCGACGCTCCAGAAGATTCCCCTCTTATTTCGAGTTTCGTCGTGTGTTCCATTTGGTTTGGCATTGCATCATTGCATCATGTCATGAGGTCATTATTATTTTTTCAACTCAAATTAATAAATTGTATGGATCTTCATCCATTTAAATCGAGGGACATTCATATGGTGATTTCTCTTTATAACATATCCTCCCAATATTTTACGGAGCCATAATAAATATTCCTTTTGGAATCACCCACAAACACACTTGCAAAATATATGTCCATGCATTCTACTCCATCTTGGCGTCAAAAACGCCTGTCAATAAATATTTTCCATTTACCGAGGCTCCTCCAAAATACTCCTCATTTTGGACGTTTCAAGCACCCACTTCCAATCCAAACACATTTGAGTAATTCAAATGAGTTTGTATTCAAAACTCCTCAACTTGTTGTTCTGCAATTTTTTCTAGGACATGCGCATTTGTGTGAGTTCAAGAAAGATAACCTCCGTGCTCGAATTCTTTTCCTAACCCCCCTCCCTTTATTTTCTTCATTCAACATTATATTTTTTTCCTTCTTCTTTAATTGAGAAAGAGAGAGATGGACAAGGCCCGCCACAGCCAGCCCAAAGGCCAGGCTAGCTGGCCCAAAGCCCAGCCGCCCCTCCATAACCCTAGCCCGATTGCCAGCCTCCCTCGGTCAATCCCATCTCTCGATCGCCTCCCTCTCTTCCCGATAGTGCCGCCTGCTCGCACTTCCACGCATCGGTCTCCCCCTCTCGATCTCCCAATCCCCTCGCTCTTCTCCCGACAGCGCCGCTAACCCCGCCTCGTTTTCTGATGCCCCAATCCTAGCGTAGCCTCCTAATCCCCTCTTCCCTCTCCCGCCTGCTCGATCTAGAGGGGGTGTTGTTGCCTTCCCTTGCGCCAGCGAGCGCCACCACACCGCTGTCGCGCCCGCACCTCGCTGCGGTGTGCTCTAGCACCCTAGCGCTCTAACTACCCCTGTCCTTCAGCGCCTCGTTCCGCCTCCCTAGCGCCAAGGTCGGCGAAGACACGACCATGGTGCTGCGGTCCAATAGATGCTCCCGCCGATGAGCATCGTCTCATGCGTCCTCGTGCACCTCCCGCGTCCTCCCTCCTGCTGGCCTCGACCTCCCCAACACCGCTCCTCCCTACTCTCCGCCGCTGTGTAGCCATCAGTCGGCGACCATAGCTGCTTCGCCGCCATGCCTTACTTCTCCCACCTTGCCTCATTTGCTCCTCTGACCCGAGCCCCGCTGTCGTGCCTTGCCCAGGAGCCTCCATCGCAAGCTTCGGTGCTCCTCTGCTTCCTCCTACCACTGCCCGTCGAGCCAACTCCTTGCCATGGGCGTGCCCCCAACTCTGTTCAACGCATGCTCCCTGCCTGCTGCCCTCGGGCACCTTGCCATCACGCCCATCCTCCGCCACCAAAGTCCCATCGGAACCAGGTCCTTCCTTTGCTTTGTTTTGGTTCATGCAGGTCTTGCAAGACCCAGGGCCTCACTTCACAACATTGTAGTCCCGCTTCATCTCTATCAAGACTGGAACCCGTCAAGTATCCATTTGGGTTATTCAAGGATGACTAGGTGTACGGCTACCGATGACTTGAAGAGAACGACTATGATACGTGCACCACTACAAATGCCAAGATCACGAGTACCAATTCCATCGCCATGGATTTGAGAAGACCGCATGTACCACTACTTCCATGACGTTCTCGACGACTCTGAACATCTACTGAATGTGTATGACTATTGTCGCCGAAGACAGGTGTACAACTACGTCGTCCGTCCCGAAACGCACACTTCGAAGGTATAACTGATGAGTCGAACGCCGATGAGATGAATGCATGTGCGAATGAGATGGTTGCACGTATATGGTGTAAGCATTGTATAGGATGCCAGACACGGGTACCTCTTTTCTGTGCCACCGACGCGTGGGAACCCGGTAACCGGGATCACCCCACTCGTCACTTTTGCATGACATGCACACGGCCATACTTTCCTTTGCATTAGCATGTCGATGGGTTGCCGGTACTGGAATGTTGCCGTGACATCATTTTCATTTCCGCCGCCATGACACCCCTTTCTTTTCGTCGTGGCGACAAATGCCCATATCATATTTTATATGCTTAATTTATTAATAATGCATCGATTTGATCATGTCATCCTGATGCATGTTAACGACATTTTAAATGACGTTGCATTAAAATGTTGCCTAATGACTTGCTACGCGATTTGTATCATAACTAAATAACCGTAGCTTGGAATTAAATGTTCTATATAGGTAACTTGACTAGAAAAATGTGTAGAGTAACATGGTGCTCTTATTTTTCCTGATTAAGAAATATAAAATATGGGTATCAGATCTGTACCAAACTTAACATATGGGGTCGATTCAGAAGTGCTATATGTTGCTTCCGGCCTCATTTAAAATGCCTAGATGTTGTAGTTTTGTATACTTCACTGTTTGCCATGTTGAACAACATTTAATGTTGATGAGTACCTAAATGAGAGTGAACTAAATAAATTAAATGTGGAGTTTCGTCGATATGCAACTCGTTGCACATTGAGCTTCACTTAATGTGTAGGAGTTGATTGTTGTGATTGTGCATGTCATGCATCATATTGGTTTGCGCATCATGTCATGCATATGTTGTCGTATACCATGTGTTCATTGTTGTTTCGGATTGTTCCTTCTCAATAGAGTTCCAAAAGCATTCGGAGTGTGAGGATTCGTTCGACTACATCCCATTCATCTACTTCATGGATTCGTTCTTCTTCCAAGCGGGATCTCAGGCAAGATGACACATTTCCCTGGGTACCCCTACTATCATTGCCATGCGAGTTGTCTCGCTTCCATCGTTATGTCTCGTTACCTACCACTTATTTTCCACGCCTCCCAACATCGCCATGATAAGCCTCTAACCCCTCCACATCCCAGCAAACCGTTGTTTGGCTATGTTACCGCTTGCTCAGCCTTCTTATAGCATTTCTAGCTGCAAGTCCAATTGCTTTCATGTGTCAACATCGACATTATTTTGTTATCACAATATTATTGCTATTTAATTTAGTGCACATATATACTTGGTAAAGGGTGGAAGGCTTGGCCTTTTGCTTGGTGTTTTGTTCCACTCTTTTGCCGCCCTAGTACTTGTGTACCGGTGTTATGTTCCATATTTTGCGGTCCTAACATGCTCGGGGTTGTTATGGGGACCCCCTTGATTTTCATTTTGGAATGAAACTCTTCTGGCAAGGCCCAACTTTGGTTTTACCATTCGCCAACCTAATAAAACTTGCATAGGGACTTTTCGGACCCCGTGGATAATTAATCAACAACCCGGGCCAGTGCTCCTCATGAGTGTTGGTCAAAAATGGCAGTAGCCGGGGCTAGTAACGGGTGTGCCCGCCGGAAACTTAGCCAATTCGATCATGTCCTTAGAATGAGATACGCGGATCTTATCGGGTGCTTTCAGTATGAATGTTATTTGTGTTATTCCATTCAACTTCTTTCAAGCCAATTGATTCATCTTATTGCAATCATCTTTGTCGATGGTGTGCTGATGTTCTTGTCCATCTCCAGGATGGCTCCACCAACTCGCGGGAATCCGGGTCATGATGGGGAGCAGTCTAACCCTCCACCACCCCCACCGCCTCTTCCTCTAAAATCTTGGCAAGCTGTCATGGCCGCGACCAATGCGAATACTCACATGTTGCTCAGGCTGTTGCAAGAGAGAGATCAGGGACAACAAGGTTATCAAGGAAATTTCTAGAACCAACCTTAGTTCGCGACTCTCAACCAGTTCCTTGCCAATAAGCCCAAGTCTTTCACCTGTTGTGAGCAGCCTTTTGATGTGGATGATTGGTTCCGCAACATGAGCAAGCACTTCGAGTGTAGCAATGTCAGGCCAGATGACTATGTCAGGTTCGCGACGTTTCAGCTCTAGAGTCACGCAGCAGATTGGTGGCAGCAATACAAGGACTCCAGGGGTGATCGTGTTATCAGCTAGGATGATTTCTGCCATGACTTCAAGGCCCATTACATTCCAACGAGCTTTGTCGAGGAGATGCATGAGAAGTTTAGGCACGTGAAGCAGGGAAGCAAGTCTGTCTATCAGTACAACATCGAGTTCCAGAATATGGCCTGCTATTCTAAACAAGATGTTCCTGACGACAAGTCCATGATTTATCAGTTTAGAGGTGGTCTCAAGGATGAACTTCTGCCTGGTCTAGGCTTGCAAGAGCCTTGTGAGTTTCATCAGTTCTACAATATGGCTTTGAAGGGCGAGGCAACTCAGCTCAAGTTGGAGAACTCAAGGAAGCATTCCAGGGAATCATACTCTTCTTCTTCTAGCTCTCAGATGGTCTCTAAGCAGTAGAAGTATTGGGTTCCTCCTCCATTTCGTCCCCCTCGGTAGCAAAGGCAGTTCAGTGGTCGTGGTTCTTCCCACCCACCCAACCCAGGTTATCAGCAGAGGCCCCAGGCACCTAAGTCAGCAAATGTTCCTCCTCCAGGAAACTTTCGTCCGCTCTTAGAGGTACTTGTCACAAGTGTGGTCAAAAGGGTCACTACTAAAACAAGTGCAACCAGCGGCGTCTTTCGCCTCCTCCTCCAGTAAGACCTCCAGGCAATGCTATGGTGAGGAGCAACCCCAAGACAACAAGAGTGAACATGGTGAATGCAGCTGAAGCAGAGGAGTCTTCTCAAGTGATCATTTGTAATCTCCTGGTTAATTATGTTCCTGCAAAAGTTTAGTTTGACATTGGTGCATTGCATTCATTCATATCTAGGCCTTTTGTTGCTAAGCATGAATTGTTCACGAATGAATTGTCTAAGCCTATGACAATAGCTTCTCCCGGGAAGATGATGAATTCATGATTGATAGATCCAGATGTCTCCATAAAGATGGGAAATTATTCTTTTGTGGCCTCTCCAATTGTTCTCGGTAATTCCGATATTGATCTCATTCTTGGCAAGGATTTTCTTGCTATGAACAAGGCGTATGCTGATTGTCAAGCCAAAGAAGTCAAATTGACTCATCCTTCAAAAGACGTGATCATTTTCGCAGCTCGCGATGACACGATTCGTCTCTTTGCTCTTAATGAGAAGGGTGAACTCGCCATTTCTCGAATTCCTGTGGTTTGTGAGTATGTAGATGTATTTCCCGAAGAATTGCCAGGAATGCTTCCACACGGGGCAGTTGAGTTTGTGATTGATCTCGAACCTAGAGCTGAACCGGTTTGCAAGCGTCCTTATAAGTTTGGTCCCGAAGAGCTGAAAGAGTTGAAGAATCAGCTAGATGAACAAGAGCGTCTGGGTTTGATCAAACCAAGTTCTTCTCCATGGGGTGATGGTATGCTATTTGTCGAGAAGAAGGATGGCACAAACCGACTTTGTGTCGATTACCGTCCATTGAATAAAAAGACAATCTGAAAGAAGTACCCACTTCCCAACATCAACGAGTTGTTTGAACAACTGAAAGGTGCCAAGGTTTTCTCAAAGCTAGATCTTCGCATGGGTTATCATCAGATTCGCATTCGTGAAGAATATGTTTCGAAGACCGCTTTCAGGACGAGTTTTGGCTCTTATGAGTACACTATCATGTCCTTTGGTCTCGCCAATGCTCTGTTCAATTTCTCCACGATGATGAACTTCATATTCTCTTCTGTCAAGAATGAGTTCGTCTTGGTGTATTTTGGATGGTATTCTCGTGTTCTCGGAGACTGAAGAAGAACATGGAGAGCATCTCTGGCTTGTGCTTGACAAGCTAAGAGAGCATTGATTCTATGCTAAGTTCTCCAAGTGCGAGTTTTGGCTCAATGAAGTGGTGTACCTTGGGCATGTGATCTCTGCCGAGGGCATTAAAGTGCACCCTGAGAAAGTTGAGGCAATCTTGAAGTGGGAGACTCCATAGAATGTCAAGCATCTTCATAGCTTCCTCAGGCTTGCAATTTACAGCAGAAGATTCATGGAAAACTTCTCTCAAATTGCCAAGCCTCTGTCCAATCTCCTTTAGAAGAATGTCAAGTATGTTTGGTCTCCTGAGTGTGATGTGGCGTTCAGTACGCTCAAGCAGAAGCTGACTTTAGCTCTAGTTCTTGTTCCTCCCAAGCAATCAAAGCCTTTCCAAGTGTTATGTGATGCTTCCCTCCAAGGTCTTGGTGGAGTTCTCATGCAAGATAAGAATATTGTTTCTTATACCTCGCAATAGGTGAAGCCTAGCGAGAAGAACTACCCCTCTCATGATCTTGAGTTGGAGGAAGTTGTGCATGCTCTGATGACTTGGAGGCATTTGTTGTTGGGTAGACCAGCTGAGGTGTACACCGACCACAATAGCTTGAAGTACATTTTCATTCAACCCAATCTCAATCTTCGATAGTCTCATTAGGTGGATATGATTGAGGAATTCAATCCAAGCATTGAGTGTACACCTGGTAAAGCAAATTTCATTGCAGACGCGCTCAGCCGAAAGGCGTACTGCAACACTCTTATCCTGAAGCCTCTTCAACCCAAGATTTGCGAGGCCTTCCGCGAGCTCAATCTCCAAATGATTCCGCAGGGATTTCTTGCAAATCTTCAAGTCTCTCCTACTATGGAAGATCGGGTTCACCAAGCTCAACTTCTTGATGCTATGGTGAAGAAAGTGAAGAAAGGTGTGGCCAAGGGCATTCCAAAGTATAAGTGCTTTCTCATTGATGACAAAGATATCTTGTTCTTTGAGGACTGTCTGGTGGTTCCAAAAGGTGATCTCAGAAAGGTTATCATGGATGAAGCACACAATTCTCTCCTATCCATTAATCCAGGCAGTTCCAAGATGTATCATGACCTCAAGAAAACCTTCTGGTGGACTCGCATGAAGTGTGAAATTGCTCAGTTCGTGAACGAGTGTGATGTTTTTCGTAGAGTGAAGACGGAACATCAACGTTCGGCAGGTCTCCTTCAGCCTTTGCCTATTCCAGAGTGGAAATTCGATCATGTGGAGATGGATTTCATCACTGGTTTTCCTAAGTCCAAGAGGGGAAACGATGCCATCTTTGTGGTTATCGACAAGCTCACCAAAGTTGCCCATTTTCTTCCGGTCAAAGAGTCTATCTCAACAGCTCAGCTGGCAGAGCTGTACACGTCAAGGATAGTTTCTTTGCATGGTATTCCTCAGTTCATTTCCTCAGATCGTGGAAGCATCTTCACATCCATGTTTTGCGACTCCTTCCAGGATGCTATGGGTACCAAGATCTGTTTTAGCACCGCACTCCATCCTCAAACAAGTGGACAAGTTGAGAATGTCAATCAAATACTCGAAGACATGCTCAGAACCTGTGTGATTTCTTTCGGCATGAAATGGGAAGACTGCCTTCCATAAGCCGAATTTTCATACAACAACAGCTTCTAGGCTAGTTTAGGCAAGGCCCCATTCGAGAATCTCTACGGCAGGAAGTGTCGTACCCCGCTCAATTGTTCTGAAACCGGTGAGCGTCAAATTATTGGAAATGACATGATCACCGAAGCAGAAGAGATGTGCCATGTCATTCCTGAGAATATCAAAGCAGATCAATCTCGCCAGAAGAGCTACTATGATAACAAACATCGTGATGTCTCCTTCCAAATCGATGATTTTGTCTATCTCAGAGTCTCTCACATGAAGGCTACTCAGCGTTTTGGAATCAAAGGGAAGCTAGCTCCTCGCTTTGTGGGTCCTTTCAGATTTGTGGGCAAGAGAGGTGACCTTGCCTATCAACTTGAGCTTCCTCCAAATTTCGAAAATGTGCATGATATCTTCCATGTCTCTCAGCTCCCGAGCGTACCATAGAACTTCAAGACGTTGATCTCCAAGAAGACCTATCCTATGGTGAGCATCCAATTACTATTCTCGAAGAAACTGAGTGTAAGACTCGCAACAAGTCAATCAAGTTTCTCAAGGTTAAGTGGTCTCATGATTCTGACAAAGAAGCTACTTGGGAATGTGAGGATCTTCTCCGATCCGAATATCCAGAGTTCTTTCGTTCCTAGATCTCGGGTCGAGATCCTCTTGTAGTGGAGGAGAGTTGTAATAGCCCAAATGCACTCCCTTGTCATATTTGTAATGTATCTCATGTGGACCTCCATGTTTTGCCTTTGTGGTTTGAATATTATAACTTGTGCTTCATGACTTTGATCATTCATCATGGCATCATGGCATCCTAATATAAATTATGTTGCATCATATGCTTGTTCTTGTTGTGAGTGTTTGTTTTGTGGTGTGATGTGTGTGAGTGCATGTGTTGTCTTGATAAAAAAAACCTCTCCTCAATTTCTATAGAAAACTATGCCTAGCTCTCTTTGTTTTCAAAATTTTGCAACATGTGTAAGTTTGCTTGTCAAATTAAATATTTTAAAATGTTGCACTTCTTCATTATATTTTGTTTAGGATTATTGAGTAGCTCGTAGCCTTGAAATAATATATTGTCATTTTTATTCCTTTACAAAAACAGATTGGTATGCTAATATATGTGATTTACTTTTGTTTGCTCTAAAATGCCAATATCATTTTTATAAACTAGTGCATATTTTTTGAGTCTACTTATATATTTTTTATTTAGCTCCAAATGTCCCTATCGTTTCTTTGTGATTTTGCTATGTGTGGTTTTCTTTTAAAAAAAGCAAACCTTTCTTCTCTATGAGAGAGAGAGAGGTCAGTCCTCCTGGGTCTCATTCCCTCTCCTGGCCTAGCAAGTTGGTGCCTCCTGCAGCCCATCTGATAGTAGATGGTAACCTGCTCTGTCATCCCTCTCCGTCTCTGTCAGAGATAGCGAGAGAGAGAGAGCGCCGGCGCCGTGAGCTCACAGATGTTGAGTAGTGCCCCTTTTCCCTCCTATTTAGCCGACCCCCTATCTAGGGTTCCTCCTTCCTCACTCTCGCCGCCGCCACCTCTTTTCCTTCCCCTCCATCCTTCCTAGCGGCAGTAGCATGTGAGGTTCAGATAGAATTTCAGTGAGGTTCAGAGAGAGTTCGCCATTGCCGTCCACGTCTCCGGTGTCTTCCTCCGCTTCTTCTGGGATCTCCAGAGGATCCCCGATGTCTCCCTTGATCGATTCCCAGAGCTAGGAGGATGGAATCTCCTCCACGTCATCATCCCCGTCGTCGTATTGGTCGTGCACCAGGAGCCCCGCCACGGTAACAACGTCCTTCCCCGTCCTTGCAAGCGACTCCACAACGACCTCGTCTTGTCCTTCAAGGCCTCGATGAGTCGCTGCTCGCCCCAGACCCCTCACATGCTTGAGTTCATCGCAGTAGTCATCACTCTCGTCACATCCGAGGCCATCCGCCATGGATGACTATGGCAACTAACTTTAGCTAGTGCCTTGCATCTGCCCGCAGCTCCGCACATGATGTGCGCCTATCTGAGCGCTCACATCTCGCCCCGCTTCTCACCACCATGGTCACACACGCGCTAGCCTACACCCATGCCGCCCCTTGCTACACTACCTATGCCGCATGCACTGCCATACTCGAGCTAGACACACACGCGCGTCCAAGACTCCCAGGAAGCCACGGTTTGCCTCGCGTGAGCTCCTTCGCAAGCACAAACTGGATTGGTAGGGTTGCTCCAAGTATAACCAAGGGATCTGGGGTGACCCGATTTACTTTGTGTTGTTTGGTTATTCTCTGAATCATGCACACGCCCACACCTGCAGCCGCATGCGCACGCTGCAGTGTCATCCCCAGCCGACAAGAGAGCAGGCGTTGTTCTTTGCAGTTTCATTCAGTTTCGTCAGGTTACTGTCCAGGCAAAGGTCATGTTAGACAAAGCCTTCCTTGCACCACAATCATTTGTCCAAAGCAGTGTCTAGCACCTTCTATTGCTACTTCAGCGACCTGGGATCAAATCCCCACGTGTGCACTTCTTTTCTTCTGATTTTTAGCACCTCCAGAGAATCATGTCCTGTCATTTTTCAACACCTATGTGCCCCTGGTTATCACAACCTAGTTGACAACCTAGTTGCTAGAGCATCTGCAATGCATCCTGGAGACCAGGGTTCAAGTCCTTGCCTATTCATATTTTTGTGTTTTCCCCCTCTTTTCATACCCATATAGTAGTTGCCAGATTTCATTGCATTTTGGGATTTATACAAGGCCAACCTTTCTTTAAGAACAACATATTGTATATGGAAAATATTCAGATTTTGATCTACTTTCTTTTGGTATAAATTTGACACCGCCTTAAATTGTTTTAGATATTGTTTTGCCTAGTTGAAGTGCTTCATGATATAAATGGCAGATTTTGTTAAAAATGTTGCAACCTTGAACATGCATAGCTTTTGATCTATGACTCCGTTGTAAATGAGCTAAGTATGAAAAATGCCTAGAATATTATGTAGTTTCAGATTGTGCACCTTTCATGCGTGTTAAAAATGTCTAAATTGTTGCTTGAATTCAATTTGCATCAATGCATGTTAAAATGGTTTAGTTCATAGCTATTGAACCGTAACTCCGATTGAAATGAACTATATATGCAAATTGACTAGAATAATGTGTAGAATACCATGGTGCACTTTATTTTCCTGTTTAAAAAAATTTATATATGTTTATTACAGATCTAGACCAAATTCCTAATTTGCAGATGGGGCCGTTTCGGAAATGCTATATGATGCTTCCGTCCTCATTTAAAATGCCTAGATGATATAGTTGTTTATGCTTCACCTCTTGCCATGATAAACAACATTATACTTGCCATGTAACTAAATAAGAGAGAACCAAATAATTCTAATGTGGAGATTTTTCAATGTGCAACTTGTTCATATTGTAATTCACTTAATGCATAGTATATGTTTGTTGTGCTTGCCATGTTGTGCATATTTAAACTTGGTCCTGCATCGTACTTCATTGTGCATCATACCTTGCTTTTGTGTTTATTGGGTGTTATTCTTTCTTGTGGGTAGCATCAGGTGACAAGGGAGAGTACGAGGAACCCGTCGAGAATGTTTCTAAAGAGCAAGAGTACTATCCCACTGAAGACCCATCAGGCAAGATGACCGTACCCGGATCCCGACACTATTTTTGCTTTGCTAGATGTCTCGCTCTTATTGTTACACTTGCGTTACCTACCACTTGAATGTGCAGCCTCCTACATTGCCGTGATAGCCTCTAACCCCTCCACTACCTAGCAAACCTTGTTTGGCTAAGTTACCGCTGCTCAGTCCCTCTTATAGCGTTCTTAGATGCAGGTGCAGCTTGTTTCTATGTGATAACATGGATATCTGGAGATATCACAATATTTACTGCTATTTAAATTAACGCACATATATATCTTGGTAAGGTAGAAGGCTTGGCCTTTTGCTCGGTGTTTTGTTCCACTTTTTACCGCCATAGTTACTTGTTACCGGTGTTATGTTCCATATTTTGCACTCCTAACATGCTCGGGGTTCTTATGGGGACCCCCTTGACTATTCATTTTATAATAAAGCTTGTCTGGCAAGGCCCAACTTTGGTACTATATTTTATTAACAACCTAATAAAATTGCATAGGGCTTAGCTAACCCATCGATTAATGAACAACCCGGGCTAGTCCTCCACATGAGTGTTGGTCCAAAATGGTAGTAGCCGGGGCCACCAACGGGTGTGCCAGCCGGAAACTTAGCCAATCTGTCGTGTCCTGAGAACGAGATACATGACTCTTATCGGGTTCATCGATACGTCGAGCGGTCTTGCTGGACTTGTTTTACCTTTCTCGAATGTCTTGCGTGAGGAACTCCGATCTCCTTCGGGCTATCTAGAGGTGTTGGTTTTCCTTTGGAATTCCCTAGGAAGATCACGAGATCCATGGTCGAGGTTATTCCCGCGGCGTGTGGTTAATTTGTGATGGATTAGTTGGAGCACCCTGCTTTGTTAAATCTTTCGGGAAGCCGTGCTCGCGGTTATGTGGCAACTTGGATATATTGTTTAACACCCGGTTATAGCCAACTTGAAGTAATCTCCAATAAAATACACCAAATGTTTGCGTAGCCGTGATTGTCTCTACTCGTGAATATGAACCGAGAGAGAACATGGTGGGGTTATGTTTGACGTAAGAAGGTGTTCAGGATCATTTAATGATCAAGGTAGTTTTCGACCGTATTTCGTAGACCACCATATTTACATTCATGTTCTCGTAAGATAGCCACCAAATACATGCTTAGTGCTTGCTGCAACCTCAACACTTACCCCTTCCAAACCCAAAAGCTTACATAGATTTGTCACGCCCAAGATGCGCTCCTATACTTATTTAGGCATGGGGCCTCGACAGGGATAGAGGCGTATCTTGTCGTTTCGCAGATGAGTATATGAGTTGGCTTACACTTGCCACAAGCTAAATTACAAGTTCACACAATTATCCAAGCATCATACAGAAGACAGGGTCCGTCAACGGACGAAAATAAACGAAGAAAAGAAGCAATGTAAAGCTGCCTTGCTATCCCAAGGATCATGACCATGACCTCTCTACTCATCGGGGTACGTGACATCCATCGGGCCACTTTCTTCATCGTACTCTCACTAGAGCTAAGTCACATCTTCTGTCACATACTCATCAACACCTGCACCTGTATTGTCTTAATCTGTGAGCCACACGGACTCAACAATCATGTAACCCGAGTACCAAAACTATGTAACAGCCCAGGACTAATGCTATAGAAGATTCCCCTCTTATTTCGAGTTTCGTCGTGTGTTCCATTGGATTTGACATTGCATCATTGCATGATGTCATCATGTCATTATTATTTTTGCAACTCAAATTAATAAATTGTATGGATCTTGATCCATTTAAATTGAGGGACATTCACATTGTTATTTCTCTTTATAACATATCCTCCCAATATTTTAGGGAGCCATAATAAATATTCCTTTTCGAATCCCCACAAACACACTTGCAAAATATATGTCCATGCATTCTACTCCATCTTGGCATCAAAAACCCTTGTCAATAATTCTTTTGTATTTATCGAGGCTCCTCCAAAATACTCCTCGTTTTTGGACGTTTCAAGCACCCACTTCCCGTCCGGACACATTTGAGTAATTCAAATGAGTTTGTATTCAAGACTCCTCAACTTGTCGTTTTGCAATTTTTTCTAGGACATGCACGTTTGTGTGAGTTCAAGAAAGACAACCTCCGTGCTCGAATTCTTTTCCTAACCCCCCTCTCTTTCTTTTCTTCATTCAATATTTTGTTTTTTCCTTCTTCTTTAATTGAGAAAGAGAGAGATGGACAAGGCCCACCACAGCCATCCCAAAGGCCAGGCTAGCTGGCCCAAGGCCCAGCCGCCCCTCCGTAACCCTAGCCAGATCGCCAGCCTCCCCATCCCATCTCTCGATCGCCTCCCTCTCTTCCCAACAGCGCCTCCTGGTCGCACTCCCACGCATCGGTCTCCCTCCTCTCGATCTCCCAATCCCTCGCTCTTCTCCCGACAGCGCTGCCAACCCCGCCTCGTTTTCTGGTGCCCCAATCCTAGCGCAGCCTCATGATCCCCTCTTCCCTCTCCCACCTGCTCAATCCAGAGGGAATTTTGCTGTATTCCCTTGCGCTGTCGAGCGTCGCCGCACCGCTGCCACGACCGCACCTCGTTGCGATGTGCTCCGACGACCCAGCGCTCTGTCCGCCCCTGTCCTTCAGCGCCTCGTTGTGCCTCCCTAGCGCCAAGGTCGGCGGAGCCACGACCATGGTGCTGTCCTCGACCTCCCCAACACCACTCCTCCCTGCTCTCCGCCGTTGTGCAGCCATCCGCCAGCGACCACAACTGCTTCGCCGCCACGCCTTACTTCTCCCACCTCGCGTCATTTGCTCCTCTGACCCGAGCCCCGCTGTCGTGCTTCGCCCAGGAGCCTCTGTCTCAACCTCCGGTGCTCCTCTGCTTCCTCCTACCACTGCCCATCGAGCCACCTCCTTGCCATGGGCGTGCCCCCAACTTTGTTCGACGCATGCTCCCTGCCTTCTGCCCTCGGGCACGTTGCCATCGCACCCATTCGCCGCCACCAGAGTCCTGTAGCCATCCACCATCGCAACCAGGTCCTTGTTTGCTTTGTTTTGGTTCATGCAAGTCTCGCAAGACCCAGGGCCTCACTTCACAACATTGTCGTCCCGCTTCATCTCTGTCAAGACTGGAACCCGTCAAGTACCCATTCGGGTTATTCAAGGATGACTAGCACTGACGTGTACGACTACTGATGACCTGACGAGAACGACTACGATACGTGCACCACTACAAATGTCAAGATCACAAGTATCACTACTGTTGGCATGGATCCGACAAGACCGCATGTACCACTATTTCCACGACGTCCTCGGTGATCCTAAACATTTACTAAATGTGTATGACTATCGTCGCTAAAGACTTGTGTACAACTACTTCGTCCGTCCCGAAACGCACGCTTCGAAGGTATAACGGATGAGTCGAATGCCGATGATATGTATGCATGTGCGAATGAGATGGTTGCACGTATATGGTGTAAGCATTGTATATGATGCAAGGTGCGGGTGCCTCTCTTCTGTGCCACCGACGCGTGAAAACCTGGTAACCGGGATGACCCCATTCGTCACTTTTGCATGACACGCGCACGGCCACACTTTGTTTTGCATCGGCATCTCGACGGGTTGTCTGAACTGGAATGTTGCTGCGGCATCATTTTTGTTTCCGCCGCCATGACACCCCTTTCTTTCCATCGTGGCGACAAATACCCATATCATATTTTACATGCTTAATTTCCTAATATTGAATCAATTTGATCATCCTAATGCATGTTAACAACATTTTAAATGATGTTGCATTAAAATGTTTCCTAATGACATGCTACACGATTTGTATCATAACTAAATAATCGTAGCTTGGAATTAAATGTTCTATATAGGTAACTTGACTACAAAAATGTGTAGAATAACATGGTGCACTTATTTTTCCTGTTTAATAAATATAAAATATGTGTATTTCAGATCTGTACCAAACTTAAAATATGTATATGGAGTCGTTTCGGAAGTGCTATATGTTGTTTCCGGCCTCATTTAAAATGCCTAGATGCTTTAATTGTGTATGCTTCACTGTTTGCCTTGTTGAACAACATTTAATGTTGACGAGTACCTAAACGAGAGTGAATTAAATAAATTGAATATGGAGTTTCGTCGATATGCAACTCGTTGCACATTGAGCTTCACTTAATGTGTAGGAGTTGATTGTTGTGATTGTCCATGTCATGCGTCATATTGGTTTGCACATCATGTCATGTATATGTTGTCGTATACCATGTGTTGATTGTTGTTTCAGATTGTTCCTTCTCGATAATGTTCCGAAAGCGTTCGACTACATCTCGTTTTTTACTTGATGGATTCGTTCTTCTTCCAAGCGGGATCTCAAGCAAGATGACACATTTCCTTGGATACCACCACTATCATTGCCATGCTAGTTGTCTCTCTTCCATCGTTATGTCTCGTTACCTATCACTTGTTTGTCAAGCCTCCCAACATCGTCATGATAAGCTTCTAACCCCTCCAAATTCCAGCAAACCATTGTTTGGCTAAGTTACCGCTTGCTCAGCCTTCTTATAGCGTTTCTAGCTGCAGGTGCAATTGCTTCCATGTGTCAACATGGACATTCTTTTGCTATCAACATATTATTGCTATTTAATTTAATGCAGATATATACTTGGTAAAGGGTGGATGGCTTGGCCTTTTGCTCGGTGTTTTGTTCCACTTTTGTCGCCCTAGTAGTTGTGTACCGATGTTATGTTCCATATTTTGCGCTCCTAACATGCTCGGGGTTGTTATGGGGACCTGTTGCTTTTCGTTTTGGGATAAAACTCTTCTGGCAAGGCCCAACTTTGGTTTTACCATTCGCCAACCTAATAAAACTTCCATAGGGACTTTCCAGACCCCATGGATAATTACTCAACAACCCAGGCTAGTGCTCCTCAGGAGTGTTGCTCCAAAATGGCAGTAGCCGGGGCGAGCAACAGGTGTGCCAGCTGGAAAGTTAGACAATTTGGTCGTGTCCTGAGAACGAGATATGCGACTCTTATCGGGTTCGTCGACACGTCGGGCGGTCTTGCTAGATTTATTTTACCTTTCTCGAACGTGTTGCCCATGGGATTTTGACGACACTTCGGGCTATCTCGAAGTTGAGATTTTCCATCGGGATTCCGAAAATACTACGGGTGATTCCGCGGTTGAGGAATTCCAAGGCGGTGTGTGGTTAATTTGTGATGAATGAGTTGGAACACCCCTGCAGGGTTAAATCTTTCTGAAAGCCGTGCCCGCGGTTATGTGGCAACTTGGAAAACTTGTTTAACACCCGATCATAGCAAACTTGAAGTAAACACTAATAAAATACACCAACTATGTGCGTAACCGTGACTGTCTCTTCTCGTGAGTCCTTATCCGAGAGAGAACACAGTGGGGTTATGTTTGACGTAAATAGCTGTTCAGGATCAGTTAGTGATCATTACTAGTTCACATCTGTTATGCGTAGACCGCCATCCTTTAATTTCTTTATTCTTAAGTTAGCCACTCAAACAAATGCTTAGTCGCTTGCGGCAACCTCACCACTTAACCATACCTCACCCATTAAGCTTTAATAGTACGGATACCCATGGAAATGAGATTGCCGAGTCCATGTGCCTCACAGATTACTACAACAATAGTTGCAGGTACAGGTAATGCGATGATTTGACGTGAGCGTGATGTTTGTTTGATTTGGAGTTCTTCTTCTTCTTCTTCATCCATCTTGGATGGGTTCCAGGTGGCAACCTGGGATAGCAAGGATGGATGTCATTTTATCGTTTGGTTTCATCTGTTGTCACACCCTACTCTTTTGTATGATGTTTGAATATGTTGTTGTATTGATGTGACCTTGATGTAGCTTGTGGCGAGTGTAAGCCAATTCCATATACTCATATCTTCTGTACATGTACTTGTAATGATATCCATTCTTGCGAAACAATGAGATGCGCTTCTATTCCTGTCGAGGCCCTTGTGCCAAAATAAGGATAGGATCGCATCTGGGACGTTACATGAATCATGGAACGATCGAGAATGTTGCTGATGAGCCCAACAACAATTCACCGAGATATCTAAATGGATGGAATTCCACAACTATGAGAACCAGGTGATAGCATAGGTCAGGCCAAAAGATATAATGGTGTATGCTCAAGGAATACCCACGAATAAACAACATTAGGAAAATCCTTGGTACTGATTTATATTTGACAATAGCACATACTCCAATCAAAGATTGGACAAGACAATAGAGACAAAAAATGATCACAAGGATTAACTGGTGAAGATATCATCTTTCTTCAACACACACACAAGATATCCCATTGGAAACAACTAATTCAGGCAAAGCTTTTATCTTCCAACTCTCCTAGTTGTTGTTTAGCTTAACCAACTAGTTCAGGGGTATCCAACACAGATTCTTGGAGAAGGGTGGTTTATAGAAAATCCATCTTGATCACGAACTTAACATAACGGCCAAGGAACACCTTGGTAATACTTCCGAGAAGATATACAGAAAATTACGATCCACCGATATGTTATGAAGATCGAGAACAATCTTCCTTTTCAAGGCAAGACGATATGATCAACAGAGCGAAGGATTGACACAATCCTAACTCATTGATCAAAAAATGCACCATGGAAAATGGACTAGGTAGCACAATCAATCTTTAGAGTGGTGATTCAACAACCAAGACACTAATAATGAAATTAGTGTCCATTAACTTCCAAGCAATAGCATTGCTAGGAGTACTGATTTCACACATCACGGTCCAATTGTCAATATTCCGGTTACAAAAACACGGAGACCGAGGAATGAATATTGATGGCGAGAAGTATCACTGCATCAAGAGTTCATAAGAGGTTGTGTAATTCTCATGACATCCCCGGCATGAAGATGGTAATACCTCAAGGTAGAATAGAGAAAAAGCTGGATTGGCATTTTGATCTACAAAATACAACTTCTTTGACCCAATCCTAGAAATGGATGGGGTACTGGAGTTTGCTTATCCTAGTCATTCTGCAATAGAATGACTTGACAGACCACAAGAATAATAGGCCTCGATGACACGAATGCATAACAACTCTTGACTATCCATTGATAGATGAGGGTCAGAATACAACTGAAGAGGGGCAACTCAAGAGCACATAATTTTTCCTGAGTTGTAGATGCATATGTTAGCATGTCGAGCAAGTTCAACATAATTCTTCCAGACAACCCATGCATAAACGGAGGATTGGCACTGTCACAACTATGGAATGGAGAACTCATCAAGATCAATCTTCTGCCATAATGGATCATGGTATTGGAGGACTGATACCCATGAATCTTGAAGTCTATAACAAGGTTACTAATCATCCTAAAGGAACGAGCAAATACTATCAACATAAGTGAGCAAACTGTTTCTTGGGGTCAAGAACCCAGAAATAGAATACCTATTGACTAATTAGCATCACAACATGCTTTTGATAACGATGGCCAGAATTTTCACACCGGGAATGCAAAACACAGCTAGACTGTTGGGTGGTTCACTTGAACAACATGTTTTCATAAACACCTTCATCAATGACGTCG
Source organism: Hordeum marinum (assembly GCA_022496015.1). Classification (NCBI taxonomy): domain Eukaryota; kingdom Viridiplantae; phylum Streptophyta; class Magnoliopsida; order Poales; family Poaceae; genus Hordeum; species Hordeum marinum. Next base: position 233,019,336 of record CM039675.1, read on the forward strand.
AGGTAACAGAGTACCTCAAGTAAACAACTCATGTGCTTTGTCTGGCCATAAAGACATTGACTCGGGGTAAAAGAGTTTGAAGTTGCACCAGATTATTTATAAATCTTGGATAACTCGGACAACATAACGAATGTATGGGCATGGAATATGAGGCAACCTGCACAATAAAAATGACAGCATCACACTGAATTCTTATGGAGACACTGATCCAGGGAGACTACAACTTTCCTATAAGGTCTCCAGCGTAGTAACTCGTCATCCTGATAGATAGATCGGAAGCCTAATTAATAATCCCCGTAGTTTAAAGAAGAGGGTGACTCGGAATTAGAAGGACACAGGAAAGGAGTAAAAAGAATCTTACATTCCCTTCCACAATCAATTCCCTTATATAACTAAAGCAGTTCTAGACTTAACATCGACCAGTTTGGCTTGGTAATGCTACATGCAGTCAAGCTCTGATACCAACGCTGTCGGGGCCCCGATCCTAAGCCATAAGAATCTAGCATGCAACACATCACATCACTTTGTGGCCTCACGCACGGTTATCCCAACGGCTGCCACCTAACCCAGGTCGAGACCGTTTGTGTTTTTTGGCTCACGTATATGAATATGTCGCTAGCAATCAAATGTCAAAGAACCCGGGCCGACATGACTAGTCATAGAACCCAAGTAGCACATCCATACAGGGACAGGCATACATTACCCAGCAATGCAGGTGTCAGCCTCCAACATGTGTAGACGAGTCGTAGCAAGCTACATGGAGTCCATTACGCCGTGAGACATTTATTTTATCAAGTGTGCGTATACGAGTCATAGAAGGCTACAAGGACTCCATTACACCGAGACGTTTCCCCAAAGGGACATACACAATAGCAAAGAAGGATACACGCCGGTCAATCAACGTGTTCGGAGCAGTAGCAAGCTACCAAGGCTCGGTGGAGGCACAAAGAGGTAGTTCCCTGTAAAGAGTACTCCTAAGGCACACAACTAGGTGTCGGATCCCATACATACTGTCAGGGCCGGCTTTGGCCCAGTGCGAGAGGTGCGATGGCCCGGTGCCTGGCCAAAAGAGGGGCCCATAGTATATATGGAGTATGTATATACTACAAAGCAGAGTTGTAGAGGTAAAAATAGAAAACATGAATGCCTCACGTCCATCCCCGGCCCAACTAGCTCTGAGCCCAGCAAGCAGCCATGCCCACGTACCACACAGAGCCACACGAGACGATCATCTGCCGTTTTGTTTAGTTCCTCAATCCTCTCCTGATTCTTCTCGCTCAAATTAGAAACTAGGAACGAAGCCAGCGATGAACACGCCGGCGGAATAAGGAGCATAGAAAGGACATGCATGGCGGCACCGGTGCACTGCACGTCCACACCAAACGAGGAGCTAAGTTTGGGGATCAAATCGGCAAGATCATCATTTAGAAGGTAATTGTCAGATCAATCTATTCCTATGGGTGAATATATTCCTATGTATCAAATAGGATTCTTCTCTCTATTGCGCCCATTAGTGGAGTTCGCACCGGGGCCTTTGAAATCACCGAGCCGGCCCTGCATACCGTTGCACATCACACGTATGCACGACATGCCCGATATGCATAGATACAACTATGGAATCACAACATAACCATACAACAACATATTATTTATTTAGAAGGCTCCAGAGAACCTCCATAGAATAATCATACAAACAGGGGTCACATGACCCATCATTTAGAGCATACAACCAACAAGTGGAAGAGCTATATCTGGGTACACACATCTATTAAAAGTGGCTAGAGGAGATGGAAAAGCTACAACGACCCTACTAGAGGAACTAGACCTCTATGTGGGATTCCCAAGCTAATTCGGTCAGCATCGAACTTCATGTCGTAAGAATCACTAATGAGACTGATGTCTCTTCTGCAAAGCAGAAATGAAGCAACCGTGAGTTCAAAGGTACTCAACAAGACTTACATCAAAACTATCTACATGAGCATCATTCTCAACAAAGGGGGTTGTGGAGTTTATTGGAGCAAGCCAACTTTGACTCTTGGCTAACATGTACTACGACTACAAGTACTTTCTTTGAGGTGGGATAGCGCACATGAGTCCACATTCACCAAATCAATAGATCACTATGGATCCACTTTCGTCTCCCTACGATAAGGCCATCCATAGCACTCAAACTTATCTTGCGTATTTTAGAGTATCTGTTTCACTTGTCTATGTACCACATAAGTAATCTAAGTAGTCCATATCAGAGGACCCGACAATTTGAACAGATTAAATCACCCTACAGGGGTATACTTCTTCACACACGTTCCTACCACTTACCGCCATGTGCACGTAAAAAGGAACCTCGACAACCTTCAAGCGGAAGCCCAGCGAGGGAGTCGGCTACGACCGTTAACCACACAAGACTCTAGTCCAGGTTTATCGCCTATTTGAGACTAAACCCACAAGGAAGTTCAGCGAAGTTTCCATTACAACCCAAAACGATGTGTAAAGGGTTCCAAAGCCCACCTCAACGTATGGTTCTATGCTTGGTACACCCGGCCACAGGTGCATCTACTGCGCCATAGCCTACCCCTCCAGCCACCGCTATGCACAGCCGCCAACACATCCTACAAACACCAGAAACTAGTTTCAACCCCTAGACAGAGATCTAGGCGATTAATAAGCCGAGAGAGTCCATTGGTTTCGGGCCCAATGCATGATAGTATGTTGTCTTGGATAACATATACATAACCAAGTTCTTAGGACGGTCCCAATGAGACAACCCACCATGTACACCTACATGGCCTCTCGTCACTACCTTTACCAAATCGTGTTCACAAAATTAGCTCTCACACAACAGGATATGAACACATCCATTCCGATTCATCACTCAGATGGATCAGACCCGACACGACTCTAAGCATAGCAAGCACAGTAAGCAAGCATGGATGAGTAAGCTGTCACAACCCTAGCTAGCCATTGCTTGTCACTGCATTAACCATCATCGCATCATGTTTAATTTCCACTGAATTTGAAATGGGGATGTCAAACCCTAGCACCTCATTGATTAAACAAAACTCCAACATCTAAATTTTCAATGTTTCCAAATGGCCTTCAAATATGTTCACCATTTCTGATAAATGTTGGAAATGACATACTAGGGGTGCTGAATTTCTAAACAATTATTTTCTATTTTTAAATAAATCATAAATGCATCTGAAAATGATAATTAAATGACTATAAATATTTTAATTTTTCCAAAAATGCTGAAACTTATTATGGGTCTTAGCAATAATATGGTTAGACCCCAAAATAAATTCGAGGGTTTTTGCCTTTAGGATTTTTGCCCATATATTTTAAACAGAGAGCAAATAAATAGAAAAGAAAAAAATGGGAAAAGGAGCAACCTGGGACTTACCTGCGTGTAGCCCAGCCGGCATAACTGGCCCAGTGGCCAGTCGTCCCTGACCTCTCGCCAAGAGGACGAGAGGGCAGGTGCCCGACGCGTGAGGCCACACGCCAGAGCCACCTCTTGCCTGCTAGCCTAGTTGGAGGAGGGGATGAGGACCCAGAGTCGTCCGCATCAAGCCCACCTCTCTTCCCACATTCCTCCCCTCTTCCTTGCCTGTGTGTCGCCATGGCTGAAGCCATGGCCGCCTTGCTTCCGTTGCCCAATAGCCATCGAGCCCCCTGCTTGCCCTATCCCTGTGCCCAGAAGAACCGCGACATCGACACCAACCTCATCACCGAGCCAAGCAACTGGAGGAGAACCATGTCGTTGTCATCGACCCGTCTTCCCCGAGATCGACCACCGGACACCGTCGCGAAATTCTCTGGCTTCAAAGCTTCCCCGACCTCGCCGTCGACTCCGGACAAACCCCCCGTGAGCCTCTCTTCCTCTCCCCTCTCTTCCTGCCGTCGTGCGCACCACCTAGCTAGCTCCCGCTCATGCCCGAGCCACCGCTGCCGCACAGCTCATCGCCAGCCACTGCTCCAGCGACCCCACGACCCCTCTGGTGTCCCAAATGGATCGGTGCAACCAAGGGCTACCCCCTGGTGCTACCCGCGTGTCGAACCGAGCCCCGTAGCCAACTCCAGCGCCAGACCGCCATGGTTCTGGTAGCTGCGGGCGAAGCTCTAGCGAGCGCTAACTTGGTCGGACATTAGGGCTTAATTAGCCGCTAATGACCCCCCTAACCACTGGCAGCGGGCCCCAGGAGCGGGTCAAACCCTGGTCAGCACGGGATTAACCCCTAGGTCAATGACTAGTGGACCCCACCAGTCAGGTTTGACCTGGGCCCAGCACGGTTGACCCGCTGAAGTCGGCCTGACGTAATGCTGATGTAGTTAATATTTTCTGTATTAAAAATCAATTCAAGAAATTCCAAAAAAATGTTTAGAACTTCCAAAAATCATAGAAATTCAACCGTAGCTCAGATGAAAATAATTTATATATGAAAAATGATCATAAAAATCCAATGAATCTGTTTATGCCGTGATCATGCATGTTTGAACAAGTTAACATCACCAAGTAGGATATTTCATGATTAGGGTAAAATAATAAATAGTGTTGAAGTTAGAATTTAGCATATAATTGAATTCCACTTCACTTAATATGACCACCTATTGCACCAGGTCAATTCTATACCTTAACTTGTCGTATCATACATCATGTTTGTTGCATCACATTGAATGTGTTCCTTCTTCCTGTTTGCCGGTGTTTCTTCCTTCTCGATAGACGTGTTTCCGACATTGTGATCATTGACACCAATGAAGAGAAGTAATATCTTCAGAACTGTCAGGCAAGCAAACCCCTTGACCATACTGATATGAACCCACTCTCTCGCTCCTGCTCTCTTTTACTTCATTAGGACAACAACGATTCAACTGTTACCTGTTCTCGGTAGTTGAACCCATTCCTTTGCATGACATGTCTTTGTCACAGTAAATAGTTGAAACCACTTAGCATGAGTAGCAACTGCTTGAGCCTTGTGGTGCTTACTCATCCATGCTTGATTACTTACTGTGCCTGCTATGCCTAGAGTCATGTCATGTCGGGTCTAATCCATCTGGGCGATGAATCGGAATGGCAGTGTTCATGTCCTACTTTTTGAGAGCTAATTGTGTGAATATGATTTGGTAAAGGTAGCGATGAGAGGTCATGTAGGAGTACATGGCACGTTGTCTCATTGGGACCATCTTTAAGAACCGAGTTATGTGTATGTTATCGAAGACAAGATACTACCACAAATTGGGTTCTGGTAACTCGACCCCTCTCGGCTTATTAATCGCCTAGACCTATGTCCAGGAGTTGCAACTAGTTTTTGGTGTTTGTAGGAAAAGTGTTGGCGGCCGTGCATAGCGCTGCCCGACGGGGTGAACTGTGATGCGGTATAGGCACAGTGGCACGGTGTGCCAAGTGGCACCCAAAAGGTGGGGTTAGGAACCCTGTGCACATCGTTTGAGGCCGTAGCGGAAATTTCAGTCGGAATTCCGTGCGGGTTCAGTCTCAAATACGCGATAAACATGGACTAGGGTCTTGTGTGATTAACGGGCGTGGCCGACTCCCTCGCTGGGCTTCCTCTTGAAGGTTGTCGAGGTACCTTTATGTGCACATGGCGATAAGTGGAGAGAGTGTGTGTGAAGAAGTATACCCCTGCAGGGTGAGATAATCTGTTCGAATAGCTGCGTCCTCGGATATGGACTACTTGGAGAACTTATGTGGTTCATAGACAACTTTAAGTGGATACTCTAAAATACGCAAGATAAGCGTGAGTGCTATGGATGGCCTTCTCATAGGGAGACGGGAGTGGATCCATAGTGGTGTATTGTGGACTCGTGTGTGCTATCCTACCTCAAAGAAAGCACTTGTAGTCGTAGTACAGGTTAGCCAAGAGTCAAAGAAGGCTTGCTGCAATAAAATCCACAACCCCCCTTCATTGATACTGATGCATATGTAGTTAGTTCTGATGTAAGTCTTGCTGAGTACCCTTGTACTCACGTTTGCTTAATTTATGTTTTTGTAGAGGAGTCGTCAGTCTCATTAGTGGTATTTACGACGTGAAGTTCGATGTTGACCGAATTAGCTTGGGAATCCCAGACAAAGGTCTGGTTCCTTTGGTAGGGTCGTTGTAGCTTTTCAGGCTCCTCGAGCCACTTTTGTAGATATCTGTACCCAGACATGTTTAACTTCTGCTTGTTTGTTTGAATGCTCTCAATCTTGGGTCTTGTGACCCCTTTTTGTAACAACTTATTGTGATGGCTCTTCTGAGCCTTCTAAATAGATGTTGTAATGTTGTATGGTTATGTTGTGATGCCATAGTTGTATCTATGGATATCAGGCATGTCGTGCATATGTGTGACATGCAACAGTATGTATGGGATTCAACACCTAGTTGTGTGCCTTTAGTAGTACTCTTTACGGGGAAATGCCTCTTTGTGCTTCCACCAAGCCTTGGTAGCTTGCTACTGCTCCAGACACATTGATTGACCGGTGTGTATCCTTCTTTGTTGTTGTGTCTATTCGTTCGGGGAAATATCTCACAGTGTAATGGAGTCCTTGTAGCCTTCTATGACTCGTCTACGTACAGTGATGACATTTATGTCCCATGGTGTAATGGAGTCCTTGTAGCTTGCTATGACTCGTCTACACACGCTAGAGATCAACACCTGGATTGCTGTGTTACGTATGCCTGTCCCTGTACGGATGTGCCACTTGGGTTCTACGACTAGTCATGTCGGCCCGAGTTATTTGACATTTGAATGCTAGCGACACATTCACATATGTGAGTCAAAAGATGTTCACAACATCTACAGACGACGCTAGAGGGGTTGGCGCACTGTGCGGTGCATTAAGGACATAAGCCTTCTGTGCAGCAATGAGGACAATCCTTAGATCATGGACCCAGTCCGCAATATTGATACCATCATCTTTCAACTCTATTTCTCTAGGAACATATAAAAATTCAAGGGAGCTACAGCGCGAGCAAGTAATCTACAACATAATTTGCAAAGACACAACTAACTATGTTCATGATTATGAGTTCAATTAATCATATTACTGAAGAACTCCCACTCAAATTGACATCCCTCCGGTCATTCGAGTGATACCTGATCTAAATTCACCAACTCAAGTCCGATCATCACGTGAGTTGAGGTGGTTTCATTGGAGAACATCATCATGTTGATCATATCTACTATATGACTCATGTTCGACCTTTCGGTCTCTTGTGTTCTGAGGCCATGTCTGTACATGCTAGGCTCGTCAAGTTTAACCCGAGTGTTTTGCATGTGCAAACTGGCTTGCACCTGTTGTATGTGAACATAGAGTCTATCACACCCGACATCACGTGGTGTCTCTACATGACGAACTTTCGCAATAGTGCACACCTAGGGAGAACACAGTTTATCTTGAAATTAAGTGAGGGATCACCTTATAATGCTACCTCGTCCTAAGCAAAACAAGGTGCATAAAAGGATTAACAGCACATGCAAATCATAAGTGACATGATATGGACATGAACTTGTGCTTTTGATCTCCATCTTGAAAGCACCAGCATGATCTCCATCATCACCGGCATGACACCATGATCTCCATCATCTTGATCTCCATCAATGTGTCGCCATCGGGGTTGTCGCACCCACCATGCTTCTACTACTATTGCTACCATTTAGCAATAAAGTAAAGCATTACATAGCACTTAATGATTGACATGTAGGTCATACAATAATTAAAGACAACCCTATCGCTCCTGTCGGTTGCCGTACTCATCGACATGCAAGTCATGATATTCTACACAATACATGATCATCTCATACAACACATATATCTCATCATGTAATTGGCCATATCACATCACAACATACCCTGCAAAAACCAGTTAGATGTCATGGTTTTGTCATGGCAGATGCCATGGGTAGGCTTATCGAGAGGGGCCAAAGGACGCCGGTGGGCTTCAGGAGCGGGATTAGGCACAAGCGGTGACTGACACGCGATGTACCCAGGTTCGGGGCCCTCCGTGGGAGGTAATACCCCTAGTCCTGCTCAGTCTAGTTGAGGTGACGGTCGGGTTACAATGGTGCTCCTTGAGCTGTATGAGACGAGGAGGAAGAAGGACCTAGCCTGCTCTTCCGCCTCTCTACGTGCGTATGTGTGGAGTGGATGTGGAGTTGCCGATCGATCGTCGATTGTCCATCGTCCCCTGCATGGGGGTGGCCCGGGAGTTTTTATAGGCCAACCCCCCGTAATACAATACAAATAGAAGGTCAAAGGGCCCCCCAGCCGGCAGCCTCTCTAGCTGGCTGCGGGGGTCCGGCCGTGGGGTCTTGTCGCCGGTAGGTCCCGCCGGCTGAAAGGACCCGTCAGGCACCGATGGGACCCGCGAGGCGGGCCCCGATGCCGGTCACATCGTGGCACGGGCCGCCCCTTGCGGCGTCATCTTGCGGCGGGCGACCGGGGTCAGCGGTACGGCCGGCCACCCTGTAGCCACGCCGGGGCAGGTAATGGAGTGGTTGAAGGCGTGCCGACACTGTTGGAGGCCCGATCGCCATCCGCCAAGGTCGGAGGTCCTCACGCTTCCGCTGTAGCCATACCGGCGCTGACCCTCGACGGGACGGGGGCCACTGTTGCCACACACGCCCCACAGACGGTATCTAATGCCTGGCCGGCTGGGTGCACCCGGCGGACCACCTCCGACGGGACATAGTCGGATCGTAGATGGAGGCGGCCCGCCCTTTAATCGTGTTAGGAGGCGGGGGAAAAGGGGCGCTTGAGGCTACCCCGGGGTCGTCCCCCCGTCAGTAGTCCCCGAAGCCGCGGAGGACCCGCCGACGGGCTGCGGCGGTCCTCGCCGGCTTGAAGATCATTCTTGTGCCGCAGGCGGCCTTGAGAGTCGAACTGAATCAGAGAGCGTGCCACGCGTCGGAAGAGACCGGGCAACGGGGCGGGAACCCCCGTGGCCGCAGCCTCGGCTCGCGCGTAGGGATCCTTTACGGTGCGGGGAGGACAGTTGGCATTCCCGAACGCCACGATGTCCACCCCGCGCATTGCGGGAATCATGGGGGTCGTGCACAGTGAATCCGGCCCCCACGATTGCCCGTGTGGGGTATAAATGTCGAGAGGGAGGAGGCAGAACGGCCCGTTCGTGCCCCCTCCTGCCGCCGCATCGCCTTTGCCGCCCTCTGCCATCCACCGCGCGCGTGCGAGAGAGAAAGACCGTAGACGGGGATAAGTCATGTCGCCGCGCGCCGCCGAAGAGAGCCCGAACCGCCGCCGAACTTCCGCGCCTGTCGACGCGACCGCGTGCCCCCTCGGCGGCCATGGCGAGCAAAGGCGCCTGAGACGGCAGTGATGTGGACGAAACATTCATCGAGCATCTCCGCCACCATCGCAAACTTCCGGCGGAGGAGCACCTTGTGGCGCACTCGGCCGGGCCAGAGAACTCCCCGGCCCCGCGGGAGGGCGAAGTGGTCATCTTTGCCGACCACTTCCTCCGCGGGCTCGGGCTGCCGGCGAGCGCTTTCTTTCGTGGCTTTCTGACGCGGTTCGGCCTGCAGCCGCACCACCTCGCCCCCAATGCCATCCCGTAGCTGGCGGCATTCGTCACCCTCTGCGAGGGATACCTGGGGGTCGCACCGAGGCTTGACCTCTGGTGCCGACTCTTCTTTCTTAAGAGGCAGACAGCAAAGGACCCGTCGATGAAACAGATGGTGATGACCGCCTGCGGAGGCGCTCTGATCCACATTCGCAAGGGAGCCGGCTTCCCGAAGCTCCCGCTGCACGAGTCGGTGAAGCGACGGCAGCGGGGATTCTTCTATGTGAAGAACGTGAAGCCGGAGGAGGACTACATCAACCTCCCCGACTTTGCCAACCACCCGCCGACTGCGATGCTAAACTGGTGGGCAGTTGCATTTCCGGCGCCCGAGACGGCGGACCGACTCTGCGAGCGTCTGCTCGCGATGACCGGGTCGGAGGGGCTGAAGGCCACGGACTTGCTGGCCACGATGATGGCGCGCGGGTGCAGCCGCTGCAGCGCCGGCCGCACCTCATCTGCCAGATGGGAGGATGCCACAACCCCTGCCAGCTCTCCACCAAGGAGATGAAGCCAACCTACGTGGCGAGGAGGGTGAATGCCATTTCGACGGCGAAGATGGCGGAGGGAGAATGGCAATGGGGGAAAACCGCGTATAGCCGGAGCCGCCCGGCACCACGGGTAAGTGACAAGCCGGTTCCCCCCCTCCTATAGTACGCCGCTTCTCCTCGGAGAAACGGCGCAGGGGTTGCTTGACCGGCTTCGCATCCGGCCGAACGTGTAGCTTGTGCTCGGCGAACTTCCTCGGAGCACCCGACATGTCCTTGGGGGACCACGCAAAGATGTCCCGATTCTCATGGAGGAAGTCAACGAGCTCGCTTTCCTATTTGCTGTCGAGGCGGGAGCCGATGGTCACGCACTGGGTGGGGTTGGCCGGATCGAGTGGCACCTGCCTGGTGTCCTTGGACGGCTGGAACGAGCCTTCGCCGACCGACTGGGACGGAGGTGCCGGTATGGCCGGCTGGGCGGAGGCGAGGGCCACCAGCCAGTCGAGCTGCTGCTTCTCTTCGGCTATCTCCAGGGCCTCGGCCAGCTGGCTGCCATCTCGTGTGCACGCCATTGACATCTGGTACTTGCTGGCGATGGTGATGATACCCTTGGGTCCCGACATCTTGAGCTTGAGGTAGGCGTAGTGGGGGATCGCCATGAACTTGACGAGGGCGGGCCTGCCGAGCAATACGCGGTAGGGACTGTCGAGGTCCACTACCTCGAACAAAACCGGCTCGCGGCGGAAATGACCGGCGCCACCGAAGAGGACGTCGAGCTTGATCTTGCCGACGGGGGTGCAGGACTTTCCCGGCATGATGCCGTGGAAGACGGTCCGACTTGTTTTCAGGTCTTCCACCTTAAGCCCTAGCTTGAGCAGGGTGTCGAGGTAGAGGATGTTGATGCTGCTGCCTCCATCGATCAAAACCCGCGAGAAGCATCACGCGCACTTCTCGGAGGTGATGGTGGGATCGAGGACGAGGGCGTAGCTGCCGAGGTTCGGCATCACAGCCGGGTGGTCCGCCCGGCTCCAGGTGATCGGCTTCTCGGACCAATGCATGAACTCGGGAGTTGCGGGCATAGTGGCATTCACCTCGCGGTGGAGCCGGCGCTGGGCGTGCTTGTCCGTCTCTTCGCTGGTGAAGACGACGTAGTAGTCCTCGTGTTCTGGGAACCAGTCGTGTAGCCGGCCGTCGCCCCGAGCTGGAGCTGGGTCCGCCTAAGCCAGACCGGGGGCCGGGGCCGGTGCGGGGGCTGGCTGCACGGGGGGAGCCGGGAGGCCATCCCCCCCGGGCGAATCGCTGCGAGAAGCTGCACTGCCGGAGCGTGTGCGTGGCCAGCATGGCGCCGGAGTGATTTTTGCAGGGGAGGTCGAGCATTTGCTTGAAAGTCAGCTTGGGCTGCCAGGCAGCCTTGCAGGTGCGTTGGCGCTGACCGGAGGCCTAGCCAGCCGGCTGCTCCTCCTCGACGGCGACGACCTGCCGGCTCCCGTAGCAGGGATCGGGCTGGTTGTTCTTGCGCTTGCCATTCTGCGGCTGCCGGTTGTTGACCGCCGCCCGTGTCGCAGCGGGAGGCGTAGCCGGCTTGGCCGGTGCCTTGGTTTTCATCCTCATCGAGGAGTCGGCCGTGGCGTATTTGTCCGCTTTGGACATCAGGTCCGCCAGGGAGGTTGGCTCGGAGCACAAGAGCTTGTGCTTGAGGGGGGTGCCATCGTGGTAGCCCTTGATGAAGTACTGGATGGCCTGTACCTTGTGTACTCCTTCGCAGGAGTTGCGAAGCTCGGTCCAGTGCGTGAGGTAAGCACGGAGGGGCTCGTCCGGCCCCTGGGCGCACATAGCCAGCTCGCGGGGCCGGCAGGGCCGTTTGTAGGTGCCGGTGAAGTTGTAGACGAAAGCCTCCTCGAAGTCAGTCCAGGTGTTGACGCTGCCGGCGGCCAGGCTGTTCAACCAGGTGCGGGCCGAGCCGATCAGCATGAGGGGGACGTAGCGGACAGCTACGCGCTTGTTCCCCCTGGCGATGCCGACGGCGGTGGTGTAGTTGATTAGCCAGTCCTCCAGCTTGGTGGCCCCGATATACTTCGGGGTGTCGCGGGGGAGAGTAAAGCCGGGTGGAAAAGGCTCGTTGCGGATTCGTGGACCGAAGCAGGCCGGACCAATCGAGCCCTCCTCCTCGAGGAGAGCCGACTGTGCCAGCCGGTCAAGACAGAGCCGCGCGTCGTTGTCGCTGTGGGGGACGCGGGGCCCGAGCCGGGCAGCGAGCTCGGGGCGGACAGCCGGCGGGATAGACCGCGCGGGTTCCTGCCGCGGGGGGGGGGGGGGGGAGTGTGCTCGCGGGTGCACCGGCTGCCGCCGGCCGCCGCTTCGTCGCGGCGGTGGCTGCCAGCCGGATTGCTGCTGCGTCGACTGTTCACCGCCGGCTGCTCGCTTCCGCGTGATGGGGCGCGTTGAGGGTTGCTCACCCGGGCATTACGGCCCGAGGGACGAGGGGTGCTGGAGTGTTGAGCCGGCCGACGGTCAGCGGCACCAGCGTTCTCGCCCTCGGGACAGGGAAACTCGGAGACGGCCTCGGCGGGGGTGAGGACGACCTGTTGTGCGTTCACGGTGTTGATGAGGTCCTGGATGTGCCGCTCTGGCACGACCCGCTCCTCGCCCTCCAAGCTCGCCAAATCCTCGTAGGCAACCTTCGCGACGCGCAGGTTGGCCGCCGGGGTGTCATAGACGGGGAAACGGCCGCCGAGGATTTCTGCAACCACGCGGCCGCGTTCTCGCACAGCACCACACCGGCTGGGCTCATGGCCAGCCGGGGTGAGACTGTACGCGGAGTTGTCCTCCCGCTGCGCGGCCTCCATCCGGCGCCGCTCGGCAGCGAGGGCGCGGGCGTCTTCGAACAGCAAGCGACGGGCAGCCTCCAGATCGGCTCTGGCGGCGACCGGGTCCGCCGTCGTAGCGATAGGGGTGCCCAGACCCCGGAGGGTGGTGGCGAGTGGGTCGGAGGTGCCGGCACAAGCATCGGCTGCGTCTGCCTCAGCCGCTCGCACACGGCCCGAAGTGCTGGAGGAGACGGTGACCATCACCCCCACGCGGGTGTGGGGGCCGATGGCCTCACCCATGGCGAGAGTGCCTACGGACGAGGGCGGGTCGGTGCAGTCGAACACCTGGCTTGGGTATACGTCGGCCTCGGGTTCTTCGGCAAGGCTCAGCCCGCCGAACCGCCTGACGAGAGCCGCAACGTCGAGCACTAGGTCGCAGCCGAGGCACATGTCAGGGATGCCGGCCGTGCTGCTCGCAAGGCTCGCCGGAGCAAGCCCTACGAGCACGCGGTTCTGCCCGGACGCGAGGTGGTCGAGGGAGGCGGTGAAGGGTCCCGCCCGGAGCGTGACTCTGGCTGGCACCGTGAATGGCCCCACGGTGGGCGCCAGCTGTCGTGGTTTTGTCACGGGAGATGCCATGGGTAGGCTTATCGTGAGGGGCCGAACGACGCCGGCGGGCTCCGGGAGCGGGATTAGGCACAAGCGGTGACTAACATGCGATGTACCCAGGTTCGGGGCCCTCCGCGGGAGGTAATACCCCTAGTCCTGCTCAGTCTAGTTGAGGTGACGGTCGGGTTACAATGGTGCTCCTTGAGCTGTATGAGACGAGGAGGAAGAAGGACCTAGCCTGCTCTTCCGCCTCTCTACGTGCGTATGTGTGGAGTGGATGTGGAGTAGCCGATCGATCGTCGATTGTCCATCGTCCCCTGCATGGGGGTGGCCCGGGTTTTTTTATAGGCCAACCCCTCGGAATACAATACAAATAGAAGGTCAAAGGTGGCCCTAGCCGGCAGCCTCTCTAGCCGGCTGCGGGGGACCGGCCGTGGGGTCTTGCTGCCGGTAGGTCCCGCCGGCTGAAAGGTCCCGTCAGGCACCGACGGGACCCGCGAGGCGGGCCCCAATGCCGGTCACATCATGGCACGGGCCGCCCCTTGCGGCGTCGTCTTGCGGTGGCCGGCCGGGGTCAGCGGTACGGCCGGCCACCCTGTAGCCATGCCGGGGCAGGTAACAGAGTGGTTGAAGGCGTGCCGGCACTGTTGGAGGCCCGGTCGCCATCCGCCAGGGTCAGAGGCCCCGACGCTTCCGCTGTAGCCATACCGGCGCTAACGCTTGACGGGACGGGGGCCACTATTGCCACGCACGCCCTGCAGACGGTATCCAATGCCTGGCCAGCTAGGCGCAACCAGCGGACCACTTCCGACGGTGCGTACCGGATCGCAGGGGGAGGCAGCCCGCCCTTTAATCGTGTTAGGAGGCGGGGGAAAGGGGCGCTTGAGGCTACCCCGGGGTCATCCCCCCGTCATTAGACGTCCTCTAATTGTTGTTGCATGTTTTACGTGGCTGCTACGGGTATCTAGCAAGAACAATTCTCACCTACGCAAAACCAAAATGGTGATACATAAATTGCTTTTCAACCTTCTCAAGGACCGCCTTTGTCGTATCCGGTCCAACTAAAGTAGGAGAAACAGACACCCGCCAGCCATCATTGTGCAACGAAGTTACACGTTAGTCAATGGAACCGGTCTCTCGTAAGCGTACGAGTAAGGTTGGTCCGGGCCGCTTCATCCCACAATACTGCTGAACCAAAACACGACCAAGGGAGGAAGCACTCTAAGCATCAACGCCCACAAACTCTTTTTGTTCTACTCGAGATCTCATCTACACATAGACCTAGCTCTGATACCACTGTTGGGGAACGTTGCATGGGAAACAAATTTTTTCCTACACACACGCAAGATCTATCCATGGTGATGAGCATCTACGAGAGGGAGAGTGGATCTACATACCCTTGTAGATCGCTAAGCGGGAAGCATTAAGAAACGTGGTTGATTTAGTCGAATGTCTTCGCGATCCAAATTGCCGAGCATCCTGCAATGTCATCACAATCCGTCCCATGATACAATCATGACCCGTCTCGCAAACTCATCATGATCCGTCCTACGATCTCATCCCGATCCGTCTCGCGATCTTGATCACGATCCTCCCGATCTAGCGCCGAACGGATGGCACCTCCGCGGTCAGCACACGTACATCTCGATGACGATCTTCGCCTTCTTGATTTAGCAAGAGGGAGCGGAGAGGTTGATGAGTTCTCCATTAGTGCGACGGCATTGCAGCGATGGTGGTGGAGGAATTCCAGCAGGGCTTCGCCTAAGCACCACTGAAAACCGATCTAAAGGAGAAACTGCAATCTAGAGGAGAGGTATCACGTGGCTATTAGGGTTGTATTTTTCCTCTAAATCCTCTAGTATATATAGGAGGGAGGGAGGGGAGGAGGAAGCCTCAAACCGTCAAGGTTTTGTCGAAATTGGAGGTGGAGGAGTTCTACTCCAATCCTCTTAGGTGTAGGATTCCTCCTTTCCACTTGGAAACTCTTTCCACCTCTCCACCTTTGGATTTTTTCCTTCTCAAACCTCATGGGCTTTAGTGAAGGCTTCGAACAGCCCACCAGGGGCTGGTTTGTCTCCTCCCGCAGCCCATGAGGCCCCTCGGGGCGTGACACCCCTCCCGTTGGTCCCCCGGTACACTACCGACACTCCTGGTACACTACCGATGAGCTTGAAACTTTTCCGGCAACCAAAATAGGACTTCCTATATATCAATGTTTACCTCCGGACCATTCCGGAGCTCCTCCTGATGTTTGGGATATCATCCGGGACTCCGAACAACCTTCGGTAACCACCATACATAACTCTATACTACCGAAATGTCACCGAACCTTAAGTGTGCAGACCCTGCGGGTTCGTGAACTATGTAGACATGACCGAGACACCTCTATGGTCAATAACCAATAGCGGGACCTGGATGCCCATATTGGTTCCTACATATTCTACGAAGATCTTTATCTGTCGAACCTCTATGTCAAGGATTCAGTTAATCCCGTATGATGTTCCCTTTGTTCTTCGGTATGTTACTTGCCCGAGATTCGATTGTCGGTATCTTCATACCTAGTTCAACCTCGGTACTGGCAAGTCTCTTTACTCGTTCCGTAATTTAAGATCCCATGACTAACACTTAGTCACATTGCTTGCAAGGCTTATTGTGATGTTGTATTGCTGAGTGGGCCCTGAGATACCTCTCCGTCACACGGAGTAACAAATCCCAGTCTTGATCCATGCCAACCCAACAGACACCCTCGGAGATACCTATAGAGCACCTTTATAGTCACCCAGTTACGTTCCAACGTTTGATACACACAAGGTACTCCTCTGACATCAATGAGTTGCATGATCTCATGGTTATAGGAACATATACTTGAAATGCAGAAAACAGTAGGAATAAACTAACACGATCATATGCTACATTTGTAGTTTGGGTCTTGTCCAGCACATCATTCTCCTAATGATGTGATCCCGTTATCAAATGACATCTCATGTCCATGACTAGGAAACTATAGCCATCTTTGATCAACGATCTAGTCAATTAGAGGCATACTAGGGACAAGGTGTTGTCTATGTATCCACACATGTATCTGAGTTTCTGATCACTACAATTATAGCATGGATAATAAACGATTGTCATGAGCAAGGAAATACGATAATAACCAATTTATTATTGCCTCTAGCGCATATTTCCAATAGTTGCTTGCCTGACAATTCTGATGATATTACTTCTCTTCATAGAGTCAATGATCACAACGTCGGAACCATCGTCATGAGAAAGGAACGCATTCAATGCTATTCAACAAACACGATGCATGATATGGCATGTTAAGCTACTGAATTCACCTAGCACAATAATTAGTCAGATTAATTGAAGTGGAATTTAAATAGACTTCAAATTCCATATCCAAACTATTTATTGAATTTGTCCTAATCACGAAATGTCCTTGTTGATGATGTTAACATCCTCAAACATGCATTATCATGGCATAAACAGATTCATTGGATTTTTCTAATCATTTTTCATATATAATTTTTTTCATCCAAGTATAGATTGTTTTCTATGATTTTTAGAAGTTTTAAACATTTTCTAAAATTAATAAATACTTTTGATTTATTTTAAATATCCAGAAATCATTACTACATCAGCACTGCATCATCATTGCATCATCAACCAGCCACAGTCTATGACATGTGGGGTCAGTCAACTACTGACTCAGAAGTCAACAAGAGACACAGCTCGGTCACTATCTGGTGGGTCTAGTCAACAATGATATTGCCAGGTCAAACTGAGCGGTGGGCCGAGGGATGTAAGTTAACCGAATAGTTATCTACCCCTGGGCTAATTAGAAGTGGGTCCCACTTGTCATCGACTTATGGTGTAATTAGAGCGGCCATTAGCGGCTAATGAATGCCACATCAGACCCGCCGACAGCTCAATGCCGACGACCATCAGCAGCAGCGGAGGGCTTCGGGATTTAACGTCCGACGATGAATCGACATGGGGTTTGGTCCCACGCCCTGCTGTACGCACGCCGCATCCAATAGAGCAAGAAGTTGGGCGAGGGGAGGCCAGTAGCAAGGGCGGCGACCACAACGATGGTAGTTGGAGCTCGGGTCAGCATGGGGTCGGGGTTGCGGGGCACAGGCGAGCAAGGAAAAGGGCTCCACGGCATCCTAAGGCGACCCGGAGCACGACCAGGTGCTCGGGTGGAACTGACGCGAGCTCAAACGGTGGAGATGACATGGCCGGCATCGAGGAGCTCTCGGGTCCGGTGGTAATCCGGGCTACGACACGGCCGCAACGAAGAGAAGCAATGGGAGAGGAAGTGGGGCTCACGGAGGGTCGATGGGAGGGTCAGCTTGCTCGGGGGCGACCGTACGGCGGCAAATCTTCGGTGCGAGCTCGGTTGCCCGAGGTTGAAGACGACTAGGGCGGCGAGGAAGGAGGCCATCCAGGCTCGATTGGTGTGACAAAGGGGATAAACGCGAGGTTGTGGAGGCGATGGATGGCTCGCGAGGGCGAGGCAGCAGGGGTGGCCACTGCAATGATGACAGTGCGGTCATGGCCGCTTGGGCCATGGCGACACGCGAGCAAGAGAGAGGCGAGGGGCAGAAATGGCGTGGAGGAGAGGATCTAGACGGCAGCTGGGGCCTCATCCCCATCATCTCGCTGGCTTGGGAGGCACGCATGCAGCTGCCGCATGGCCGCATGCCCTGGACGTCGTGCTTTGTCTTGCCTCTGCCTACTGGCAAAGGTGGAAGACGAGCATGCCCCTGGTGGGCTGAGCTGCTCTACTAGGCCGGCCAGGTAAGTTAGGTAGGCTCCTTTTTTCTATTTTCTATTTCTTTTAGTTGTTTCATTTTTGAAAGTCTTCAAACTTGTTCCTGTCCTTGAGTGGATTATTCCACAGATAGTGAACATTTTGTTTTCTAATTAGAACAAGTTGTTTTATTCAAAGCAGAACAAAATAATTAAAATAATTCCAACAATATTTTTCTCTGGTTTTAGATATTTATTTCTAAACCTAATAATTGTTGGTTGGACCAACTATTTTATTTGGGGTCAATCCGATTTGCTAGGGTTTTATAAAGGCCATTTTGGGTTCATTGATTCAAATTTAATTAAGTTTGGTTTAGACCATTTGGGGTTGGGTTAGGTCATCCCCATTTCAATATTAAGGAAAATAATAACATGATGACATGATGCACAATGCAAAGCCAAACAATGTCTAACTAGGGTTGGGACAGGCGAGTTGCCTGATGACGAGACCTTGGCGAGACAAGTCATGAGGCGGTCTAAGTCTATGACTATCATCAATGGTGAGTTGCATAAGTGCAGTGTAACTGGAGTCGTTCAGCGTTACTTTCCCCCGAAGAGGGTAAAGAGATTCTAAATGAAATTCATGATGTCGGCGTTCTGGGAACGGGGGTACCCAGAGCTATGTGTCTACGGCCCAGGGCATGGCCCACCTCATCACCCAAACATGGCCTGGCACGACTCGTCTCAAGACAAGGCCCTCGCGAGGATCTCAGGCTCGCGAGGAGGAATGAGATCAAGACCAGCAAGGATGGGCCTCCTTAGGCACCCTGAGAAGTGGCGGAGATCTCTATGCAGAACCCGGCCTCAGGAGTCAAAGATGACGCAGGAAAGGATAGGCGGGCGCCAGCGGGCCGGGCGGAGCAGTTTCCCCTTTGAAGCAAAGGGAGCAAGGACGTACGCGGGTTCCCAAAGTGTCTCCCAAAGGTTTCCATTCCAGTGCAACAAGGCCACAACCATGAGCCCCGCAGGGCGTATGTCATCGCCGAGCCCACCGTGCCATCATCGACAGCTACTTTGCAGGTGAAGACCACCTTTGGACAGGGTGGGTATGTAATCCTATCCCTCTTCAAATTTGGCCATTGTGGGATCCCTTCCAGCCATTGGGATAAGGGAAGAGGACCCAAGCCACTGCTATATATAGAGGCTAGCATGCACCGTAGTAAGGGGGGACGACAGAACCACTCGACGAACCATAAGATAAGGTAGAGAGCCAAGAACACCACTTGGGCTCCCTCGTGAGGCTCGAATCCACTGTACCAGCTCATCCACCACACGTCCCCGAGAGGCAAACCACCAAAGTAGGAGTAGGGTATTATGCTTCCCAGTGGCCCGAACCTGGGTAAACCACCGTGTTCATCTTCTTCCTCATCATCGTGCGAGTACGCCGTAGTAACCAACGAGTAGCGAGCTAAGTAGGGCGAAGCTATAGGGGAACTTCGCACATGCACCTGTGTTCGAACCTTGAGGGATTTGTGGAGCCCAAAATCTGACATTTGGCGCGCCAGGTAGGGGGCATGTCGGAGTCTTCTTCAAGCCTCATTCTTCCCCTGCTCCACCGCTCCGATGGCCGGCGCCCAACAAGCTTCCCCCGGCCGTGGCGGATCGGCTTCCATCGACCCCACCACCGTTGTCGGTGACCCATGGCCCAACGGCATGGTGCTGGGCGGACAGTATCAGGCCATCAGTAACGCCTTCGTCGTCGCCGCCCCTCATGCCGCCCGAACACACGGCAGGCAGGCGGCGCCTTCAGCATCAGCGTCGCATCGCACCTATGTGGGGGACCTCGACGTGCACGATGCACTACTGCTAGCAAGCAAGATGCTTTGCCACCGCCCGACGCATGGGGTCTTCGACGCGTGGGCCGACCATGTCGCGGAGCTGATCGCCGTCGTGCGGAGGGCCATGGCTCCTCACGCTTCCTTAGGCGCTATGGCCTCTTTCGCTGCGCCTATCCCCCAGTTCGCCGACAGTGCGCCCCCTCTAGCATTGGGCGAGCCCGAGCGGGGCCCGCCGTGCGCTGTGCTCATCCTCCTTCAAATTCCGCTGACCGATTTCGGGGAGCATCCCGTCCACGACGACTGACCGCGTGAAGGAAACGACGAGGCACCCCACGCGCACGCAAGCGCGCGCCTCTGTGACCCAGTGGACCATCAACAACCTGGATTGACCAGGTGGGAGTGTGCCATCCTGCGCAGGGAGCAAGCGGCGCAAACATCTGGACAAGAAGCAACAATGGCAAAGGCGTGTCGGATCACCGAGGAAGCAACCCACATGAGGAGATGCACGGCCCACCCAATGGCCGTGGCAGGGGTAAGCAACTTCGCTCTGAGGCTCGGCGCAGGAGGGTCTGCGGGCTACACGCGCAGGGCTACGCCCGGTGGCCGCTTGGAGGGGTCGTCCCGGCGTCCCGCCGGACGGCTCAGGAGGAGAACTGGGTCCTTATGTGGATCCCTATGCAACATGCTACGTCATACCTAGGGACACAAGCCTGGATCAGGCGCCCGCCGTAGACGCCAACGCCCCCAAGAATAGGGAGGGCCCGGGAACCCTCGCCGAGCCGCACCCTGGGGCTTCCCCCGACAAAGCACCAAGCTTGGACGACGCAAACATGAGAAAGAGGGAGGACACCCCTAGGCCCGCGGGGCAAGGCACCATCTGTCGCCCTCACGAGCAAGCAACACCAAGCAAAGCCCCGGGGCCTCACGAGTGATGGCCTAGGGGAGGGGCAGCAAGACACAGGTAACGCGGGCCACCCGCAGCAACTGGAACTCCGGCGCGGCCTCACCAGGCCGGGCCTCACGAGGCCCTCGAGGCGATGCCCGACTAGAGCCTCGACGCTTTACAAGGTAACTTCATCAACAAAACACATATATAGCTGCACAAGATGCATTGTGCTCATGTTTGGGCCAGGGAGCACATTCCTGCGGCTATGCGAGGAGTAGTGCATTCAGGTTTGGGTCATAAAGCCACGCAACCGAGCAGAAGTGCATGGGGTAGCTCTTAGCGGAGTTGGGAGCCACCATGCCGAGCGTCTGGGGGCTTGCCTAGCTATCTACGGCTGTGACACTCTCACGTAATAATGAGTGTGCTGTATACGCTCTGGAGGCCCCCGAGGACGTGGAGGGGTTCCTTCCCATGCATTGTGGAAGCCACAGCTCCGCGCTGGCGGACAAGTCAACACTATGGCTATACCCATGCAACGTGGATGCCCTACGCTCAACGCTAGGGGAAGACGAAGAGTAGACTAGGTGTCGAATGCGGCGATTTGCTTGCTTCTTTTTGTGTTCAAATTGCCACTTTTTGGAATGAATTTTGAAGAGTTTAGAACTCTATATTTAAAAGAAAAGGGTCGGGGACTTTTCTCTCATTGCTCTATCTTTTTTACGGATCTTGATTTCTCCTTTTTCTGGATCGGTGTTTCGCATGAGGCCGTGTGCTAGGCCCTCCTCGGGGCACATCAAAGCTGGATAGTAAGGCCCTGTCGCCTCAGGGACTTGCCGATGTAGAGGTGCTTGAGCGTCAAAGGGGTCTCCTGAGTAGCACGCCTCAGGAGCCTTACTGGTCATGTAGCCACTCGACACCCTCAATGCCATCCTTGGTGATCCAGTCGGCATCGAGGGTGTCCAGGCCTCATCACATAGTTGCGTCCTTGGTGATCTGGTCGTACACTATGATGGTAGGGAAATGTGTGTGACTGGGGCTTGTAGACATAGAGTGCCAAAAGGGCTCCCAACACGCCCCACTTGTAAGCAAGGAAGAAGTGCCCCAGGCGGTGTAGTGGATAGACTGGTCGTGCCTCACGGCGCACGAGATCATCAACAGCCCACAAAGCTAAGTACACTACAAAACCAAGCTAGATCCTCCTGACTTAAATGGTGGCTCAAGGACGGGATGAGGGTTGTGCGCACTAATATGAGGATGTAGGTACTATGGGCCACTATGCGCGGCTACCTGAACCCCCGAGGCCTAAAGCGCTAGGGGAAACAACGCGCAGACAGAGACCTTCAACGATGAGAAGGAAGGCCACGAACCCGGGGCTAGCGGCCAAGGGCTACCCCTCAGGAGGGAACATCCCGTGAGGGCCCAGCAGGCCACCATCACCGAGCCGCATCGACGGCGGCGCCAAGCCCCACGAAAGGAAACTAAGTTGCGTCCCTACAAGCAGCCGACCGACGATTCAAGAAAAAGAAACAGAGGCAAAGGTAATGCGCAAAAGATTAACGACCCAGGAGCCGAGTTCTGCTTAAACTATTGCAGGTACCACGAAAGGGAAACAGGGGATGCCTAGGGAGAGGAGTCATTGTCGCCGCCCGCCTCGGCGTTGAAATTATCCTCCTCGCCAGAGGCAAGGACCTAAATTAACCGCTCCACTAGGGACTCCCCGTGCTGGCGCACCTCATCTCGAAGGGGGCGCTGAAGCTCGTCAGGCACTTGCTCCATGACGCGCTGGAGGTCGAGCTGTAGGGCATGGCATCATAGGTTTGAGAAGACGAACATCAGGGCGAGGTCGAGGAGGTCGCGCGCGTCGGACTCGTTGTCCGCTTTCATGTGGGAGATGCCGGCTGATACGTCTCAAACGTATCTACAATTTATGAAGTATTCATGCCATGTTTACAATAATTTTTTATGATTTTATTAGAACTAACCCGGGTTGACGCTGTTTTCAGCAGAACTACCATGGTGTCGTTTTTATGCAGAAATAAAAGTTCTCGGAATGGGCTGAAAATTTACAGAAAATATGTTTGGAAAATATAAAAAATACTGGAGCGAAAAGATACCGAAGAAGAGTCCTAAGGGAGTCAGAAGCCACCAGGGCGCATCCACCCCCCTAGTCGCGGCTAGCGGGCTTGTGACCTCCTCGGGAACCTTCTGGATGTGGGAACAATACCAAATACTCCTATAAATACCCAAACCTCCGAAAAGAAACCTAGATCGATAGTTCCACCACCGTAAACCTCCAGAGCCACGAAAATCCATTCGGGAGCCCATTCCGGCACACTCCCAAAGGGGGAAAACAGAGACCATCTACATCAACCCTTGTGGTCTCCATGAGGATGATGGAGTAGTTCACCCTCGGGGCTAAGGGTATGTACCAGTAGCCATGTGTTTGGTCTCTCTCTCTCGTGTTCTTGAGATGGCACGATCTTGATGTACCGCGAGGTTTATTGATACAGATGAATCATATGGAGTTTTCCCCTCTCTATCATGTTGTGATGAATTGAGTTTTCCTTTTGAAGTTTTCTTATCGGATTGAGTCATTAAGGATTTTAGAAAACTTGATCTATTTCTTGCGATGGAATATCCATGGTGACAATGGGATGTTCTATTGATCCATTTGATTTATGTTTTGATGATCAACTTGCGGGTTCCGTGACCTTGGGAATCTATGCATAGGGGTTGGCACACGTTGTTGTATTGACTTTCTGATAGAAACTTCGGGGCACTCTTTGAAGTTCTTTGTGTTGGATTGAACATGATGAATCTGAAATTGTGTGATGCATATCGTATAATAAAGCCCATGGGTACTCGTGGTGACATTGGAGTATTTAGGTGACATTAGGGTTTTGGTTGATGTGTGTCTTAAGGTGTTATTTTAGTACAAACTCTAGGCTGTTCATGATACTTATAGGGTTAGCTCGTAAGATTGATCGAAAAAGATAACTTGGAGGTGGTTACATACCCTACAATAATTTCTTCGTTAGTTCTCTGCTGTTAGTGACTTTGGAGTGAACTCTTTGTTACACGAGAGGTATTTACATATGATTCAACTATGTCATTATTGTTGAGAGAAATTGCACTAGTGAAAGTATGAACCCTAGGCCTTGTTTTTAAGCATTGCAATACCGTTTGTGCTCACTTTTATCATTAGTTACCTTGCTGTTTTTTATATTTTCAGATTCCAAAAACCTATATCTACCATCCATATTGCACTTGTATCACCATCCCTTCGCCAAACTAGTGCACCTATACAATTTGCCACTGTATTGGGTGTGTTGTGGACACAAGAGATTTATTGTATTTGATTGCAGGGTTGTTTGAGAGATACCTTATTCATACTACACCTCCCACGGATTGATTAACCTTAGGTCATCCACTTCAGGTAAAATTGCCACTGTCCTACAAAACTCTGCACTTGGAGGCCCAACACTACCAAAATAAATTTGCGTAGTAGACATCACCGGCCTCCAGCGCCTCCACCACCTGTCGGAAGAAGTCGAGATAACCCCCGTCTTCATGCGCACACGGAAGTGTGGGGGCTTTCCCGATGAACTAGCTCACCGCGCTGGCTGCACAGTGGCAGTTGTCAAGGTATTGCTTAGCGCGCTAGGACTCCAGCATCTTCGCGTGTGCCGCCTCGTCTTGGGCAGCCTGCACGGCATCGGATGCCTCCTTAACCTGGGCCTGGAGGGACGCCAGCTCCGCCCTGGCCTCCGCTTCACCCCAGAGGGCGGCATCGAAGGCGGCTTCGATGGTTGTCAGTTGGGCCCGCAGCACGGCCACCTCCTCCTGGAGCTCGCCGAGCTTGCGCTTCTTCGCTGCCAGTGCCCTGGAAGGAGGAGATGATCTGGCCCGACGCATTAGACGTTTCAACAAAGGAAGAAGGAGATGGCGGAGTACTCACTCATCGATCATGGTCCAACACCGATGAGCTTGCGTCGGCCCAAAGGACCTCCCCTCCACTGCCTTCGGAGGAGGGCGAGGGAGCCAGCCGATTCGTGCGTTTCCTATTGTCCGTAGCACTTCTTCCAGACGCCATGGGGGAGGAGAAGCTGGGAGGAGAAGAGGGTTTTCTCCACGGAGCGATGGAAGCAAGAAGACACCACGAGACTACAATGCCCCCGTGCCAGGGGTGGTGCGGATTTATAGGCATAACTATAGCTGCAAGACGTTATGGGAGAGCGGGAGTCGTGCTCCTCTTGGGCGTCGAGCAGTGCTTCGATTGGAAAGGTACCATCTTCGTCGCCTCCCCTACTGACTGACGGGTCACTTCCTCGTGGCCCAAGGAGCAAAGCCTCGAGGTAGCAACAACATTCAAGGAAGGGTAATGATGGCCGGCCCTACACACAGGCGTCGCATCAGTTTGACTTGGGGTAGTTCCTGACGCGTTCGGGCAACGGAGGCATTTCCACCCAGGCATTCGATGCGTGTAAAGCCTAGCCCGCAGGTGTTTGAGGCCCGCGGCACTTCGGGCCATCTTCAACGGCTTCGCCTAGAAGCCAACGCAGGCGCGTCTTGGGCCTGGGTTCTACTATCGGTGTTCTGGGAACGAGGGTACCTAGACCTGCCTTCCTGCAGCATAGAGCATGGCTCACCTCATCAGCCAAAAATGGCCTGGTGCGGCTCCTTCAAGACAAGGCCCTCGCGAGGATCTCAGGCTCACGAGGAGGAACAACACCAAGACCAACAAGGATGGACCTCCTCAGGCCCCCTCCAGAGCGGCGGAGATCTCTATGCAGGAAAGGATAGGCGGGCACCAGCGCGCCAGGTGGAGAAGTTTCCCCTTTGGATCAAAGGGAGCAAGGACGGACACGGGTTCCTGAAGTGCCTCCGAAAGGTTTCCATTCCAGTGCAACAAGGCCATGACCACGAGCCTTGCAGGGCAGATGTCATCACCGAACCCACCACGCCATCATCGACGGCTACTTTGCAGGCGAAGGCCACCTCTGGACAAGGCGGGTATGTAGTCTTCCCCCCCTTTAAATTTGTCCATTGTGGCATCCCTTCCCTCCATTGAGATAAGTGAAGAGGACCTAGGCCACTTCTATATATAGAGGCTAGGCCGTACCGTAGCAGGGGGGGGCGACAGAACCACTCAATGAACCACAAGATAAGGTAGAGAACCAAGAACACCACTTGGGCTCCCTGGCGAGGCTCGAAACCACTGTACTAGTTCATCCACCACACCTCCCCGGGAGGGAATCCAGCAAAGCAGGAGTAGGGTATTAAGATCCCTAGCGGCCCGAACCTAGGTAAACCACCGTGTTCATCTTCTTCCTCGTCATCTTGCGAGTTTGCCGTATTAACAATCGAGTAGCGAGCTAAGTAGGGCGAAGCTATAGGGGAACTTCCCACACGCCCGGCCCCTGTGTTTGAACCTTGAGGGTTTTGCAGAGCCCAAAATATGACACATGCCAAGGACTGCGTTCATCATGCCAACACAAAGTCTTTGGTGGAAAAAGCTTTCCGGCACGGTTTCTTACGGTTGAAAGCTCATAAGGACGGAGAGGACTTGGTCACCAAGTGTGACAGATGTCAGAAATTTGGACGGCGTTCTCACATGCCGGATCAAGAATTGTGGATGATTCCAATAACCTGGCCATTTGCGGTGTGGGGGCTTGATATGATTGGACCTTTCAAGATATCTAAAGACAAGAAGACCCACCTTTTGGTGGCGGTTGATAAGTTTACCAAGTGGGTCGAGGAAGAGCCGGTTAGCACGTGTGACGCGGCCATGGTGGTTCAATTTGTCAAGAAGTTGATCTATTGTTTTCGTTACCCTCATAGCATCATCACGGACAACGGAACAAATCTATCCAAGGGGGCTATGCAAGCATTTTGTGAAAGAGAGCACATCTGGCTTGATGTTTCTGTTGTCGCTCATCCATAGTCCAATGGTAAGGCAGAACGTGCCAATGAGGGGATCTTGAGAGGAATAAAACCCCGGCTTATGGTTCCTCTGCAGAGAACACCATGTTGTTGGGTGGAGGAGTTACCATCAGTCCTTTGGAGTATCAGAACCACCCCCAAAAGGTTAATAGACTATACGCCTTTCTTCATGGTTTATGGCGCAGAAGCTAGTTTACCAAGTGATATTTGTCATGACTCGCCTAGGGTGGAGGCTTACATTTAAACTGACAATGTCACGGCACGTCAAAACACGTTGGATGCTTTGGATGAAGAGCGGGATCTTGCAGTAGCATGCTCGCCGATTTATCAGCAAGACCTACGCCGCTAGCATAGCCGCAGAGTTAAGAACCAGACGTTTCAAGAAGGCGACTTGGTGTTACGTTTGATTCAAGATCATATGGATGTGCACAAGTTATCTCCCCATTGGGAAGGACCTCTCGTGGTCAGTAGAAGTCTCAATAATGGGTCATATTACCTCATTGATGTGCGGGAAGACGACAAGTCACGTACCTCTGGGCAGGAGACCAACAACCGTGGAATATTGCTCATCTCCGGCCTTACTACACTCGAGTCATCGACTCTCATAAATGTACATACATCCATCATTGTATATACCTTTTCAATATAATAAAGTTCGCATCCCTACAAGACGGGGTTTCCGCCATTTCTTCATACAAGATTGTGCAAGTGTTGATACTTCAACAGGGTCATTTGGGGGCTTCCAACCCATCGGCTTTAGCTTTCACACCCTCTTGACCGGTTCTTCAGCCACCTCAATACCAAGTTAAACCTGTCTATATGCTGATGCTACTCCGCTAGGTGACCCGCCGAACTCTTACCAGTTAATCTCGAGCAAAGACCCTAAGCTGATCAAAATACTTGATAGTCACTCTTAACATGAGACCCTGTACTGGTTAAGGTTAAAACGCCAGCTTATGTCACGTGAGGGCCGGCTTACGGAAAGCGAGGATAAACTCACCTATCTGCTGCGCCTCTCCAACTCATGGCCCGTTTGTACTCTTATTCAGTTACTCCTTTTAAAGACCCTGAACTATTTAAGGTTGAAGCAACGGATTAATGTCACGTGAGAGCCGTCTTATGGATCTAGGGGTACTCATGCTCTGCTGCACCTCTCCATTATATGGCTTCTTGTACTCTTATCAGTTACTCTTTTTTAAGACCCTGCACTATTAAGGTTCAAAAGACGAATCTGTGCCATAGGAGATCCGGCATATGAGGTTTAGGTAAACACGCCTAAGTTTTTGAAAAAGAAAAGCATTGCCATAAAGAGATTTAACATCTTTGTGTTGTGCCTCTAAAGCCGCCTCAAAAGAGATACAGAATATACTCTATCTTGTTTGTTATTGCAGGTCTTTTTTTTATCATAAGCCGCCATTAAGTGTGAATAAAGATGGTTATAGACAAAAGTTAAGACAGATAAGCACATAAAGTTATTCAAATTCCAAACGGGCACAATGGCACGACAAAGGCAATCAAGTTTTTGCTACAACTATTACAAAGCTCTTCGAGAGCCCAAAAATCTACGAACTTAAAGTTTTTTGGAATCACTTATAACCCGACGGAAGAACCCATCCGGGATACCATTAGCTCGGGGCAATTTGTTCAACTCGCCGCCGGGTCATCCTACATTGGGTCTTCGATCTCTTCGATCTAAAGGTTGTCCACATCCCAGTTGCAGTTTATTAAAGCCTCAAACTGAGCTTCATCATCAAAGATGGGAGATGGGTCAATGTTAGGAGCAAAGAGTTGCTTACAGCATGCATGAATCAAGTCTTTCGCTTCAAAAGTTGGACTGCGCACTCGTTTGCTATTGTAACAGCCCGGAACCGACGCTCCAGAAGATTCCACTTTTGTTTCTGTTCTCGTCTGTTTTTATTTAGGTTGTTGCATTCATCATCGCAGAATTCATCATAGCATCATCACACGTTTTTGAAACTTGCATCCGTTCGTAGTTGGCGCTTCTCTCCGTTCTTGGCATTGCCCGTTTCCAGACCAACCACACACGCACGCGCCCACTGCATTGGAAAATATTGTTTTTAAAAGTTCCTTTAAAATATTCTTGGTTGGGTCCGAAACGTGGCGTGCGGTCTTATTATAGTATACGTAGGCCGCCTGCCAAATTTCGTCGCGTTCCGAGTTCGTTTGATACCCCGTCGGTCAACCGTAGCAGTGCAGTCATCAGTTATTTTTTGGATGTTTCGGTGTTTTCAAAACTTGTGTCATGGGCCACCACTTCCCTCTCATACCCACCTTAGCCCACTCCACACACCGCCCACCACCCTTTCCCCGATCCGGCTGTCCGATTGCGATCGCACGGTCGAAATCGGCTTCGAAAACCCCCTAACCTAGCCCCTTACCTATTTACACACCCCTAGCCTCCCTCATTGGGCAACCCTAGCCATTTCCTCGTTTTCCGTGCGCCCCAATCATCACCCAGCCCAGCCTCCTCCCTCCAGCCATCGGGCCCGCCTAGGCCCATCTTAGCCCGCCTGGGCCCGATCTGGGCCGAGCGCTGCCCGCCACCGCAGCTCCTCCCGAGCGCCTCGTCCCGCACCCGAGCGAGGTTGCCCGCAGCCCCATCGGACCTCGCCGGAGCCCCACCATCGACCTCCAGCAGGCCAGCACCACCGTGCCTTGCACCTCCTTCTGCTGCCCCTTGCTTCCTCTAATCGCCCCGTCTCTGCGCTGGATAGGTACCCGCCGCCATGGATGGCCTCCCGCAGCTTCGGCCCGACCGTGCCTTGATTCCGGGCCGGATTCACGCCGGAGAGCCTCAGAGCTGCCCGATCCCGTTGTCCTTGCTCCATCGCCGGCGTCCATGTCGCCACACCCTCCCTAGGTTGCCTGAGATCGGGATCCAGTGCCGCCAATTCGTCTTGGTCGAGAGGATGACGACCACGACGCTACCCTCGCCCCGCGTGGACCCTAAGGCCCAGCCAGCCTCTCCTCCGACCGGCCCATCAGCCCACCAAGCCGCTATGAGCACCGCAACCCTATTCCCCGCCTGAGCGCTATTTATTTATGTTTCGCCCATATCCAGTTTGGGCCATGTCCAGATTCAGCCCATGGTCGTTTTTCTCCAGTCTCCACGAATTTGCTAATAACCAGTGAAAAACAGATTTTCAGAAAACCCTGTAGATTCATGCATCTAATAACTTTTCACCCGTGTATCGTATGTAAAATTTTTATATATGAAACCTGACTAGAACTTCGTGTAGACTCATAATAACCATCTCCCACATGTGTTTAAAATGTTTAAATTTTCTGTTTGCATTGATTTGCATAAATGCCATTTTAAAATGATTTATTTCATAACTACTAAACCGTAGCTCCGATAAAAATTTTCCACATATGTAACTTGGCTAGAAAAATGTGTAGAATCTCATGGTGACATTTATTTTTCTGTTTAACAACTCAAAAATATGGTTAGTACAGATCTGGACCAATTTCATAATATGCATATGGGGTTGTTTCGGAAATGATATATATTGCTTCTGGCCTCATTTAAAATGCCTAGATGTTGTAGTTGGTTGTGCTTTACCGTTTGCCATGTTAAACAACATTTAATATTGATGAGTACCTAACGATAGTGAACTAAGAAATTCAACGTGGAGTTTCGTCAATATGCAACTCGTTGCATATTGAGCTTCACTTTAATGTGTACTAGTTGTTTGATGTGAATTGTCATGCCTTGCATAATTAGACCGGACATGCATCATATTGGTTTGCGCATCATGTCATGCATATGTGTGGTGTTATCGTGTGTTGATTTTTTGTTCTGGTTTGTTCCTTATCGATAGAGTTCCGAAAGGGTTCGGAGTGTGAGGATTAGTTTGACTACGTTGGCTTGTCTTCTTCATGGATTCGATCTTCTTCCGAGCAGGATCTCAGGCAAGATGACACATTTCCCTAGATACCACTACTATCATTGCTATGCTAGTTGTCCTACTTTTATCGTTATGTCGCGCTACCTACCACTTGTTTGTCAAGCCTCCCAACATTGCCATGATGAACCTCTAACCCCTCCACATCCCAGCAAACCATTGTTTGGCTATGTTACCGCTTGCTCTGCCCTTCTTATAGCATTTCTAGCTGCAGGTCCAATTGCTTTCATGTGACAACATGGACATACTTGTTATATCACAATATTGCTGCTATTTAATTTAATGCACTTATACACTTGGTAAAGGGTGGAAGGCTTTGTAACACTCTGTTACGCCTGGTGGGATCTAGACTAGCCCTATATACCAGCACTAGTCTTTCTTGCGCACTTTGTCCTCACTCGTGCGCACCCGGGACCAACTTACCGATCGGTCACCCATCCTAGAATCACTCCAAGCAAAGCAAGCTTAACTTTGGAGTTCATTTCGAGTGGGCTCCCGGTAAAGAAGGAATTCCTTGTTGATATGAGTAGTCTATCATTCCTATTAAGCCAGGCTCTCACATACACCCCCACTCAAAGAACCGACGTCCTCATCGGCCCAACAAAAACGTTCCCTTTTGGCACACGTATGCACGTCCAGTCCAACACATGTGCCATGCTGTGTGCCATGACGGTCCACGCACGCCATGCGCCACATGCCCGTGCACCTGACCCATGCATGCTCGTGTAACCGCAAGGGTTGGCTCTGATACCAATTGTAACACCCCGTTACGCCTGGCGAGATCTAGACTAGCCCCACAGACCAACACTAGTCTTTCCTGCACACTTTGTCCTCACTCGTGCGCACCCGGGACCAACTTCCCGGTTGGTCACCCATCCTAGAATCGCTCCAAGCCAAGCACGCTGAACTTTGGAGTTCTTTTCGAGTGGGCTCCTGGAAAAGAAGGAATTCCTTGTTGATATGAGTAGTCTATCATTCCTATTAAGCCGGGCTCTCACAGGCTTGGCCTTTTGCTCAGTGTTTTGTTCCACTCTTGCCGCCCTAGTTACTTGTTAACCAGTGTTATATTCCATAATTGAGTGCTTCTAACATGCTCGGGGTTGTTATGGGGACCCCCTTGATTTTCGTTTTGGGATAAAACTTGTCTGGCAAGGCCCAACATTGGTACTACATTTGCTTAATAAAAACGAAAATTTGCATAGGGCATGATCACCCCGTGGATTAATCAACAACCCGGGCCAGTGCTCCTCATGAGTGTTGGTCCAAAATAGAGCCACTTGCGGGGCCACCCGGGGCAACTCGGGGGATTTCTATCCGGCCACATTACGTACTGCTCATCCGGTTATGCCCTGAGAACGAGATACGCGACTTCTAACGGGATTGTCGGCACATTGGGCGGCCTTGCTGGATTTGTTTTACCTTTCTCGAACGTCTTGAGTGAGGAACTCTGATCTTCTTCGGGCTATCTCGAGGTGTCGGATTTCCTTTGGAATTGCCTAGGATGATCACGAGATCTGTGGTCGAGGTTATTCCCACTACGTGTGGTTAATTTGTGATGGATGAGTTGGAGCACCCCTATAGGGTTAAATCTTTTTGAGAAGCCATGCCCGTGGTTATGTGGCAAACTTGGATACTTTGTTTAGCACCCGGTCATACAAAACTTGAAATAAACTCTAATAAAATACACCAACTGTGTGCGTAACCGTGACTATGTCTTCTCGTGAGTCCTTATCCGAGAGAGAACATGGTGGGGTTATGATTGACGTAAGTAGGTGTTCAGGATCAGTTAGTGATCATTACTAGTTCACGTCCATTATGCGTAGACCACCATACTTTACTTTCTATACTCATAAGTTATCCACTCAAACAAATGCTTAGTCGCTTGCTGCAGCTTCACCACTTAACCATACCTCACCCATTAAGCTTTAATAGTCTTGATACCCTTGGAAATGAGATTGCTGAGTCCCTGTGGCTCACAGATTACTACAACAACAGTTGCAGGTACAGGTAATGCGATGCTTCGACGTGAGCGTGTTGCTTGTTTGATTTGGAGTTCTTCTTCATCAATCTAGGATGGTTTCCGGGCGGCAACCTGGGATAGCAAGGATGGATGTCATTTTGTCGTTTGTTTTCGTCCGTAGTCGGACTCTGGTCTTCTATATGATGTTTGAACATGTTGTTGCATTGATGTAGCTTGTGGTGAGTGTAATCCAATTCCATATACTCACCTCTTTTGTACATATACTTGTTATGATATCCATTCTTGCAACACGACGAGATGTGCTCCTATCCCTGTCGAGGCCCTCGTGCCAAAATAAGGATAGGGTCGCATCTTGGGCGTGACAAGTTGGTATCAGAGCCTGTACCGACCTAGGAGCCCCCTTGATTGATCGAACATGGCCGAGTCGAGTCTAGTGAAAAACTATTTTGTGTCTAGTTATATCGGAGAGTAGGATTCTCTTTTACTCCTCTTCTATGCTCTGGTGAGGTATTGGACTTAGGAATTTTATTTCTACTCCTTTTCTCGCTCAAAATGTTTTTGAGGATCACGCGGGTATTTGGGAAACTATATGATGCCAATGTGACGGAGTTCTGTCTTGGTGCCTCCTGTCTGACTTGATTTCTTCCGGGGAGTTGAGCTCCAGGGAATTCTTGGCACATCATTATCATTCAGCTTCCTTAGTATCTCAAGATGGAGGGTTTTCTTAATTGCTTCAATACTTGTCGTGGTGAGATAAGGTCGGAGTCACCTAGTACTGGGGAGGCGTCCGAGGTACCACCATGGTTAGTATCGTTGTGCTTTTGAGGATCTGAGTTAGATGGACTGGCAGAAGCCTATGGCTAGGTGTTGAAGGATGGATACAGTTGGGGTGTAGGTTTGTTAGTTGTGTGAGATATTTCCTCCTTGTATCCCCAAAACCGGATTGCATAACCAGAAAGTTTTCCAAAATTCTTAGGTGGGAAGTCAAGTAGGTACCTAGGATTATCTTTCCAACAAGTGCATAGTGGATATGTATTTGTTCTGGCTTGTTCCATAAGCCTCATCGTTCGTTTTTTTGAATATGGTAATTTGTGTTGCTTCAATGTCAAGTGGTGATTTCATATCTTGCTAAGTAGTGTTCTCATATTTCTGTGGGATTGCTAATTATTTTGCCCAATCAAGTTATCCTATCAATTCTTTTCCTACCGGTGTGCTTCTCTTCAAGATAATTCTATCATCTCCAATATTTGCAAGATCAATCCTCTTATTCTTCTCCGGAGTTTGTCTCATATGTCCCAAGTTTTCTCTGTTTTTCCAACCCTCCCGCCCTTTTACTTCAATGATTAAATTCTCATCCAAGTGTCTTTTCTATTCATGTAATGCTTTCGCTATCATTTCTTCATATTGTATCCGGTGATTTCTTGTGGAGATTCTCAAGAGTTTTAATTTCAAGGTCTATCCTCATATTCTTTGTTCTTGTTGTTATTCTTCTCCGGTGGATTCAATTCAAGCTTCGGTGCTCATCTTATCCTTTCTCATTCGCTCAATGGTTTCCATGTTGGAATTTCTTTTCCAAGCCTCTCTTGTTTATTCGTCTCTCTCTGTTCTATCCGGGGGCTGAAGATATCTCAGAGATTCGTGTTTTCTTTCAATCCTTTCAAATTATTTTGAGGTTCTCACTTCATCAAGTTCTTAATTTGTATCGGTGCAATCTCTCTTTTAATCAATTGTTTCAATGGTGGTTTCTTTTCAGTGGGCCCATAACCCACAGGTCTTTTCCCAGGATCCTACCTAACTCATCTAATCTTTTCGGAGATGTTCTAAAGGTCTCTTCAAATATGACGTAAGAATGAATTTCATCAGTCATATGCCTTCTTCAAGATCGCTTCTAACATTTTTATTGTTGGCTCAACCTTTTCTGTATTCATTGCTCCGGAGTATCTTAGTAATTCATGGTGTTGTTTCTCGTCATCTTTCTCAGTATTGAAGACCGAAGGAGAGTTCTCGCAATCTTAGTCCATTCTCGTAGTTTTCTTCATTCATTTGAAATCCTTTCCGATGTTCTCGTTCATGACCTCGTCAAGATTGTGCTCTATGTATCTTTCCTATCTTTTACAAAATAATAAGTAGTATGCGAAATCCGTTGTTTGTCATCAATTTAACTTGATGAAGGATAGGCATATCATAATTATTATTCTTGTTTAATCCAAGTGATTTCTATCCTTGTTCCGTAGTTGTTCATGATATCAAATTCCTTATCTCAAGTGGTCATCTTTGTTTTCTGGAGTTCCTAGTTTTGCTCAAGTATCTTGTCGCTAAGCTTCATCTAATTCATTGCAAGGCCTCAATCTTGTCTTTTCGCAACCTTCAATTCTTTTCTATCATCCTTTCATTCCGGAGTTCATCCCGATGGTTCTTCATGGTGGTTTGTTAAGGATGTAATTCTTCTCGAATTGTTCTTCAAGATTCTTGTTGGAGGCGATCAAGTGTTCCTTATCTTGGATTTCTAAGATCAATTCCTTCTCCACTGTCTTTTGAGATGGTGTTATTAAATTCTTGATTATGAGGAGTTTCGAAGGAAATTTGTCAAGAATGAGATAAGTAAACCCATGATTCCTTTCTCGGAGTTATGTTGGATTGGATTTCACCTAAAGCATTTCCTAAGGAATGTTGCTATCATGGTGTCATAAATGATTTAAGTGTCTCCTCCACCTCTTGGTAAAATAAGCTTTGCATATCTTGTTGCTCTCAATCAATCAATTGTTTCTGTTGTGGTAGGTTGTCACCTCATAATTTTGAGATGTTTTTCATAAGTCCACAATAAGCTTGTTCTTTTCGTTGTTGGTGTTCCAACAACTCCGTTCAATCTCTTCTTCCTAAATATGCTTTAAAATCCATTTGTAGATGTCATTTTATTCTCCCTTCTTTTCCTTCCAACGATCTAGTTTCTATTCTTTTGTTCCGGAGGCCTTGTGATGTTGCTCTCTTCAATCTATCATCTTGCTTTGTCAAGATCATGCTCTTCCCTTGCTTGTCCATAAATCGGAGTGTTGTGAAATCTTTTCATGATCCTTCCATATTATGAAGTTTTGATTCTAATCCAACCAAAGTTTGGTGTATCTCTTTCAATTTCTTTCCATCATATCTAATATTTCCTCTCTATCGTACCGAACTGCTGCCAACATTTCTTGTGAATTCTTGCCTATTCCTCATGTCATTCTTCATCTCTTTCCAACCTTCATATTTAATTGGTTTCATTTGTTTGTCAGAGAAGCAACTAAGTTTAACTCTTGTTTTTTCTCTTCCCCTTCTCATTCTAGATCTCGGGACGAGATCCTCGTGTAGTGGAGGAGAGTTGTAACCGCCCGGGACCGACGCTCTAGAAGATTCCCCTTTTATTTCGGTTCTTGTCCGTGTTTCTTCAGGTTATTGAATTCATCATCGCATCGTTCGCATCATTTGCATAGCATCATCACACTTTTTGAAACTTGCATCCATTCGTAGTTGCCGGTTCTCTCCGTTCTTGCCGTTGCCCATTTCCAGACCAAACACACATGCACGCGCCCGCGACATTGGAAAATATTGTTTTTAAAAGCTCCTTTAAAATATTCTTGGTTGAGTTCGATCTTCTGGACAAACACGGACATATTTAAAATATTTAAAATATTGTTTTTAAATATGCTTTAAAATCCATTTGTAGTTGTCATTTTATTCTCCCTTCTTTTCCTTCCAATGATCTAGTTTCTATTCTTTTGTTCCGGAGGCCTTGTGATGTTGCTCTCTTCAATCTATCATCTTGCTTTGTCAAGATCATGCTCTTCCCTTGCTTGTCCATAAACCGGAGTGTTGTGAAATCTTTTCATGATCGTTCCATATTATGAAGTTTTGATTCTAATCCAACCGAAGTTTGGTGTATCTCTTTCAATTTCTTTCCATCATATCTAATATTTCCTCTCTATCGTACCGAAGTGCTGCCAAAATTTCTTGTGAATTCTTGCCTATTCGTCATGTCGTTATTCATCTCTTTCCAACCTTCATATTTAATTGGTTTCACTCATTTGTTAGAGAAGCAACTAAGTTTACCTCTTTTTTTTCTCTTCCCCTTCTCATTCTAGATCTCGGGACGAGATCCTCGTGTAGTGGAGGAGAGTTGTAACCGCTCGGGACCGACGCTCCGGAAGATTCCCCTTTTATTTCGGTTCTTGTCCGTGTTTCTTCAGGTTGTTGCATTCATCATCGCATCATTCGCATCATCTGCATAGCATCATCACATGTTTTTGAAACTTGCATCCGTTTGTAGTTGCCGGTTCTCTCCGTTCTTGCCGTTGCCCATTTCCAGACCAATCACACATGCACGCGCCCACGGGATTGGAAGTTATTGTTTTTAAAAGTTCCTTTAAAATATTCTTGGTTGGGTTCGAAACCTGGAGTGCGGTCTTATTATAGTATAGGTAGGCCTCCTACCAAATTTCGTCATGTTCCGAGTTCATTTGATACCCCGTCGGTCAAGCGTAGCAGTGCAGTCATTGGTTATTTTTCGAACATTTCGGTGTTTTCAAAACTTGTGTCACGGGCCACCACTTCCCTCTCGTCCCCACCTTAACCCACTCCACACACAGCCCACCAACCTTGCCCCGATCCAGCCGTCTGATTGCGATCGCACGGCCGAAATCGGCTTCGAAAACCCCTAACCTAGCCCTTTTCCTATTTAAACACCCCTAGCCTGCCTAATTGGGCAACCCTAGCCATTTCCTTGTTTTCCGTGCGCCCCAATCATCACCCAGCCGCCAGCCTCCTCCCTCCAGCCGCCAGGCCCGCCCAGGCCCATCTGAGCCCGCCTAGGCCCGATCTGGGCGCAGCGCTGCCCGCCGCCGCAGCTCCTCCCGAGCACCTTGTCTCGCGCCCGAGCGAGGTTGCCCGCAGCCCCACCGGACCTCGCCGGAGCACCGTCGTCGACCTCCAGTAGGCCAGCACCGCCGTGCCTCACGCCTCCTTATGATGCCCCTTGCTTCCTCTAATCGGCCCGTCTCTATGCTGGACAGGTACCCGCCGCCATGGATGGCCTCCCTCAGCTTCGGCCCGACCGTGCCTTGATTCCAGGCCAGATTCGCGCCGAAGAGCCTCGGAGCTGCCTGATCCCGTTGTCCCCGCTCCATCCCCGGCGTCTGTGCCGCCATGCCATCCCTAGGTTGCTGGAGATCAAGATCCAGTGCTGCCAGTTCTTCCTGGTCGAGAGGATGACGACCACGACGCTGCCCTCACCCCACGTGGACCCCAAGGCCCAGCCAACCTCTACTCCGACCGGCCCATCAGCCCACCAAGCCGCTATGAGCACCGCAACCCTATTCCCTACCTGACCACCATTTATTTATGTTTCGCCCATATCAAGTTTGGGCCCTGTCCAGATTCAGCCCATGGTCGTTTTTTCCAGTCTCCGCGAGTTTGCTAATAACCAGTGAAAAACAGATTTTCAGAAAACCCCCTAGATTCATGCATCTAATAACTTTTCACCCGTGCATCATATGTAAACATTTTCTATATGAAACCTGACTAGAATTTCGTGTAGATTCACAATAACGAACTCTCACATGTGTTTAAAATGTTTAAACTTGCTGTTTGCATTGATTTGCGTAAATGCCATGTTAAAATGATTTATTTCATAAGTACTAAACCGTAGCTCCGATAAAAATGTTCCACATATGTAACTTGGCTAGAAAAACGTGTAGAATATCATGGTGACATTTATTTTTCGACTAAATGACTCAAAAATATGGTTAGTACTGATCTGGACCAATTTCATAATATGCATATGGGGTTGTTTCGGAAATGATATATATTGCTTCCGGCCTCATTTAAAATGCCTAGATGTTGTAGTTGGTTGTGCTTCACCGTTTTCCATGTTAAACAACATTTAATATTGATGAGTACCTAACGAGAGTGAACTAAGAAATTCAATGTGGAGTTTCGTCAATATGCAACTCGTTGCATATTGAGCTTCACTTTAATCTGTAGTAGTTGTTTGATGTGAACTCTCATGCCTTGCATAATTAGACCGGACATGCATCATATTGGTTTGCGCATCATGTCATGCATATGTGTGGTGTTATTGTGTGTTGATTGTTTGTTCCAGTTTGTTTCTTATCGATAGAGTTCCGAAAGCATTCGGAGTGTGAGGATTAGTTCGACTACGTTGGCTCGTCTTCTTCATGGATTCGATCTTCTTCGGAGCGGGATCTCAGGCAAGACGACACATTTCCCTGGATACCACTACTATCATTTCTATGCTAGTTGCCCTGCTTTTATCTTTATGTCATGCTACCTATCACTTGTTTGTCAAGCCTACCAACATTGCCATGGTGAACCTCTAACCCCTCCACATCCTAGCAAACCATTGTTTGGCTATGTTACCGCTTTCTCTACCCTTCTTATAGTGTTTCTAGCTGCAGGTGCAGTTGCTTCCATGTGACAACATGGACATAGTTGTTATATCACAATATTGCTGCTATTTAATTTAATGCACTTATACACTTGGTCAAGGGTGGAAGGCTTGGCCTTTTGCTCAGTGTTTTGTTCCACTCTTGCCGCCCTAGTTACTTGTGAACCGTTGTTATGTTCCATAATTGAGCGCTCCTAACATGCTTGGGGTTTTGATGAGGACCCCCTTGATTTTCGTTTTGGGATAAAACTTGTCTGACAAGGCCCAATATTGGTACTACATTTGCTTAATGACAACTAAAATTGGCATAGGGCATGATCACCCCGTGGATTAATCAACAACCCGGGCCTATGCTCCTCATGAGTGTTGGTCCAAAATAGAGCCACTTGCGGGGCCACCCGGGCGACTCGGGGGATTTCTATCCGGCCACCGTATGTACTGCTCATCCGGTTGTGCCCTGAGAACGAGGTACGCGGCTCCTATCGGGATTGTCAGCACGTCGGGCGGCCTTGTTGGATTTGTTTTGCCTTTCTTGAACGTCTTGAGTTAGGAACTCTGATATTCTTTGAGCTATCTCGAGGTGTCGGATTTCCTTTGGAATTGCCTAGGATGATCACGAGATCCGTGGTCGAGGTTATTCCTATTGTGTGTGGTTAATTTGTGATGGATGAGTTGGAGCACCCCTGCAGGGTTAAATCTTTTCGAGAAGCCGTGCCCGCGGTTATGTGGCAAACTTGGATACTTTGTTTAACACCCGGTCATAGCAAACTTGAAGTAAACTCTAATAAAATACACCAACTATGTGCGTAACCCTGACTGTCTCTTCTTGTGAGTCCTTATACGAGAGAGAACATGGTGGGGTTATGATTGACGTAAGTAGGTGTTCAGGATCAGTTAGTGATCATTACTAGTTCACGTCGATTATGCGTAGACCATCATACTTTACTTTTTGTACTCGTAAGTTAGCCACTCAAACAAATGCTTAGTCGCTTGCTACAGCCTCACCACCTAACCATACCTCACCCATTATGCTTTAATAGTCTTGATACCCTTGGAAATGAGATTGTCGAGTCCCTGTGGCTCACAGATTACTACAACAACAGTTGCAGCTACAGGTAATGCGATACTTTGACGTGAGCGCGTTGCTTGTTTGATTTGGAGTTCTTCTTCTGCATCAATCTAGGATAGGTTCCAGGCGGCAGCCTGGGATAGCAAGGGTGGATGTCATTTTGTCGTTTGTTTTTGTCCGTAGTCAGACCCTGCTCTTCTATATGATGTTTGAACATGTTGTTGTATTGTTGTGATATTGATGTAGCTTGTGGCGAGTGTAAGCTAATTCCATATAGTCACCTCTTCTGTACATGTACTTGTAATGATATCCATTCTTGCAATACGACGAGATGCGCTCCTATCCCCGTCGAGGCCCTCATGCCAAAATAAGGATAGGGTCACATCTTGGGCGTGATAGCTATCCTCTCCATAAGCCGCCTTATATGAGTTTAAGTCAATCTCGGTGACGAGTGTCGATGCGAGCACTTGGGAGGCCTTCATACAGTGGGCACAATCTCCTTGTGTAAAATCTTAGCCATCATCCTTCTTCGACGGGAAGCCGTCCATCATCTCTTTAGTGGCATGCTCAGGGGCAAAAGCCAACGACTGGCTTAACGCGGCCATTACTCCCTTTCGGGCAGCTGGTCGTTTTAGGTCTTTGATTTTTTTGGGAGGGTGGACAAGACTTCTATCACCCCTTTCATGAACTTGGGGACACCTTTCTCAGTCATAATCGACTTGCTGGTGCAAAGGGTCCTGCAGTATAGCTATTTTATAAGAGTATATACTACTTTTAGCTTCAACAAGCTGTCCGACAGCTGGTGGCTTCTCCGGCCTTCAAAAAAAATTGAAAGTTATTA
This sequence comes from Hordeum marinum, assembly GCA_022496015.1. Taxonomy (NCBI): domain Eukaryota; kingdom Viridiplantae; phylum Streptophyta; class Magnoliopsida; order Poales; family Poaceae; genus Hordeum; species Hordeum marinum. The sequence goes on from CM039675.1 coordinate 233,060,487, forward strand.
GCCACCTAAAAAGGTTTTTCAACAAGCTAAGGATTTTTTCTAATTGACATGTTCTTACCAAATATGGCAACAATCATCCAAGATATATGACGCTTGAGGGTTGTCAGCTCTTCTATCACAAGTTTTAGCCTTTCATGAGCGTCTTCTGCACGCTTCGTTAGGGCAGCGGCTTGTTTAGCTTTGGCGACTTTCCTGAAAGCTGCAAAATCCGCATGTACTTTCTCAAGTTCTACGATGGAGACCCACCACTTCTCTTTTGCCTCAGCCCGCGCAGCTTGTTGCGAGGCAACATTTTCTCTAAGGCCAGTCATGTCCGACTCGGTCGTGTTCAAAGCTTCCTGCATAGTACAAATAAGTTTCATAAGTTCTAAGTCGCCAAGGAGATACATTAGTAGTCAAAAGTGATGAAGCAATAATATTACAAGTCTCTAGCAGATTTCAAGCAATATAATTGACACTTGGGGGCTAATTTCTATTATTTCTCTCAAAGTCTACATCGCTAGAAAGCTGCGACTCATCATTCCCACGATAAACCGAACTTGGGGGCTACACTTGGCGCCTCTAAGCAATAAAACTCCGAATCATCATTGGTATAATTTGGACTTGGGGTCTACACTTGGCGCCTCAAAGTAATAAAGCTCCAGCTCATCATTGGCATAATGAATGGGACTTGGGGGATAAACTTGGCACCTCTAAGCAATAAAGCTCTGTCTCATCATTGGCATAATGCCCTAGACTTGTGGGGCTACACTTGGATCTAAATTTCAAGAAAGTATTGGCTTATTATCTATATTAACCCGTCACATGGGGGCTACATGCCAAGCTACTTGCAACATAAGAAAAGTGGCAAGACCCGGTCTACTATTTTCAATACAAAACCAGATCTTGGGGGCTACATAAGCATATAAGGAAAGGCAAGATAGGAGGGGTACCTCCTATTTTTTCTTCATCAGCCCAACTAGTTTTGACTAGATGTTGCGGCTCGTCCGCAGTCAGCTTCTCCAAGCTAGGGAATGAAAAACAAATCTTCTCCCTTTTTTGTGAGGGTGCCTCATCCTTGCTGGTATGTTTCGCTAACACATGAGGAGCATGAGAATTGTAGCCCGTCCCACTAATAACAACTTCTTCTCGAGGAGTCGTATCCTCGGCGGCTGGTGAAGGGCTGGGCGGCTTAGGTTCAGTCTCTGGAGGGCCTTCGAGTGTGGCCATGTCAAGATCATCCAGCTTATAGGATTGAGGAGCATCTTCAAGAGAACCTTTTCAAACCTAGAGGGCTGAACATGATGTCATGGGAACAAGCCTGACAGTAGAAGGTAGGGGCACGAAACGAGAGGGCAGAGTCCTAGCTACGGCAAGGGTGTTCACACGGATGTATGAATTCAGGCCCCTCTCGTGGAGGTAACAGCCCTACGTCTCAGTACTCAGGAGCTTTGTCATGTGGAATGTTGAGATTATAGTGGTTGCAAACCCTTGTGCCAGAGGGGAGGGGCGTCTTATATAGAGTTCGCTGCTCCTCATAATTGCCTGGCATCTAAGGGCCCGATCGTGGGTTTAAAGACTGCCGTTACTAGTAACGTACATAATAAAAGGTACTAATGACGAAAAACCTAATGCCTGCCCGTTGGCCTCCTGGAGGTGTCTCCTGGTCTTCTAGCGTCGAGTGGAAATGAGGTCTTCCACATGATAGTCAACCATTAAGTGAAGGAAGGAGTCTCCGAGTGGATTGCCTGTCGAGTGACTTAAGCGCCACCGGGAATCCAGTCGGAAGCTTATTTGTGATCTTCCAGTCCTCCAATATCATGCCCTTAGGTAGGGGGTTCTAGGTCAGGCCTAGGATCCTACCGTATGTACATATCCTCGTCATTAGCCCCCGAATGGATCGGGGTTCGAGTGGTGAATGAGGATATGGATGCTATTTCAACATAAGGTATCAAACCTTTCGAATGATATTCGGGACTTCAACGAAACTTGCGTCGACTGAACTCTTCATCATTCGCCCGAATCCGTTCAGCCTTTCAAGCGCCCGAGTGAATGTGCAAGGTCAATTTTGTTCCGAATGACTCAAAGGAATCTTTGGAGGTGGCGGGTTGATCTGCCAAACCCAGATTTTTCGGGATACGAACATTTGGGAAGCGCGTGCACATCCGATGATGACGCCATGATCAGAGCAAGTGGGGGGCATGACGCCTCGATTCTTGCGCCATTTATTTTGCCACGTATAGGGCGCAGATTGCGGTTGGCGTGTGCGGTGATCTCGCAGGTCCACTAGTCAGTGAGGCACTCGGCATGATATAAATTTCAAAGCACCGCGGATAGCCAAGTACTTTCCCCACACTTCCTGTCTTCCTCCGCTTCCCCTGTCTCCAGTGCCGTACCTTGTTCCTCGCTGACGAGATCGGCCGCCGCGATGACGAAAGGCGCCACGGAGAAACTGGAGCGCGCCAAGAAGGGGGTGTTGAAGAGCAAGGGCAAGAAGCCCTCGACCGCTCGGTTCACCGCGCTGGCGGGACAAATGCAGGGAGATTTTCTCCCTTCTGTGGTCACTCGTGAAGACATGGATGGCTTTGTTGCCTACGGGCTTGTGGCGGATGGCGCCTAGAGGTTGCTGGAGGGAGAGCGCGAGCCAGAGCCGCGCGACGGAGAGCGAGTCCTCCTCCTCTCCCACATCGAATGAGGTTTTTCTTTGCCTCCCCACCCATTCATTAGAGGTTTTCTGAACTTCTTTGGCGCTCAGCTCCACGACTTCCTGCCGAATGCAATTTCCTACCTGTCTGCCTTCATTACCTTGTGCGAGTGTTTTCTGGTCTGTCCTCCTCATTGGGGGTTGTTCAAGCGCATCTTTACGGTCAGATCCCAGACGATGAAGAAAGCTCTCCCTGCTGATGGGAAGACTCATGTGCTTCAGTTGTGTGGGGGTTTAGGACTTCAGAAAAGAGCCCGTAGTTCTTTCCCTACTATGACCTTTCTTGAATCTGTTAGAGGCTGGCAGTCGACTTGGTTCTATTGCAAAGATGTAGCATCTGCCAACATGTCGACTGGCCTTTCCCCCTATACAACTGACCATCCAGCTGTCCCCAAGTCTCTGAGGGTGACTGAAGAGGAACATGTCCAAGTGGGAATCATGGTTGAAGTTGTGGTACAACTGATTCGAGGTGGAGTGACTGGCATGGATCTATTGGAGACATTCCTCAATCGACGTATTCAACAGCTCCAAGCCAGGGATCACACCATGTGGCACTATGAAGGTCCTGAGGACTCGACCAGGATGCACCCAGAAGAGGTTCCACAAAAAACTGTCGAGCAGTGGCTTCACAGCATCATCGGAGCGTGTGACAACCCTTTGGGAGCCAAGAGGATTTTGGCCTTACTCGGCCAAAAATCCACCGAAGAATTTGGTAAGTTGCGCTGTGTCGACTGACGTACATGTAACGTCGAGTGATAGATTGATTTATGAACTGACTTCCTTGTTTGAATCATGCAAGAGTGGACGAACATTCACTGAAGATGGTGTGGTGAGCGAGGGTGGCAGTGTGGATGGCGACGGTTCAGAAGACTCCGGAGACGAGTACGAAAACTCGGACGAAAATGAGCTAGAAGTCGATTCACCTCCTCTCTCTGAACACCGCTCCAAGTCCCGCCAAGATCCTATGGCTATTGAGGACAGGGTTCCGGGCACAAGCGAGAAGATCCCTAAGCGGAGCCGCCCCTCGACTGTTAAGTCGAGCGAACGATCAGCGAAGCAACCCGAACCGAATGTGGCCAAACCTCCCAAAGGCCTGCCTCGCATGAAGATAGCTGTGCCTATCGTCTCCACGTGAGTGTTTACTTTTGAATTCTCACTGTCGATTGCGATTTGAAATCTTTGTTGTCTGAATATTATTCGATCCATCAGAGCTGCTACCTCAGTGATGTCGCCACAAAATGATGGTGGGGATGCAATGGATGTAGACACTGCCGATGCAGCCACTTCTCACAGAGGTCATCAACTCTTCATTTCTGTTTCTTGAATATGATTTGTCGATTGCCAAAGTTAATTCTGTCGATTGATAATTGTAGAAATTATCCAACTGGAAGATGATGAAGAGCACCCTGGTGGTACGGGAGGCGGAGGTGAGACCTTAAGCTTCCCACACATACGCACTCGAAGAACTTCATCTACGCAGACGCCTCAGCGGTCGACCGCGGAGTCCTCCCAGGGGATGAGTGGCTCGACACGGATCAGAGCTGACCCAACAGTGCCTCTAGCAAGTGCCCATCCAGCTGTTTCAACCGTCGTGACGTCGACTCCAAACGATCCTGCCCAGACTACGTCGACTGCTCGAAACATTATGCCACTCACGCCGATGACGATTTTTCCTCTGCATCACGTTCTGGAATATAAACCGGAGCTGCAAAGGATGCCATGATCCAGGCGGAGCAGGTGATGTTGCGCACCAAGGAGGCATACAAGCCCAGCAAGCTGGCTTATGATGCCAGTACAATGCTTCACACGAATGTCCGAGTAAGTTCGATTGTAAGTACATTTCTGGTTGAATTCCTGTCTTCTTTGACTGCACACCCACGGGATGTTTATTTTCCATTCATAGAATGTTTTGGAGCTCTCCACTCGAATAGATCAAGTCTTAGTCGAGTAGGTTGTGGGTCAGTGGGGGACACGCTAAGTGCACCCACTGGGTGTAGTCCCCGAGACCGCTGTTGAGTGCTTGCCTCGGCAGGGGTCTTAGAGTCTGCCATATGCGGGATACATTTGCCCTTAATCGCGCTACTCAGTAGCTACTTTGTAGGTTTCATGCGTATCATTGATAAACCATGATACTTCACGGAGTGTAGGGAGTATTTCACTCGACAGATCGAATGATGGATGTTCCATTGATGGATATTTTCTACCACTCGACAGGTCAAGAGTTGGCAGATCCAGTGGGGGCATGCTAAGTGCACCCACTGGGTGTAGTCCCCAAGACCGTTGTCGTGTGCTTGCACCAGCAGGGGTCTTAGAGTTTGTCGTATGTAGGATACGTTTTCCTTTCACCTCACCACTCCGAGGCTACCTTGTAGGTTTCATGGATATCATGGATCAACCATGATATGATGCTACATAAGGATAGACTGCACTTCACTGAGTGGGGGGGGGGACGTTACTCGACAGATCAAGTGACGAAAGTTTGACAGGGCAGACCTTGTCGACTGTTTTATAGCCAGTGAGGGCACGCTAAGTGCACCCAGTGGCTGTAGTCCCCTAGGCTAGTGTTAATCGCAGATGATAAGCAGTAGTCTTGAAAACTCGAAACCGGAATTCCCGTCGTACGCTGAGTACGAGTGGCACTCGACATGTCGAGTGTATATGTTTTTTTGACCGTCCCGCTCCGAAAACGCTGCTTCAAAGGTGCATAACGTGGGCGATGGAACACTCGACGGATCGTGTGTTAACCGTTCCAGTGGGGCACTCTGAGTGAACCCTCTAGGTGTAGTCCACAAGACCGCCGTCGAGTGCTTGCACTGGCGAGGGTCTGATAAAGACTGTCTTGAACTCGTTTACGGTACGCGGAGTACACGAGCCACTCGACATGTCGAGTGTACTTTTGGTTGAATTCTCTTTCCCCTGGACGCAGGTTTCATGGACATCATTGATCAGCCTTGATATGATGCTATTCCAGGGTAGTGGGCGGGGCGATGTACGCTGCCCAATCCGCCGTTTCTGGTCTTCTGCACTTCCGTGATGATATTTTTTGTCGATTGAATTTTTTTCTTTGTTGATTTCAGAGGGCTTGTGAACTTGGAATGCAGTACAAGGATCTTGAAGATGAAAGAAACCGGTTGCGCATAGACTTGGAAACCTCCAATACAGCTTGGGAGAGAGTGCGCGTCGAGCTGAAAACTCTGGGAGGTAACTTTCTTCGACCCATTGCATTCACATCTTCACTTTCCATGCTTTGAACCGAGTGCTTTCACTCGAACAGATGTACGCAATGAAAACCGTCGACTCCAAGCGCGACTCAACAATGTTGTTTCCTTGGATTCCATGAAGAAAGTGTTGGAGGACAAGAACAAAGCGCTCGCTGACGCCTAGTGCGTGGCGAAGGAGAAAACTGAAGCTGCTGACAATGGACTGGCTGCTGCGAAGAGGATGGAGGAAGAAAACTCGAAGCTGAAACAAGAGCATGTGGACCTCATCAAGAAGATTAAGCAACTAACCAAGAGGAGCAACAGCCTGGAGAGGCACTTGGGAGAGATCTCGAGGAAGATGTATATTCTACTGGACAGTGAGTTTCTCTGTTGACTGAACTTTATGAAATCCTTGATGGCTATATCTCACCAGTCCTCCTTCCATTCTCTCATTCTCCTTTCCTAGAATTTTGCCAAGACTTTGAGAAAGAGATAGAGGAACTCGAGCCCAACCTGGTTCCCACCAAGTCACCAGTTGGAGACGCAGTGTCCATGAACATGCTTAGACTCAACTTCAGGCTTCACGGTGTTCAAGCGTATGTCCTTCGATTGAAAACTTCAATGGAGAGGATCGATAAGGAGCTGTGGCCTGAAGACACTCTTCAGCTCTACCTCACATCTGTGATGGCACACCTGAACGACCTCCCCAGTCGGGTGCAAGCCTGGAAGAAATCTGCTGCTCACTGCGGTGCTGACGTGGCGCTCTCCCTTGTGAGGGTCCATTGCAAGGAGGTGAGGTAAGACAAGCGAAAGGAGCTCCGAGTGGTTAAAACGAAGAAACTCCAGTTTGAGGATTTAATGGAGACCTGCACCGACGCAGCCACCAAGATCGCGGACGGCATTGACATGGACACTTTCGTCAAGCCAGCAAGCCCGTCGGGGCGCTTAAAAACATGATCTTTGGAAGAAAAACTTTATTTGCCTTGGTATGCCGAGTGAAAATGTATCAGCCTAAAACTTCATTCAGGCCTTAGGCCTGAGCACCTTCGCTTTCTCGCAAAACTTTTATCTGCGATTAAACATTTGGATTTATCCGTATTTTGGCTTTCAATCGTTTGTTCGACTGAGTTTGTTTTTAGGCTTAGGTGAAAACATGTTCACAGCTAAGCCCCCGAGTGTGAGGATTGCTCAACACTCGGAATATTTTGACCCTAGGTGAGGATTCATTGACGGCTAGGGTGTCGAGTGGAAGTATTACTATCTACTCGACGGAGATTTTAACTTAGGCGAAAACATGTTCGCAGCTAAGCCCCCGAGTGTGAGGATCTCTCAACACTCGGAATATTATTGATGCTAGGCGAGGATTCATTCGCGGCCAGGGTGTCGAGTGGAATTATTACTATCTACTCGATGGAGAGTTTAACTTAGGAGAAAACATGTTCGCAGCTAAGCCCCTGAGTGTGAGGATTGCTCAACACTCGGAATATTTTTGACCCTAGGCGAGGATTCATTCGCGGCTAGGGCGTCGAGTGGTAGTATTACTATCCACTCGACGGGGAGTTTAACTTAGGCGAAACCTTGTTCGCAGCTAAGCCCCCGAGTGTGAGGATTGCTCGACACTCGCAGTATTTTTGAACCAAAGCGAAGACTGATTCGCAAATGTGGCGTCGAGTGAATGGACTGCTATCCACCCGACATGGTTTTTAACTTAGGCGAATGCATGTTCATAGCTAAGCCCCCGAGTGAGAGGATTGCTCGACACTCGGAGTATTTTTAAACCCAAGCGAAGACTGATTCGCAAATAGGTCGTCGAGTGAATGGACTGCTATCCACCCGATAGGGTTTTTAACTTAGGCGAAAGCATGTTGGCAGCTAAGCACCCGAGTGTGAGGATTGCTAGACACTCAAATTATTCCCAAGAGTGAAACTATACGATCGGAATTGACAATATATTGCAGAAGTTTGATTTTCATAGATGAAGTATTCTATTACATCAGAAAACTCTTCTGTCTCTAAGTATAAAAGCATCGGAGTAGATCTGCATTTCAGGCTTGTGGCTCGACCATCCGCTTCTCGAGATTGTATAGGTGATAGGCTCTGTTGTTCAGCACTTTGGTGACAACGAAAGGACCTTCCCATGCAGGAGCAAGCTTATGAGGCCGTTGTTGATCCACTCGGAGCACCAAGTCTCCCTCATGAAACGATCGACTCTTGACATTCTTCGCATGGAAGCGCCGCGGATCTTGCTGATAAGCAGTAGTCCAGATCGAAGCCATCTCCCTCTCTTCCTCTAGGAGATCAACGCCATCCTGCCTAGCTTGTTCAGCTTCAGCTTCAGAATAAAGTTCCACTTGGGGAGAATTGTGAAACAAATCACTCGGCAAGACAGCTTCGGCACCGTAAACTAGGAAAAAAAGGAGTCCGTCCAGTTGACCGATTTGGCGTAGTTCTTAGACCCCATAACACAGACGGCAGCTCAGTTACCCAGGCACTAGTGACATGTTCCAGATCGCACATGAGACAAGGCTTTAGACATTGTAGGATGATGCCATTGGCACACTCAACTTTCCCATTGGTTTGCGGATGTGCGACATACGCATAATCCACCCGAGTGCCCTAAGATGTGCAGAAGCTTCTAAACTCTTCCGAGTCAAAGTTGGTGCCATTATCCGTGATAATGCTATGAGGAACGCTATACCAAGAAATTATTTCTCTCATGAATGTAACCGCCGTGCAGGAGTTCAATTTCTTGATGGGCTTGGCTTCTATCCACTTTGTAAACTTGTCGACTGCAACCAGCAAATGAGTGAAACAGCCTTTTCCGGTCCCAAAGGGACCAACATGGCCGAGTCCCCAAATAGCAAATGGCCACGCGAGGGGAATCGTCTTCAAAGCAGAGGCCGGCTTATGTGACAAGTTTGCATAGAACTGGCATCCATCACAATGATCAACAATGTCTTTGGCCATCTCATTAGCCCGTGGCCGGAAGAAACCAGCTCGGTATGCTTTAGTGATGATTGTCCATGAGGACGCATGATGGCTGCCAGTTCTCGAGTGGATCTCATCCAGAATCACCCGACCTTCTTTGGGGGAGATGCAACGCTGCATCACGCCAGTCGCGCTTTCTTTGAATAGCTAATCTCCCATCAGATTAAAGGCCTTGGACTTGCGCACAATCTGTCGAGCCTCTGTTTCATCTTCAGGGAGTTCTTGTCAGAGGATATAAGCAATGTAAGGTACTGTCCAATCAGGAAAGACAACCAGAATTTCCATGACCAAATCGATTACTGTAGGGACATCGACTGCAGTCGGATTAGTGGAGCTCATAGCTTGCGGGGGCTCTTCGGTGAAAGGATCTTCTTGCACCGAAGGAGTGTGCAGGTGCTCTAAGAACACATCACTGGGGATAGGCCATCAAGTGGATCCAATCTTTGCTAATTCATTGGCCGCCTAATTCTTCAGTCGAGGAACATGATGTTCCAGGCCTTCAAATTTTTTTCTCCAACTTTCTGATAGCATTACAATACCCAGTCATAGCGGGGTTTCGAACATCCCACTCTTTCATTACTTGATTCACCACCAAATCTGAGTTGCCATAAACCATCAGGCGCTTGACACCGAGTGAGATAGCCTTGCGCAACCCATACAAAAGTGCTTCATATTCTGCCTCATTGTGGAGGAATCGAAGTTAATTTGCACGACATAGCTGAGCTTGTCGCCCTTGGAAGTTATCAAGACAACACCAACACAGACCCATTCAACATTTTAGAGCCGTCGAAGAACATGGTCCAATTTACCGAGTGAACTTGGATTGGCTGCTGCTATTCAATCCACTCGGCCATAAAATCTACCAATGCCTGGGACTTGATTGCTTTCCTGGCTTCAAACTTAATGTCAAAATGTCCGAGTTCGATTGCCCACTTGGCCACTTGACCAGACGCGTCTCGATTGTTGAAAATCCTGACAATGGAGCATCACTAACGACTGAAATCGAGTGGTCTTGAAAATAATGCGCCACCTTCTTCGCTGATAGGTAAATACCATAAACCAGTTTCTGGTAGTGTGGATATCTTTGCTTCGAGGGGGCAGAACTTCACAGACATAATAAACTGGCCACTGGACTTTGTAAGCTTTACCCTCCTCCTCTCGCTCGACAGTTAGCACCGTACTGATGACCTAATTAGTGGTTGCGATGTACAGGAGCTATGGCTCTTTGCCGCATGGAGCGGCAAGCACTGGCTGGGTGGAGAGCTGGGCTTTGAGCTCAACAAACGCTTCTTCGGCTTCTGGAGTCCACTCGAATGTATCGGACTTCTTCATCAATTGGTAGAGAGGTAGCGCCTTCTCATCGAGACGAGAAATGAATCGAATCAATGCCACTAGGCAACCTGTGAGTTTTTGAACATCGTGCACTCGCACGGGGGTCTTCATCCGGGTAATGGCACCGATTTTCTCAGGGTTGACATCGATCCCTCGTTCGAAAATGAGAAAACCGAGTAACTTGCCGTCAGGGACGCCGAAAGTACACTTGGCTGGATTCAGCTTTATGTCGTATCTCCTCAGATTCGCGAATGTATTGGCCAAGTCATCCAGCAGGTCAGAACCTTTGCGGGACTTGACCACTATATCATCCATGTATGCCTCGACATTCCAAGGGATCTGGTCGAGTAAACGCTTCTGAATCATGCGCATAAAAGTAGCGCCGACATTTTTCAGACCGAATGGCATAGTGATGTAGGAAAAACACCCGAATGGGGTGATGAAGGCTGTCTTTATTTCATCTAGGCCATACAGACAGAACTGATGGTACCCAGAGTAAGCAGCAAGAAACGATAAGTGCTCGCGTCATGCAGTCGAGTCAACAATTTGATCTACATGGGGGAGAGGAAAATGATCCTTCGGGGAAACCCGATTGAGATGTTTGAAGTCAATGCACATGCGCAACGACTTATCCTTTTTGGGCACCATCATGACGTTCGAGAGCCACTCGGAGTGGTAAATCTCCCAAATGAACTTGGCTTGCAAGAGACAGGCCACTTCGTCACCGATTGCTTTGTGCTTCTCCACCGCCGATCGATGCAAATGCTCCCTGACGGGCTTAGCTTTCGGATCAACTCTCAGACGGTGCTCAGTGAGTCCCCTGGGAACCCCTGACATGTCAGCAGGCTTCCATACAAACATATCCTAGTTCTCACGGAGGAACTGGATGAGCTCGGCTTCCTATTTGCTATCGAGTGTTGATGATATATTTGTCGGGGCAGCAGTTGGATCCGTCGGGTGGATGTGCACTTTCTTTACTTCCCCTGCTGACTGAAATGCCGACTCAGAAGCAGGCTTCTTTGTGCAGAGCAAATCTGCAGGATCAGCGCTCTTCTTGTACTTCTCCAGCTCGAACACGGCCATCTGATGATCGGCGATCTTGGAGCCTTGCTGGAGGCATTCTTCAGCTCGCTGTCGATTGCCAGTGACCGTGATCACACCCTTCGGGCCCGGCATCTTCAACTTGAGATACACGTAACATGGTCGGGCCATGAAATGAGCATACGCGGGTCGCCCGAAAATGGCGTGATATGCACTCTGGAAATCCATGACTTCAAACGTCAACTTTTCCTTTCAAATTTTTTTATCGTTCCCAAACGTCACGTCCAACGAATGTGGCCGAGTCACTTGGCCTTCTTCCCTGGGATGACTCCGTGAAATTGCATGTTTCTTTCACTCAGTCGGGACATTGGAATGCCCATCCCTTTCATGGTATCCGCATAGAGGATGTTCAGACCGTTGCCATCGTCCATGAGGACCTTTTTGAGTCGAGTGCCCCCACCACCTGATCAATTAACAAAGCCTGTCGACCAGGAGTGGCCACATGAGCAGGATGGTCTATTTGGTCGAGCGTGATAGCGTACTGGGACCACTTGAGGTAGGTGGGGGTAGCAGGTATAGCTATGTTAACTTCTCTATTGATGACCTTCAGTCGACTCTTGCTCTCGACATCAGTGAAAATCACAAGTGTAGCAGTGACATCTAGGAATGTTTCTTTATCTTCATCTTCCTGCTTTTCAGGAGTCTTGTCACTAGGCGGAGTCTCTTTGAACTACTGAATGAGTGTTTGACACTGCCGAGTGGTGTGCTTGGGCAGAATCACATTGCCCTTCTCATCTTTCCTCATGTGAATTACACACGGCTGATCCATAATATCAGTCCCTGACCCTTATCCTTTGCTTGGGTCGCCAGTGCGGCTGCTTCTGCTTGAACCGGACCCTTAGCTTTTCGCTTTTGTTTCCGATTGGAGTTGTCACCATTATCACTGACGACTGCCTTTCCTTTGCCACTATGGAGGCGGTCTTCTTCCTTGCCATTGGCATACCAAGTGGCGATTTCCATCATCTTGCCGAGTGGAATATCACCAATTCGACCGAACTTTAGATAAAGCTCTCTGTATCTCACACCGGCCAAGAAAGCACACACAGCCTGGTGTTTTGACACATTCTCCACTGTATGATGCAAAGTGGACCACCCCTGAATATAATCTCTCAAAGTCTCATTGGTCTTTTGGACACAATGTTGCAAGTGGACCAGACCTGCATGACTCTTGCAAGTGCCCTCGAAGGTTCGGATAAACACTCGGGCAAGATCCTCCCAACTTTATATACTAGAAGGAGCCAAGCGATTCAGCCAAGCACAAGCTGAACCATCTAACATCAAGGACATGTGCTTCATTGCGACATTGTCATTGCCGCCACCAATTTGTACATCCACTCGATAATCATCTAACCAAGTCTCTGGCTTGGACTCGCCAGAAATTTTTCCGATCCCAGCCGCCAACTTAAAGTTGGGGGGAATCTCTGCAGAATGGATGGCTCTACTGAAACACTCAGGACTAGAAATCACGGCCGAGCTACCACTCGGAAAGTCTCTATCTTGGCCTTCTCTATGGGCTCTGCCCCTGGTGATCCAGTTCTGGGTGAGGAGATCACGAGCATCAAACTCCGCATTCCGCTCATCACCGAACGAGAGACTTTTGTTTGGGTGTCGGGGCATGCGCGAACCGGCCTGCGGAGGAGCAGGCACTCGACGGTGGTCTTCGCGGTGAAACTGATCTCTGACTTGATCCTCATGAAAGCTCCACCCCCTACGATGCAAGGGCGACCGAGGGTTTTGTGCCTACTGAACGGTTTTCGCCCTGGGTGAGTTGTTACGTATCCTGTTGCGGGACTGTGAAACAACGGAATTCTGACGCTGTGCTGCATCTAGCAGTGCTCTGATTTGCATCAACCCTCTTCCAACTTCTGACCGTGACGGCCGAATGGAATCTGCTATCCTGCAGCAGCTACTACATTTAACATAGGGGTACTTTCGGGGATATACCCCACGGTATGACCCGGCCGGAAGTATGACCCGGCCTGGTGACTCACAAGAGACTCTGTCAACACATGATATTTTATTAATGACCCAACAGGCGGGTCGCAGGACAACCAAGCCCAAGACACAGCGTGTAAGCCGGCGCTAGGCAGATCACAAGAGAAGGCCCAAAGGAGAGAAAGGATTCCCTTACAAAGGAAACAAGACCCGGAGTAGGATTTGTGAAAGGCTAGTCCTAGTCCTACTCCTAGTAGGACTCTATTTGTAAACCTACCCTCTCCACCTATATAAGGAGGGGTAGAGCACCACTAGAGGGACAGGTTCACAAGTCCAGAAGTTTAGACAATACAAGAGAATAGAGATAGACAGATTAGAGGCTCTCGTGATTAGAGGTAGCAAACAACACCCTTGTAACCGAGAGATCTCCTTCATCATCAAATCAGACAAGCAAGACGTAGGCTTTTACCTCCATCGGAGGGGCCGAACCTGGGTAAACTCCGTGTCTCTCAATTCCGACCAACCCCTTCAAGCCGCCACACAGTTGCGCTTCGCCTCGAACCTAAGTCCGTTCACCCGGACACCTGCCGTGACAAATCCATGACAGTTGGCACCCACCATGGGGCCGCACACGATGGTATTGTGCTCTTGGAGGGATTTCTTCAGGGATCGAGAAGGTCACAATTTTATGGATGAAGAAGAGCTGGCATCGAAGGGTTCACATCAGCTACCAATGCATCAGTCGATATGAGAAAGTTTGAGACTGCAAGAAGCTAGGATTATATGCGTCACACGTGACCTGTTGATCTGCCTGTCCGAGTGAGAATGATTTTCATCGAAACAACCGGTGGAATACGACGAGATCGAGGTTGACTCAGAATGCATCATTGTCCAATTGTCGTTTTCTACTACGAGAGGCAGGGCACGAAAAGCAGATTACATCCACGTCGCCGATGCAGGTTGCCGCTCCTGTCGTCGCCTGCCTGGCAGTCATGGTTTAGCTTCCGGACTGGTTCGTCTCAGTATCGAGTCCGAGTCGCCTTCGCCGGCCCCGTTGTCACCACAATAACCACCACGCGTCTGAGCTACCGCTGCCATGACTCTGCCTACGCCGTGTCGCCACATGGCCGAGCCACCCATGGCTCCTACCGGTTCTCGCCTCTGCATACTCCCCTCAGCACCGACTCCCAAAGAGTTCACCATCAGCCGCCGATCAATCGCGGTATCGCCTCATCACATCTCACCACACTAGCCGCTGGCGCTATGGCTCATCTTCGCCTCCGCCTACGCGGCTTGTTTCCGTCGCAGCGAACCGCCGACATCAGCTGCATCGAGCCACCCCAGCTTTCACCCTGTCTCCACTGGAGCTGCAGATCCAAGCCTCCGTTATAGCCCGCCGACGGTCCGCCTCGTTGCTCCGTTGTCGGTCCGCCACGTCTATCTCTACTCTCGGCTTACTTCACCTCGCTGCACCGGTCAACATGAAGCACCTTCGAGCCGATCCCTATGTCCCCGCCAGACCACGCCGCGCCCGTTTTGCCTCACCCCGGGCCGGGTCTCCGCCACGTCCCCTGCATCACGGCGGCTCTGACTTTACTCGACCTGCGCACCAGCTGCCTCACCCACCGCAGTCTGCACGATGACTTGTCGAGCCGCCGCCATGTTGTTCAAACGTCGTGGCCTCGCTCCGCCTTTGGCCCGGATTGGTAATTCGTGTTGCATCGATGTCAAGGGGTGATTTCGTATCTTTTCTAAGCAGTGTTCTCATATTTCTGTGGGAGTACCAATACTTATTATTAATTAATTTGTTATGTCAATTTATTTCCAACCAGAGTGTTCCTCTTCAAGATAATTCAATCCTCTCCAATATTTGCAAGATCAATTCTCATATTTCTTTCTGGAGTTCCTTCATCGTCCTAATTTTTCTTTGTTTCTCCACACCCTCCCGCACTTTTTCTTCAACAATTAAATTCTCATCCAGGTGGCTTTTCTTTTCATTAATGCTTCCACTATCATTTCTTTCTGTATTGTATACAATGATTCATTGTGGAAATTCTCAAGAGTTTCAATTTAAAGATATATCCTCATATCCTTCGTTCTCGTTTTTATTCTTCTACTGTGAATTCAATTCAACCTTTCAATGTTCATCATATCCTTTTCATTTGTTAAATGTTTTCATGTCGGAAGTTCTTACCTCTCTTGTTTAGTCATCTCTCTTTGTTCTATCTGGAGTGTTAAGATATCTCAGAAGATTTATGTTTTCATTCAATACTTTCAAATTATTTTGAGGTTCTCACCAAATCATGTTTTTATTTGTTCTAGTGCAATATCTCTTCCCAAGCAATCATTTGAATGGAGTTTTCATTGAGTGGCCCCATAACCCATAGGTTTTCCCCAGGGTGTTACATGGCTCTTCTAATCTTTCCGAAGATGTCCTCAAGTTCTTTACAATATGATGTAAGAATGAATTTCATCAGTCATATTCCTTCTCGAAGATTTCTTCTAAATCATTCTCATCATTGGCTCAACCTTTTCTTTATTCATCATTTCGTAGTGTCTTAGCAATTCATGGTGGTGTTTCTCACCATCACTCTCTAAGTTGAAGACCGAAGAAGAGTTTTTCTTAAATCTTTCTCCGTTCTTCTGAAGATTCGTCATCTCAGCTTGTTGCTATCCTCTTAAATTAGTCTCAATCATGAGAAATTCATTCCATATCTATCCGGATCATTTTATAGTTGTTTTTGTTTCTCGATCCTCCGAAGGCCATTATTTCAGAAGATTTCTTCGTTCTTAGTTTTCAGCTTTTGTTCTCAAATTCTTAACAATTGCTGCCCTTCGTTTGTATCTCAATTAATCCTGTTCTTCATTCAAGTTTTCTAATAGGCAGATCATGATCTCTTCATTCTCATGTATCTCCATTCATTCATAGTATCCTCATTCATTTCAAATTCTTACCAGTGTTTCGTTCAAGACTTCTTCAAGTTTGTGCTCAATCTCTTTCTACGATCTTTTCAAGAAGAATAAGTGGTATGCCAAATCCATTGCTCTTCCCCAATTTAATTTGTTGAAGGATAAGCATAGCATAATTCTTATTCTTATTTCATCAACTGATTTCAATCCTTCTTTGGGAGGTTGTTCATGATATAAAATTCCTTATCCCAAGTGCTCATCGTTGCTTTTCCAGAGTTCCAAGTGGTCTCAAGTATCTCCTCACGAAGTTCTATCCAAATCTTTGCTAGGCCTCAATCTTATTCATTCAACCTTCATTTATTTTGATCATTCTTTTGAATACGAAGGTTCTTCATGGTGGTTCAACAAGGATTTTATTCATTGTTAAAGAGTTCTTCAAGTTTATTGTTCGAGGACCTCAAGTATTATTTCCCTTGCATTTGAAAGTGCAATTCCTTCTACATCATGTTTTGAGATGGTATTATATAGGTCTTGATTCATGAGGAGTCTCGAAGAGAAGTTATCAAGAATGAGATAATTAAAGCCATCACATTCTTCCTTGGAGTTATCTTGGATTGGATTTCACCTAAAGCATTTCCTAAGGATTCTTGCTATCAAGGTGTTTATCAATGATCCAAGTTCTCAATGTATCATCTTGGTCAAAGAAGTTCTCCATATCCTATTGCTCTCAAGCAATGTTTGTTTCTGTTAGTGGTTGGTTCGCACCTCATAATTTTGAGATGTTTTCATAAGCCCACAACAAGCTTCTTATTTCCATTGTTGATGTTCGAACAACTCTGTTCAATCTCTCCTTTATACACTCTTTTCAAGTTCAATTGGTGTAGAAGTTGTCATTTTCTTCTCCGTTCATTTCCTTCAATCGATCTAGCTTCTAGTCTTTTGTTTTGGAGGATTTGTGATGTTGCTCTCTTTGAACCATCATATCGTTATGTGAAGATCATCTTATTTCCTTGTTTACCCATTTAATTAGAGTGTTGTGTTCTCTTTTCAAGTTGTTTCATCTTATCAAGTTTCGCTTCTATTCCAACTAAAGTGTTGCCCAAATTTCTTTCGAATTGTTGCTTGTGCCTCGTGCCAATCTTCATCTCTTTGCATCCTTCAAGGTTCGTTGGTTCCACTCGTTTGTCAAAGAAGCAACTAAGTTTTATCTCTTCCTTTCCTCTTCCTCTTCCCCTTTTCATTATAATATCTTGGATCGAGATATCTTGTTACTGGAGGACAGTTGTAACAGCCCGAGTCCGGTGCTCCAGAACATTACCCTTTTTTTCGTTGTCATCGAGTGATTCGTTTGTTTCTCGCATTCATCATCACATCAGTGCATCATCCGCATTGCATCAGCACTCCATTGACATCATTTTTTCAAAAACTTTCATACGATCGTAGTCGCCGGTCCTCTCTGTTTTTGTCATTGTCAGTTTCAAGACAAACCACACTTAGACACGCCCACGACATCGTTAAAAATGTTGTTTTTTAAAGTGTGTATAAAACTTTCTTGGATTGGGTCAAAACTTGGCGAGAGGTCTTAATATAATGTAGGTAGACTGCCAGCCCAATTTCGTCGAATTTGGAGGTCGTTTGGTACCCCAACGGTCAATCGTAGTGGCACCGTCTCTGGTCAAATTCTCGGACGTTTTGGTGTTTAAAAGTCTATCATGGGCTGCTCATTTCCCTCTCTTCTCTCAGCCCAACCACTCCGCACATCCAAACTCAACCCACCTAGCTACCCTATGCATCCAGGCCATTCGATCGTGATCAAACGGTCCACAAATAGGCAAAACCACCTAACCCTAGATCCCTGCCAATATAAGAAGGGTAGCCCTTCCTAATCTCGAAACCTAGCTCCCTTGGCTCGTTTTCTGCATCGCTGCCAGGCTCCCAACCCACAGCCGCCAGCCGTGCTGCCTCCACCACGCAGGCCTGCCAAGCCCAGATCTGGCCCGCCCTGGCCCAGAACCCAGCCGCCATCGCCCGCTCCCGAACTGGATCGGGTGAGACGAGCTCCTATATTCTGCCTCCACCTTGTTAGCCTCGCCACCATTGGTGCCTCGTAGCCCGCCGCACCATGCCGGAACCCATCCAGTCGAAGCCACCATCGGCGAGCCCCTGCGCCGTAGCTCCTCGCCCCGTGTCGCCCGGGTCGGGTCCCCATGTCGCCATTTCGCTCGTGCCTAGCCAGTGCCGCCCGAAGTCGCCCCGCCACCTCTCATCGTTGCGCCGCCCTCCTTCAGCCCGGATCTTGCAAGGTCTGTCCGGATCTGCCGCCACCCGACCCCGCCGTGGTGCCACTTCCTCCTTCGCATCAAAATATCATGCGCCTCCTCACAGTTCCCCGCCAACAGCCTCGATCCAGACAGGATCAAGGAGGATGACAAACGCAACGCTCCCCGCATGGGCCTCCTTCGCACCAAGCACCATCCCAGCACTAGCTTCCCCAAGTGAGCCAAGGCCCACATGGTGAGGACCCCGGTCCATCCCAGCTCGTCTCCCCTATCAAATGCTTGAGGGCGTGTTTTAATTTTGTGTGCCCCGATGCTATCTGGCCAGATCTTGGATTTGGCCCATGTTTTTTGCTGCATTACGAATTAAACTATATACCTACGATTTGAATGTTTTACAAAAAACCTCATGCTCATGCATGTACTAACTTGAGAAGTATGCATCGGATTAAAATATTTTATAAATGAAAAAGGTGTAGTTTTGTGTAGATTAATTATATCCCAGTTTCATCCTCGTTTAAAAATGTTGAACTTGGTGTTTGTATTAATTTGCATACATAACTTGCTAAAACGGCTTATGTCAATCATGCATAATTGTTGCATTTTTCTAATGTAAAGACCCAAATATTATATATGTTTTGGGGTATAAAAATCCATTGAATGCATATGTGCAATTAGTTGTGTCATTTGAGTAAGTTTGTGTCCATGTTATTTTGCTATGATGCCCTATTGTTATTTTTGTATGATTAAATCCAAGCATCATATGAATTATTTTTGAACATGAGATATGCCCCTTGACATGTGCACTAGCCACTGGTATTTTGTTTGCCATGATAATACATGTTTAGGTGTTATTTTCTTGTTGCCAGCATGCTATAGAAATGTTGCTATTTTGAGGGGTGTAAATAATACTAAGTCTGAAATTGTTATATTTTCTTGCCATGTTGCCATGTGATTGGCCATTGATCTAGTGATGTTTTGTTGTTGCCCCCAATGGAAAGTTTTATTAAGCATCTTACGCTCAGTCATGTTGTGCCATTGGGTTGCATTTATAGGATTGACATCATAGACACTGTTGTTGTCAAACATGTCAACTTGTTAAAAACTGTTGCACATGTCTACTCTTAGTTTCACTAAGTCTAAGAACCCTATTATTTCAAATTCCTATGTTGTGTTCGATGATATCCATGTTTCTGTGCATTATTAGATCTTGCGACTATGGATTAAATGTAGTTCATCTTGTTCTCTACCATGCTATAAATTTTGATGCCATGATATGCCCTGTAGGATATTTTGATGCCAATATACCTTCATGAAAAACAGCTGTGTTGAAAACTCTTATTTCCACCAAGTCCTAATCTGCTATATTTTATAGCCGTCTTGTGAGCTCATTTCCTATTGATCCATGCCTCTACTCGATTTGTTGGTCTGAGATTAATTGTTGTGCGTCATGTAGACTACATCACAATGTATTTGTTGTGCATTTTAGGTGCTTATAGCTTGTTGATTTGTGGGTCGCACTATGCTATGTTGTTGTTTTTGGGCAGATTGTAACTAAACCTTGTGTTGCTTGTTGTGGTTGAACTGTTGCTCTGTTTTAGATATGTTGCATATGAATCTTTCTTAGCATTTGATGTGGTATCATATTATCATGGTGCATCCATATTTTGAAATGCTTGTGGTTGTCAATTTCATGCATTTTGCATTCGTGGCATATTCATATTGTATTGGTCATATCTTTTAGACCGTAGCTTGGTTTTAAACGTTCTATATATGTAAATTGCCTAGAATGACGTGTAAATCACATGGTGCGTTGTGTTTCCCTATTTAACAAATATAAAATATGGTTAGTTCAGATCTGGACCAATTTCGAAATTAACATATGGGGTCATTTTGGAAATACTAGAAGTTGTTCCCGACCTCATTTAAAATGCCTAGATAGGTAGAATCCTTATGCTTCACCTTTTGCCATGTTAAACAACATTTAAACTTGTCGTGTAAATAAATGATATGAATTAAGTAATCCAAATATGGAGTTTAGACTATACGCAACTTCACTTAATGTATAGTATCTGATTGTTGTGCTTTGTCACGCCTTGCATAATCGTATGGACATGCATCATATTTGTTTGCACATCATGTCATGCATAAGGTGTGATGTTTATCGTGTGTCTATTGTTGTTTCTAGATTGTTTCTTCTCCATTGAGTTCCTAAACCATTCTGAGTGTGAGGATTCGTTCGACTACGTCCGTTCGTCTACTTCATGGATTCGTTGTTCTTCCAAGCACGATCTCGGACAAGATGACCATTTGCCTGGATACAACTATTATCATTGCCATGCTAGTTGTCTCGGTTCTATCAATATGTCTCATTACCTACACCTTGCATGTCAAGCCTCCCAATATTGCCATGAAAAGCCTCTAACATGTCCACATCCTAGCAAAACATTGTTTGGCTATGTTACCGCTTGTCCAGTCCTTCTTATGGCGTTGTTAGTTGCAGGTGCATGTTCTTTCCATGTGACAACATGATTTTTTTTGAGATATAACAATATTATTGATATTTAATATAATGCACATATATACTTGGTAAATGGTGGTAGGCTTGGCCTTTTGTTCAGTGTTTTGTTCCAACTATGCCAGCCTAGTTACTTCTGTATCGATGTTATGTTCCATATTGAGTGCTCCTAACATGCTTGGGGTTGTTATTGGGATCACCTTGATTTTCGTTTTGAGATACAAACTCTTTTGGCAAGGACCAACATAGGTTTTACCATTTGCCTAATAACTAATAAAAATTGCATAGGGACTCGCTGGCACCACGAATAATTTAATCAACAAACCGGGCCAGTGCTGCTCATGAGTGTTAGTCCAACCTGGGCGATGTCCGGTGCCCCATGGTCACCCGGGGTTTAAGCCAACCCGATGTCTAGCCCATCTGGTAGTGCCCTCAGAACAAGATATGTGCGACCTTGTTGGATTTGGTTTACCTTTCTCGAACGTCTTGTGCACCGGGATTCCAAGGATACTTTGGGCTATCTTGACGTTGAGGTTTTCCATCGGAAGAGGATACTATCGACCATCTCGTGGTTATTCGTTTCCACGCAGTGTGTGGTTAGTTTGTGATGGATGAGTTGGAGCACCCCTGCAGGGTTAAATCTTTCATGAGAGTCATGGTTGTGGTTATGTGGCAATTTGGAAATTTGTTTAATATCCGGTCATACAAAACTTGAAGTAAAACTCAAATAAAATACACCAACTATGTGCTTAATCGTGACTGTCTCTACTCACGAGTTTTGAACCGAGAGAGAACACGATGGGGTTATGCTTGACCATAAGTAGGTGTTCAGTGATCATTACTATTTCACGTGCGCTTATGCGTAGATCACCATTCTTATTCTTGTACTTGTAAGTTATCCACTCAAATAAATACTTAGTGCTTGCTGCAGCCTCACCACTTAAGCATACCTTACCAATTAAGCTTTGCTATTCTTGATAACCTTAGAAATGAGATTGTTGAGTCCCTGTGGCTCACAGATTACTACAACAACAGTTCAAGGTACAACTAATGTATGATTTGACGTGAGCGCGATGCTTGTTTGATTTGGAGTTCTTCTTCTTCGTCATTGCTCATAGGATGGGTTCCAGGTCGACAGCCTAGGATAGCAAGGATGGATGTCACTTTTATCGTTTGATTTCGTCCGTAGTCGGACCCTCCTCTTATGTATGATGATTGAATATGTTGTTGTATTGCCGTGATCATGATTTAGATTGTGGCGAGTGTAAGCCAATTCCATATACTCATCTATTCTTTACATGTACTTGTAATTATATCCATTCCTATGAAACGACGAGATGCACTTCTATCCCTGTTGAGGCCCTTGTTGGCGTTTTGGGAATAGGGGTACCCAAACCTGCCTGCCTGTGGCCTAGGGCATGACCCGCCTCGTCAGCCAAGTATGGTTGGCACAAACCCACGCAAGACAAGACCCTCGCGAGAGCCTGAGCTCGGGAGGGAAGCTGCACCAAGACTCATGAGGAATAGGCCTCCTCAGCTCCCCTCTGGAGCGGCATTGATCTGTATGCAGCGCCTGGCCTCGGGAGGCTAAGGATGATGTAAGGTGGGACAGGCGGGCCCCAGCGCGCCTGGCGGTATAGTTTCCCCTTTGGTGCAAAGGGAGAAGGGACGTACGTGGGTTCCCAAAGCACCCCAAATGTTTCCATTACGGTGCAAAAAGATCATGACCACGAGCCCTGCAGGACGAATGTCATCGCCAAGCCCACCTCTGCATCATCAACAACTACTTTGCAGGTGAACACCACCTTTCATCGGGGTAAAGATGTACTCCTGCCCCCTTCGAGTTTGGTCATTGTGGGCTCCCTTCCCGCCATAGCGATAAGGGGAGAGGATCCGGGGCACTATAAATAGAGGCTAGGCTGCAAAGTAGACAGGAGACAAGAAACAGAGGGACAAAGAGAAGAGAGGCAAGACACTAGAACGCCCTCACGAGGCATCTCACCACTGTACTAATTCATCCACAAACCTCCTCGTGAGGCAATCCACCAAAGAAGGAGTAGGGTTTTTAGGCTTCATAGCGGCCCGAACCTACGTGAATCATCGTGTACATTCTTCTTCCTCATCATCATGCGACTTAGTCATCTAATCCACCAAGTTGTGAGCTACACAGGGTGAGGATGTTGGGGATCTTTGCGCACGCCCATGTGTTCGAGTTTCCTTGGGTTTCACGGAGCCCGAGATCCGACATTTGGGGCACCATGTAGGGGGCGTGTCGAAGCTTCCCCACCTGAGGCGACAGTCGAGCCCCGATTTGTTGACTCCATGATGGACGAGACCCCCGAAGCTGGGCGACCCATGGCGCGTAGTGCCGCCATGCCTCACAGGGCCGGCCTCACGGTCGCATGCATCCTTTGAGGATCGCAGGCAACCGCCTCCAACCGCCAGGTCAAGTAGTTCTTCTACGGCGCAAGCGCGATTCAGCCATGGCCCGAGTCCCCCCGCCTCGAACGTGGCTGGAGAATGACATCACCTTCTGCCCGGACGAACATTCGAGGACGACGGCGGCCGCCGGAACGCTCCCCATGTTGTGCATGCCGACCGTAAACAGCGTGGCCATCACCAGGACCCTCAGATAGTGGAGCCTGCCTCAACGTCCTCTCCATGGAGGCCTTCAATGCGCTTGAGGTGCCTGACGACCAGCTAACACCTTCAAGGCCCTTCTCCAGAGAGGTCGGGGGATCCGTCGCTCCCGTGGGGCGGGTGCGCCTCCCCGTCTCCTTTGGCACCCGCTCGAACTTACGCACCGAGAAGATCGACTTTCACGTCGCCCACATCCACCTCCCTTACAACGCAATAGTTGGCTACCCGGCCATCGCCCAGTTCATGGCGGCAACGCACCCGGGCTACAATGTTGTCAAGATGCCAGGGAGTGGCGGCATCCTCACCTTTATCGGAAATGCCAAGGATGCGTCCGGCGCACTCAAGCAGGCCACGCAGGTCTCTAGAGATGCCCTCAACATTGCACCAGTGAACAAGAAGCAGCTATTCTCTCAAGACTGGGAAAGACGAAGTAGGTGCCTGTGGACGAAGGAAACCCTGGTCCCACCTTTACCTTTGGGGCCGACCTACCTCAAGAGCAAGATGAGGCATTGGTTGCCTTCCTCCGTGGAAACAAGGAAGCATTCGCGTAGAGCGCCTCTGACCTGGTGGGGGTCCCGAGGGATGTAATCGAGCACCACCTCATGGTGTGCCGCATTGCATGCCCGGTGAAGCAAAAGGCGAGGAGGCAGGCTCAGGAGAAGCAGACATTCATCGCTCAGGAGGTCGGCAAGATGAAGGAGGCTGGAGTCATCCGGGAGGTGCGATACCTGGAGTGGCTAGCCAACCCGGTAGTCGTCCCAAAGAAGTGCGGGAAGGAGCGTATGTGGGTCAAATTCATGAGCCTTAACAAAGCCTACCCCCAAGACCCATTCCCGCTGCCACGCATCGATCAGATCGTGGAATCCACCGCCAAATGCGAACTTTTATGCTCCAGGACGCTTCCTTAGGCTACCATCATATCAAAATTGCGGTGGAGGACATCGAGAAGACGACATTCCCTACTTTGTGCGGTGTATTCTGCTACACGTGCATGCCCTTCAGACTACGGAATGCCGGAGCAACCTTCCAGGGGCTGATGCACATCGCCCTGGGGCAGCAACTCGGGAGGAACGCGGAAGCCTACATCAACGGCATCGTGGTCAAGTCGCGAGAAGCTAGGACCCTGATCGAGGACCTGGAGGAGATGTTCGCCAGCCTGAGAAAGGTGAACCTGAGGCTCAACACCGAGAAGTGTGTCTTCAAGGTCCTGTTGGGTAAGCTGATTGGTTTCCTAGTGTCGCACCGGGGAATCATGGTGAACCCGGAGAAGATCATGGCAATAAACAAGATGAGCGTGCCCAAGACCCACAAGGAAATGCAGAAGTTGGAGGGTTGTGTGACCTTCTTAAGGCGCTTCATCTCCAAGCTCATTGAGTGGGCCCTACCGTTCTTCAAGATCATGATAAGGAAGGGCCCCTTCGAATGGACTCCGGAGGCATATGTGGCATTCGAAAGTCTCAAGCGGTACCTCATGAGCCCGCCAGTAATGGTGGCGCCTCGTCCTTGGGAACCCCTACTGCTAGACCTGGCTGCCACCCCCACTCCGCTTGTGTTGCGTTGGTGTCATTCAGGGAGGAGCGTGCCGACACGCGCACCAAATCGTTAGGCACAGGCGCCCCCCCGACATGAAGCATGGAGACCCGCAGGGTGATAATGAGCCCGCTCCTCCTCAATACGGTGCTCTTGAGGCCACGGCCGCACCAATGGCCCCCGAGGCACCCCAAGCCTCATGAGGCCTCTGCCGCTTCGACGGCCCCTGAGGCGCTCAAGCCTCATGAGCCCACTACAAAGCAGGGCGCTGCGGGAGGCTTCACCCTCGTCGAACACCCGGTGTACTACGTTAGTACAGTGTTGCGGGATGCATGCTCACGCTACCCCATGCAACAGAAGCTCTTGCTCGCACTTCTTGTCGCTTCGAGAAAACTGCACCACTACTTCCATGGACATCCCATCAAGGTCGTCTCCGCGTACCCCTTGGAGAAGGTACTGTGCAACCCCAACGCGGTAGGGAGAGTCTCTGAGTGGAACATTGAGCTACAGGCCTTCAATATATAGTTCAACACAACCAGGGTCATCAAGGGGGGGGGGCCTAGCAGACTTCATGGCAGAATGGACAGATGGTCCCAACCGGGGGCTAGACGAGAGCTATCCCTCACCCCTGGCGACGAGGCACCTCAGGGTTGTACCATGCATTTTGATGGACCGGAGTCGTGCTCATCTCACTGATGGGGGACAAGCTCCACTAAAATTTGCAGCTCTGTTTCCAGGATGGTGAAAAGGTCTCCAACAACATTGCGGAGTACGAGGGCCTCATCGCCGGCCTCAAGGACGAGCACATGGGAGCGTACTTGGAAGAGGTACGTAAGATTGAAAAATATTTTCAGGGCTTGGAATTGCAACACATCCCGCGCGGCGCGAATAAGGAGGCCAATGACATCACCAAGAGGGCGTCGCGCCGCGAGCCTCAAGAGACGTCTGTCTTTGAGGAACGGCTCTTCAAGCCCTCCGCGACACCCCAAACCGAGGATCTGGCGTCGTGGAGTGAAGATCTGCCCCGGGCACCACCCTCAGGGGCTCCAACTTGTGGTCTGGCCTCAAGAGCCTGATTGCTCCTGGCGCTAGAGCCCCAGGTGGACGACAGGACACAGGAGTTCAGGGAGTACCTACTTCACGGCAGGCTGCCAAAAAAGGAGGAGGATATGGAGCGAGTGGCACGACAGGCCATAGCGTACAGTCTATAGGACAGCGACCTGTATCGCAGGCACCCGAGTGATGTCGCCCTGCTGTGGATATCCAGGGAACAAGGGTGCGAGCTGCTGGCCGAAATTCATGGAGGAGACTACGGGCACCACTCCTCGTTGCGCACCCTTGCAGGGAAGGCATTCCGCTCTGGCTTCTACTTGTCGATGGCGCTTAACGACGCCGTAGAGCTTGTCCGGTCCTGCAAGGCCTACCAGTTCCACGCGAAGCAGATCCACCAGCCCGTGCAGGGCCTCCAAACCATCCCACTCTCCTGGCCCTTCACGGTCTGGGGGCTGGATATATTGGTACCTTTCCCACGGGCAGCAGGCGGGTACCACTACCTCTACATTGCCATCGACAAGTTTACCAAGTGGGCAGAAGTGGAGTCCGTCTACACCATCCCTGTCAGATCGGCCGTCAAGTTCATCAAGGGCCTCATGAGGTGCTTCGGTGTCCCCAACCTCATCATCACCAATAATGGTGCGCAGTTCACAAGTAACCTCTTCTGGACCTATTGCGCTAACCTTCGAACGCAAATATGCTACGACTCCGTGTCCCACTCATGGAGCAATGGTCAGGCAGAACGTGCCAACAGGGAGGTCATGCAGGGCCTCAAGGCAAGGAGCTTCAAGAAGAAGCTTGAAGCTTGCGGCAAGGGTTGGGTCGATGAGCTTTAGTCTGTGTTGTGGTCCATCCGCACCACTGTGATTAAGCCCACTGACGAGACCCCGTTCTTCCTCGTCTATGGAGCCGAACCCGTCCTCCCGCACGAGGTTAAGCACCGGTCCCCGCGGGTTTTGGCATTCGATAAGGAGCGTCAGGATGCTATGCGAGGAACTAACCTCGTGCTCGGGGAGGAGGCCTGTCGTCGAGCCTCATTCCGAGTTGTGAGGTACCAGCAGGCACTGCGGCGGTACCATTATCATAACATCCACTCCATGACCCTCGAAGTCGGAGACCTCATCCTGAGGCGGGTCCTCTCCAGGGAGGGTTTTCACAAGCTCGCGCCCATGTGGGAGGGCCCGTTCAAGGTCGCCCACATCTCCAGGCCTGACACCATGCGTTGGAGACTCGGGACGAGGTCCCCATCTAGAATGCCTGGAACATCCAAAACCTCCTCAAGTTCTACCCGTGACACTCTCACATAATAATAAGTGGGTTGTATACGCCCGGAGCCCCTGAGGACATAGAGGGGTTCCCACCCACACCCAAGTGGAAGCCCCATTTTCCGCGTTGGTGGACAATACTGCCCTCCAATGGCTATGCCCACGCAACGTGGATGCCCTACGCTCTGCGCTGGGGGAAGACGAAGATGAATAATAGCTTAGGTGGCGGCTGTTATTTTCTTTTCTTGTGTTCGAATTCGCCAACTTTTCTAGAACAAAACTCGGGGTTGTCCCAAATGTATTTTAAGGAAAAAGGGGACAGGGATTTCTTCTCATTGTCGTTTCCTATCTTGAGATTTCTTTCTTTGGATCGAGCACTTGCCTGTTTCTCTCCCCCTTGCACCCCGCGAGCGGGGGCTATGGGGCACGGTGCACGCACCTCGCCAAGGTCTTGGCGCCCTGGTCCTCGTGTGGTGCTCCGGAGTGAGTTAGCAGGCACGTGTCGCTGTATATTCGCTCGAGGGCTCCATCGCGGATTGACGAGCCGCCTTCAAGCCTTTGGAGGCTCGCGCATCCCGAGGTAGGAAACAAAATTTTTTGTGGAGCCGCTCGAGCATCAATGGGGGCTCCTGAGAGACGCGCCTTAGGAGCCTTATCGGTCACATAGACACTCTCCCCTTGGTGTCTTCCTGGTGATCCGGACGTCCCAAGGGTGTCGAGGCCTCACCCCGTAGTCGCGTTCCGGTGATTGGGACACACCTTATGGCGGTCAAGGAATGTGCGGGACTGGGACTTGCCAATGTAGAGTGATGCTTGAGCGTCAAGGGGGGCTCCTTAGCAATGCGCCTTAGGAGACTTACCGGTCATATAGCCCTTCGTCCCCTTGTGTGGTCCTCAATGATCCAGATGCCCCAAGGGTGTCGAGGGCTTACCCCATAGTCACGTCCTGGTGATCAACACACACCTTACAGTGGTTGAGGAATGTGCAAGACTAGGGCCCGCTGATGTAGAGTGCCGAAAGGGCTCCCAACCCGCTTCTCTCGTGAGAAGAAGAAGCCTCGTAGGACATCCAGACTCCCCAAGCGCCACTGCCAAACCTCCCCAACGCAGAAGACTACTGCGAGCATGTCAAGCTAAGTACTCCATTCACGACGAGTAGGAAGTATCAATTAAGAATAACACACGGACCAAGACACATGATAAGAGTGCTAATAAAAGGGGCGTGAGCGCCGAAATTCATTACACGTCCATAGGGCTCCCCTTGATTCTGGCTAAGAAAGTGAGGAAAGGAAAAAGAGGAGGAGAAAGAAAGTGAGGAAGCCCACTCGGGGGCTATCACCCCGGGAGACCTGGCTTCGGCACGCCAGCACTCAGTCAGAGCCCTCCTATTCCTTGACGCGTCTGTGGAGGCGTGCTGGTGTGGCTGCTTCTTTAGCAAAGGAGTGATGACATGGTGTAGGATCGAGAGAGGTGTGTCTAGAGGGGGGGGGGGTGAATAGACTACTAGCAGAAATTTAAAACCTAACCTTTTAACAAGCTAATTGGTTGAAATTTTTTAACTATTTTAGCAAGTCAAGCAAGTCTAACTTCCCTACACATGCATGTCTACAAGTATGGCAGCGAAAAGTAAAGACATTGCACATGTAAGTAAAGAGGTGGGGTAGGAAGATCAAACGCAATAAGAGACGCAAGGATTTTCCCGTGGTTCCGATAGGTGGTGCTATCGTACGTCCATGTTCATGGAGTCTTCAACCCACTGAGGGTAACGGTCGCGAGAGTCCACGGAGGGCTCTACCCATGGAGGGTTCCACGAAGAAGCAACCTTGACTATTCCATGTGGCTTACATCCACGAAGGACCAGCCTCACTATGGGTAGATCTTCATGAAGTAGGCGATCTCCTTGCCCTTACAAACTTCTTGGTTCACTCCACAGCACGAAGTAGGAGGCTCCCAAGCGACACCTAACCAATCTAGTAGGCACCACCCTTCAAAAGGTAATAGGCTCGGTAATGACGATGAACTCCTTGCTCTTGTGCTTCAACATGATAGACTCCTCAACACACAATGACTCTCTCACGGATGTGGCTTGTTAGAAGAGATGGAATTGGTGGAAAGCAACTTGGGGAGTCTAGAAATCAAGATCCATATGGTTGGAGTGGAAGATCTTGACCTCAACACAAGGGTAGATGGTTCTCTCTGAGAAAACTGAGTAGGATAGGTATGGAATGGTTCTGAGTGCTTCTCTTTCGAGTGGGTGGTGGTGAAGGGGTATATATAGGCATCCCGAAAAATCCAACCATTACACACAATAATTCAGACTCGGTGACACCGATGTGTAAATCTCGATGGTACCGAAGTGACTAAAAGTGGCAACTTTTGAATCTCAGAGGGACCGATATACAATTCTTGGTTGCACCGACAAGGTGACCAACGGTCAGATTTACCAATCTCGGTGACGCCGATTCACCATTCTTGGTCGGACCGAAAATGAGAACTTGCGTAATAGAATCTTGGCAACCCAACTCGGTGGCACCAAGTGCAGTGTCGGCTGCACCAAAGTGTTATGGTTTGGCTATGTGTATCTAGGGTTTAGAATCGGTGGCAGCGGGATAGGAATGTTGGTTGCACCGATTTTGCATATTTGGCTCAGGACAGACTTTGGTGGGAGTGTTTGTGGATGTTTTCGTGACTGTCACTTGTGCACGTTTGAGCATATTGTTCACCATCAAAACTTTACCCCCTTTTAATAGTATTGGCTTTCCTACGGACTCAAAGTGATTTATCGCAAATGTAAAATGAAGAGTCCTCTTGCTTGAAGCTTGGCCAGCCTATTTCCTTGAATCTTGGGGTAATTCCACAGTCTCCTCAATCCTTTTGCCAACTCAACTCTCCATGAACTATTATCTGAAATAGACTAGATATAAGTGTTAGTGCAAGAGACAATGTATGTTGTCATGAATTATCAAAACCACCAAGGGAGCATGTTGTGCTTTCAACTCCGCCTTTTTGGTAATTGATGACAACATACAGTCAAAGCTTCAATTAAAGATTTGCATGGATGCAATGAAGACTTTGAGAAACACATGACTTAGATTTGCTCCCTCTAAATGTGTGCAATCCTTTAAAGGATAGTTGCTTTGAAATGCATGGACACACATATGAAAGAAAGGGATATAAGAGTCATGTGTATCTTGGCTATATGCATCAGTATATGTGAATGAAATGTATATCCTCGATCAAGACTTCACTCTTGCGAACAATATGTGCAAGAAGCAAGAGATCATGTTGTTCAAAGATATGATGCATATACTTTCCTTGAGTTCTTGAGCATTCTAGTAGTAGAGACATGCTTGAGAAAAAAATGTTAGGAAACACAAGAGTATTTTACTAAACAAAAGCAATATAAGTCAAAGGATACCAAGATATGGAGAACATATAAAATATTATAGTCATTAAGATTGATATGTCTCCACCTTTATCATTAATCTATTATATCTTTTCTCCCCTTTGATATGAAATGGTAGTACATCCTCTCCCCCTGAATCTCACCATGTAGATATTGGGATTGGATATGGTGAGAAAAGGAATACTTTGTTCACTTGAGACTTTTTCCAAAAGTAGTTTTCTCCCCCTACATTGTTGTTCCTCTCCTTGATTATATAAGTGTGAACTTTAGATATTTTCCTCTCCCCCTGAATCATATCTCCCCCTTTGCATACGCATGTAATTCTCCCTTTAGCATGAAGCTTCGATATTCTCCCCCTTTGGCATATCATTGACAAGGAAGTGATTCTGGAGATCAAGGGTCATTGAAGGTAGGGTCCATTAAAATACTAGGGGAATCATTTAATGTAACTTCTCTCCCTTTGGAAAATTAGAGTTTTCTACTCCTTGGAGCTAGGGATCCTTGAATAAAGAATTTCTCCCCCGAAGTGTTGTTTGGTATTCTCCCCCTAAATATATAGTTTCTTAAGAAGGGGTCATCCAAGGAACAAGGATATCTCAAGACAGAAGCAAATAAAAAATATCAAAGAAACTCAGATTGGTGACTCCAGGATAGATAAATTGATGATATCGAGATTGTGTATTACAGCTTATCTATGAATTCGGTAGAACCGAGTTATCTATATTGGTGACTCCGAAAGATTTATCAAGTTTCTGTTTCAAAGAGACAAACGAAACTGTTATTTTTTTTCAAAAGATTTAGAAAGGATATCAAATAGATAAGATTTGAGTGGTTACGAGAGATCATGCAAATAGAGAGCAAACGATGCAAGATTCTTAACTAAATGATGGGCGGTGACTAGGTCACCTATATTTGACTATTGTGACTTAGGAGCCAAGCAATAATGCTTGATCATAGGTCATACTCATCGTTTAAGCTTGAAATGGGGTTACCATTTTTTCGATTAAGCATTTTGATGTCTTCATATCACTTGAGTTGCTTTAGCTCATAACTTGGAGTAAAGCCTTTTCAAGGATATGAGTACATACCTTTGAGTGATGTTGATGACGTTGCTCATAGGTGAACTTGTTGAGGATGCTCCAGGTTGTTGAAGATCATCTTGAATTTGGAGCTATCCTTCTCGTTCTAGTACACTAGTCACTTACAAAGGTTAGTCATGCAAGGAAGAACAATGGATATATACAATTGACATGATACTACATAAGATTTTGCAACTAAGATTATGTATATGTCAAGGATATGTTTTTGATGTCTTCTTCCTTCCATCATCAAGACAGGTTGTGGATACTTGGTAATGACAAGATTGCTTATGATTGGAGTTGATGGCAATCTCGTTGAATGAAGTTCTTCCAAGTACCTACACAAGGTTAGATGCAATACAAGGGAGCATAGAATTCCATGGCAAATGATAACGAGTTATGAGAACATGGAGATAATAGTAAAGCTCATGCCCTTGCTTGCAATCGATTGAGTCTAGCTCAAGTTTGAAGCATCAATGATGTTAAGCTCACTCCTCAAATGATGAAAAAATATTTTCTCATCAAGTGGCTTGGTGAAGATATCGGCCAATTGTTTGTTAGTACGAACATGCTTAAGATTCATATCTCCTTTGGCAACATGATCACGAATGAAATGATGTCGAACTTGAATATGCTTGGTTCGAGAATGTTGCACAGGATTATGTCCAATTTTCATAGCACTTTCATTGTCGCAAAGTAATGGAACATTTTTTAACATGAATACCCTAATCCTTAAGCATTTCTGTCATCCATAGTAATTGCGCACAACAAGATCCACCAGCAATATACTCAGCTTTAGCAGTAGATAGAGATACTGAGTTTTGTTTCTTGGAGGACCAAGACACAAGAGATCTACCTAAAACTTTACAAGTACCCTAGGTGGATTTTCTATCAACCTTGTCTTCGGCATATTCCAAATCGGCATAGCAAACAAGATTAAAAGAAGATCCCTTGGGATACCAAATACCAAAGTTTGGTGTTTGTATCAAGTATCTCACAATACGTTTCACAGCTAAAAGATGACACTCTTTAGGTGCAGCTTGATATCTAGCACACATGCAAACACTAAGCATAATATCGGGACTAGATGCAAATAGATATAACAATGAACAAATCATAGATCGATAAGCCTTTTGATCAACCGGTTCATCCTCCCTGGTAAGGTCAACATGTCCATTATCGGGCATAGGAGTTTTCATACCTTTGCAATCTTGCATGTTGAACTTCTTGATCAAGTCCTTGGTATACTTAGTTTGAGAGATGAAGGTTCCTTCTCTTGATTGCTTGATTTGCAGTCCAAGAAAGAATTTCAGCTGACACATCATAGACATCTCATACTTCTTAGACATCAACCTTCCAAATCTTTCACTAAATTTAGGGGTAGTGGAGCCAAAGATAATATCATCCACATACATTTGGCATGCAAATAATTCTCCATTAACTCTCGTAGTGAACAAGGTTGCATTAATTTTACCAATTTCAAAGCCTTTTTCGATGAGAAACTTCGTTAATCATTTATACCAAGCACGAGGGGCTTGCTTAAGACCATAAAGAGTTGTGCGAAGCTTGTAAACATGATTAGGTTTCTTAGGATTCACAAAACCATGTGGTTTATTAACATAAACTTCTTCCTTAATTTCACCATTTAAAAATGCACATTTGATGTCCATTTAATAAAGCGTGATATCAGGGTGATTAGCATAAGCAAGAAGAATACGAATAGCTTCAAGTCTAGCAACAGGGGCATATGTCTCACCGTAGTCCATACATTCGACTTGCGTATATCCTTGAGCTACAAGACGAGCCTTGTTGCTGATGAATTGACCATCTTCGCCTTGTTTGTTCCGAAACACCCATTTGGTTCCGATGATATTGTTCTCATCTTTGGGCTTCTCCACGAGTGTCCATACTTCGTTCCTCTCGAAGTTGTGTAGCTCTTCATGCATTGTGTTCACCCAATCCGCATCTTCAAGAGATTGTTCTAGCTTTAAAGTCTCAATGCTAGATATGAAAGAATAATGCTCACAAAAGTTAGCTAGACAGGTTTTAGAGCAAGTGATTCTCCCTGTTTGTATATCACCAAAGATTTGGTTTAGGGGATGCTTCTTGGTCACTTGAGATCGAACTCGGGTCAGCTTTTGATTGTTGGATGGTTGAGCTTCTTCTTCTTCATCATCATCTTTTTCATCTTCGTTGTTGTTGAAGGTGTCGTTCCCTTGAGGTGGTGGTGAAGGTGGTTGTGGTGGATCTTCATGGTGCACTTCCTCTTCTTCATCATCTTGTTGTGTATCGCTTGTGGATGCCTCCATGTCGTGTTGAGGTTTACCTTGATGTCAGGTTGGGGCTTCCACTTGAGTTGATGAAGTACTTTCCTTCACCTCCATGGGACAAATCTTGCTGATGGGTAGATCTAGTATGGCTTCCGAAGGATCCTTATCACCTACATCATTTGGCAATTGTTTGACTTGCGAACCATTAGATTCATCAAACTTCACATGTACCGTATCTTCTTCATAGTATCCATGTTCCACATTGTCATCATCAAGTGGTAAATCCTCGTCATAAAGAACAAGAGATTCGTTAGAATAGTGAGCATGAAAATGTTCAAGTTTATGAATGCGAACGGCTTCAAAGATAATGTTGTTGATATTAGTGACATCTCCTATAGCACGCATAAGATCATGGAGATCAAATAGGCATTTATCAAAGTTTGGATCACTAGGCTTCAATTTGTGAAATGAAATGGTTTTATGAAGAATTTCATCTAGATGCCCTAAGGAAAGATTTGGATATCGTTTCTCCAAATCAGTCCATAAGGTATAGGCACATGCAAAGTTTTTCATTTGAGAAAGCACATATCTTGGTAAACCTCTAAGAATAAGATTGACATTTCTTAGGTTACCAAGCATGTTAATTTCCTCTTCGTGTGTGGGATGCAATTCATCAATAGGGAGCACATAGGGATTTTCAATATATTTAGTCAAATGGAATCTATTAAATTGATCAATCAAGGCATTATTCCATTGACTATAGTACTCTCCATCAAGAATGGTCACTCTACAACTCAAACTCTCCATTCTAGACACATCCATCATCCTCCACGGTGATTAAACCGAACCAATGGAGTCCAATGCTCTGATACCACTTGTAGGATCGATAGAGGAGTGTCTAGAGGGGTTGAATAGACTACTAGCATAAATTTAAAAGCTAACCTTTTCCCCAGTTAATTAGTTGGCATATTATAACTATTTTAGCAAGTCTAGCAAGTCTAACAGCCCTACGCATGCATGTCTACAAGTATGGCAGCAGAAAGTAAAGACATTGCACATGTAAGTAAAGAGATGGGGTAGGAAGATCAAACGCAATAGGAGACGCAGGGATTTTTCCCGTGGTTCCGATAGGTGGAGCTATCGTATGTCCACCTTCATGGAATCTTCAACCCACGGAGGGTAACTGTCGCGAGAGTCCATGGAGGGCTCTACCCACGAAGGGTTCCACGAAGAAGCAACCTTCACTATTCCATATGGCTTACGTCCACGAAGGACTAACCTCACTATGGGTAGATCTTCACGAAGTAGGCAATCTCCTTGCCCTAACAAACTTCTTGGTTCACTCCACAACACAAAGTAGGAGGCTCCCAAGCGACACCTAACCAATCTTGGAGGCACCACCCTCCAAAATGTAATAGGCTTGGTAATGATGATGAACTCCTTACTGTTGTGCTTCAAGATGATAGACTCCTCAACACACAATCACTCTCTCATAGATTTGGCTTGGTAGAAGAGATGGGATTGGTGGAAAGCAACTTGGGGAGGCTATAAATAAAGATCCATATGGTTGGAGTGGAAGCTCTTGACCTCAATACAAGGGTGGGTGGTTCTCTCTAAGAAAACTGAGTAAGATAGGTATGGAATAGTTCTGAGTGCTTCTCTTTTGAGTGGGTGGTGGTGAAGGGGTATATATAGGCATCCCCAAAACTCCAACCGTTACACACAATAAGTCAGACTCGGTGACACCGACGTGTAAATCTTGGTGGTACCGAAGTGACTAAAAGTGGCAACTTTTGAATCTCGGAGGGACCGATATGAAATTCTCGGTTGCACTGACAAGGTGTCCAACGGTCAGATTTACCAATCTCGGTAACGCCGATTCACTATTCTTGGTCGGACCGAGAATGAGAACTTGCATAACAGAATCTTGGCAAACCAACTCGGTGGCACCGCTTGCAGTGTCAGCTGCACCAAAGTGTTTGGGTTTGGCTGAGTCTGTCTAGGGTTTAGAATTGGTGGCACCAGGATAGGAATGTTGATTGCACAAATTTTGCATATTTGGCTTAGGACAGACTTTGGTGGGAGAGTTTGTGGATGTTTTGGTGACTATAACTTGTGCATGTTTGAGCATATTGTTCACCATCAAAACTTTACCCCCTTTTAATAGTATTGGCTTTCCTATGGACTCAAAGTGATTTCTCACAAATGTAAAATGTAGAGTCCTCTTGCTTGAAGCTTGGCCAGCCTATTTCCTTGAATCTTGGGGTAATTCCACAGTCTCCTCAATCCTTTTGCCAACCCAACTCTCCATGGACTATAATCTGAAATACACTAGATAGAAGTGTTAGTCCAAGAAAAAATGTATGTTGTCATGAATTATCAAAACCACCAAGGGAGCATGTTGTGCTTTCACATGGCGGCTAGCTACCCCTCGAGGTCGGGGCGCACCGGTGCGGTGGCGCAACGTAGCTGCTATTGCTTGGACTTTCCTCAAAGGAGGTGTCGCTGTTGCTAGAGACGTGATGGTCGTCGCCAAGGTGAAGCTCATCTCCAAGATCGCCGCTGTTGTGGTCCTCCGGGTAGCACCCAAAGCGTTTGTCGTCTTCCCCGAAGACCTTGATGAAAAGTGTCGTGGCACCGTCGTGCTTCAAGAGTTGTGTGAGCCTCCTCTCCAGGACATGGGCGCGCGCAAAGGTTTGCTACCCGCGGCCCAAGAAGTCATGGCCTACGAAGGCAACCTCGACCCCCACCCACAACGTGCCACTACAACATCCATTGGGCTACAACCACAGACCGACAGGCTCGCTATCCTGCAGCACTACCGCAAACAAGTGCGGGAGCCGCAACCGACGGACCACGGGTTTCTCCATCGACACCAAGACTCCTAGCCCGCATCAGCCGTGCGGAAAGGCGGGCGCGGCGGTCAGACGCCAGTCGCGGGCCTCGCTTCCTGGCCACGGTTGCCGCGCCCACCACTTCTGCTCGTGCCGACTGAGGCTCCGGTCCATGCGGAGGCGCGGACTTGCACTTGGGACGGCTCGGTCGATGCCTCGGCGTATTTGCATGGGCAGCCTCGGCCACTCTTGGGAGGCTAATGGACTAGCCTAGTATTGCAGGCCTTCCCCTTCCCAGTAGTAGAAAACCTCCTCACCGGGGTCATGGATTAGGAAGCAGAGGATGAAGATGGAGGAGCGAAGAATGAGAACAGGATGGGGGCTCCACCCCCCCCCCCATTTATAACTATGACGAGGCCAATGGGCACACTTCCTCACCCCGAGCAGTCAAGCCGATGACATGCGCCAGTTGCGGATCAGACCGGGCGACGGTCGAGGCATCAGGGGCAGCGGAGGTGCCCCAGCCCCTTGAGTTCCGCGAGATGACTCAGTCGGCATGCAACCTTGCTTCGCCTCGCGTCAGCTACCTTCGACGGCTCACATCCGCGTGTCCCATGGAGTGAAGGCCCAAGGGTGCAGCAACATTCAAGGAAGGTTGATGATGGTCGGTGCAGCGCACGAGTGTCACATTGGTCAGACTTGGGGCGGTTCCTGACGTCCGCGGGGAGTGAGGGCATCGGCACCCTAGCACGTGACGCGTGTCGAGCCTAGCCCGCAGGCGTTTGGGGCCCACGATGCTTTGGGCCGTTCTCAATGGCTTCGCCCGGAAGCCAGCTCAGGTGCGCCTTGGGCCCGAGGGCTACTGTTGGTGTTCCTGGAACGGGGGTAGCCAGAACTGCCTGCCTGTGGCCCAGGGAATGGCCCACCTCGCTAGCCAAGCACGGTTGGCGCAACCCCTTGCAAGACAATGCCCTCACGAGAGCATGAGCTCGCGAGGGAAGTAGCACCAAGACACATGAGGAATAGGCCTCCTCAGGGCCCCTCCAGAGCGGTGGAGATCTCTATGTAGCGCCTGGCGTCGGGAGGCTAAGGATGATGTAAGGTTGGACAGGCAGGCACCAGCGTGCCAGGTGGTACAGTTTCCCCTTTGGTGCAAAGGGAGCAGGAACGTACGCGGGTTTCCAAATCACTGCCTAAAGGTTTCCATTCCAGCGCAACAAGACCATGACCACGAGCCCTGGGCCTGAGGGCAACTGTTAGTGTTCTGAGAATGGGGGTACCCAGACCTGCCTGCCTGCAGCCCAGGGCATGGCCCACCTTGCCAGCCAAGCACGGTTGGCGCAACCCCACGCAAGACAAGGCCCTCGCGAGAGCATGAGCTCACGAGGGAAGCAACACCAAGACCCGTCAGGAATAGGCCTCCTCAAGCACCCTCCGGAGTGGCGGAGATCTCTATGTAGCGCCTAGCCTCGGGATGCTAAGGATGATGTAACGTGGGACAGGCGGGCACAAGCGCGTGAGGTGGTACATTTTCCCCTTTGGTCTAAAGGGAGTAGGGACGTATGCGAGTTACCAAAGCATCGCCCAAAGGTTTCCATTTCGGTGCACCAAGAGCAAGACCACGAGCCCTGTAGGACGGATGTCATCACCGAGCCCACCTCTACATCGTCAACATCTAATTTGCAGGCGAATACCACCTTTCGTCAGGGTAAATATGTACTCCTGTCCCCCCTTTGAATTTGGCCATTGTGGGTTCCCTTCCCGCCATAACAATCAAGGAAGAGGACCCGGGCCACTATAAGTAGAGGCTAGGCTGCACCATAGATAGGGGACAAGAAATAGAGGAACAAAGAGAAGAGAGGCAAGACACCAGAACGCCCTCACGAGGCATCAAACGACTGTACTAGTTCATCCACAAACATCCTCATGAGGCAATCCACGAAAGCAGGAGTAGGGTTTTACGCTTCATAGTGGCCCGAACCTGGGTAAATCATCATGTGCAATCTTGTTCCTTGTCATCATGCGAGTTCGTCATCAAATCCACCGAGTTGCGAGCTAGGCGGGGTGAGGCTATTGGGGATCTTCGCACATGCCCCTGTGTTTGAACTTCCTTGGGTTTCACGGAGCCCGAGATCTGACAGCCCTTGAGCCAAAATAAGGATAGGATCGCATCTTGGGCGTTAGAGCATTTCTCGATTTTGGCATTACCGACTAGGAACATTGCTAAGTCCAATTCTTCTACAATGTTGGTTGTTGCAACCCATGT
Source organism: Hordeum marinum (assembly GCA_022496015.1). Lineage (NCBI taxonomy): Eukaryota > Viridiplantae > Streptophyta > Magnoliopsida > Poales > Poaceae > Hordeum > Hordeum marinum. Next base: position 233,099,773 of record CM039675.1, read on the forward strand.
AGCGTTCATGCATCGAAGATGGTCTTTTTAGTGAAGGGGGTGTTATCTGTAATAAACTCTAGAAACCCTTCTGCCAAATGGTGCGGCTCCATCTCCGGGTGATAAGCGTGGGCCTGGGTCCAACTGTACATTGCCACTATTCGGCAAGCGTACTTCTTCAATTCCGCACACCACTCTGGAACAATGGAGATCTCATTAACCATGTCCTTGATGTAATGAGGTGGTGCGATGGTGTTTTCTATGTCCATCACATACTTGTAGCCCCCTATATATAGTTTGTTGAGGTACAACAATCAATGGTGTCGGGAAAGGGCCCCTTTGTGGTTCGATAATGGGAATCCACGTGTGCAGAGAGTGGAACAAACTATCAACACACAAGGGTTTAGACAGGTTTGGGCCATCGCGAGATGTAACACCCTACGTGATGTAACACCTACAGGTTCGGTCCTCCAAGCGAAGAGTTTTGTAGGACAGTAGCAAATTTCCCTTGAGTGGATGAACTAAGGTTTATAAGTCCGTGGGAGGCATAGGATGAAGATGGTCTCCCTCAAACAACCCTGCAACCAAATAATAAAAGGTGACTTGTGTCCCCAACACACCAAATACAATGGCAAATTGTATTGGTGCACTTGTTCTGCGTAGAGATGGTGATACAAGTGTAGTAATGATAGTAGATATTGTTTTTTTTGTAATAGTAAGAATAAAAAACAGCAAGGTAGCATGTGAAAAAAGTAAGCACAAACGATATTGCAATGCTTGAAAACAAGGCCTAGGGTCCATACTTTTGCTAGTGCAATCTCTCAACAACGCCAATATAATTAGACCACATAACCATCCCTCAATGTGCCACGAAGAATCACTCCAAAGTTCTTATCTAGCGGATAACATAAGAAGAAATTGTTTGCAGGGTACGAAACCACCTTAAAGTTATCCTTTCCGATCGATCTATCCAAGAGTTCGTACTAAAATAACACCAAGTTATCCTTTCCGGTCGATCTATCTAATAGTTTGTACTAAAATAACACCATATGATACACATCAATCAACTCTAATGTCACCTAGATACTCCAATGCCACCACAAGTATTCATGAGTTTATTATAGAATACACATCGAACAATTTCAGATTCATAATACTCAATCCAACACAAAGAACCTCAAAGAGTGCCCCAAGATTTCTACCAGAGAAAGTAGGACAAGAATGTGCATTAACCCCTATGCATAGATTACCCCAATGTCACCTTGGCAATCCACGAGTTGAGTGCCAAGACATAGATCAAGTGCTCTCAAATCCATAAAATTATTCAATTGGTTATAACGAAATCTCAAAGGGGAACTCAATTCACACAACAAGATAGACAGGGGGAAACACTATATGATCTAACTATATTAACAAAGCCCATGAAACATTAAGATCATGCCAAATCAAGAACATGATATATATATATATATATTAAACACATATCTACTAGTACAAACCCTCAGCCCCGTGGGTGGAGTACTCCCTTCTCATCATGGAGACTATAGGGATGATGAAGATGGCCTCCGATGATGATTTGCCCCTCATGGCTACGTAGGCTTGTGGTGGCTGAACTTCTGATCTAGGGTTACTTCTTGAGGTTTCTGAATATATAGAATTTTTGGGCATCGATTTCAGGCGAAGATGGGCCACGAGAAGCCCACAAGAAACAAACAGAAGCCAAAGGTGGCTGGCACGCCCTGGTGGGTTGTGCCCACCTCGTGGCTCTTCTAACCCTCCCGTGAAGCTTTTAGTGCTTCTTTTATTCCAGAAAAATAATCAAAAAGTTATGTTGCATTTGGAGAACTTTTACTTCTGCACAAAAAACAACATCATGGTAGTTCTACTGAAAACAACGTTAGTCCTAGTTAGTTCTAGATAAAGTGCATCAAAACCATATAAAAGTATTGTAAACATAGGTGAATATGGCATGAATACTTCCTAAATTATCGATACGTTGGAGATGTACCAACATGCCCAAGCTTAATTCCTACTCATCCTCGAGTAGGTAAGTGTGAATGGTAGCATAGTGCATAAGTTTGATCAATGATAATTTCAACCACTTTGCCTAGCATCATAAAAGCAACTCTTTCTCATAAAACTCATCATGATAAAGTAGCAACCAATTCACATGTTATGGTTCAAATAATGAATTCTCTTGAAACTTAACTACCCATGTTCTTAGTGACCAAACAATTGCAATTCAACTTATTCTCAACAAAGTCTAAGTAAGAGCTCCACATACTCAATCATCATATAGTCTTCTATGATTGCTAGTACTCAAAGCATTTTTTAGAACAAATGGTATCCATCGAACACAGAGAAGATAGGGGCTTAATGTTTCGCCTCCCAACTCATTTACCATAGAGATAATTGTCAACAATAATAAGTCATGATCAAATACATTTGACTGGCCATATGTGCCTAGATCTTTCCCCACCACATGATGCTTGCCAACTAGATAATAATTGAGGTTGAAATGAGAATGCTTACTATTAACTCTTGCATAAAAGTTAATACTAAAAGGTAAAAGATAGGCCCTTCGCAGAAGGAAGTAGAGGTTGTCATGCGCTTTTTTGTTTTGTATGCACAATCCCGTAATGCAAAAGAACATCTTGTTATATTGCCCCTTATGATAGGAACCTTTATTATGTAGTCGGTTGCTTTTATTACTTTGCCATCACAAGTTTGTACAACGCTCAATTTTTGCTTACACTAAATGATCAAACACATTTAGAAGCAATTTTTATTGCCTTTTTGCATCGATGATAACTTACTTGAAGGACCTTATTGAATCCATAGGTCGGTATGGTGGACACTCATGGCAAGATACTGGGTTTAAGGGTTATTGGATGGACAATTAGTATCTCTACTTAGTACAAATTTTTTGCTAGGAAAAGATCCTAAGCAAACACGACATGTTGGAGGATCCATAACAAAATAACTTCTATGCGAATATACACAACCATAACTCATTACGTTGACTTACACCAGTGACAGATTACTTGGAGATTCCTGAACCGTCTCCGGTAACCCCTTCAACCTGGGTGGTGGCCGGAGTCTCATCCAGGGGTGTTGCTGTGCCTTGATAACAGAAGCACTACATAATGAGCGCTTGCCTAAGGAATTTAAAGGGCCGCTCAAGGTGCCTAATTATACAGCTAATTTACCCCAAGAGGCCTGGACTAAGAGCTATGAGCTCACAGAGGATATGTTGGACGTTAGTGAGGCAGTTTGTGCAAAATAGTTCATCATGATGTTGGAAGGACCGGCTCGTACATGGTTAAAGGTTCTGCCTCCCAATAACATTGCTTCCTGGGCCGAGTTGAAAGCACGATTTATCAAGAATTTTCGAGGAACATGCAAGCAGACTATGATGATTGTTGACCTCGATCATTGTGTGCAGCATGAAGATGGGTCGGCCCATCATTGGGTCCGGTGGGTTTCGACTGTTATCCACTCATCTGATAATATCTCGGCGGCTCAGGCAGTCCTGATTTTGGAGAAAAGTGTCACTTCTTACCCCTTAAGAAGAAACTTGGGCGGTTCAAACATTCTTGTAAGGACATGGGTGAGCTCATTTCGGCTCTCGCGAAATATGCAAATTCAGATACTACTAAGGACCCAGGATCTGACGAGGAGAAATTAGCTAAGGGTAGGAAGATTGGCGGCGGCAAGGGTCAGCAACAGAATAGGGCAGGAAATAATACCCTGGCAATGGCAGAAAGAGAAAGAACCTGGATGGCAAGTCAGATCTGGTAGCCAACACCAGTACTGGGAACAATCATGCCAAGGGCAATGGTAAGCCGCCTTTCGAGAAGGTTAAAAACCCCTTTAATATGGAGGCGATTCTCAACAAACCTTGCCCGGAGCATAGTCAACCCGACAATCCATCCAGTCATGCTTGCAGGGATTATTATATCATGCGGGAGTTCCGGAACTACAAACTTAATTAGCATCATGCTGGTGGCAATGGACCGTTTGGCGGGTCAGGATCCGGCTCTCACGGGTCAGCCTTCGGAGGAGGCGGGTCAAGTTCTGGCTATCAAGGGCAAGACAATCAAGGTGGTCACCATCATCAGCCTCGCAACGATGGTCAATAGCAAAACAACCAGTCAGGGTATCAGAGTAACCTGAAGCATCTTAATGGAGGCATGCATCACATTTTCACCACAAGTCTGGATAAACGGGGTCAGAATTTACATAAGAGGGCGGTTCATACCACAACGCCGACTCTCCTGCTATATTTGAAGTGGTCCGAGCATATGATATCATGGATCAGGGAGGATCACCCGCCACGAGTTGATAACCCGGGACATTTAGCACTTGTTGTGTCACCTTAGGTGAGAGGCTATAAATTGACCAAAGTACTGATGGACGGTGGCAGCAGCATCAACATCTTATACTATGAAACTTTTTGCCGGTAGAGTTGACCAACAAAGCTCTTAAGTCGTCTTCTACAGTTTTCCATGGTGTTGTGCCAGGCAAGTCTGCTTATCTAGTGGGAAAGATTGCCCTTGAGGTAGCATTTGGTGATGACAACAATTACAGGGTGGAAACTTTGTGGTTCGAGGTGGTCAAAATTAAGAGCCCATATCAAACCCTGTTTGGTTGTCTGGCTTTTTCTAAACATACTCCAAGGCCTTGTTATGTCTGCTTGCAGCTGAACATGTTATCTCTGAATGGAACAATCATGATGCACGATGATCGAAAGATTGCTCTTGAGTGTGAAGAGGGTGATGCTGCATATGTGGAGACAAGTGGTGCTGAGGCGGAGCTCTAGTTTTATACTGATAATGTTGACCCGGTGGATGTGACTCCGTTGAAAAAGCCCAGCATAGAGTCTGAGCTGCCACTGAAGTTTGTGGCGGAAGATACCAAGTTGGTGGATTTTGCTGCCGGCGACTCATCAAAGCAGTTCACTATTGGGGCTAATATGGACCCCGCATAGGAAGTGCACTCATCGAATTCATCCATGAGAATCGAGGCATCTTGGCATGAAAACCTTCTGACATGCCAGGTGTACCGAGACAATTCTTTGAGCACCACCTTAATGTGGATCCTACATTTAAGTCGGTCAAGCAATTTGTCCGTCGTTTCAATGAGGAGCAGTGCAAAGCTATTGGGGAAGATAAGCCCGGCTCTTAGCAGCAATGTTCATCGTGGAAGTTTTCACCCGGAATGGTTGGCTAATCCAGTGCTCATACTTAAGAAGAACGGCATGTGGCGTATGTGTGTGGATTACACAGATCTCAACAAAGCTTGTCTGATTGATCCGTTTGATCTCCCTCGCATTGACCAGATCATTGATGCCACAATGGGTTGTGAGAGAGTTTGTGTTTCCTGGATGCGTATTCGGGTTACCATCAGATCAAGATGGCAGTAAAAGACCAAGAGAAGACATCTTTCATCACGCCTTTTGGATATTTCTACTATGTGTCCATGTCCTTTGGACTTAAAAGTGAGCAGGCGACTTACGAACGTTGAGTACAGAACAGTCTTCATAACCAGATTGGGCGCAATGTTCATGCTTATGTTGATTATATTGTGGTCAAGTCAAGGAAGAAGGAGACTCTACTTGACAATTTGAAGGAGACTTTTGATAATCTACGGGTTTACAAGATGATGCTTAATTCGGACAAATGTGTTGTTTGTGTCCCTGCAGGCAAGCTCCTAGGTTTCTAGTCTCAGAAAGGGGGATTGAAGCAAAACCGGATAAGATCAAGGCCATCACCTCATTGTCTACGATGACGTGTGTTAATGATGTCTAGCGCTTGGCGGGTCGTATCGCCGCATTAAGACGGTTCATAAGCTGCCTGGGCGAGAAGGCTATCCCTTTATATCAGATGATGAAGAAGACAGATGATTTTGTATGGAATGATGCTGACGATGAGGCATTTGAATCACTCAAAAAACAATTAGTTGAGCCATCGGTTCTGGCCGCTCCTGTGAAAAAAGAACCACTGCTCCTGTATGTGGTGGCTAATATCAGGACCGTCAGCGCTGCAGTTGTTGTGGAGTGCAAGGAGGAAGGGAAGGAATATCTAGTCCAGAGGACGGTTTACTATGTCAGTGAGGTGTTAATAGATTCCAAGAAGAGATACCCGCCTTGGAAAAAACTGATGTATGGAGTGTTCATGGAAAATTGCAAGCTGAAGCATTATTTCCTTGGACATCCGATCACGATGGTGAGTTGTGCTCCTTTGGGAGATATTATTCAAAATAGAGAGGCCACCGGCAGAATTGCTAAGGGGGCATTAGAGCTTGGGCCTCTTAATTTGAAGTATGTTCCTCGAATGATTGTCAAGTCTCAAGCCTCGGTGGATTTCAAAAACGACTGTACAAAGTGCCAGATTTCAAAAATGATAATACGTACCGGACAATTCAATTTGATGGATCCAGGAAATTGGAAGGCTCGGGGTCTGGAGTTGTTTTAACTTGCCCTAGAGGTGACAAGTTTTGTCGTGGTTTTGTCACAGCAGATGTCCGAGGAGTTAGGTTCGAGGCCATCGCTAAGATGATGGACTCAAAGTGGTTGGTTGGGATGAAGGACACGAGTTTACCCAGGTTCGGCTCCTCAAGAAGAGGGAAAAGCCTACGTCTTGGTTGTATTGTATTGATTGGATTATCGATTACAAGGGAGCGGATTCGCTTGACCTAGTTCTCGATTAGTTGGTTTATGTCTAAGTTGCCTCGGGTCTTGCATTTATATAGGAGGCCAAGACCGCGGGTTACACAAGTCTCATACCGACTCCTACAACGTATCCGAGTCCATCTCTATGTCACCTTACCATCTTGGGCAAGCCTCCTCCAGGCGGCTTAACCACCTGGGTCTTCATGCTATCTTCCGTTCCGGGCCTTGTCTTGCCCCATCTTGCTAAGCCATCATATGCCCAGGCTTACGTACTTGACCCATCTGCTTTGGTCTAGGTTATGATCCGCCAGGTATGACCCGGCCCCACCTAGGCAGGTCTTACCATGGGGTTATATCCCCAACATTAGGCCCCGGGTTGGTTTGAGCTTGCTCATGTCAATCGTCCATTTTACTTGGCGACGAGTCTCACTCTTCATTACTTGAAAGTAAGATATGTAACCAGCTGTGACGTCATACCGGATATGCCAAAAAGATTCCTTGACGATCACAACGGATCTTTCATCATAAAACCGATGGCCCGAAAATTTAGGTGTTCGTCTCGGTCGGCCAGTTTCGGTTGCCTGGATTCCCGCGCCCGTTTCCTTCCCTCTAGACTCTTAAATAGGACCACGAAGGGTCCTTCTCATTTCCTCCGCTTCCTACGCCTCTTCTTCTTCCTCTCGCTGCCGCCGCCCTCGAGCTCCCTTGCTCCGGTGAATCTTCATCGCCATCGTCGCCCTTGGCCGCTGCATCAACCTGAAAGAACTAGAGTACTGCCCTCAAACTTTGCTAGTTCTTCCCTCTGTTCGTTACTAGGTCTAAAATAAATCAGCTTTTCCTCTGTCCGTAGATCTGTTACTACAAAGATAATATGTGAATCTTGTTTTCCACACTTAGCTGTATTTTGATTCATTGCCTTGCAATCTTAACCCGCCATTAAACTTCCGGCTCTCGCCATGAATTGCACTGGTGGCTTAGCTTCGTAGAGCTTAGATTTCATCAACCGCCCTCAGTCGTCCTCACCTTCTATCTCGCCGCGCGTTGTTACTTTCTAGAGTTGTAAGACGCCATTATGCCTCGTGCGTCCTCTTCCTGTAACTAGGTCGGCTCCGCGGTCTCCGAGGACTTTTTGAAGGATTTCATAGACGCAGGGATCTTGCCAGCCAAATATGTCATCCATTGGCGGGTTCCAGGCAAAGAGAAGAAACCCATCCCCCAAGAGGGCGAAGTAGTCATATTCGCAGACCATCTTGCACGTAGTTTCAGCCTGCCTGGCTCTAAAGTTTTTCGAGACATCCTTCATTTCTTCAAGCTGCATCCTCAAGATATTGCACCCAATTCTGTCTCAAACATGTGCAACTTCCAAATTCTCTATGAAGTTTACTTACAAGAAGAGACATCGGTTGACCTCTTCCGTGAGTTCTTCTATGCATACCGCCAAACAGAAGTGACAACTGGCCCAAGCTTGAAGCTTGGCAGAATATCTATTGAAAGGAGAGGGGATATGAACTTTTCGGCTATTCAAATGCCAAGCCACCCCAAGGACTGGAACAAAACTTGGTTTTATTACAAAGACACCTCTCCATAGGGAGAACTTCCATTGCCGGGCTATCGTCCGACCCGACTACGCACCAATCCTGAACTCCCTGATCGGATGTCAGCCTCCGAACGGGCGAAGTATGCTCCGGCTTAGGCCAAAATTAGAGCCCTTATGGCCAATGGTCTAACAGGGATGGATCTGACCCACTGCTGGATCTCTTGGAGAGTCATGCCTTTGAGCCGAAGAAGCCGTCTCATGTGTGAATATATGGGTGATGCCAATGACCTCCTGTGCTTTAATCCTACCACGTTGTCAGGAGACAACATTATTACCACCATCAAAAGCCTTGTCCATGAGTCTCAAGGATCTTGCCGCACCATTGGACTACCACCCTTCTGCACCGCAAACCCGGCCCCAGATGTAAGGGCGACTCTCAATCTCCTTACTTCCGGGTTACTTATTCATGTATGCTTGCAATCTTAACCTCTTCTGGTGGCTTTTACTTTCAGGCTAACTCCAGCTTCTGGAAGAAGAAATACGTTCCTCCTCCAAAAAAGTCTAAGGAGAAGACCACAACTGAAAGAAGAAGATTACACCTCAAGAGCAACCTGAGGTTAACGATTTAGAGGTAGAACTTGACTCTCTTGACCGTCTTACTATACACCTTACTGACAGTAATAACTTCACAGGACGAGATGGAGACAAGCCACGCCAACGCTCGTGAGGTAACCTATGTCTCATCTGACTCAGAACATCTCGCACCACAGAAGATATGGCGGGTCATCCGAAAAGTCCCATTTTCTCATCCTCTTGCTTACTTAGACCCCAACTTTCTTTTGAAAAAGCAACAACAACTCTCCCGATGCCAGACCCGGAGCGCCGGCTTTGAAGATCTTATGGCCGGGTTGTCTCATTCTCCGGTTCAACGGAAACGGTTGGCTGAGCTATTTTTTTACTTGGTTTAATTTTGTCAACTTTACCTTACAAGTCTTTATAATGCGTTAACGGCTTTAAGGAATTGCCTCCTTCATCAGGCGACTCTACAACAACCAAGCTACCGTCTCTGAAGATCAACCCAGAGTATGTGCTTTCATGCTTCCATCCTATCTTTGTTACCCTTGAACTTTATACAATAACCTTCTATGCTTTCCAGGGCTCAAGCAAAACGAAGGAAGACCGTCGGGTCTACCTTGGCCCCCACTACCCAAGAATTGGAGGCTGCCAAGCCGGATTCTCCGATTGCCCATGCTGATCCTTGTGCTGTCTAAAAGGATATGTCCGAAGATGCTCGTCATTCTATCGAGCTGGCGGCCCATGAGACGACAACTCAAAGTCCTTCGAGGACCAACTCTAAGCCGCCAAGCCCTTCAACAGCCGTTGACGACTCAGATGTTCCAGATGTCATCATTACTGGTACCGGTGTCGTGGGAACGAGCCTGACAGTAGATGGTAGGGGTACGTAAGTAGAGGGAAGAGTCGTAGCTACGGCGAGGGTGTACACACGGATGTATGAGTTCAGGCCCCTCTCGTGGAGGTAACAGCCCTATGTCTCAGTGCTCGGGAGCTTTGTCGTGTGGAATAGTGAGATTACAATGGTTACGAACCCTTGTGCCAGAGGGGAGGGGCGGCTTATATAGAGTTCGCTGCCCCTCATAATTACCCAGCATCTAAGGGTCCGATCGTGGGGTTAAAGTCTGCCGTTACAGGTAACGTACGTAATAAAAGCTATTAATGACGATTGGACTAACGTCTGCCCATTGGGCTCTTGATGGCGACTCTTGGTCTTCTGGCGTCGAGCGAGAACAAGATCTTCCGAGTGACACGCGACTGCCGAGTGGAGGAAGGCGTCTCCAAGTGGATAGCTCATCGAGTGACTTGAACGTCTCATGGAATCTAGCCGGAAGTTTATGCTTGATCTTCAAGTCCTCCAATGTAGTGTCCTTAGGTAGGGTATGCAAGCCTTGCCTAGGACCCTACCCTAGGTACATATCCTCGTCATTAGTCCCCGAATGGATCGGGGTTTGAGTGGTGAAATGGGGGTATCAATGCCAATCTCAAATTAGGGCATCAATCTTCCGAATTATATTTGGGGTTTCAATGAAACTTGCATCGACTGAACTATGAGTATTGACATCAATTCAGGATCAAGACTCCGAATCTTCCGAATGATATTCGGGGCTTCAACGAAACTTGCGTCGACTGAATTCTTCTCCATTCGCCCGAATCCATTCAGCCTTGGAGGTGACGGGTGTGGGTGTTCAATGCCTATTTTGCTTCGAGTGGATGTTCAATGCCTATTTTGCTCCGAGTGAACTGAAAGCATCTTTGGAGGTGACGGTTCGGTCTGTCAGACCCGGATTTTGTGGGATACAAAAATTTGGGAAGCGCGCGCGTGTGATGATGACGCCACGATCAGGGCAAGTAGGAGCATGACGCCTCAATCTCCGCGCCAGTCATTTCGCCACGTACTGGACGCAGACTGCGGCTGGTGTGCGTGGTGATCTCGCGGGTCCACCAGTCAGCGAAGGCACTCGGCGGGATATAAATCTCAGAGCGCTGCGGTTCGCATAGTACTATTCCCCAAACTCCCTCTCTTCCTCCCCCTCCCCTGTCTCCAGCACATCATCTTGTTCTTCTTCGACGAGAGCCACCGCGGCGATGACGAAGGGTACCAGAGAGAAGCTGGAGCGAGCTAAGAAGGGGGTGATGAAGCTCAAGGGAAAGAAGCCCTCGACCGCTTGGTTCACCATGCCGACGGGATGGATGCAGGGGGACTTTCTCCCCTCCATAGTCACTCGCGAGGACATGGAGGGCCTTGTCGCTGACTGGCTCGTGGCGAACGGCGCCTGGAGGCTGTCGGAGGGAGAGCGCGAGCCGGAGCCGCGCGACGAGGAGTGGGTCCTCCTTCTCTCCCACGTTGAAAGAGGTTTCTCTATGCCACCCCACCCGTTCTTTAGAGGGTTACGGCAAAGATATAACATTGCCCAATATGTCGACTGGCCTTCCCCCCTATACACCTGACCGTTCGCTATCCCCAAGTCTCTAAGGACCGAATAGGAACATGTCCAAATGGGAATCTTGGTTGAGGCTGTGGTGCAGTTGATCCGGGTTGGGGTGACTGGCATGGATCTGTTGGAGACGTTTCTCAGTCGACATATTCAGCCGCTCCAAGCAAGAGACCACACCATGTGGCACTACGCGGGCCCTAAGGACTCGACCAGGGCGCACCCAGAAGAGGTTCCACAAAAACACGTCGAGCAGTGTCTTCGCAGCATCACTAGAGCATGCGACGGCCCTTTGGGAGCCAAGAGGATCCAACCTTACTTGGCCGAAAACCCGCCGAAGAACCTAGCGAGTTGCGCGGTGTTGATTGATGTTCTTGTACTGTTGAGTGATAGATTGACTTATGAACTGGCTTCTTTACTTGAATCATGTAGGAGTGGATGCACATACACTCGCCCATTCCCAACGGGAACCATGTTGAAGATGGCGTAGTGAGAGAGGGTGGTAGCATGGACGGCGACGATCCCTTTGACTCTGAGGATGAATACGAGGACTCCGGCGAAGAGAAAGAAGTCGAGTCACCTCCCCGACGCGAAGGCTGCACCAAGTCCCGCCAGGATCCGGCAGCTGTTGAGGACAGGGCTCCGGGCCCCAGTGAGAAGAACCCGAAGCGGAGTCACCCTTCAACCATTGAGTCGAGTGAGAGGCTGGCCAAGCAGCCCAAGAAAGTCACGGCCGAACCTCGCAAGGCTCTGCCTTGCATCAGGATGGCTGTACCTGTCATCTCCACGTAAGTATTTATTTTCGAATTCTTTCTGTAGACTGTAACCTTGAGTTGTAGCTAACCGAGTGTTTTTCGATCCGTCAGAGCTGCTACGTTTGTAACCTCGCCTCATCGAGACAGAGGGGAGGCGATGGACATTGACACTACTGATGCTGCCTATCACAACCCTAGCAAGTGTCCTAGGTTAGCATTGTGATTGCATCATCATCATCATCATTGCATCAATGTGAAATGGGGAGAAAGAAAAGAAACCCCAAGCACTTAATGAATTAAAGACATTCAAGATAAATGAAATTTCAACAAATCCAAAATGCCCATCAAAAATGTTCCCTATGTCTGATAATTGAGGGCATGGATATACCAGGGATCATTCTAATTATTTGAACATTTCAAATAATTTAAATTAAAGATTTAAGCCTCTAAAATTGATAAATAAAAACATTATCATTACTACTATTTTCAAATTAACCTGAAACTTTTTATACAAGTTTAGAATATTCAAACTTGAATATACAACAATTTTGGAATATTTGAAAGGTTATTTGGACCTGCAATAAAATAAACAAATGTTAGAACAGAAAACAAAAAACAAAAATAAAAGGAAAGGGAAGAAGTGTACCTGGTCAAGTGGGAGGCCCAGCCCAGCCCACTAGGGGTGGGGAGGTCATCTCCCACCTCGCGCCAGTAGGCATCGAGGTGGCGATCGAGCGCTCGCCGGCCTGCACCTCCTGCTTGCCACGGAGCAGGCTGCTCCCCTGCTTCCCCTATGCCTTGAAGAGGTGAGAGCCCTCTCTCCCGAGATCATTCCTCCCCCTCCCTTCCTATTGTCTCTCTCTCTCTTGTTCCGCTGCCGAGAGCCGCCATCACCGGCCGCCGATTCGTCGTCGTCGCTGCCTCCCCGAGCCCGCTGACCAGCTCCCCGGAAGCGTCGTGAGCTCCTATTCCTCCTCCCCTTGCTTCCCCTCTCTCTAGCACTCCCTAGCTAGCCCGGCCGCCGGACCCAAAGACCTCCCGCCACCGTGATCGGTCGTCGCTGTGCGTGCAGTCCCCCGAGCTCACGTGCGAGTGCATGATTAAACTCCTGGAGTTCCCAGGAGCTCGTAGAGCCAATTATCGAGTCGTCCCATGCCCTGTATCGTGTTTTGGTCCGAGCCCGAGCTCTGGCCGCCGCCACGAGCTCGTTTCCGGCGAGCTCCGGCGACCCTTAGCCTCCTGTGGCCTCCGTTGGATGCGGTCGTGCACGGGCTACGCGCCAGTGGTCTCAGCTCGTTGAATGAGCGCCTGTGGGCAAAACCCGATGGTCGCCACCGTCTCTGTTGGTCACCGGCGACGAGCCGTCGACCAACTCCGGCGGGTTTGACCCCCGTGGGCCCTGGCTTGACTTTGTGAGTCAATGATAGGTGGGCCCCGTCCCTGATTAGTTTTAGGATAATTAGAATTAATTTTAATCGGTTTATTAACTAAATGTAACACTGACAGTGGGCCCTACTAGGTTAATTAGACATGATAATTAGTTTAATTAAAACTGATTAGTATTGAGTCGATGACAGATGGGCCCCACCGGTCAGATTTGACTTGGAACGGGTCTGTTGACCAGCTGACGTCAGGATGACGTCAGTCTGATTTCATAATACCATTTTCCTATTTAAAAATAATTCCAGAAATTATTTAAAACTTTGAAAAATCATATAAATTAATCTGTAAGTCAGATGAAAATAATTTATATATGAAAATTTATCAGAAAAATCCAATGAATCCAATGGTGCTATTCTCATGCATGCTAGAGCAACATAAATAGGTGAACATGGACAATTATCATTAGGTTAATATATGGAATTTGAAATGAGAACAACTTTGAACCTATATTCAAATCTATTTTAAATTGACATGATCACTAGTTACATTAGCTCACCCATGCATATTACTATGCCATGATCATGCATCATATTGTTGCATTTGCTTGTATTGAATGCTTTTATCTGTGTTGTGGTAGGCCGTAATCCAGAAGATACCACCCCGTATTTCGACGAAGGAGAGAACTCCTCCGCAGCTCAGCAAGGCAAGCAACCCCATTGATCATTCCGATAACATCCCACTCTCTCGCTCCTGCTCTTGTTATTGCATTAGGACAAACGATCACATGTCAGTCATACACGATAGATGATCCTATTCCTATGCATGACCTGACCTTGTCACAGTAAATAGTTAAACCTTGCAACCTAGCATACCTGGTAGATGCTTGTGCCATGATGTGCTTAGCTTACTTTCATGCCATGCTGCTATGCTTAGAGTTGTGTTAGGTCTGTTTCATCTGGGTGATGAACTGAGTGAAACAGTGTTGACCGATGTGATGAGCTCATAATGAATACGATTTGGTAAAGGTAGCGATGAGAGACTATGTAGGAGTACATAGTGGGTAGTCTCATTGGGACCGTTCTTAGGAACTGGGTTCCATGTTTGTGATCCAAGACTAGTTCCTACCACACATTGGGTTCCGGTAACTCGACCCCTCTCGACTTATCAGTCGCTTAGTCCTTAGTCCAGGAGTTGCAAGTAGTTTCTGGTGTTTATAGCATGCTGGAGGCCGTGCGTAGCGCTGACCCTCGGGGTGGGTTATGACGCGGTAGGTAGTGGCATAGTGTACCAAGGGTCACCCGAATGGTGGGCTTGGGAACCCTACGCACATCGTTTGGGACCGTAGCGGAAACTTCGGCCGGACTTCCGTGCGGGTTCAGTCGCAAATAGGCGATAGCCTGGACTAGAGGTCTTATGTGATTGACGGTCGTGGTCGACTCCCTCGCTGGGCATCCGCTTGAAGGTTGCCGAGGTGCATGGTTTATGACACACAGCGATAGGTGGCGAGAGCATGTGTGAAGAAGTACACCCCTGGAGGGTATGAAACTATTTGAATAGCCGCGTCCTCGGATATGGACTACTTGGAGAACTTATGCTGTTCATAGATAATCAAATGGATACTTCTAAAAATATCAAGACGAGTGTGAGTACCGTGGATGGCACTCTTCCGGAAGGGGAAGGTGAATCCATGGTGGTGTATTGTGATGGAGATAGTGAACTCGTGTGCGATAACTAAAATTGTAACAAAGAGTTTAAAACTGAGTAGTGTAGGATAGCCATGAGTCAAGCTGGCATTTCTGCATGATCTCCACCACCCCCTTGTTGATACATGAGCATAAATAGACTAGGTCTGTTTTAAAGACTTGCTGAGTACAATTGTACTCATCCTTGCTTAATAAATGTTGTAGAAGAGAACCAGGACCCATCAGGTGGGTTCTATCTAGCCGTTGACGATGCCAAATAGCTGGTGTCCCAGCTACGATCTTGCCCATGTGGTGGGCTGTAGATAGTCAGGCCGTGTGCCTCTTTTCTATTTAAGCCATCTGTACTCACACAACTTAAGTTTCCGCTGGCTTGTATGACTTTGTTTGTATGACATGATTGTTGGGTCATGTGACCCCTATCTGTAAGAACATATTATACAAGGCTCGTCTGAGCCTCTTAAATAAAAGTCATGTTGTTGTATGGTTATGTTGTGATGCCATAGTTGTATCTATGCATATCGGGCATGTCGTGCGTACGTGTGACGTGCAACGGTATTTATGGGATCCGACACCTAGTCGTGTGCCTTTAGTACTACTCTTTACGGGAAACTGCCTCTTTGTGCTTCCACCGAGCCATGGTAGCTTGCTACTGCTCCGGACACATTGATTGACCGGCATGTATCCTTCTTTGCTGCTGTGTCTGTTCCTTCAGGGAAATGACTCGCAGTGTAATGGATTCCCTGTAGCCTGCTATGACTCGTCTACGTGCAGTGATGACATTCGTGTCTCGCGATGTAATGGAGTCCTTGTAGCTTGCTATGACTCGTCTACACATGCTTGAGGCTGACACCTGCATTGCTGGGTTATGTATGCCTGTTTCCGTACGGATGTGCCACTTGGGTTCTATGACTAGTCATGTCAGCCCGGGTTCTTTGTTGTGTGATTGCCAGCGACATGTTCACATACGTGAGCCAAAAGACGCAAACGGTCCCGGCCAAGGTAAGGCTGCAGCCGTGGAGTATCGTGCGTGAGGCCGCAAAGTGATGTGGCTTGTTACAGTAGGAATCATATGACTTAGGATCGGGGTCCCGACACTGCCACTTCTCATAGAGGTTAATAAGTTCTTTATTCATCCGAATGGGATTCGTCACTTGCAAAGTTAACACTGTCGGTTGATGTTGCAGAGATCATCCAGATGGAAGACGACGAGGAACATCTCGACACTTCGCGCACCCGCACCCGAAG
This sequence comes from Hordeum marinum, assembly GCA_022496015.1. Lineage (NCBI taxonomy): Eukaryota > Viridiplantae > Streptophyta > Magnoliopsida > Poales > Poaceae > Hordeum > Hordeum marinum. Next base: position 233,116,056 of record CM039675.1, read on the forward strand.
AGCTTCATCAGGGCAGACGCTTCAGCGTTTGACTGTAGAGTCCTCCCAGGGGATAGGTAACTGGACACAAATCAGAGCTGAAACAACCGCACCTCTATCGAATGCCCCTCCAACTGTCTCAACCATCATGACATTGACTCCAACCGGACCTGCTCACACTGCACATGCTGCCCCAGCTAATACGCCGATCCCGCCTATGATGGCTTTCTCTCTGCATCACATCCCGGAAGATCATACCGGAGCTGCGAAGGTGGCTATGATCCAGGCAAAGCAGATAATGCTGCGAACCAAGGAGGTCTATGAGGCCAGCAAGCTGGCTTACGATGTCAGCGCAGCCCTCCGCACCAATGTTCGAGTAAGTTCGATTGTAAGTGCATTTCTGATTGAATTCCTGTCTTTTTTTGAGTGTAGACCCACTGGGTGCTTATTGTCCACTCGTAGGATGTTTGAAATTTCTCCACTCGAATAGGTCGGGTCGTAATCAAGTAGGATTGGGTCTATAGTACGCGTGGTACTGGAGTCACTCGACATGTCAAGTGCATTTTTTTTCTGACGAGTTACTCGACGGATCGAGAGTTAACCTTCTCAGTGGGGGCACTCTGAGTGCACCCACTAGGTGTAGTCCCCGAGACCACTGTCGAGTGCTCGCATCGACATGGGTCTTAGAGGTTATTGTATACGGGATACATTTTGCCTTGGATCACACCACTCCAAAACTACCTTGTAGATTTCATGGATTTTATTGACAAACCATGATATGACGCTGCATAAGGATAGACTGCACTTCTCAGAGTGATGGATATTCCAGTGATGGATGTTTTTGCCACTCGACTGATCAAGAATTGGCAGATCCAGTGGGGGCACGCTAAGTGCACCCACTTGGTGTAGTCCCCAAGACCGCTGTCGAGTGCTTGCACCAACAGGGGTCTTAGAGTTTATTGTATACAGGATACATTTTGCCTTGGATCACACCACTCCGAAGCTACCTTGTAGGTTTCATGGATATTATTGACAAACCATGATATGACGCTACATAAGGATAGATTGGACTTCATAGAGCAGGGAGGCGCGTCACTCGACGGGTCGAGTGACGGGTGGATGTTCTGACAGGGCTGACCTTGTCGAACGTTTTAATAACCAGTGGGGGCATGCTAAATGCACCCACTAGGTGTAGTCCCCGAGGGTACTGTTAATCGCAGACGATAAGCAGTAGTCTTGAAAACTTGTTGTACGCGGAGTACTGGAGTCACTCGACATGTCGAGTGCATTTCTTTTCTGACGAGTTACTTGACAGGTCGAGTGTTAACCATCTTAGTGGGGGCACTCTAAGTGCACCCACTGGGTGTAGTCCCCGAGACCGCTTTCGAGTGCTTGCACTAGCAGGGGTCTTAATAGAGACCGCTTTGAATTTGTTTACGGCGTGCGGAGCGCCAGGGCCACTCGACATGTCGAGTGGAATTTTTGCTTGAATTCTTCTTCCCTTGGATATGAGCTTCATGGGTATCATAGGTCAACCAATATATGACGATGTTCCAAGGTTGTAAGACAGTCATTCGACGGTGTTCATAGACCAGTCGACTGTCCTTAGCATTACTTGTCGATTGAATCTCTTTCTTTTGTTGGTTTTAGAGGGCTTGTGAACTTGGGACACAGTACAAGGATCTGGAGGATGAAAGGAACCAGCTGGATGTGGATCTAGAAGCCTCCAACAATGCTCTGGAGCGAGCGCGTGCTGAGCGAAAATCTCTGGGAGGTACTTACTGTTGACTTTCTGCATTCCCATCTTCACTTTTCATGTTTTGAACCCAGTGCTCTCACTCGAACAGACGTGCGCAATGAAAACCGTTGACTCCAAGCGCGACTCAACAATGTTGTTTCTTTAGATTCCATGAAGAAGGTACTGGAGGAGAAGGACAAAACACTCGCCGACGCCCAACGGGTGGCCAGGGACAAGACCGAAGCTACAGATCGGAAGCTGGCGGCCGCCAAGAAGCTGGAAGAGGTGAACACGAAGCTAAAGCAGGAGCGCGTGGACCTCGTCGCCGAGCAGCTGAACAAAAGGAGCAACGGCCTGGAGAAGCACTTGAGCGAATTCTCGAGGAAGATGTATATCGTGCTCGACAGTGAGTGTTTCTTGTCGACTGAAATTTGTAAAATCTTTGAAGGTCATATCTCACCGATTCCCCTCTCATTCCAACTCTTCAACAGAATTCTGTCAAGACTTCGAGAAGGAGACAGAGGAGGTTGAGCCCAATCTGGATCCCACTAAGTCACCTGTCGAAGACGCAGTGGCTATGAACATGCTCATACTCAACTTCCGGCTGCAGGGCGTCCAGTCGTATATTATCCGACTGAAGTCTGCACTGGAGAAAATTGACAAGGAGCTATGGCCTGAGGACACCCTTCAACTCAACCTCAACTCGATGATGGATCGCCTGAACGAACTTCCAAGTCAAGTGTAGACCTGGAAGAAATTTGCTGCTCACTGTGGGGCTGACGTGGCATTATCACTCGTCGGGGTCCATTGCAAGGACGTGAGGGAAGAGAAGCTGAAGGAGCTCTAGGTGGTTAACACGAAGAAACTCCAGTTTGAGGATTTCATGGGAACCTTCATTGAAGCAGCCACCAGAATCGCTGACCGTATCGACTTGGACACTTATGTCGAGCCAGCCAGCCCGTCAGATGCTTAAAAAACTTGGTCTTTGGAAGAAAAACTTTTATTCGCCTTGGTATATTGAATGGAATTGTATCACTTAAAACTTCATTCAAGCCTTAGGCCTGAGCACATTTGCTTCTTTACGAAACATTTATCCGTGATTTGACCTTTGGATTTTATTCGTATTTGTCTTTCAATCATCTGTTCTACTGAGTTTGTTTTTAGGCTTAGGTGAAAACATGTTTGTAGCTAAGACCCCGAGTGTGAGGGATGCTCACCACTCGACAGGGTTTTTAACTTAGGCGAAGCGTGTTCATAGCTAAGCCCCCGAGTGTGAGGATTGCTCATCACTCGGAGTAGTTTAGAACTTAGGCGAATGTCGATTAACAGCTAAGTTGTCGAGTGAATGGACTGCTATCCACCCGACAAGGTTTTTAACTTAGGCGAAGAGTGTTCGCAGCTAAGCCCCCGAGTGTGAGGATTGCTTGTCACTCGGAGTATTTTAGAACTTAGGCAAAACATGTTTGCGGCTTAGCCCCCGAGTGTCAGGATTGCTCATCACTCGGAGTAGTTTAGAACTTAGCGGAATGTCGATTTGCTGCTAAGGGCCCGAGTGTGAGGATTGCTCATCACTCGGAGTATATTTGAACATAAGCAAAGACAGATTCACAAATAGGCCATCGAGTGAATGGACTGCTATCCACCCGACAGGGTTTTTAACTTAGGCGAAAGCATATTCGTAGCTAAGCCTCCTAGAGTGAGGATTGCTCATCACTCAGCGTATATTTGAACCTAAGCGAAGACGGATTCGCAAATAGTCCGTCGAGTGAATGGACTGCTATCCACCCGACAGGGTTTTTAACTTAGGCGAAAGCATGTTCACAGCTAAGCCCCCGAGTGTGAGGATTTCTCATCACTCGGAGTATTCCCAAGAATGTAGCTGTACGATTGGAACCGACAACATATAGATTGCAGAAATGTGAATTGCATTGATGAAGTATTCTTATTACATCGGAGGATCCTTCTGTCTCAAGTATAAAGACGCCAGAGCAAATCTGCATTCCAGGCTCGTGGCTCGTCCATCCGCTTCATGAGATTGTACAGATGATAGGCTCTATTGTTTCACTCGATGACGAAAGGACCTTCCCATGCAGGAGCAAGCTTGTGAGGTCTGTGTTGATTCACTCGAAGCACCAGTTCTCCCTCATGAAACGACCGACTCTTGACTTTCTTCGCATGGAAGCGCCGCAGGTCCTGTTGATAGGCAGTAGTCTAGATCAGAGCCATCTCTTGTTCCTCCTCCAAAAGATCTACACCATCCTATCTGGTCTGTTCAGCTTCAGCCTCAAAATACAGCTCCACTTATGGAGAACTGTGGAACAAGTCACTCGGCAAAACGGCTTTAGCACCATAGATCAGGAAGAAAGGAGTTCGTCAAGTTGACTGATTTGGATTAGTTCTCAGGCCCCATAACACAGATGGCAGCTCAGTTACCCAGGCACCAGCGGCATGATCCAGGTCGTGCATGAGACGAGGCTTAAGACCTTGCAAGATCAGGCCATTGGATCGCTCGACTTGCCCATTGGTTTGTGGGTGAGCGATAGATGCATAATCTACTCGAGTGCCCTGGGAGTTGCAGAAGTTCCTGAATTCTTCCGAGTCAAAATTAATGCCGTTGTCTGTGATGATGCTCTGCGGAATGTCGTATCGATAAATTATCTCCCTCATGAATGTGACCGTCATGCGGGAGTTCTGCTTTTTGATTGGCTTGGATTCTATCCACTTGGTGAATTTGTCGACTACTACCAGTAAGTGAGTGAATCCTCCTTTTTCGGGTCGAAAGGGGTCAACCATGTCGAGTCCCCAAACAGCAAACGGCCAGGCAAGAGGAATTGTCTTCAGGGTAGATGCCGGCTTGTGTGACAAGTTTGCATAGAACTGGCAACCATCACAATGATCAACGATGTCTTTAGCCATCTCATTGGCACGTGGCCAGTAAAACCCAGCTCAGTATGCTTTAGCAACAGTCGTCCTTGAAGACGCATGGTGCCCGCAAGTTCCCGAGTGAATCTCGTCTAGAATCATTCGACCTTCCTCGAGGGAAATGCAGCGTTGTGTGACACCAGTCGCACTCTCTCCGAACAGCTGATCTCCCATCACAGTGAAAGCCTTGGACCTACGCACAATCTGTCGAGCCTCTGTTTCATCTTCAGGGAGCTCTTGTCTGAGGATATAGGCAATGTAAGGCACAGTCCAATCGGGAGTGATAACCAAAATCTCCACGACCAGGTCAATCACTGCAGGGACATCGACTTCTGTCGGGTCAGTGGAACTCAAAGCTTGTGGGGGCTCTTCGGTGAAAGGATCTTCTTGAACCGAAGGAGTGTGCAAGTGCTCCAAGAACACACCACTAGGGATAGGTCGTTTAGTGGAACCAATCTTGGATAGTTCATCGACCACTTGATTTTTCAGTCGGGGAACATGATGAAGTTCCAGGCCTTCAAATTTCTTCTCCAACTTTCGGACTGCATTGCAATATCCAGCCATAGCGGGGTTTCGAACATCCCACTCTTTCATCACTTGATTCATCACCAGATCTGAGTCGCCATAAACCATCAAGCGCTTGACAACGAGTGAGATAGCCATGCACAACCCATACAAAAGTGCCTCATACTCTGCCTCATTGTTGGAGGAATCGAAATGAATTTGCAAGACATAACTGAGCTTGTCGCCCCTGGGTGATATCACGACAACACCAGCACCGGACCCATTCAATATTTTGTAGCCATCAAAGAACGTTGTCCAATGGCCGAGTGAACTTGGATAGGATGTTGCTGTTCAATCCACTCGACTATGAAATCTTCCAATTCTTGGGACTATATTGCTTTTTTGGCTTCGAATCTGATGTCAAAGTATCCAAGCTCGATTGCCCATTTAGCCACTCGACCTGATGCATCTCGATTATTGAAAATTTTGGACAAAGGAGCATCACTGACGACTGAAATCGAGTTGTCTTGGAAATAATGCGCCACCTTCTTCGGTGATAGGTAAATACCATAAACCAGCTTCTGATAGTTTGGATATCTTTGCTTTGAGGGGGCCAATACTTCCAAGACATAATAAACTGGCCGCTGGACTTTATAAGCTTTACCCTCCTCTTCCCACTCGACAGTTAGTACTGTACTGACGACCTGATTTGTGGCCACGATATACAGGAGCAAGGGCTCTTTCCTGGCAGGAGCGGCAAGCACTGGCTGGGTGGAAGCAGGGCTTTGAGCTCAACAAACACTGCTTCGGCTTCGGGACTCCAGTCAAAAGTGTCGGACTTCTTCATCAATTGATATCAGGGCAGAGCCTTCTCACCAAGATGAGAAATGAATCGACTCAATGCTGCCAAGCAACCTGTGAGCTTCTGAACATCGTGCACTCACACGGGAGTCTTCATACGGGTAATGGCGCTGATTTTCTCAGGGTTGACATCAATTCCTCCCTCGGAAACGAGAAAAGCGAGTAACTTGCCACCAGGGATGCCAAAAGTACATTTGGCCGGATTCAGCTTTATGTCGAATCACGATAGATTGGCGAATGTCTCGGCCAAGTCAGCTAGCAGGTCGGAACCTTTGCGGGGCTTGACCACTATATCGTCCATGTACACCTCGACATTCCGACGGATATGGTTGAGTAAACACTTCTGAATCATGTGCATAAAAGTAGCGTCGGCATTCTTGAGACCAAAATACATAGTGATGTAACAAAAACACCCGAATGGGGTGATGAAGGGTGTCTTTATTTTGTCTGGGCCATATAGATGGATCTGATGGTACCCAGAGTAAGCATCCAAAAATGATAAACGCTCACACCCCGCGGTCGAGTCAACAATTTGATCTATGTGGGGGAGTGGAAATGATCTTTTGGGCACACCTTGTTGAGATGTTTGAAGTCAATGCACATGCGCAACGACTTATCTTTCTTTGGCACCATCAGAACATTCAAGATCCACTCGGAGTGGTAAATCTCCCGAGTGAACTTGGCTTGCAAGAGACCGGCCACTTCTTCTTTGATTGCCTTGCGCTTCTCCGCCGGTGAGCGACGCAAATGCCCCTGACGGGTTTGGCCTTCAGATCCACTCGCAGACGGTGCTAAGCCAGCTCCCTGGGAATCCCCGACATGTAAGCAGGCTTCCATGCGAAGATATCCAAGTTCTCACGGAGGAACTGGATGAGCTCGACTTCCTATTTGCTGTCAAGTGTTGATGAGATATTCGTTGAGGCAGCAGTAGGATCCGTCGGATAGATGTGTACCTTCTTTCACTTCCCCTGCCGATTGAAATACCGACTTGGAAGCCAGCTTCTTTACGCGGAGCAAATCAGTAGGGTCGGCGTTTTTTTTGTACTCCTCCAACTCAACCATGGCCATCTGGTGATCGGCGATCTTGGAGCCTTGCTGGAGGCATTCCTCAGCCCGCTGTCGATTGCTTGTGACCGTGATCACGCCCTTAGGGCCTGGCATCTTCAACTTGAGATACACGTAACATGGTCGGGCCATGAAACATGCATACGTGGGTCGACCCAGAATGGTGTGGTAAGCACTCTTGAAATCCACGACTTCAAATGTCAACTTTTCTTTTTGGAAATTTCTGTCATTCCCGAATGTCATATCCAATGCTATTTGGCCGAGTGACTTGGCCTTCTTTCCTGGGATGACCCCATGAAACTGAATATTGCTTTCACTCAGATGGGACATCGGAATGCCCATCCCTTTCAGGGTGTCCGCATAGAGAATGTTCTGGCCGCTGCCGCCGTCCATGAGGACCTTTCTAAGTCGAGTCCCCCCACCGGATCAACTACCAGAGCCTATCGACTAGGAGTGGCCACATGAGCAGGATGGACTGTCTGGTCGAATGTGATAGCATATTGGGACCACTTGAGGTAGGTGGGAGTATCCGGTACAGCCATGTTGATTTCTCTGTTGATGACTTTCAGACGGCTCTTGCTCTCGACATCAGCAAAGATCACCAGTGTAGCAGTGACATCTGGGAATGTTTCTTTACCTTCATCTTCATCTCCCTTCTTAGGAGTTTTATCACTTGGCGGGCCCCCCTTGAATTGCTGGATAAGGGTCCAAAACTATCGAGTGGTATGCTTAGGCAAAATCAGATTACCTTCCGCATCTTTCCTCGTGTGAATTACACACGACTAATCCATGATATCAGTTCCTGACTGATTTTCTCCTTTCTTGGGGGCATACTGTGCTTTAGCTTTGCTCTTGTTCCTTGACTGAGTCGCCAGTTCTGCTGCTTCTGCTTGAACCAGATCTTTAGCTTTTCGCTTCTGTTTCCGATTATTACTGCCACTAGCCTCATTGACGACTGTCTTTCCTTTGCCGCTATGGGGGCGGTCTTCTTCCTCGCCATTGGAGTACCGAGAAGCGATTTCCATCATCTTGCCGAGTGAAATATCACCCGTTCGCCCAAACTTCAGATATAGCTCTCTTTATGTCACACCGACCTTGAACGCACAAACAACCTGGTGTTCCGACACATTCTCCATTGTATGATGCAGAGTGGACCATCGCTGAATATAATCTCTCAAAGTTTCATTGGGCTTCTGGACATAGTGTTGTAAGTCGACCAGACCTGTCGGACACTTGAAGGTGCCCTCAAAGGGTCGGACAAACACTCGGGTAAGATCCTCCCAGCAATGTATACTGGAAGGATCCAAACGATTCAGCCAAGCTCGAGCTGGACCATCTAACATCAAGGACAGGTGCTTCATTGAAACATTGTCATTTCCACCACCAATTTGCACAGCCACTCGGTAATCATCTAACCAAGTCTCTGGCCTTGTTTCGCCAGTAAAATTCTCGATCCCCGCTACCGACCTGAAGTTTGGGGGAATATCTGCAGAGCGTATGGCTCTGCTGAAACACTCAGGACCAGAAACCACAGCTGAGCTACCACTCAGAAAATCTCTGTCGTGTCCTTCCCTATGGGCTCTGCCCCTATCAATCCGCTTCTGAACGAGGAGCTCACGGGCGTCAAAGCCCGCATTCTGCTCATCACTGAAGGAGCGCCTGTCGTCCTAGCGCCGGGGCGCGTACGGAGCAGTTCGTGGAGTGGGCACTCGATGGTGGTCTTCGCGGTGAAACTGATCTCTGACCTGCTCTTCACGGAAACCTCCGCCCCGACAGCGCAAGGGCGATCCAGGGCTCTATGCCGACTGAACGGTCTCTGCCCTTGGTGAATTGCTATGTATCCAGTTGCGGGACTGAGAAACTACTGAATTCTGACGTTGCGCTGCATCTAACAGTGCTATGATCTGCATCAACCCTCTTCTAGCCTCTGACCGGGATGGCTGAATGGAATCTGCTATCCTAGCAGCAGCAACAACATTTAACACAGGAGTTCGATATACCTCAACGTCGTCGTGAGATCCAGTCAGAAACAGCTGCCCCTGACGTCGACTGGGGCATGGCGGGCGCTGGCGGGCGCGCTCGTCAAGTTCTACTTGGAGCTCCTCCAGACGAATGCGCGCGGCCTCCAAACCTTGAGCCTCGGCAGTCGCGCCAATGATGGGAGTATGAAGAACCTCCTCTTCGTGGCGAGGCTTCTCATTCGACGGACCGCCAACCTCGTGCCTGCAACGGCCAATGCCAATTGGCGAACTCTGATGAGAGCCCGCCATCAAGACCTCTACTGCGGGATCACAACTTTCGCACTCGGAAGGCACGTTAGACGGATCGGAATCCAATTCGAACATGCCATGAAGGGACTCGGTAGGCTCGAGTGCTGCAATCTGCGGAGAAGTTTGACGCGCCACTGCATGTTTGACCCAGTGCTGAAGTTGTGAGCGGCCGGACCGCTTGCGACCGCGAACAACGAGGGGAGCCGACGTGTAAGGAGTCGAAGGCTGACGTAGCAACACACCATAGGAACTCGCACGGAAGTGCGCGGCCCCGTGGACCGGGGCCTCCTCGACATCGAGAGGCACTTCCTGGAGCCAAGACGAATCATTAGCGATGAAGGTGAGCGCCCAAAATGGATCTCGTGACCCAGAGCAAAAACACCACCGGAAGACATGTCGAAGGATGAAAAATGCAACCTTGCTGGAAGTCGCTTAGACGCCTGCCCCACGGTGGGCACCAACTATCGTGGGAACAAGCCTGACAGTAGATGGTAGGGGTATGTAAGGAGAGGGCAGAGTCCTAGCTACGGTGAGGGCACACGGATGTATGAGTTCAGGCCCCTCTCGTGGAGGTAACAACCCTATGTCTCAGTGCCCGGGAGCTTTGTCGTGTGGAATAGTGAGATTACAATGGTTGCGAACCGTTGTGCCAGAGGGGAGGGGTAGCTTATATAGAGTTTCCTGCCCCTCATAATTACCTAGCATCTAAGGGTCCGATCATGGGGTTAAAGTGTGCCGCTACTAGTAACGTACGTAATAAAAGCTATTAATGACGATTGGACTAACGTCTGCCTATTGGGCTCTTGATGGTAACTCCTGGTCTTCTAGTGTCGAGTGAGAACGAGGTCTTCCGAGTGACATGCGTCTACCGAGTGGAGGAAGGAGTCTCTGAGTGGATAGCCTGTCGAGTGACTTGAACGTCTCATGGAATCCAGCCGGAAGTTTATGCTTGATCTTCAAGTCCTCCAATGTAGTGTCCTTAGGTAGGGTATGCAAGCCTTGCCTAGGACCCTACCCTAGGTACATATTCTCGTCAACCGGTTTTCAAACTCCTCAACCTCGTGTGTTGACAAAGCACACTGAGGAAACTGAAGCCTCTAACAAGCTGGACTTTGAGCTCCCCGTGCTAGAGAAGTTAACTGCTGATGAGCTACACGCCGGTTATCTGGACCGCCTCTCCACAAGCCAGAACATGGAGCTCAAACTTGTTAATCTGATGAAGAAAAAATATGTGGTACTACTTACTTTCCTTATACCCTTATGTAGCCCCCAAAAGCCGGTTTAATATTTGTTAATGGTAAACTAGGTCTTCCAATCCATGCTTGAAGTAAAACCACTTAGCCTGTAGCCCCTACGTATCGGCTTAATATGTAAATATTGAGCCGGTACTCAGTTTTAAGTAGTTGATCAAACGTAGCCCCCCAAGTTTGGGTCAGTATAGAAATAATGGACCGAACTTCCATCTAGATTTGTACAAAGAGCCAAATGTATCCCCCAAGTGTCGGCTTATCTTTGACAAATATGAGCCGGAACTTCATTATAGATTTAGGAAACAAGGATGTAGCCCCTAAGTTTCGGCTTACTTTGATGAAGATGAGCCGTGACTTACTTGTAGTCTTGGAGAACAAATAGACATTAGCCCCCAAGTGTCGGCTGAACTTGATGAAGATGAGCCGGAACTTACCTGTAGTCTAGGAGAACAACTAGACATTAGCTCCCAAGTGTCGAGTATATTGCTTGCAGTCTGCTTGAGACTTGCGTTATATTTGCTAACTTAACCATCTGGAAATATGTTATCCTGGCGACTTACCCCTCTTTTACTTGTTGTCTGCCACAGGAAGCTTTAAGCAATGCCGAGTCTGAATTGACCGGCTTAAAGAGCAATCTGGCCTCCCAGCAAGCCGCCAGAAGTGAAGCAGAGGAAAAGTGTCGGCTTGCTGCTGAAGAGCTTACAAAAGCTAAATCTGAACTTGTTGCATTCAAAAAAGCTATTAAGGCAGAGCAAACTGCTCTGGCCAAACATGTAGACGACGCTGATGAGCGACTCATGGTCATATTAGATGAGTTACAATCCTTGAAGTGCCATATCTCGAAGATGACAGAGGCTATCTTTGGTAAGTACTAAAGACTCAATCAATCGTCTTGCTTGAAAGCATACACCGGCGGATTATAACATAAAATCCGTCTTGTGTAGGTCAAAGAAGCCGTCAACTTGGTGCTTACAGTCTATTGCAGCTGAAAGCCGTCTATACTTTGTCAGAGGAATTGTATTGTGGTACTCTCTGCACCATTATGGCTATGCTGAACAAGGAAAGCATCCCCAATTTCATGAAAGGAGTCATAGAGATGCTTTCAACTCTGCCAAAGCAAATTGAGGAACTCAAAAAGTCAGTTGCCAGGAAGGGAGACATTGTAGCAATAAGACGGGCTTTGGCCTTTGCCCCGAAGTTAACTCCCGAAGAGATGATGGATGGCTTCCCATCCAAGAAGGATGATGGCTCAGTGTTCATAGAAGCCGACTATGGTCGATGTATGAAGGCCTCCAGGGTTCTTGCATCAGTGTTAGCGGAAGAAGTGAACCTGTCAACATATCAGGCGGCTTATAATGCTGAGAACAAGCGAGTGCGCGACCCAACCTTTGAGGCTAGGGATTTAACTCCAGCACGCCGTAAGCATCTCTTTGCTCCTAACATTGGCCCGTCTCCCCTCTTTGAAGAGGCAAACTTTGAAGCTTTAACCAACTGCAACTGGGACGTGGACAATCTCCAGATCGAGGAGGTCGAAGACCTGCCGCAGGAAGACCCGCTGTCGTGGATTTATCACGGCAGATGTCCGAGTGAATGGACTTGGATTCGAGGCCATTGCTAACGGGGTGGACTCATAGGGGTTGATCGGGACGAAAGACACGGATTTACCCAGGTTCGGCCCCTCAAATCGAGGTAATAGCCTACGTCCTGCTCATGTTTGTATTGCTTGTGTATTGATTACAAGGAGCTAGAAGCTTGACCTAGTTCTCGATCACCTATCCTCTAAGTTTCCCCGGGTCTGCCTTTATATAGGAGGTCAGGACCACCGGGTCTTTACAATTATCTATTCGGGTCTTCTTGTGACTCCGAGTCTCTTTCTATCTTTCGGTCCAAGTTGTCCTTGAGGTGGCTTACACACCCGGGTCTTCTACGTCCAGGCCATCATGCGGCCCACATCTTGAGCCGTCTATCTTCCTAGGCCAATAGTCTTACGGCTCACCCATGGTCCGGCTTACAAGTCATCAATATGAACCGGAGCCTCTAAGGCGGGTCATATTGCGGGGTTATATCCCCAACATTAGGCCCCAGGTTGAATTGAGCTTGCTCACTTCATCCTTCTCTTCTGATTTTGGTGAGCCGCCTGGAAATGACCCGGCGTGATGTCATGAGATCTGCTGATGTATCACCGAATCTTTCATTAACTGTCATCCCAAGAATCAAGGCATCTGCCTCGGTCAAACATTGTCGTCGCCTAGATTTTCGTGCCTTCCTCGTTCCTTCTTTAAATATGACTCGTGCGGGTCAAAGCTTTTCATCCTCCCGCTCGTGCCTCTTCTTCTTCCTGTCGCCACCCCAGCGTCTTCGAGCTTTGCTCCGGTGTCGTCCGTATGTCGTCCCCAACTTGGCCGCTGCATCACCCTGAACATACCAGAGATTCTTCCGCCTCCACCGCGCCTTCTCATGTGAGTTCTCCTGTTTTCTAGATCACCACCGTCGTACTAGGGTTTTCACCGGGAGCTCTGCCACCCCCGCCTGCGGGTATATGTCTCTACTTTTCTTTGTGTCTCCTTTGTAATCTTGATGCTTTCTCATTTTTCCTGTTTCATTCTTTAGAAAACCCCATCCTCTGGTGACTCTTTGGCGTCGGCTCTACCACCGCCCAAGATCAATCCGCTGTAAGTATTCTTTATCATGGCATCTGGATCTCCGGCTCTTAATATGATAGTAACCTCTTCAAATGTTGTTCTTTCCATTTTGCAGTGCTCAAGCGAAGCGTCGTAAGACCAACAAGCCCTCCCCGGCCCTATCATCCAAGACCAGGAAATTGAACACCCGGAGGAGGCTTACCCGGAAGCAACTCCACTGGCTGCCTCTGCAGAGACGGCCGCTGAAGATGTCATTATGGAGAGTCCTCCCAGAGCTCCTTCCAAGCCGTCGACTCCTGCAAAAGCTCCTGCAACCCCGAACGTTGTCATCACCGGGTCAGCTCAGCAGACGCCTCCGGCTCATGTGCTGACTAAACATACCGATCCGTCAGAGGCCTCGAGGAAATTAAACTTTGATTCTTTGTACGAGAAGATGACAGCTAATGAGCTCAATGCCAGATATATGAACCGACTAAATACCAGCCGTGACTTGGAGCTTCGGCTGGTGACTTTGATGAAAACCAAATATGAGGTACCTTTCCTTCTTACCATATCCTTACTTAGCCCCCAAGAGCCGGTTTAATCTAGTTGATAGTTGAACCGGGTCTTTCTGTGACCTCTGTAGATATTGTCATGCCAAATTCACTTAGAATTGCTTTAGCTTAGTACTGTAGATAAAGTGAACCGCCAATCGTAGCCCCCAAGGGCCGTCTCAGATTTTATTTGAGTCGGGTCTTTAATGTAGATAGCTTGAAGATCTAATCGTAGCCCCCAAGGACCGAGTCAACTTTGAAAAAATTGAGTCGGATCTTCCATCAGAAGTAGTCTTTGAAGAGCCAAATTGTAGCCCCCAAGGGCAGAGTCAACTTTGAAAAAATTGAGTCAGATCTTTCATTAGGAGTAGTCTTTGAAGAGCCATAGTGTAGCCCCTAAGTTCCGGATTAACTTCGAAGGAGATGACCCGGAACTGTACTGCATACTGAAAAAGCAAATATACATTAGCCCCCAAGTGTCAAATATATTGCTTGCAATCTGTTTGAGACTTGCAGAAATTCGCTTATAGCACTCGTCCTATATTTTGGTGACTTATCCTGTATTTTGATGTGTTATAGGAAGCCTTAAACGAAGCCGGGTATCAGTTGACGGATCTGAAGGCCAACTTGGCGGCTCAGCAAGAAGCCCGAAGCATTGCTGACGAAAAGTGTCGGCTTCTTTCTGAGGAGCTGGCAATGCCACTGCTGAGGTTACCTCTTTGAAAGAAACGGCAGAATCTGAAAAGGCCGCTCTGACCAAACGGGCGGACGCCGCCGACCAGCGGCTTATAGCTGTGGCGGAGGAACTCCAAGGCCTGAAGCGGCACATAGCGAAGATGTCAGCCGCCCTATTTGGTAAGCTTCTGTTTTACTTTGTATTTTAACATTTCTATTGAAAAACTGGCGATTCATTAGCTTTATCCGGCTTATCCAGGTCCTAGGAGCCGACAATTGGCTTCTGATAGCCTTCTGCCACTGAAGGCCATCTACACATTTACGGAATAACTATACTGTGGCGCCATCTTCACGATCAAGAGTGTTCAATATAAGGAGAAGATCCCCACCGCTCTGAAAGGGGTCTTGGAACTCTTCTCCACCATGCCAAAACAGATTGAAGAACTAAAGAAATCAGCCTTTCGTCAATGTGCAGTCGTCGGATTGAGCCGGGCTCTGGCCTTTGCCCCTGAGCTGACGCCGACTGAAATGATGGATGACTATCCATCAAAGAAAGACAACGGCTCAGAATTCACAGAGGCGGACTACATCCAGTGTGTCAAGCACTCCCGCTTCTTGGCGTTTGTACTTGCAGATGAAGCCAACTTAAATGTCTACCAGGCGGCTTATGATGGTGAGGATAAGAGGATCCGCGGGCCTCTCTACGAGTGGAAATCTCTAACACCCACCCACAATAAGGAACTCTTTCCTAATGATCTCGACACGTATCCCTTTTTTGAGGAAGGGTCCTTTGCCACGCTGGCTGACTGCAACTGGGATTTGGAAACTCTCCAGATGAGGCCAGTAGAAGAGCCGGAGCAGGATGATCCGGCCGTCTGACTTTGCATTTTGTAACCTTCTGAGCGATGGCTCATGCAATGGCCCGCCGTGGGCGGTAGAAACTTGGTAATGCCTTTGCTCCTTCTGAGAGCAATTTTTGTAATAGCTTAAGGATGACTCTGCCGTTCTAAAGATAGTGCCGGCTGTATATATTTCCATCTCTTTGTGTATACTTTCCGTCTCTTCGTGGTTCAATTTGATGTGTTGCCGGCTCTCCATTGATTGATCGCTCCTTTGCATAAATATACCTTGAGCTTTTCTGATGAGGGGTGTTTGCCTTTGAAGACGTCATTCCTTCTCCAGGTGATTAGAGCCGGATAATATCTTTGAAAACTTGAATTTTGTCAACTGGAGCAACATGGCTCCGGCTCCTGTCAGATGAATCCATTAAGGAGCCGGTTGTCTTAGGATAATGTAAGCTATACCTGATGGTAAGAAGCCTCTATAGACAACTACGACTATTGATGAACCGCAAGCGGCCTAAAGCCAGCTGTATGAAGGGTAATGTAAGCTATACCTGACGGCAAGAAGCCTCCTTTTAACAGCAAATGTTGTATGCGCGAACGCCGGCTGTCGATGGGAGATGTAAGCTATACCCCAAGGCAAGAAGCCTCCATCGACAGCCGCGGCTAATAATTAGCCTGAGATGACATAAAGCCGGCCGTTTGGAAGGAGATGTAAGCTATACACGAAGGCAAGAAGCCTCTTTCAACAGCTACAGTTGATAAGCAACTGAGTTTTGGTGTAAACGCCGGTTGTTAGGGTTAGATAAGCGAACCCGTCGGTAAGAAGCCCCCTTCCACAACCGCGGTTAATAAGTAACCGAAAGTGGCATAAAGCCGGCCATTAGGGTGAGATAGGTGATACTCGTCGATAAGAAGCCCCCTTCAATGGCCGCAGTTGATAAGCAACTAGAATTTGGTGTACACATTGTTGTCTTAGGGTCATGTAAGCTATACCAAAGGTAAGAAGCCTCCATCAACAACATTGCTTCATGTAACCAAACTAGGCATAAAGCCAACTATGCAAAGGAGATGTAAGCTATACCCAAAGGCAAGAAGCCTCCTTGCGACAGTTTAATAACAGCTGGCTGTGCAAAGGAGATGTAAGCTATACCCGAAGGCAAGAAGCCTCTTTGCAACAGTGCTTAATTGGGCATAACGCCGGCTGTGCAAGGGAGATGTAAGCTATACCCGAAGGCAAGAAGCCTCCTTGCAACAGTTTAATAACAGCTGGCTTTGCAAAGGAGATGTAAGCTATACCCAAAGGCAAGAAGCCTCTTTGCAACAGTGCTTAATTGGGCATAACGCCGGCTATGCAAGGGAGATGTAAGCTATACCTGAAGGCAAGAAGCCTCCTTGCAACAACGTAAAAGCAGACTGTGCAGGGGAGATGTAAGCTATACCCGAAGGCAAAAAGCCTCCCTACAACAGTGCTTGATAGGGCATAAAGCCGGATGATAGATCAGCTGTATTGACGGTGAACAAACCACTTCAACTCAAATTTTTGAGCCGGAAAATTTCATCTTGATTGCACAAAGATATACATAAGAGCAGAGGCCCCAGTCTTTACTAACCGGCTCTGCCTCTACCCACTTAGTAAATTTATCAATCGCCACCAGAAGGTGTGTTTTCTTATCCTTAGATCTCTTGAAAGGTCCTACCATATCAAGCCCCCAGACCGCAAACGGCCAAGTGATTGGTATCATCCTCAACTCTTGAGCCGAAATGTGAGCACGCCGGCCAAACTTCTGACAACCGTCACACTTACGGACTAAGTCTTCTGCATCCTTGTGAGCCGTCAACCAGAAAAACCAATGTCGACAAGCCTTGGCCACTAAAGATTTTGACCCGGCATCATGTCCACAGTCGCTAGCATGAATTTCACTCAAGATCTGCCGGCCCTCCTCCGGTGAGACGCAGCGCTGAAAGACACCCGTCACACTACACTTATGTAACTCACCATTGATAATCGTCATAGACTTAGAATGCTAGGTGATCTTCCTGGCCAGATCCTCCTCCTGAGGCAACTCGCCGCGTGTCAGATACGCCAAATAAGGAATAGTCCAGTCTGGGATAGCATGCAGAGCCGCCACCAATTCCACCTCCAGGTCAGGAATAGCCAGATCCTCCTCAGAGGGTATCTTGACAGTCGGATGATGCAATACGTCTAGAAAAACATTAGGTGGTACCGAATTTCGTGGAGAACATAACCGTGATAAGGCATCAGCCGCCTCATTCCTGTGACGATCAATATGATCCACCTGGTACCCCTTGAAGTGACCAGCAATGACATCAACCGCCTGTCGATAAGCCGCCATCCGCGGATCCTTGGAGTCCCAAGTACCTGAAACTTGCTTGAGTGAAGCCCACGAGAACATGCTTTTGACCTGGATGGGCACGGGCAGGCCGCACACCGCTCGCAGATTGGAGATGCCGAGCCGGCTCGACGATGTTGGTGCAGATGTCCGGCCTGGGTGTAGATCCATCAACCTTTCCAATGAAAACTTGGATCCCACCAAACGGAACCAGGAATCCATACTCAACAGAATCAGCATCAAGCCCCCAGCCGGCCGCAGCGACTCTTGCTCATCCTTCCAACCACGTATCCCTCGAGCCCTGGGAGAGAGCCCTTTGAGAACTCAACACCACCAAGCGCTGGCCCCACGGTGGGCGCCAACTGTCGTGGATTTAGCACGGCAGATGTCCGGGTGAACAGACTTGGATTCGAGGCCGTCGCTAACGGTGTGGACTCAAAGGGGTTGATCGGGACGAAAGACACGGATTTACCCAGGTTCGGCCCCTCAAGTCGAGGTAATAGCCTACGTCCTACTCGTGTTTTTATTGCTTCTGTATTGATTACAAGGAGCTAGAAGCTTGACCTAGTTCTCCATCACCTATCCTCTAAGTTGCCCCGGGTCTGCCTTTATATAGCAGGTCAGGACCACCGGGTCTTTACAATTATCTATTCGGGTCTTCTTGTGACTCCGAGTCTCTTTCTATCTTTCTATCCAAGTTGTCCTTGAGGCGGCTTACACACCCGGGTCTTCTACGTTCGGGCCATCATGCGGCCCACATCTTGAGCCGTCTATCTTCCTGGGCCACCAGTCTTACGGCTCACCCATGGGCCGGCTTACAAGTCATCAATATGAACCGGAGCCTCTAAGGCGAGTCATATTGCGGGGTTATATCCCCAACACCCACCATCCAGCTAATCAACTTGATAAGGCCATGGTATAAACCTGGATTCATGACCCGCCGAATCTTGGGGCGGTGTAGAAAACTTTAAGTCTTGCTTTTTGAGCTCTTTGGAGAGCATTGTAATAGGCCTTTAGAAAAAACTTTGTCTTGCCTGAATTGTGCCATCGTGCACATAAGAAATCGCCCGGCTTCAACATATTATGTCTGCCTTGCTCTTGAACTCATATCAGATGTTAAGGCGGCTCTTCTTAGAGAAAGAACCTGTGATAGTAGAATACTTTCCGCACTGTGAGGAGGGCGGCTTAGAATAGCACAACCTAGAGATGTTGTATCTTTCTTTTTCATTTTTGAAGAACTCATGTGTCGGTTATTCTAGGTGGACTCACTACTTAAAACTCCTTATCAGTATAGGGTCTCTATGGAGATTGGCCATCAATTTATTTGAACGGTTCAGGGTCTCTAAGCCATATTAACTGACAGGAAGTGTAACATCACAAAAAGAGACACGGTAGGGCATGAGTACCCTGGTAGCCCATAAACAGCCTCTCACGTGACATAAATCCGTTGTTTTAACCTTAAATAGTATAGGGTCTTTAAAAGATTAACTGTCTAAGAGTACGATCGGGCCACATAGCGGAGAGTCAGTAGTAGATGAGAGAGTTTATCCTCGCTGTCCGTAAGCCAGCCCTCACGTGACAAGAACCGTCGGTTTAACCTTAACCAGTACAGGGTCTCTATCAAGGTTGGTCATCAATTTATTTGAACCGGCTCAGGGTCTCTAGGCGAGATTAACTGGTAAGAGTTCGGTGGGTCACATAGCGAAGCAGCATCAGCTTATGGGCAGGTTTAACCCTGGTGGCTTAAGAGCCAATCAAGAGGGTATGTAAGCTAAACCCGCTAGGTTGGAAGCCCGCTAATGACCTTGTTGACGGAGTCAACTGTTTGGCTTGAAAGCCGATCAATAGGGTCTGATAAGCTAAACCTAGTGGGTTGGAAGCCCCCTAGATGACCTGTTGACAGAGTCAACTTTTTGGCTTAAGAGCCGACCAATAGGGTCTGATAAGCTAAACCCAGCGGGTTAAAAGCCCCCTAGATGGCCTGTTGATAGAGTCAACTTTTTGGCTTAAGAGCCGATCCATGGGGTCTGATAAGCTAAACTCGGCAGGTTAGAAGCCCCCTAATTGAACTTTTTGCACAAACTGTGATATGCGAAACGGCAGAGGCTCCAGCTTGCAGGGATGCCAACTTTATTCATATATATATGATATGTACAATGATGGTGTACAATGTCAAGTCTCGATGACTCAGGTATAGTAAGGCCACAGATGAGCTATGTTCTACGGCCGGCGGGTCTCCTACCCAGAAGTGCTTGATTCATCTCGTATATCAATGAGGTAATATGACCCGTTGTTGAGATTTCTGCTGACCACGAAAGGTCCTTCCCATGGAGGGGATAACTTGTGTGCATTTGTCTGATTTTGAATCATCCACAACACTAAGTCGCCTTCTTGAAACGTTTGAGTCTTAACTCTACGGCTATGATAGCGGCGCAGGTCTTGCTGATAAATCGCCGATCAGGCCGCCGCCAGATCACGCTTTTCCTCCAAGGTATCCAACGTGTCTTGACGTGCTGTTTCATTATCTGCTTCAACGTAAGCCACCACCCGTGGAGGGTCATGACGTATATCGCTTGGTAACACGACTTTCACGCCATAAACCATGAAGAAAGGCGTATAGCCTGTTGACCTGTTGGGAGTAGTTCGGATGCTCCATAAGACGGACGACAACTCCTCTACCCAACAACTCGGAGTTCACTACAAAGGAACCATAAGCCGGGGTTTGATGCCTCGCAAGATTTCCTGGTTAGCACGCTCTGCCTGACCATTTGATTGTCGATGAGAAACCGCAGAAATGTCAAGTTGGTTATGCTCACTTTCACGGAATGCTTGCATAGCCCCCTTCGATAAGTTAGTGCCATTATCTGTGAAGATACTGTGAGGGTAACCAAAATGGTAGATCCGCTTTTTAACAAACTGAACTGCCGTAGCCGCGTCACACTTGCTGACCGGCTCAACTTCTACCCACTTGGTAAATTTGTCTACGGCCACCAAGAGGTGGGTCTTCTTGTCCTTGGATCTCTTGAAAGGCCCGACCATATCAAGCCCCCAGACTGCAATCGACCAGGTAATTGGAATCATGCGCAACTCCTGAGCCGGGACGTGAGCAGACCGGCCGAACTTCTGACATCCAACGCACCTGCGAACCAAGTTTTCTGCATCCTTATGAGCCGTTTGCCAGAAGAAGCCATGTTGAAAAGCCTTGGCCACCAGATTTTAAACCGGTGTGATGACTGGAATCGGCAGCATGAATTTCATTCAAAACTTCTTCAGGCGAGACACAACGTTGAAAGATGCCAATGATGCTGCCCTTATGTAACTCACCATTGATGATTGTCATAGACTTAGACCGCCTGATGATCTGCCTCGCCAGGTTTTCCTCCTCGGGTAACCCGCCGCGAGTCAAATACGCCAAATAAGGCATAGTCCAGTCAGGAATAGCATGTATAGCCGCCACGAGCTGCCCCTCTAGGTCAGGTATAGCCAAGTCTTCCTGTGAAGGTAACTTAACTGACGGGTGACGTAGCACATCTAAGAAAACATTAGGCAGCACCGGCTTATGCTAAGAGCCCAGTCTTGAGAGTGCGTCAGCCACCTCGTTCTTGCGATGATTAACATGATCCACTTGATAACCCTTGAAATGACGAGCAATGACATACACCGCTTGACGATAAGCCGCCATCCGCGGGTCCTTGGAATCCCAAGTGCCTGAAACTTGCTAGGTCACGAGGTCTAAGTCGCCGAGACACCTGACCCGGCTTAGGTTCATCTCTTTCGCCACCTGGAGGCCATGAAGCAGAGGTTCGTACTCAGCTGCATTGTTAGTACAAGGAAACATCAACCTTAACACGTAACAAAATTTGTCACCTTTGGGGGAAGTTAAGACAACCCCTGCCTCTGATCCTTCCACTTGTCTGGATCCATCAAAGTGGAATGTCCAATATGTGTTATCCAGCTTTTCCTTGGGCGCCTGACACTCCTTCCAGTCATTTATGAAATCCACTAAGGCTTGAGAGTTGACCGCCATGTGAGGCACGTATTTCAAATTAAGAGTTCCAAGCTCGAATGCCCACTTAGCAATCCTACCAGTGGCTTCTCTGTTTTGAATGATGTCTCCCAATGGGGCAGAGATAATCACCGTGATCTGGTGCCCCAGGAAGTAATGCTTCAGCTTATGATTGGCCATGAACACCCCATATACCAGCTTCTGCCAATGTGGATACCTTTGCTTGGACTCTGTCAAGACTTCACTAATGTAATAAACCGGCCTCTGAACCGGATATTCCTTCCCTGCCTCCTTACACTCAATGACGATCGCGGTGCTGACTACCCTGTTATTAGCCGCCACATATAAGAGCAAAGGTTCTTTCTTAGTCGGAGCCGCTAAGACTGGCGTCTCAATGAGCTGTCTCTTACGTGCTTCGAACGCCTCACCCACCGCCGTACTCCAGACAAAATTGTCTATCTTCTTCATCATCTGGTACAAAGGGATGACCTTCTCACCAAGGAGGCTTATGAACCGGCTTAACGCAGTGATCCGCCCCGTCAGGCGCTGAACATCATTAATGCACGCCAGCCCAGACAGGGAAGTGATAGCCTTGATTTTGTCTGGATTAGCCTCAATGCCATGCTCAGAGACTAGAAATCCCAAGAGCTTTCCCATAGGAATGCCAAAAACACACTTAGCCGGGTTAAGCATCATCTTGTAGACCCGTAAGTTGTCAAAGGTCTCCTTCAGGTCGTCAAGCAGAGTCTCCTTCTTCCATGATTTGATCACAATATCATCCACATATGCATGTACGTTGCGCCCAATTTGATTGTGAAGACAATTTTGTACACAACGCTGGTAAGCCGCCCGTGCACTCTTGAGGCCAAAAGGCATGGACACATAGGAGAAAGCACAAAAAGGCATGATGAAAGCCGTCTTCTCTTGGTCCTTGACTGCCATCTTGATCTTATGATAACCAGAATAAGCATCCAGGAAGCATAAACTCTCACAACCCGCCGTTGCATCGATGATCTGGTCAATACGGGGGAGAGCAAACAGATCAGCCGGACATGCCTTGTTAAGATCCGTGTAATCCACACACGTACACCACGTGTCGTTCTTCTTAAGCACTAGCACCGGGTTAACAAGCCACTCTGGGTGAAACACTTCAATGATGAAACCCATCGCCAGGAGCCGGGTCACCTCTTCCCCAATGGCCTTGCGCCTCTCTTCATTGAACCATCGTAGGAACTGTTTGATGAGCATAAATTTCGGATCCACATTAAGGTGGTACTCAGCGAACTCTCTCGGTACACCCGACATGTCAGACGGCTTCCACACAAAGATGTCTCGATTCTCACGGATGAATTCGATGAGTGTGCTTTCCTATTTGGGATCCATATTGGCTCCAATAGTAAAGTGCTGGGTTGAATTGCCCGGAGTAAAATCCACTAGCTTGGTGTCATCCGCTGAAAACTTGAGGGGCGGCTCAGATTCTTTGGTGGGCTTTTTAAGCGAAGTCATGTCCTCCGGGTCAACATTTTCCTTATAAAACTTGAGCTCCGCTTCTGCGCAATTCGACTCTACATAAGCTGCGTCTCCTTCCTCATACTCAATAGCCGTCTCCCGATCACCATGCAATGTAATCGTCCCGTTTAAACCCGACATCTTGAGCTGTAAGTAGACATAGCAAGGCCTAGCCATGAACTTGGCGTAAGCCAGACGTCTAAATAGGGCATGATATGTACTTTTGATCTTGACCACCTCAAAACACAAGGTCTCCATCCTGTAATTGTATTCATCACCAAAGGCTACTTCCAAAGAGATATTACCCACTGGATAAGCTAACTTGCCTTGCACCACACCATGAAAGACCGTCGAGGAAGGCCTAAGGTCCTTATCAAGCAACTTCATCTGGCGGAAAGTGTCATAGTACAGAATATTAATGCTGCTGCCCCCATCCATAAGCACCTTAGTAAACACATATCCTCCCACTTGGGGGCAACTACCAAAGCCATCCGGCCCGGATCGTCAACGCGCGGCGGGTGATCCTCTCTGCTCCAAGTTATGTCATACTCGGACCACTTCAAGTATTGTGGGAGAGCCGGCATAATCGCATTAACCGCCCGCTTGCACAATTTCTGATCTCGCCTGTTAAGGCTGGATGTAAAAACATTATACTGACCCGAGCTGAGCTGCTTCTGATTACTCTGATACCCAGAATGGTTACCTTGCTGCTGATTGTTGCCACCAGATTGTTGATGATGCCCTCCTTGATTGCCCTGGCCCTGATAGCCGGATCCTGAACCGCTAGAACCTTAGCTAGCTCCTGACCCGCCTAGTCCTGAGCCGCCTAGCGGGCCACCACCGTTGTTGTTATGCTGCCGCAAGCTGTAGTCCTGAAACTTTTGCATAATGTGGCAATTCCTCCACGTGTGACACGCTGCCCTATCGTGCCGGCTGTGCTCTGGACAAGGCATATTGAGCATCTCCTCCAAATTAAAAGGAGGTTTACCTTTATTAAAGGGTTGTCTGAAGTTCCCATTGCCCTTAGCATGATTGTCCCCGACGCTGGCGGTAGCCACCAATTCTGACCCACCATCTGGATTCTTCCTCTTGGCTTGGTTGCCACTTCATGCCGCACCCTTGCCATTGTTATTCTTCTTGCCTTGATGGGGCTATTCCTCATTAGAGCCCGGGTCCTTCGTATTGTCAGAGTCGGCGTACTTTGTGAGAGCTGCCATGAGCTCCCCCATGTCCTAACATGAGCGCTTGAGCCGGCCGAGCTTCTGCTTCAGAGGCGTAAACTGACAATTCTTCTCTCGAATCAAAACTGCTTGAGCCGTCGTAATCTGCTCAGACGAGTGGATGATGGTTGAGACCCACCGAACCCAATGATGAGCCGACTCATCCTCCTGTTGCACACAATGATCCAAATCCACAATTGTCATAGGCTGCTTGCATGTTCCTTGGAATTTTTTGTTGAACTTTGCCTTTAACCCGGACCAGGAATCAATGGTGTTGGGTGGCAAGCCATTCAACCACGTGCGAGCCGTCCCTTCTAGCACCATGATAAAATATTTGGCACATACTGCATCGTTGACATCTAACATCTCCATCGTCAGCTCAAATGTTTCAATCCACGCCTCTGAAGGCAGGTCAGCAGTGTAATTTGGGACCTTGCAAGGGCCCTTGAAATCTTTTGGCAGACGCTCATTCTGCAAAGCCGGCACTAAGCACCCCATGGCCCTAGTGGTTACCCCTGCTCCTACCGAGACGGAAGGTGCAGGTTCTTGATGAGCCACCGCCGTCAGAGCCGCCGCCTGTCGCTGTGCCCTCGTTTGGTCCACCAGTGCCTGAGCATCCAGAACTGCCTGATCATCTCGTGGCGGGTCCCGGTACCAATCACTGCTAAAAACCACTGGTGACTCATACCACCGACTGAAGCTGCGGCTGGGGATGGGGGTTGAATGCACATGCTTCCGGCTGTAGGTGTACTTCTCTTGTTGGGCCATTGCCGTGTGCAGGTATCCAATAGCGTTCCGCATCTCTTTTGTGAAGGCCGCCTCGTCCGAGATAGGAATCGTACCGAGTTGGATTGCCGCTGCCACCATGTTCTCTGCCGGGTTTGAAGAGTCACCCACCGGCATTGGGAAATCCATTAGTGAGGGCTGGTTCCGTCAGGGCGATTTAGGGCGCTGCTGTCGAGCCGCCGGCCGACTCTCAGGTGCTTCTGCGGTCCGTCCCGTCCCCGGCGTGTTAAAAAGATTCCTGGCCTCGAACTGTTCCGGCAAGCGGGACTGATGCCTCATCCGCTGAACTGCCGCTGCAGATTGCTGCTTCAGCTCAAGGCGGAAAGCATTCACCCTAAGGCACTCTGCCTATGCGTCCATCTGAGCCTTCAGCACGCTGCTCCCTTGTTGGACTTCAGTCATCTGGTCCTTTAGCCTTGCGATCTCTGCGTTCCGAGCGGCTTGATTCTCTGCCGTGACCTCGGTTACCATCAGATCTGTGAGCTCATTCATCAAATCCAGGAGAACTTGAGCCGCCGGTGGGTCAGCCCTCGACCCAGCTGCCCCAGCGGCGGTACTGCTCGTGCCCGATGCTGAACTTGCCATGAAGACGGCCCCATGCATCGGCGGCCCATGGTCCTCCGACTCATGATACTCTGACTCGGTGTAAAGCTTGTCATAGCCCTCGAGCCTGCCATCGTGAAGCGGGTAGATTGATTCCGTGTCTCCGCTCGAAGATACACCCTCCGAACAGACGAGAGTTTCTTGCGAAGTGGAGCCATAGAGATCTGTGCCTTGAGTAAAACCAATGAAGACATGCTTCCTGCCCAGGTTAGCACATACGGGTTGCATGTGTCGAGCGGCTTGTGTGCGTCGAGCTGGCTCGATGATGTTGGTGTAGAAGTCTGGCCCGGGTGTAGACCCACCGAACTTGTCGATGAAGACGTGGATTCCACCAAAGGGAACTCGGAAGACGTACTCGACGGAGTCGGCCTCGGGGCCCCAGCCAGCGTCGTCGATCTAGAGCCGACCGTGGCGACTCTTGTTCATCCTGCCAACAACGTACCCCTCGATCGCTGGGAGAGAGTCCTTTGAGAACTCAACACCACCGAGCGCTAGCCCCATGGTGGGCGCCAACTATCGTGGTTTTGTCATGGCAGATGTCCGAGGACTTAGGTTCGAGGCCATCACTAAGGTGATGGACTCACAGGGGTTGGTTGGGACGAAGGACACGAGTTTACCCAGGTTCGGCCCCTCAAGAAGAGGTAATAGCCTATGTCCTGCTTGTATTGTATTGATTGGAGTATTTATTACAAAGGAGCGGATTCGCTTGACCTATTTCTCGATTTGTTGGTTTCTATCTAAGTCGCCCCGGGTCTCGCCTTTGTATAGGAGGCCAAAACCGCGGGTTACACAAGTCTCATACCGACTCCTACAACGTAGCTAAGTCCATCTCTATGTCGCCTTCCCATCTTGGGCAAGCCGCCTCTGGGCGGCTTAACCACCTGGGTCTTCATGCTATCTTCCGTTCCGGGCCTTGTTTTGGCCCATCTTGCTAAGCCGTCATGTGGCCAGGCTTACGTCCTTGGCCCATCTGCTTTGGTCTAGGTTATGAGCCGCCAGGTATGACCCGGCCCCATCTTGGCGGGTCTTACAACGGGGTTATATCCCCAACAAGTTTAGTTATGTGTTAAGGCTAATGTTTCCTTGTACTAACAGTGCAGCTGAATATGAGGCTTTGCTTCATGGTCTCTATGTGGCAAGGAGATGAATCTAAGATGGGTAAGGTGTTTAGGTGATCGTCGGAACAACAAAGTGGCTGACGCTTTATCAAGATTGGGGTCTCACTGCAAGCCGGTGCCGCCTAATGTGTTTATGGATGTCATGCATCTCCCATCAATCAAATTACCTTCCGAGGAGGATGTCACTATGCCTGACCCGGAGGGACAATTGGTGGTGGTTCTCCGAGCTATTCCTGATTGGACGTTGCCATATCTAACGTATCTGACTATTGTCAAAGGCGATTCCATATACTCATCAATTCTTTACATGTACCTGTAATTATATCCATTCTTGTGAAACGACGACATGCGCTTCTATCCCTGTCGAGGCCCTTGTCGGTGTTCTGGGAATAGGGGTACCCAAACCTGCATGCCTGTGGCCTAGGGCATGACCTGCCTTGTCAGCCAAGTACGGTTGGCACAACCCCACGCAAGACAAGACCCTCGCGAGAGCCCGAGCTCGAGAGGGAAGCAGCACCAAGACTCATGAGGAATAGGCCTCCTCAGGACCCCTCCGGAGCGGCGTTGATCTGTATGCAACGCCTGGCCTCGGGAGGCTAAGGATGATGTAAGGTGGGACAGGTGGGCACCAGCGCGCCTGGCGGTACAGTTTCCCCTTTGGTGCAAAGGGAGAAGGGACGTACGTGGGCTCCCAAAGCACCCCGAACGTTTCCATTCCAGTGCAACAAGACCATGACCACGAGCCCTGCAGGACGGATGTCATTGCTGAGCCCACCTCTCCATCATCAGCAGCTACTTTACAGGTGAAGACCACCTTTCATCAGGGTAAAGATGTACTCCTGCCCCCCTACGAATTTGGTCATTGTGGGCTCCCTTCCTGCCATAGCGATAAGGGAAGAGGACCCGGGCCACTATAAATAGAGGCTAGGCTGCAGAGTAGATAGGAGACAAGAAACAGATGGACAAAGAGCACAGAGGCTAGACACCAAAACGCCCTCACGAGGCATCTCTCCACTGTACTAATTCATCCACAAACCTCCTCGTGAGGCAATCCACCAAAGAAGGAGTAGGGTTTTACGGTTCATAGCGGCCCGAACCTACGTAAATCATCGTGTACAATCTTCTTCCTCATAATCATGCGAGTTAGTCTTCTAATCCACCAAGTTGTGAGCTACGCAGGGTGAGGATGTTGGGGATCTTTGCACATGCCCATGTGTTTGAGCTTCCTTGGGTTTCGCGGAGCCCGAGATCTGACATTTGGGGCGCCATGTAGGGGGCGTGTCAAAGCTTCCCCATGCGGGGCGACAGTCGAGCCCCGATTTGTCGACCCCATGACGGACGAGACCCCCGAAGCTGGGCGACCCATGGCGCGCAGTGCCTCCATGGCTCGCAGGGCCAGCCTCGCGGTCGCATGTATCCTTGGCGGATCGCAGGCAAACGCCTCCAACCGCCAGGTCAAGTAGTTCTTCCATGGCACAAGCGTGATATTGCCATGGCCCGAGTCCCCGCCGCCTCGAGCGTGGCCAGAGAATGACATCACCTTCCACCCCAATGTCCATTCAAGGATGACGGCAGCCGCCGGAACGCTCCCCATGTTGTGCACATCGACTGTAAATGGCATGGCCATCACCAAGACCCTCATAGACAGTGGAGCCGGCCTCAACATCCTCTCGATGGAGGCCTTCAACGCGCTGCAGGTGCCCGACGACTAGATAAGACCTTCAAGGCCCTTCTCCGGAGATGTCGGGGGATCCGTCGCTCCCATGGGGCAGGTGCACCTCCCCATCACCTTTAGCACCCGCTCCAACTTCCACACCTAGCAGATCGACTTTCACGTCGCCCACATCCACCTCCCTTACAACGCAATACTTGGCTACCCGGCCATTGCCCAGTTCATGGCGGCAACGCACCTGGGCTACAACGTCGTCAAGATGCCCGGGAGTGGCGGCATCCTCACCTTTATCAGAAACGCCAAGGACGCGTCCAACGCACTCAAGCTCGCCTACAAAGCGGCAAACGCGTAGGCCAGAGAGGTCTCTAGAGACGCCCTCGATGTCGCGCCAGTGAAGAAGAAGCAGCTATTCTCTCAAGACTGGGAAAGACGAAGTAGGTGGATGTGGACGAAGGAAACCCTGGTCCCACCTTGAGCTTTGGGGCCAACCTGCCTTAGGATCAGGATGAGGCGTTGCTTGCCTTCCTTCGTGCAAACAAGGAAGCATTCGCGTAGAGCGCCTCCAACCTGGTGAGGGTCCCGAGGTATGGAATCAAGCACCACCTCATGGTGTGCCTCATTGCACGCCCGATGAAGCAAAAGGCGAGGAGGCAGGCTCGGGAGAAGTAGACGTTCATCGCTCAGGAGGTTTGCAAGACGAAGGAGGCCGGAGTCATCTAGGAGGTGCGATATCCGGAGTGGCTAGCTAACCCGGTAGTCGTCCCAAAGAAGTGCGAGAAGGAGCGTATGTGGGTCGAACTCACGAGCCTTAACAAAGCCTGCCCCCAAGACGCATTCCCGCTACCACGCATCGATCAGATCATGCACTCCACCACCGAATGCGACCTTTTGTGCTTCCAGGGCGCTTTCTCAGGCTACCATCAAATCAAAATGGCGGTGGAGGACGTCGAGAATCCGTCATTCCCTACTTTGTGCGTTGTGCCCTTCATACTACGGAATGCCAGAGCAACCTTCCAGGGGCTGATGCACATCGCCCTGGGGTAGCAACTCGGGAGGAATGCGGAAGCCTACGTCAATGACATTGTGGTCATGTTGCGAGAAGCCAGGACCTGATCCAGGACCTGGAGGAGACGTTCGCCTACCTAAGAAAGGTGAACATGAGGCTCAACATTGATAAGTGCGTCTTCAAGGTCCTATCGGGTAAGCCGATCGGTTTCCTAGTGTTGCACCGGGGAATCGTGGCGAACCCGGAGAAGATCAAGGTTATAAACAAGATGAGCTCATGCCAGACCCTCAAGGAAATGCAAAAGTTTGAGGGTTGCGTGACCTTCTTAGAGCGCTTCATCTCCAAGCTCGTTGAGCGGGCCCTGCCATTCTTCAAGATCATGAAAAGGAAGGACCCCTTTGAATGGACTCTGGAGGCAGATGCAGCATTCGAAAGTCTCAAGTGGTACCTAACGAGCCCGCCACTAATGGTGGTGCCTCGTCCTCGGGAACCCCTACTACTAGACCTGGCTACCACCCCCCACTCCGCTAGTGCTGCATTGGTGGCATTCAGGGAGGAGCGTGCCGACACGCGCACCACATCGTCGGGCGCAGGTGCCCCTCGACATGAAGCATGGAGACCCACAGGATAACAAGGACCCCGCTCCTCCTCAAGACGGTGCTCCTGAGGCCACGGCTGCACCAACGGACCCCGAGGCACCCGAGCCTCATGAGGCCTCGGCCGCTCCGACGGCCCTCGAGGCGCTCAAGCCTCATGATCCCACTACAGAGCAGGGTGCTGCGGGAGGCTTCACTCTCATCAAACACCCAGTGTACTACGCCAGTACAGTGCTACGGGATGCGCGCTCACGCTACCCCATGCAACGGAAGCTGTTGCTCGCACTTCTTGTTGCTTCAAGAAAACTACGCCACTACTTCTAGGGACATCCCATCAAGGTTGTCTCCACGTACCCCTTGGAGAAGGTACTACGCAACCCCAACACAGCAGGGAGAGTCGCCGAGTTGAACATTGAGCTATAGGCGTTCATATAGAATTCAGCATGAACAGGGTCATCAAGGGGGGTCCCTAGCAGACTTCATGGCGGAATGGACAGACGGTCCCAACCGGGGGCTAGACGAGAGCTAGTCCCTCAGCCTGGCGACGAGGCACCTGAGGGTTATACCATGAATTTTGATGGACCGGAGTCATGCTCATCTCACCGAAGGGGGACAAGCTCCACTACAATTTGCAGCTCTATTTCCAGGATGGTGAAAAGGTCTCGAACAACATTATGGAGTATGAGGGCCTCATCGCCGTCCTCAAGGATGAGCCCATGGGAGCGTACTTGGAAGAGGTACAAAAGATTGAAAAATATTTTTAGGTCTTGGAATTGCAACACATCCCGCGCGGCGTGAACAAGGAGGCCGATGACATCGCCAAGAGTGCGTCACGCCGCGAGCCTCAAGAGACGGGCGTCTTTGAGGAACGGCTCTTCAAGTCCTCCGCAGCACCCCAAACCAAGGATCTGGCATCGCGGAGTGAAGAGCTGCCGCCAGCACCGCCCTCGGGGGCTCCAGCTTGTGGTCTGGCCTCAGGAGCCTGATTGCTCCTTGCGCTAGAGCCCTAGGTCAATGACAAGATGCAGGAGTTCAGGGCGTACTTACTTCACGACACGCTACCGGAAAAGGAGGAGGACGCAAAGCGAGTGGCATGACAGGCCACAGCGTACAGTCTGCAGGACGGTGACCTGTACTACAGGCGCCCGAATGATGTCGCCCTACTGTGCATTTCCAGGGAACACGGGTGCGAGCTGCTGACCAAAATTAATGGAGGAGACAGCGGGCACCACTCCTCGTTGCGCACCCTTGCAGGGAAGGCATTCCGCTCTGGCTTCTACTCGCCCATGGCGCTTAACAACGCCGTAGAGCTCGTCCGGTCCTATGAAGCCTGCCAGTTCCATCCCAAGGATCAACCAGCCAACACAGGGCTTCCAAACCATCCTGCTCTCCTGGACCTTCGCGGTCTGGGGGCTAGATATATTGGTACCTTTCCCACAGGCAGCAGGCGGGTACCGCTACCTCTACGTCACCATCGACAAGTTTACCAAGTGGGCAGAAGTGGAGCCCGTCCGCACCATCCCTGCCGGATCGGCCGTCAAGTTCATCAAGGGCCGCGTGAGGTTCTTCGGTGTCCCCAACCGCATCATCACCGATAATGGTGTGCAGTTCACAAGTAACCTCTTCAGGACCTATTGTGCTAACCTTCGAACGCAGATATGCTACGACTCCGTGGTCCTCCCATGGAGCAACAGTCAGGCAGAATGTGCCAATGCGGAGGTCATGCAGGGCCTCAAGGCAAGGAGCTTCAAGAAGAAGCTTGAAGCTTACGGCAGGGGTTGGGTCGATGAGCTTCAATCCGTGTTGTGGTCCATCCACACCACCGCGACTAAGCCCACCGATGAGACCCCTTTCTTCCTCGTCTATGGAGCCGAAGCCATCCTCCCGCACGAGGTTAAGCACCGGTCCCCGCGGGTTTTGGCACTCAATGAGAGTCAGGATGCCATGCGAGGAACTGACCTCATGCTCGGGGAGGAGGCCTGTCGTCGAGCCTCGCTCCGAGCTGCGAGGTACCAGCACGTGCTGCGGTGCTACCATTGTCATAACATCCACTCCAAGACCCTCGAAGTCGGGACCTCATCCTGAGGCGGGTCCTCTCCAAGGAGGGCTTGCACAAGCTCTTGCCCATGTGGGAGGGACTGTTCAAGGTCGCCCACATCTCCAGGCCTGAAGCCGTGCGCTTGGAGACTCGGGACGAGGTCCCAATCTAGAATGCCTGGAACATCCAAAACCTCTGTAAGTTCTACCCATGACACTCTCATGTAATAATACGTGGATTGTATACGCCCGGAGCCCCCTGAGGACACGGAGGGGTTCCCACCCACGCCCAAGTGGAAGCCCCATGCTCCGCGCTGGCAAACAATACTGCCCTCCAATGGCTATGCCCACGCAACGTGGATGCCCTACGCTCCGCGCTGGGGGAAGACGAAGATGAATACTATCTTAGGTGCCAACTTTTCTTGTGTTCGAATTCGCCAACTTTTCTAGAACAAAACTCGGGGTTGTCCCAAATGTATTTTAAGGAAAAAGGGGACAGGGATTTCTTCTCATTGTCGTTTCCTATCTTGAGATTTCTTTCTTTCGGTCGAGCACTTTCCTGCTTCTCTCCCCCTCGCACCCCATGAGCTGGGGCTATGGGGCACGGTGCACGCATAGCAGGTCCTCATGTGGCGGTCCAGAGTGAGTTAGCAGGCGCGTGTCGCTGTATATTCGCTCGAGGACTCCGCCACGGCTCGACGAGCCACCTTCAAGCCTTTGGAGGCTCACGCATCCTGAGGTAGGAAACAAAATTTTTTGTTGAGCTACTCGAGCATCAAGGGGGGGCTCATGAGCAACGCTTCTTAGGAGCCTTACCGGTCACATAGCCACTCTCCCCTTGGTATCTTCCTGGTGATCCGGACGTCCCAAGGGTGTCGAGGCCTCACCCCGTAGTCGCATTCTAGTGATTGGGATGCACCTTATGGCGGTCGAGGAATGTGCGGGACTGGGACCTGCCAATGTAGAGCGCTGCTTGAGCGTCAAGGGGGGCTCCTTAGCAATGCGCCTTAGGAGACTTACCGGTCATATAGCCCTTCGTCCCCTTGTGTCATCCCCGGTGATCCGAATGCCCCAAGGGTGTCGAGGCCTTACCCCATAGTCGCGTCCTGGTGATCAAGAAGCTCCTTACAGTGGTTGAGGAATGTGCAAGACTAGGGCCCGCCGATGTAGAGTGCTGAAAGGGCTCCCAACCGGCTTCGCTCGTGAGAAGAAGAAGCCTCGCAGGACATCCAGACTCCCCGAGCGCCACTTCCAAACCTCCCCAACGCAGAAGCCTACCGTGAGCATGTCAAGCTAAGTACTCTATTCGTGACGAGTAGGAAGTATCAATAAACAATAACACACGGACCAGGACACATGATAAGAGTGCTAATAAAAGGGTCGTGAGCGCCGAAATTCATTACACGCTCATAGGGCTCCCCTTGATTCTGGCTAAGAAAGTGAGGAAAGGAAAAAGAGGAGGATAAAGAAAGTGAGGAAGCCCACTCGGGGGCTACCACCCCGGGAGACCTGGCTTTAGCGCGCCAGCACTCAGTCAAAGCCCTCCTCTTCCTTGATGGGCATGTGGAGGCGCGCTGATGTGGCTGCTTCTTTAGCAAAGGAGCAATGGCATGGTGTAGGATCGAGAGAGGGGTGTCTAGAGGGGGGGGGTGAATAGACTACTAGCAGAAATTGAAAACCTAACCTTTTCCCAAGTTAATTGGTTGGCAGATTGTAACTATTTAGCAAGTCTAGCAAGTCTAACAGCCCTACACAGGCATGTCTACAAGTATGGCAGCGGAAATTAAAGACATTGCACATGTAAGTAAAGAGGTGGGGTAGGAAGATCAAACGCAATAGGAGACGCAAGGATTTTTCCCGTGGTTCTGATAGGCAGTGCTATCGTACGTCCATGTTCATGGAGTCTTCAACCCACGGATGGTTACGGTCGCAAGAGTCCATGGAGGGCTCTACCCATGGAGGGTTACACGAAGAAGCAACCTTGACTACTCGATGTGGCTTACGTCCACAAAGGACTAGCCTCACTATGGGTAGATCTTCACAAAGTAGGCGATCTCCTTGCCCTTACAAACTTCTTGGTTCACTCCACAACACGAAGTAGGGGGCTCCCAAGCGACACCTAACCAATCTAGGAGGCACCACCCTCCAAAAGGTAATAGGCTCGGTAATGACGATGAACTCCTTGCTCTTGTGCTTCAAGATGATAGACTCCTCAGCACACAATGACTCTCTTAGATATGTGTCTTGGTAGAAGAGATGGGATTAGTGGAAAGCAACTTGGGGAGGCTAGAAATCAAGATCCATATGTTTGGAGAGGAAGATCTTGACCTCAACACAAGGGTAGGTGGTTCTCTCTCAAAAAAGTGAGTAGGATAGGTATGGAATGGTTCTGAGTGCTTCTCTTTCCAGTGGGTGGTGGCGAAGGGGTATATATAGGCATCCCCAAAAATCCAACAGTTACGCACAATAAGTCAGACTCAGTGACACCGATGTGTAAATCTTGGTGGTACCGAAGTGACTAAAAGTGGCAACTTCTGCATCTTGGAGGGACCGATATACAATTCTTGGTTGCACCAACAAGGTGTCCAACGGTCAGATTTACCAATCTCGGTGACGCCGATTCATCATTCTTGGTTGGACCGAAAATGAGAACTTGCGTAATAGGATCTTGGCAACCCAACTCGGTGGCACCAAGTGCAGTGTCAGCTACATCGAAGTGTTATGGTTTGGCTGAGTCTATCTAGGGTTTAGAATCGATGATACCGGGATAGGAATGTTGGTTGCTTGGAGTTTGCATATTTGGCTTAGGACAGAATTTGGTGGGAGAGTTTGTGGATGTTTTGGTGACTGTCACTTGTGCACGTTTGCGCATATTGTTCACCATCAAAACTTTACCCCCTTTTAATAGTATTGGCTTTCCTATGGACTCAAAGTGATTTCTCACAAAGGTAAAATGTAGAGGCCTCTTGCTTGAAGGTTGGCCACCCTATTTCCTTGAACCTTGGGGTAATTCCACAGTCTCCTCAATCCTTTTGCCAACTCAACTCTCCATGGACTATTATCTGAAATACACTAGATAGAAATATTAGTCCAAGAGACAATGTATGTTGTAATGAATTATCAAAACCACCAAGGGAGCATGTTGTGTTCTCAATCTCCGCCATTTTGGTAATTGATGACAACATACAGTCAAAGCTTCAATTAAATATATGCTTGAATGCAATGAAGACTTTGAGAAACACATGACTTAGATATGCTCCCTCTAAAAGTGTGCAGTCCTTTAAAGGATAGTTGTTTTGAAATGCATGGACACACATATTGAAAGAAAGGTATATAAGAGTCATGTGTATCTTGGCTATATGCATCAATATATGTCAATGAAATGTATATCCTTGGTCAAGACTTCACTCTTGCAAACAATATGTGCAAGAATCAAGAGATCATGTTGATCAAAGATATGATGCATATACTTACCTCGGGTTATTGAGCATTCTAGTAGTAGAGACACGCTTGAGAAAACAACGTTAGGAAACACAAGAGTATTCTACTAAACAAAAGCAATGTAAGTCAAAGGATACCAAGATATGGAGAACATATAAAATATGATAGTCATTAAGATTGATATGTCTCCACCTTTATCATTAATCTATTATATCTTTTCTCCCCTTTGATATGAAATGGTAGTACATCCTCTCCCCCTGAATCTCAGCATGTAGATATTGGGATCGGATAGGGTGAGAAAAGGAATCATGTGCTCACTTGAGACTTTTTCCAAAAGTAGTTTTCTCCCCGTACATTGTTGTTCCTCTCCTTGATTATATAAGTGTGAACTCTAGATATTTTCCTCTCCCCCTAAATCATATCCCCCCTTTGTATATTCATGTAATTCTCCCTTTAGCATGAAGCTTTGATATTCTCCCCTTTGGCATAAAGTACCAAAAAGGTTAAACTTGGTAGTTGTGACATGGATCATTGACAAGGAAGGGATCCTGGAGATCAAGGGTCATTGAAGGTAGGGTCCATTAAAATACTAAGGGAATCATTGAATGTAACTTCTCTCCCTTTGGCAAATTAGAGTTTTCTACTCCTTGGAGCTAGGGATCCTTGAATAAAGAATTTCTCCCCCGAAGTGTTGTTTGGTCTTCTCCCCCTAAATATATAGTTTTTTAAGAAGGGGTCATCAAAGGAACAAGGATATATCAAGAACAGAAGCAAATAAACAATATCATAGAAACTTAGATTGGTGACTCCGGGATTGATAAATCAATGATATCGAGAGTGTGTATTGCAGCTTATCTACGAAATCAGTAGAACCAACTTATCTATATCGGTGACTCTGAAAGATTTATCAAGTTTCTGTTTTAGAGAGACAAACGAAACTGTTCAAAAAAATTCGAAAGATTTACAAAAGATATCAAACAGATAAGATTTGAGTGGTTACGAGAGATCATGCAAATAGAGAGCAAACCACGCAAGATTCTTAACTAAATGATGGGCGGTGACTAGGTCTCCTATATTTGACTATATTGACTTAGGAGCCAAGCAAGAATGCTTGATCATAGGTCATACTCATCGTTTAAGCTTGAAATGGGGTTACCATTTCTTCGATTAAGCATTTTGATGTCTTCATATCACTTGAGTTTCTTTAGCTCATAACTTGGATTAAAGCCTTTTCAAGGATATGAGTACATACCTTTGAGTGATGCTGATGACGTTGCTCATAGGTGAACTTGCTGAGGATGCTCAAGGTTGATGAAGATCATCTTGAATTTGGAGCTATCCCTCTCATTCTAGTACACTAGTCACCTACAAAGGTTAGTCATGCAAGGAAGAACAATGGATATATCCAATTGACATGATACTACATAAGATTTTGCAACTAAGATCATGTATATGTCAAGGATATGTTTTTGATGTCTTCTTCCTTCCATCATCGAGAGAGGTTGTGGATACTTGGTAATGACAAGATTCCTTATGATTGGAGTTGATGGCAATCTCGTTGAATGAAGTTCTTCCAAGCACCTACACAAGGTTAGATGCAATACAAGGGAGCAAAAAATTCCATGGCAAATGATAACGAGTTATGAGAATAGGGAGATAATAGTAAAGCTCATGCCCTTGCTTGCAACCGAATGAGTCTAGCTCAAGTTTGAAGCATAAATGATGTTAAACTCACTCCTCAAATGAAAAAATGTTTTCTCATCAAGTGGCTTGGTGAAGATGTCGGTGAATTGTTTGTTAGTACGAACATGCTTAAGATTCATATCTCCTTTGGCAATATGATCACGACTGAAATGATGTCGAACTTGAATATGCTTGGTTCGAGAATGTTGCACAGGATTATGTCCAATTTTAATAGCACTTTCATTGTCGCAAAGTAATGGAACATTTTAAACATGAATACCATAATCCTTAAGCGTTTGTGTCATCCATAGTAATTGCTCACAACAAGATCCAGCAGTAATATACTCAGCTTCGGTAGTAGATAGAGATATCGAGTTTTGTTTCTTGGAGGATCAAGACACAAGAGATCTACCTACAAATTGACAAGTACCCGAGGTGGATTTTCTATCAACCTTGTCTCCAGCATAGTCCGAATCGAAATAGCCAACAAGATTAAAATAAGATCCCTTGGGATACCAAATGCCAAAGTTTGGTGTTTGTATCAAGTATCTCACAATACGTTTCACAACCAAAAGATGACACTCTTTAGGTGCAGCTTGATATCTAGCACACATGCAAACACCAAGCATAATATCGGGACGAGATGCACATAGATATAACAATGAACCAATCATAGATCGATAAACCTTTTGATCAACCGGTTCATCTTCCCTGGTAAGGTCAACATGTCCACTAGTGGGCATAGGAGTTTTCATACCTTTGCAATCCTGCATGTTGAACTTCTTGATCAAGTCCTTGGTATACTTAGTTTGAGAGATGAAAGTTCCTTCTCTTGATTGCTTGATTTGCAATCCAAGAAAGAATTTCAGCTCACACATCATAGACATCTCATACTTCTTGGACATCATCCTTCCAAATCTTTCAATAAATTTAGGGTTAGTGGATCCAAAGATAAGATCATCCACATAGATTTGGCATAAAAATAATTCTCCATTAACTCTCTTAGTGAACAAGGTTGCATCAATTTTACCAATTTCAAAACCTTTTTCGATGAGAAACTTCGTTAAACATTTATACCAAGCACGAGGGGCTTGCTTAAGACCATAAAGAGCTTTGCGAAGCTTGTAAACATGATTAGGTTTCTTAAGATTCACAAAACCAGGTGGTTTCTTAACATAAACTTCTTCCTCGATTTCACCATTTAAAAATGCACTTTTGATGTCCATTTGGTAAAGCGTGATATCATGCTGATTAGCACAAGCAAGAAGAATATGAATAGCTTCAAGTCTAGCAACAAGGGCATAAGTCTCACCGTAGTCCATACCTTCGACTTGCGTATATGCTTGAACTACAAGACAAGCCTTGTTGCGTACGACTTGACCATCTTCTTCTTGTTTGTTCTGAAACACCCATTTGGTTCCGACTTTGGGCTTCTCCACGAGTGTCCACACTTCGTTCCTCTCGAAGTTGTGTAGCTCTTCATGCATTGCGTTCACCCAATCCACGTCTTCAAGAGCTTGTTCTACCTTCAAAGGCTCAATGCTAGAGATGAAAGAATAATGCTCACAAAAGTTAGCTAGACGGGTTTTAGAGCAAGTGATTCCCCCTGTTGGTATATCACCAAAGATTTGGTCTAGGGGATGGTTCCCTCTCACTTGAGCTCGAACTCGGGTCAGCTTCCGATTGTTGGATGGTGGAGCATCTTCTTCTTCATCATCATCTTGTTCATCTTCGTTGTTGTTGAAGGTTTCATTCCCTTGAGGTGGTGGTGAAGGTGGTTGTGGTGGATCTTCATGGTGCACTTCCTCT
Organism: Hordeum marinum; assembly: GCA_022496015.1. Taxonomy (NCBI): domain Eukaryota; kingdom Viridiplantae; phylum Streptophyta; class Magnoliopsida; order Poales; family Poaceae; genus Hordeum; species Hordeum marinum. The sequence continues at coordinate 233,155,177 of CM039675.1, forward strand.
TCTTCATCATCTTGTTGTGTACCACTTGTGGATGCCTCCATGTCGTGTTGAGGTTCACCTTGACGTGAGGTAGGGGCTTCCACTTGAGTTGATGAAGTACTCTCCTTCACCTCCATGAGACGAATCTTGCTGATGGGTAGATCTAGTATGGCTTCCAAAGGATCCTTATCACCTACATCATTTGGCAATTGTTCGACTTGCGAACCATTAGATTCATCAAACTTCACATGTAATGTCTCTTCAACTTTTTTAGTGAAGTTGTTGTAGACACAGTAAGTGTGAGAGTTCGATCCGTAACCAAGTACGATGATGCTTATCAAGAATGTAGCACTTTTAGCCAAATACCCAAAAGTATCCAACTTGGGGTTTCTTACGGGTGAGTAGCTCGTATGTCGTTTGACATAGAAGCTTGTGTAAGTAAAGTCGGTTTGTGGCATGACATGCTATTTCAACGGCTTCTGCTCAAAAGTGTCTTGGCGTCTTGTATTCATTAAGCATCGTTCTTGCCATCTTAATGAGCGTCCGATTCTTCCTTTCAACAACTCCATTTTGTTGAGGTGTGTACGTAGCCGAGAACTCGTGTGTGACACCTTCTTCATCAAGAAAGGTATCCACATGGGTGTTCTTGAACTCTGATCCGTTATCGCTCTGAACCTTCTTGATCTTCACTTCAAACTGATTTTGTGCTTTGCGAGCGAAGTTCTTAAAGATCTTTTGAACCTGCGACTTATCATCAAGAAACAATACCCAAGTAAATCTGGAAAAATCATCAACTATAACTAGACCATAGAAATTTCCACCGAGACTCTTGTAAGCATTGGGACCAAAAAGATCCATGTGAAGTAACTCGAGTGGTCTCCTAGTAGTCATGACATTCTTAACGGGATGACTTCCACCTACTTGCTTTCCATCTTGACAAGCACTACAAAGTCTATCTTTGTCAAAGATAACATCTTTAACACCAAGTATATGATCACCTTTGATTAGCTTATCTAGATTTCGCATGTCTACATGTCCAAGTCTTCTATGCCAAATCCAACCTTTAGAAGATTTTGCCATTAAACAAGTGTGAGGCTTGTATCTTTTAGTGAAATCAACAATGTATAGATCACCTCTACGGAAACCGGTAAAGACCATTTTATGATTATCTTGACGAAACACTTGGCAATCTACTTTCGTGAATAGAACATTGAAACCGAAATCGAAAAGTCTAGATACGGAAAGAAGATTGTAACCAAGGGATTCAACAAGCATAACATTTTGAATAGAGCTATCATGGGATATGGCCACCTTACCAAGGCTAAGTACCTTACCCTTAGAGTTGTCTCCAAAGGTCACGTACCGACGAGGACCTTGATTAGGCGTGATCTCTTTGAACATGTCTTTATCACCAGTCATATGATCTGTACATCCGCTGTGAAGAATCCACTCTTTTCCTCCGGACATGTAATCATTAAAGTTTGCCATAAGACTCAGATACTTCATGATCTTCTCATACTCGATGTCGAACAACTCATCTTCTTCATAGTATCCATCTTCCACATTCCCATCATCAAGTGGGAAATCCTCGTCATAAAGAACAAGAGATTCGTTAGAATAGTGAGCATGACAATGTTCAAGTTTATGAATGCGAATGGCTTCAAGATAATGTTGTTTATAGTAGTGACATCTCCTTTAGCACGCATAAGATCATGGAGCTCAAATAGGCATTTATAAAACTTTGGATCACAAGGCTTCATTTGTGAAAAGTAATGCTTTTATGAAGAATTTCATATAGATTCCCTAAGGAAAGATTTGGATATAGTTTCACCAAATCAGTCCATAAGGTATAGGCACATGCAACGTTCTTCATTTGAGAAAGCACGAATCTTGGTAAACCTCTAAGAGTAAGATTGACGGTTCTTATGTTACCAAGCATGTTAATTTCCTCTTCGTGTGTGGGATGCAATTCATCAATAGGGAGCACATAGGGATTTTCAATATATTTAGTCAAATGGAATCTATTAAATAGACCAATCATGGCATTCTTCCATTGACTATAGTACTCTCCATCAATAATGGGCACTCTACAACTCAAACTCTCCATTCTAGACACATCCATCATCCTCCACGGTGATTAAACCGAAGCAATGGAGACCAATGCTCTGATACCACTTGTAGGATCGAGAGAGGGGTGTCTAGAGGGGGTGAATAGACTACTAGCAGAAATTTAAAAGCTAACCTTTTCCCAAGTTAATTGGTTGGCAGATTTTAACTATTTTAGCAAGTCTAGCAAGTCTAACAGCCCTACACATGCATGTATACAAGTATGGCAGCGGAAATTAAAGACATTGCTCATGTAAATAAAGAGATGGGGTAGGACGATCAAACGCAATAGGAGACGCAAGGATTTTTCCCGTGGTTCCGATAGGTGGTGCTATTATACGCCCACGTTCATGGAGTCTTCAACCCATGGAGGGTAAATGTCGCGAGAGTCCACAGTGGGCTCTACCCACGGAGGGTTCCATGAAGAAGCAACCTTCACTATTCCATGTGGCTTCCGTCCACAAAGGACTAGCCTCACTATGGGTAGATCTTTATGAAGCAGGCGATCTCCTTGACATAACAAACTTCTTGGTTCACTCCACAACACAAAGTACGAGGCTCCCAAGCGACACCTCACCAATCAAGGAGGCACCACCTTACAAAAGGTAATAGGCTCAGTAATGACAATTAACTCCTTGCTCTTGTGCTTCAAGATGATAGACTCCTCAACACACAATCACTCTCTCATAGATTTGGCTTGGTAGAAGAGATGGGATTGGTGGAAAGCAACTTGGGGAGGCTATAAATAAAGATCCATATGGTTGGAGTGGAAGATCTTGACCTCAACACAAGGGTGGGTGGTTCTGTCTCAGAAAACTGAGTAGGATAGGTATGGAATAGTTCTGAGTGCTTCTCTTTCGAGTGGCTGGTGGTGAAGGGGTATATATAGGCATCCCCAAAAATCCAACCGTTACACACAATAAGTCAGACTCGGTGACACCGATGTGTAAATTTTGGTGGTACCAAAGTGACTAAAAGTGGCAACTTTTGAATCTCGTAGGGACCGACATAAAATTCTTGGTTGCACCGACAAGGTTACCAACAGTCAAATTTACAAATCTCGGTGACTCCGATTCACCATTCTCGGTCGGACCGAAAATGAGAACTTGCATAACAGAATCTTGGCAAACCAACTCAATGGCACCGAGCGTAGTGTCGGCTGCACCGAAGTGTTAGGGTTTGGCTGAGTCTGTCTAGGGTTTAGAATTGGTGGTACCGGGATAGGAATGTTGGTTGCATCGACTTTGCATATTTGGCTTAGGACAGACTTTGGTGGGAAAGTTTGTGGATATTTTGGTGACTGTCACTTGTGCACGTTTGAGAATATTGTTCACCATCAAAACTTTTACGCCCTTTTAATAGTATTGGCTTTCCTATGGACTCAAAGTGATTTCTGACAAATGTAAAATGCAGAGTCCTCTTGCTTGAAGCTTGGCCAGCCTATTTCCTTGAATCTTGGGGCAATTCCACAGTCTCCTCAATCCTTTTGCCAACCCAACTCTCCATGGACTATAATCTGAAATACACTAGATAGAAGTGTTAGTCCAAGAGAAAATGTATGTTGTCATGAATTATGAAAACCACAAGGGAGCAATTGTGCTTTCACATGATGGCTAGCTACCCCTCGAGGTCGGGGCGCATCGGTGCGGTGGCGCACCGTAGCTGCTATTGCTCGGACTTTCCTCAGAGGAGGTGTCGATGTTGCTGGAGATGTGACGGTCGTTGCCAAGGTCAAGCTCATCTCCAAGATCGTCGCTGTTGTGGTCCTCCGGGCAACACCCCAAGCGTTTGTCATCTTCCCCGAAGACCTTGACGAAAAGTTTCGTGGCACCGTCGTGCTTCAAGAGGAGTGTGAGCCTCCCCTCTAGGACATGGGCGCGCGCAAAGGTTTGCCACCCGCGGCCCAAGAAGTCATTGCCTATGGGGGCAACCTCGACCCCCACCCATAGCGCGCCGCTACAGCATCCATCGGCCTGCAACCATAGATCGGCGAGCTTGCTATCTTGCAGCACTACCGCGAATAAGTGCGGGAGCCGCAACCAAGGGACCACGAGTTTCTCCACCGACAACCAAGAACTCCTAGCCCGCATCAGCTGTGCAGGAAGGCGGGCGAGGCTGTCAGACGCCAGTCGCGGGCCTTGCTTCCCGGCAGCGGTCGTTGCACCCACCACTTCTGCTGGTGTCGACTGAGGCGCCGATCCATGCAGAGGCAATGACTCGCACTCGGGGGGGCTCGGTCGACGCCTCAGCGTATTTGCATGGGTGTCCCCAGCCTCTCTTGGGAGGCTAATGGACTGGCCTCGTCTTGCAGGCCTTCCCCTTCCCAGTAGTAGAAAACCTCCTCACAAGGGTCATGGATTAGGAAGCAGAGGATGAAGATGGAGGAGCAAAGAATGAGAACGGTCTGGGGGCTCCACCCCTCCATTTATAACTAGGAGGAGGCTAATGGGCACACTTCCTCACCCCGAGCAGTCAAGCCGATGACACGCGCCATCTATGGATCAGACCGGGCGGCAGTCGAGGCATCATGGGGAGCGAAGGTGCCCCTAGCCCCTTGAGTTCTGCGTGCTGACTCAGTTGGCATGCAACCCTGCTTCGCCTCGCCTCAGATACCTTCGACGGCTCACATCCCCATGGCCGGCGGAGTGAAGGCCCAAGGGAGCAGCATCATTTAAGGAAGGTTAATGATGGCATGTGCAACGCAAGGGTGTCACATTGGTCTGACTTGGGGCAGTTCCTGGCGTCCTTGGGGAGTGGGGCCAACGACACCCTGGCACACGACGCATGTTGATCCTGGCCCGCAGGCGTTTGGGGCCCACGACACTTTGGGCTGTCCTCAATGGCTTCCCTCGGAAGCCAGCTCGGGTGCGCCTTGGGCCCGAGGGCTACTGTCGGTGTTCCCGGAATGGGGGTACCCAAACGTGCCTGCTTGTGGCCCAAGGCATGGCCCACCTCACTAGCCAAGCACGGTTGGCGCAACCCCTTGCAACACAAGGCCCTCGCGAGAGCATGAGCTCGCAAGGGAAGCAACACCAAGACACTTGAGGAATAGGAGTGGCGGAGATCTCCATACAGCGCCTGACCTCGGGAGGCTAAGGATGATGTAAGGTGGGACAGGTGGGCACCAGCGCGCCAGGTGGTATAGTTTCCCCTTTGGTGCAAAGGGAGGAGGAACATACGCGGGTTACCAAAGCACTGCCCAAAGGTTTCCATTCCGGTGCAACAAGACCACGACCACGAGCCCTGGGCCTGAGGGCTACTGTCGGTGTTCCGGGAACGGGGGTACCCAGACCTGCTTGCCTGCGGCCCAAGGCATGGCCCACCTCGCCAGCCAATCATGGTTGGTGCAACTCCACGCAAGACAAGGCCCTCGTGAGAGCATGAGCTCACGAGGGAAGCAACACCAAGACCCGTCAGGAATAGGCCTCCTCGGGCACCCTCCGGAGCGGCGGAGATCTCTATGCAGTGCCTGGCCTCGGGAGGCTAAGGATGATGTAACGTGGGACAGGCAGGCACTAGCGCGCGAGGTGGTACAGTTTCCCCTTTGGTGCAAAGGGAGCAGGGACGCACGCAGGTTACCAAAGCACCGCCCAAATGTTTCCATTCTGGTGCACCAAGACCACGACCACGAGCCGTGTAGGACGGATGTCATCGCCGAGCCCACCTCTACATCATCAACATCTAATTTGCAGGTGAAGACCACCTTTTGTCAGGGTAAATATGCACTCCTGTCCCCCTTTGAATTTGGTCATTGTGGGATCCCTTCCCGCCATAGCGATCAGGGAAGAGGACCCGAGCCACTATAAGTAGAGGCTAGGCTGCACCATAGATAGGGGACAAGAAACAGCGGAACAAAGAGAAGAGAGGCAAGACACCAGAACGCCCTCACGAGGCATCAAATGGTTGTACTAGTTCATCCACAAACCTCCTCATGAGGCAATCTACCAAAGCAAGAGTAGGGTTTTATGCTTCACAGCGGCCCGAACCTGGGTAAATCATCATGTGCAATCTTCTTCCTTGTCATCATGCGAGTTCATCGTCAAATCCACCGCGTTGCGAGCTAGGCGGGGTGAGGCTGTTGGGGATCTTCGCACATGCCCCTATGTTTGAACTTCCTTGGGTTTCATGGAGCCCGAGATCCGACAACCCTTGAGCCAAAATAAGGATAGGATCGCATCTTCGGCGTTAGAGCATTTCCTGATTTCAGCATTACTGAATAGGAACATTGCTAAGTCCAATTCTTCTTCAATGTTGATTGTTGCAACCCGTGTCGCGATCATGCATCGAAGATGGTCTTTTTAGTGAAGGGGGTGTTATCTGCATTAAACCCTAGAAACCCTTCTGCCAAATGGTTCGGCTCCATCTCCGGGTGATAAGCGTGGGCCTTGGTCCAACTGTACATTGCCACTATTCGGCAAGCGTACTTCTTCAATTCCGCACACCACTCTAGAACAGTGGAGATCTCATTAACCATGTCCTTGATGTAATGAGGTGGTGTGCTAGTGTTTTCTATGTCCATCACACACTTGTAGCCCCCTTTATATAGTTTGTCAAGGTACAACAATCTATGGGATCGGGAAAGGGCCCCTTCGTGGTTCGATAGTGGGAATCCACGTGCGCACAAAGTGGAACAAACTATCAACACGCAAGGGTTTAGACAAGTTTGGGCCATCGCGAGATGTAACACCCTACAGGTTCGGGCCTCCAAGCGAAGAGTTTTGTAGGATAGTAGCAAATTTGCCTCGAGTGGATGACCTAAGGTTTATAAGTCCGTGGGAGGCATAGGATGAACATGGTCTCTCTCAAACAACCTTGCAACCAAATAATAAAAAGTGTCTTGTGTCCCCAACACACCAAATACAATGGTAAATTGTATCGGTGCACTTGTTCGGCATAGAGATGGTGATACAAGTGTAGTAATGATAGTAGATATTGTTTTTTGTAATAGTAACAATAAAAAACAACAAGGTAGCATGTGACAAAAGTGAGCACAAACGGTATTGCAATGCTTGAAAACAAGGCCTAGGGTCCGTACTTTTGCTAGTGCAATCTCTCAACAACGCCAATATAATTAGACCACATAACCATCCGTTAATGTAGCACGAAGAATCACTCCAAAGTTCTAATCTAGTGGAGAACATAAGAAAAAATTGATTGTAAGGTAGGAAACCACCTTAAAGTTATCCTATCCGATTGATCTATCCAAGAGTTCGTACTAAAATAACACCAAGTTATCCTTTCCGGTTGATCTATCTAAGGGGTTGTACTAAAATAACACCATATGACACACGTCAACCAACTCTAATGTCACATAGATACTCCAATGCCACCACAAGTATCCATGAGTTAATTATAGAATACACATCGAACAATTTCAGATTCATAATACTCAATCCAACACAAAGAACCTCAAAGAGTGCCCCAAGATTTATACGGGATAAAGTAGGATGAAAATGTGCATTAACCCCTATGCATAGATTACCCCAATGTCACCTCGGCAATCCATGAGTTGAGTGCCAACACATAGATCAAGTGCTCTCAAATCCATAAAAGTATTCAATCGGTAATATCGAAATCTCAAAGGGGAACTCAGTTCACACAACAAGATAGATATAGGAAAACACTATATGATCTAACTATATTAACAAAGCTCGTGAAACATCAAGATCATGCCAAATCAAGAACACGAGAGAGAGAGAGAGAGATTAAACACATATAGTACAAACCCTCATCCCCGAGGGTGGACTACTCCCTTCTCATCATGGAGACTATAGGGATGATGAAGATGGCCTCCGATCATGATTTGCCCCTCCGACAGGGTGCCGGAATGGGGTCTAGATCGGTTTTTCGTGGCTACACAGGCTTGTGGTGGCTGAACTTCTGATCTAGGGTTATTTCTTGAGGTTTCTGAATATATAGAATTTTTAGGCGTCGATTTCACGCGAAGATGGCCCACGAGGGGCCCACAAGAAATGAACGCAATCCAAAACTGGCTGGCATGCCCTCGTGGGTTGTTGCCACCTCGTGGCTCTTCTGGCCATCCCGTAAAGCTTTTAATGACTCTTTTGTTCTAGAAAAATAATCAAAAAGTTCTATTGCATTTGGAGAACTTTTATTTCTGCACAAAAAACAACATCACGGTAGTTCTGCTGAAAACAACGTCAATCCTAGTTAGTTCTAAATAAATCAGATAAAGTGCATCAAAATCATATAAAAGTATTGTAAACATAGGTGAATATGGCATGAATACTTCCTAAATTATAGATACGTTTGAGATGTACCAACATGCCCAAGCTTAATTCCTACTCGTCCTCGAGTAGGTAAGTGTGAATGCTAGCATAGTACATAAGTTTGATCAATGATAATTTCAACCACTTATCCTAGCATCATAACAACAACTCTTTCTCATATAACTCATCATGATAAAGTAGTAACCAATTCACATGTTATGGTTCAAACAATGAATTCTCTTGAAACTTAACTACCCATGTTCTTAGTGACCAAACAACTGCAATTCAACTTATTCTCAACAAAGTCTAAGTAAGAGCTCCACACACTCAACAATCATATAGTCTTGTATGATTTCTAGTACTCAAAGCATTTTTTAGAACAAATGGCATCCATCGAACATAGAGAAGATAGGGGCTTAATGTTTCGCCTCCCAACTTATTTATCATAGAGATCATTGTCAACAATAATAAGTCATGATCAAATACATTTGACTGGCCATATGTGCCTAGATCTTCCCCACCACATGATGCTTGCCAACTAGATAATAATTGAGGTTGAAATGAGAATGCTTACTATTGACTATTGCATAAAAGTTAATATTGAAAGGTAAAAGATAGGCCCTTCGCAGAGGGAAGCAGAGGTTGTCATGCGCTTTTTTGTTTTGTATGCACAATCCCTTAATGCAAAAGAACATCTCGTTATTTCCCCCCTTATGATAGGAACCTTTATTATGCAGTCGGTTTCTTTTATTAATTTGCCATCACAAGTTCGTACAACGCTCAATTTTTTCTTGCACTAAATGATCAAACACATTTAGAAGCAATTTTTATTGCCTTTTTGCACCGATGATAACTTACTTGAAGGATCTAATTCAATCCATAGGTAGGTATGGTGGACACTCATGGCAAGAGACTGGGTTTAAAGGTTATTGGATGCACAAGTAGTATCTCTACTTAGTACAAATTTTTTGCTAGGAAAAGATCCTAAGCAAACACGACATGTTGGAGGATCCATAACAATATAACTTCTATGCGAATATACACAACCATACTCATTACGTTGTCTTACACCAGTGAAAGATTACCTGGAGATTCCCGAGCCGTCTCTTGTAACCCCTTCAACCTGGGTATTGGCCGGAGTCTCATCTTGGGGTGTTAATGCACCTTGCTTAACAGCAGCACTACATAATGAGCGCTTGACTAAGGAATTTAAAGGGACGTTCAAGGTGCCTAATTGTATAGCTGATTTACCCCTAGAGGCCTGGATCTAGAGCTATGAGCTCGCAATGGATATGTTGGACGTCAATGAGGCGGTTTGTGCAAAATACTTCATCGTGATGTTGGAACGATCGGCTCATAAATGGTTAAAGGGTTTGCCTCCCAATAACATTGCTTCCTGGGCCGAGTTGAAAGCACAATTTATCAAGAATTTTCAAGGAACATGCAAGCAGTCTCTGACGATTGTTGACCTCGATCATTGTGTGCAGCATGAAGATGAGTCGGCCCATCATTGGGTCCAGTAGGTTTCGACGGTTATCCACTCGTTTGATAATATCTCAGCGCCTCAGGCAGTCCTGATTTTGGAGAAAAATTGTCACTTCTTAGCCCTTAAGCAGAAACTTGGGCGGTTGAAACGTTCCTATAAGGACATGGGTGATCTCATGTCAGCTCTCGCCAAATATGCAGATTCAGATACTACTAAGGACACGGGGTATGACAAGGAGAAATTAGCTAAGGGTAAGAAGATTGGCGGCGACAAGGGCCAGTAACAGAATAGGGCAGGAAATAACAACCCTAGCAATGGCGGAAAGAGAAAGAACCTGGATGGCAGGTCAGATCTAGTAGACAACACCAGTACTAGGAACAATCATGCAATGTCAGTGGTAAGTCACCTTTCGATAAGGTTAAAACCCCATTTAATATGGAGGCAATGCTCAACAAACCTTGCCCGGAGCACAGTCAACTCGGCAAGACATCCGGTCATGCTTGGAGGGATTGTTATATCATGCAGGAGTTCCAAAACTATAGCCTTAATCAGCATCATACTGGCGGCAATGGACCATCTGGTGGGTCAGGATTCGGCTCTCACGGGTCAAGCTTCGGAGGAGACGGCTCAAGTTCTGGCTATCAGGGGCAAGACAATCAAGGTGGTCACCATCATCAGCCTGGCAATGGTGGTTAACAACAAAACAACCAGTCAGGGTATCAAAGTAACCTGAAGCAGCTTAATGGAGGCATGTATCACATTTTCACCACAAGTTTGGATAAACGGGATCAGAATTTACATAAGAGGGCAGTTCATACCGCAATGATGGCTCTCTCGCGATATTTGAAGTGGTCCGAGCATATCATATCATGGATCAGGGAGGATCACCCGCCACGAGTTGATAACCCGGGACATTTAGCACTTGTGGTGGCACCTCTGGTGGGAGGCTATAAATTGACCAAAGTACTGATGGACGGTGGCAGCAGCATCAACATCTTATACTATGAAACTTTTTGCCGGTGGAGTTGACCAACAAAGCTCTTAAGTCATCGTCTATAGTTTTCCACGGTGTTGTGCCAGGCAAGTCTGCTTATCTAGTGGGAAAGATTGCCCTTGAGGTAGCATTTGGTGATGACAACAATTATAGGGTGGAAACTTTGTGGTTCGAGGTGGTCAAAATTAAGAGCCCATATCACACCCTGTTTGGCTGTCTGTCTTTTGCTAAATTTACTCCCAGGCCTTGTTATGTCTACTTCCAGCTGAAGATGCCGTCTCTGAAAGGGACAACCACGGTGCACGGTGACCGGAAGATTTCTCTTGAGTGTGAAGAGGGTGATGCTGCATATGTGGAGACAAGTTGTGTTGAGGCGGAGCTCTGGTTTTATACAGATAATGTTGACCCGGTGGATGTGACTTCATTGAAAAAGCCCAGCATAGAGTCTGAGCCGCCCCTGAAGTTTGTGGCGAAAGATACCAAGTTGGTGGATCTGGCTGACGGCGACTCATCGAAGTAGTTCACTATTGGGGCTAATATGGGCCCCACATAGGAAGCACACTCATCGAATTCATCCATGAGAATCAAGGCATCTTTGCATGGAAACCTTCTGACATGCCAGGTGTACCGAGACAATTCGTTGAGCACCACCTTAATGTGGATCCTACATTTATGTCGTTCAAGCAATTTCTCCATCATTTCAATGAGGAGCAGTGCAAAGCTATTGGGGAAGATAAAGCCCAACTCTTAGCAGCAATGTTAATCGTGGAAGTTTTTCACCCGAAATGGTTGGCTAATCTAGTGCTCATACTTAAGAAGAACAACATGTGGCGTATGTGTGTGGATTACACAGATCTCAACAAAGCTTGTCCAATTCATCCGTTTGATCACCCTCGCATTGACCAGATCACTGATGCCACAACGGGTTGTGAGAGAGTTTGTGTTTCCTGGATGCTTATTCGGGTTACCATCAGATCAAGATGGTAGTAAAAGACCACGAGAAGACATCTTTCATCACGCCTTTTGTATATTTCTATGATGTGTCCATCCCTTTGGACTTAAAAGTGCGCAGGTGACTTACGAATGTTGTGTACAGAACAGTCTTCATAACCAGATTGGGCGCAATGTTCATGCTTATGTTGATAATATTGTGGTCAAGTCAAGGAAGAAGGAGACTCTACTTGATGATTTGAAGGAGACTTTTGATAATCTACAGGTTTACAAGATGATGCGTAATCCGGACAAATGTGTTTTTGGTGTCCCTACAGGCAAGCTCCTCGGTTTTCTAGTCTCAGAAAGGGGGATTGAAGCAAACCCAGATAAGATCAAGGCCATCACCTAATTGTCTAAGATGACGTGTGTTAATGATGTCTAGCACTTGGCGGGTCGTATCGCCGCCTTAAGACGGTTCATAAGCCGCTTGGGTGGGAAGGCTATCCCTTTATATCAGATGATGAAGAAGACAGATGATTTTGTATGGAGTGATGTTGATGATGAGGCGTTTGAATCACTCAAAAAACAATAAGTTGAGCCACCGGTTCTAGCCGCTCCTGCGGAAAAAGAACCACTGCTCCTGTATGTGGCGACTAATATCAGGGCCATCAGCGTTGCAGTTGTTGTGGAGAGCAAGGAGGAAGGGAAGGAATATCCAATCTAGAGGACGGTTTACTATGTCAGTGAGGTGTTAATAGATTCCAAGTAGAGATACCCGCATTGGCAAAAACTTGTGTATGGAGTGTTCATGGCAAATTGCAAGCTGAAGCATTATTTCCTTGGACATCGGATCATGGTGGTGATTTATGCTCCTTTGGGAGATATTATTCAAAATAGAGAGGCCACCGGCAGAATTGCGAAGGGGGCATTGGAGCTCGGGCCTCTTAATTTGAAGTATGTGCCTCGAATGTTTGTAAAGTCTCAAACCTTGGTGGATTTCATAAATGACTGTACAAAGTGCCAGATTTCATAAACGATAATACATACCAGACAATTCACTTTGATGGATCTAAGCAATTGGAAGGCTCAGGGGCTGGAGTTGTTTTAACTTCCCCTAGAGGTGACAAGTTTTGTTATGTGTTAAGGCTAATGTTTCCTTGTAGCAGTGCAGCTGAGTATGAGGCTTTGCTTCATGATCTATGTGTGGCCAAGGAGATGAACCGAAGCTGGGTCAGGTGTTTAGGTGATCGTTGGAACAACGAAGTGGCTGACGCTTTCTCAAGACTGGGGTCTCATCGCAAGCCAGTGCCGCCTAATGTGTTTATGGATGTCATGCATCACCCATCAATCAAATTACCTTCTGAGGAGGATGTTGCTATGCCTGAACTGGAGGGACAATTGGTGGCGGCTCTCCGAGCTATTCCTGATTGGATGTTGCCATATCTAATGTATCTGAGTTGCGGCGAGTTACCCGAGGATGAGACCTTGGCGCGACAGATCATAAGACGGTCCAAGTCCATGACTATTGTCAAAGGCGAGTTACACGGATGCAGTGTGACTGGTGTTTTTCAGCGCTGCGTTTCCCCTGAAGAGGGCAAGGAAATTTTACATGAGATAGACTGCGGTGATTGTGGGCATCACGCCGGCTGAAAGTCCTTGGTGGCCAAGGCTTACCTGCACGGTTTCTTCTGGTTGATGGCTCATAAGGACACAGAGGACATAGTTACTAAGTGCGGTGGGTGTCAAGAATTTGGACGACACACCCATGTGGTGGCTCAGGAAATGCGAATGTATCCAATCACCTAGCCATTTGCGGTCTGAGGGCATGATATGGTCGGGCCTTTTAAGAGGTCTAAAGATAGGAAGACCCATGTTTTGGTGGTAGTTGATAAGTTTAGCAAGTGGGTTGAGGCAGAGCGGGTCAGCAGGTGCGATGCAGCCACATCAATTTAGTTTGTCAAGAAGCTAATCTTTTGTTTTGGTTACCCTCGCAGTATCATTACTGACAAAGGTACAAATCTATCCAAGGGGGCTATGAAGGCATTCTGTGAAAGTGAACATATCCGCCTTGATGTCTCTTCTGTGGCTCATCCCTAGTCCAATGGGCAGGCAGAACTTGCCAACCAAGAGATCTTGAGAGGAATAAAAACCCGGCTTATGGTTCCTTTGGTGCTAATGCCGGGTTGTTTGGTGGAGGAGTTACCTTCAGTTATTTGGAGTATTAGAACCACCCCCAACAGGTCAACAGGCTATTCGAATTTCTTCATGGTTTATGGCACAGAAGCTGTTCTCCCTAGTTATATCCTCCATGACTTGCCCAGGGTGGCGGCTTATGTTGAAACTGAAAATGAGAGGGCGCGTCCGGACGCGCTAGATGCTTTGGATGAGGAGTGAGATCATGCAGCAGCACGATCAGCGATTTATGAGCAAGATTCGTGCCTCTATCATAGCCGTAGAGTCAAGACCCGGACGTTCCAAGAAGGTGACTTAGTGCTACGTCTGATTCAAGACCAGACAGATATGCATAAGTTATCTCCCCCTTGGGAAGGACCTTTCATGGTCAGCAAGAATCTCAACAATGGGTCACATTACCTCATTGATATACGGGAGCATGACGAGTCACGTACTTCCAGGCTAGAGACCAACAGGTCGTGGAATATTGCTTATCTCCAACCTTACTATACTTGAGTCATTGGCTCTCATCAATGTACATTCATCTGTCATTGTATATACCTTTTCAGATATAACAAAGTTGGCATCCCCACAATTCGGGGCCTTTGCCGTTTTTCATGCAACAAGATTGTGCAAAAGAGTTGATAATTCAGAAGGTCACTTGGGGGCTTCCAACCCACTGGGTTTAGCTTTTATACCCTCTTGACCGGCTTCCAAGCCTTATTCGGGTTAAACCTACCTATTAGCAACTTGCCACTCCACCATGTGACCCTCCGAGCTCTTATCAGTTAATCTCACAATAAAGACCATGAATGGGTCAAAGATCTTGACAGTCAATCTTGCAATGAGACCTTGTATCGGTTAAGGTTAAAATGGCGGCTTATGTCACGAGAGGGCTGGCTTACCGAAAGCTAGGATAAACTCGTACGTCTCCTGTAGTCTCTCCATTATGTGGCCCATTCATACTCTTAATTAGTCAATATTTTTAAGACCCTGAACTGTTTAAGGTTAAAACGACAGATTTATGTCACGTGAGAGCCGGCTTATGGGTTTGGGGTAATCATGCCCTGTTGTAGTCTCTCTGCTATATGGCTCGTTTGAACTCTTAAAAGTCAATCTTTTTATGACCCTAAACTGGTTAAGGTTAAAACGATGAATCTGTTCCATGTGAGAGCCCATATATGAGGTTTGGGCAGTCATGCCTATGTTTTTGAAAAAAAAACTCAAGTTTTTTCTCAGAAGTATCAAACAAGAGTTAACCTCTCTGGGTTGTGCCTTTAAAGCCGCCTAAACAATGTTAGAAAATATATTTCCTGTCTTGTTATTTTGCAGGTCTTGTCTTTCATGATAATCCACCACCGAGTGTCAGGAAACATGATCATAGCTAGAATAAATAAAGGATGGATAAGTATAAAAGTTGTTCAAACTCCAAACGTGCACAAAGGCACGACAAAGGCAATCCGTCTTAACTATTGCTATGACAAGGTTGTCAAAGAACCCAAAATCTGCGGACTTAAGTTTTTCGCAAAAAATTATAACCCAGCAAATCAACAGGGTCCGGTTACCTTCATATGGAGCCAACTCCTTACTTAACTTACCGTCGGGTCATCCTGCGTCGGGTCTTCGGTCTCGTGGATCTGAATGTTTTCCACATGTTAGTTGCAGTTTGTTAACGCTTCAAATTCAGCTTCGTCATGCAAGATTGGAGATGGGTCAACATTAGTGGCAAAGATGTGCTTAGGGCATTGAGGGATCAAGTTTTTCTCTTCAAAATTGGGCCCTCGAACTCATTTGTTATCTTCAGAGTAAGCCGTCTGATAGGATGACAGGTTAGCTGCTATGGCCAGCCAACTTGCCAATATTCGTGATGCCTTCATGCAACAGCCGTAGTCATCTTGAGCAAACTCTGAGTCGTCATCCTTCAGCTGAGGAAAGCCATCCACCATCTCTTCTGGGTTAAGCTCAAGTGCATAAGCCAGTGATCGGCTCAAAGTGCCCATTGCACCTTTACGGGTGGTTGATCTCTTCAGCTCTTCTATATGCTTCGAGATGGTGGAGAGGACTTCTAGCACACCCTTTATAAACTATGGAATGCCCTTCTCAGTCATAACAGCCTTAATGGTGAAAAGGGATCCGGCATATTGTTGTTCAGTAAGTGAGTACAAAGCCTTTAGCTTTAGCAGACTGTCGTCTGAAAGTTGGCAAGTTCGTTGGCCTGCAAGCAAGTGAGGTTTTATAAGCCGCCTAGAGAAATTTTTATAGACTCTTTGAAAGCAATATTCATAGTTGACAACACCGACCAAAGACAACGATGGTCATCTGAGATATATGGCACCTTAGAGTATTCAGCTCTTCAGTAAAGGGTTTCAATTTCCCTTCAGCATCTTTTGCATGTTTGGCCAAAGCGGCTTGTTCAGTTTGAGTGGATTGATTAAAGGCTTCAAAATCCGCCTTGACTTTTTCGAGATCTATGGATGAGAGCCGCCATTTTTCTTCAGCCTCAGCCCGGGCGTCTTGTTGCAAAGCTAGATCTTTCTTCAGATTAGTCAAGCTAGACTCGACCGCGTTTAGGGATTCCTGCAAAGTACAAGTGGTCAGGAACAAGATTACTTTCATTCTTAAACCACAAGAGCAATGTATGATAGCACTTGGGGGCAATGAAGAAGGATACTACAAGTCTCAAGCAGATTGAGGCAATATACTTATAACATGGGGGCTAATGCATATCACTTCTTTAAAGGGTTACACTACAAATAACACCCGCATCATCTTCAGGAAGATGACCCGGCCCTTAGGGGATAGACTTGGCTCTTATTCTATGTTAAGTGTCGGCTCATTATTTCCATAATGACCCAACCCTTGGGGGCTACGCTTGGGTCTTACTCTATATCAAGTGCCGGCTCATTATTTACATAATGACCCGGCCCTTGGGGGCCACAAGGCGATTTATCGAAGTCTACAACTGATTGAAGACCCGGTTGACTTTGTGCAAAGTAAACTGGCTCTTGGGGGCTATGTAAGGATATCTGGAAGGCAAGGAAACTGGAGTACCACATATTTTTTCTTCATGATACCGACCAAGTTGGCCTCCATGTCCCGGCTTGCGGAGAGACGGCTCAGATAGCTAGAGTGTAACTCGTCAACAGTAACCTTTTATAAATTAGGAAGATAAAATTGAGTCTTCTCTTCCTCAAGAGGAGCTGCCTCATCCTTGCTGGTATGTTAGGATATTACCTTAGAAGGAGTTGGAGATTTATAAGCCGCCCTGGTGATGGTAACCTCCTCGTGAGTTGTGTCTTCAGCTATTGGCTGAGGGCTGGGCGGCTTAGGATCAGTGTCCGTATTGGCTTCAGGAGCTGCAATATCAACATCAGCCGACTCAGTACGCTGAGGAGTCTCTTCAGGCGCACCTTTGTCAGCCTTAGAGGGGTCAATGTGAGCTTCAGGGCTGTTAGGCCTGGGGTTCTCCAGCTATTGGGCATCAGGAGTAGCATATGACACGCTTACTTTCCTTCGTTTAGCTTGAGCCCTGTGAGAAAAAGTGGCATTATATGTCATAAGCAAGGATAGAAAATTAACACATAGTACGGGATGAAAAGATAGTCACCATGGGTTGATAACAAGAGGAGGCAATTTGTGGCGGTTGAGTCGCCAGAAGAAGGAGGCGAGTCCTGGAAGTTAATTTGGGAAATATAAGTAAGATGCAACACAAGATTAGCATACATAAGAAATGAATTCAAGGAAATGAAATACCTCTATGCGCCGTTTCCGAGGAGCCGGAGCATTTGGTAAGCTGGCCACAAGGTCTTCAGAGCCGTTGCTCCCAGTTTGACGTCTGTTATCATCTTGCTGCTTCTTGAAAAGAAAGTTGGCATCCATGTGAGCAAAAGGGTGTGAATGTTTTACCTTCCAAACAGCCCACCGTATTTTCTTTATTCGTAAAGGTTCTGAATCAGAGGAGACAATAGTTACATTTGCAACATCAGCATGGCTTGTTTTCGCTTCTTCCTGAGAGTAATCATCATCAATAAGTTTCGTAAAGAGAAGGCCAAGAGAGTAAAGTTCTACCTCCGAGTCATCAATCTCAAGCATCTCTTGGGAAGATGTTTTCCTCTTACCACCCGAAACACGGGTCTTAGTCGCGTTAGGTTTCTTCTTGGAAACGATAGTGAATTTCTTCTTCCATAAGGGGGACCTGGCCTGCATCTGAGTTACAAATGGATCAGAAAGAATATGACACGCAAAGTTTAGAGAAAACAAACAGTTTGTTAAAAGGATTTCTACCTCTGGAGCCGGGTTGTGAACACATAACGACTTTAACCCGGTCTGGTTGCATGCTGCTTGAGGTTCTCTAAGCAAGGACATGGCGATGGAGTTGAGGTCCTTCTCGGTCAAAGTCATCCGGTTGAAGCGCATTGGATCGTCCACTTCCCCGGAATATTCACACAGTAGTTTATCATGCCGGCTCAGCGGCATAATCCTCCAGCAGACCTAGCAGCGGGGCTGATCCACACCAGTTAATCCATTGGCTAGTAGAGCCTCGATCATTAGAAAGGCTAGATCATAATGGACATGCTCCATAGCACTCATCCAGTCATGGAGCTCAGTGCTGGTGCAGAGCCGTATAGGACGGTACCCCGGCAACGGATTTTCTCCAGCCGGAGAGGTATCTCTGCAATAGAACCAAGTCCGGTTCCAATCCTTGGGATGGATAGGCAGGATGGTGGCAGGGAAAGACATGTATGTTCCCCTCTGGGTTGAGACGCCTCAGAGATCAAGACTCGGCCCTGCCTCTAATTCGGTCTGGCAATTGATGTAGAAGAAATCTCGGAAGAGATCAACAGTGGGTTCTTCCTGCAGATAGGCTTCACAAAGGACTTGAAATTGGCACAAGTTGGTAGCAGAATTGGGGCCTATGTCTTGAGGGTGGAGCTTGTAGAAGTGCAAGGCATCCCAGATTTTTTTATCCGGGTGGTGAGATGCTGCGGAGAAGGTGATCTGTGAATTTGACCACTTCCCCTTCCTGAGGCTCGGGCTTGGCACCTTACTGGGAACCCGCTAGTGGATGATCTCTTGAGCCGGCAAGGCTTCCATGGTTACAAACTCCTTTAATGATTCCTTAGTGACCTAGGAGTTCACCCAGTAGCAAGAGGCGGGGGCTTTGGCCATGGTGGCGGGTTAGACTCTATGAAAAGACACAAAGATGTGTCGGGTTAAGAAAACCTTGCAACAAAGGTGGCTATGACTTGAGACGGCAGCGATATTTAGTGGGTCATGGTTATATTCTAAGCCGTGGTCTACTATGGGACCGAGGTGAGTTAAGTTGCTACAAGAAGATCCGACAATGCAATGGTGGGTCATAAGACAGTTAATGTTTGAAATTTTACTAAGTGTGGACAAACAGATTTCACCAACTACGGAAACAACTATAGATCTACGGACGAAGATAAAAAGTAAATATATTCTAAACCTAAAAAATGTGAGTGGAAGAACATCCAGTTCATATGTGGATTCTGTCCAAGAAACAATCTACATTGAGTAGGGAATACATACTAAGTGGAGCAACACATGAGTTGGCTAGCGTTTCGGAGCCTAAAGATGTTTTCTTTTCGGATGTACAATGAATACTCCGACGAGCGGTGGCAGACTCGAAAGAACTCTGATGAGCTAATGGGGATCAACAAAGTGAAGAGGAGGGAACCTGAAGGATGCTAGAGAGGCGATCGAGTGCTGACAATCTTTGGTCAAAGTCAGGTTGATGCAACGGCCTTTGCTGGTGAAGATGGGGAAGGTCCGGCGACGGTAGCGGAGCTTCAGTCGCGCGAGCGTTGGAGGAAGAAGAAGATAAACAACGACGGTGGGGAGAGGTAAAATAAATGGGACCCCCTCCCCGCCTATTTATGAGGAGATTGGATAGCAATAGTCCACGCGAGAATCAAGGAGACGCAATGATGATTGACCAAGAAATCGCCTCGATTTTTGGGTTGCCCGTTTAATGCGATGATCCGTTGTGAGGTCATAGGGATCTTTTGGATATATCCGGATGACGTCATCCATTTTATATGATGGTTTATGAAGGTTTATTTTCAGGTAAGAAAGGTATGAGACTCGCCGCCAAATGGACTTGAAGATTGACATGAACAGGTTCAAATCAATCTAGGGCCTAATGTTGGGGATATAACTTCGTGGCATGACCCGCCCAGGAGGGGCCAAGTCACAGCTAGCGGCTCATACTTAAGGCCCTGAATTGTCCTGAAGGTTGAAGACAATCCTAGAGGCGACTCGCCAGGTGGGCCGGATGGACGCCTAGAGCCGGAAGGCGGCGTGAGCCGCTCGGAAGATGGCTTGCCTAAGAAGGCAAGACGACTTAGAGACATGATCAGATACTTTGTATAAGCCGGTGTGGACTCTTTTAAGCCCAGGGCCTCGACCTACTTATATAATGGCGAGCCCCTGTGGCGTCTTAGGCCACAAAAATAATATGTCGAGTACTAGGTCAAGCGAATCTGCTCCCTTGTAATTGATATCCGAACAATACAACACAAAGAAGGACATAGGCTTTTACCACTTCCTGAGGGGCGGAACCCGATTAAACCTTTGTCTCCCATCCCGATCAACCCCTTCAAGCTCACCACTGCAGCGATGGCCTCGAACCTCAGTCCTCTCACTAGGACATCTGCTGTGACAAAACCATGACATGAATGCCAGTAGGAAAGCAAGGGGGATAGCATGAGTTTACATGAAGGCATCAGTTCAGCAAAAATTAAAGCAAAGATAGTGTGTGGTCTAATACGGATACATATTGTGTCTTAAGTACATGACAACATGGTAGCCAGGGTGACTCAAGGCTAACCCCGGTGGGTTCCTTGGGTCCTTGGGACGGTGAGGACCATGTCACCAAGGGGATCACCCTTCTCCACGATAGCAGAGGTGTTGGCGCCTGGTGGCATCTTCTTGAAACAATTAAAGAGGTCAAGCTCTGGGTGGTAGAAGGCAAGGTTGCTATGAGGACCCCGACTCATAAGTCGTGATCACCGAATGTACGTGCATAGTGATCCCAGAGATCAATGCGCACTGAACACACGGAAACTGAATAACAAGAGTCTTACATCCTTTACATACCGGTTTACTCAAATATGGCCTATATGACCATGTCTTGATAAACTTGCAGCAGAAAATCTTCGATGATAGAGTGAACCAAAGCCATCTGTCTTAACCCTACAGACATTCTGACCGGGAAGCGACCTAGCTCGCATGTCTGTCACCAATATAATCTTCATCATAACTTGGTCTTTCGTGCCTGGCCAATAAAATAACCAGTGTCAAGCCAATGAGTACTTTGAATGTACTCGCAAGCAATCCATGTTTGGAACAAGGCAATAACAATGCATGATATAACACTAATAGGTAATTTTGCATAAAGCTAATTTTTTATTCAGTGAAATGATCAAATAACTTGTGTAAGCATGCATCAATAGTTGGCAGATATCCATATGAACAAGTTATAGATATCATCATAATTAAGGATTGAATATCTCATGTCAGTTCATCACATTAAGTCATCAGACTTATCTCAAGTATCATCCTTCTGTCATCCTCACACACACACACACCAAGTTTGCAAAAACATCTAGACATAGCACAAGTGCGGTCATCCAACTGTCCTTGACCATGGACACGGCTATTCGAATAGTTTTACACTCTGTAGAGGTTGCACACTTTACCCACAAGACTCAGGGAACTTTCGTGTCATCCACGACTCGCGGTATTTAAGATACCCGAGGTAAGCACCCGAACAATACCTTTCCCCTAGCGATAATAAACAGAGAGTCCACCCGATTGGTACACATCCTACATGATGTACATCACACGTAGCATCCATGCAGGGACCAATGGTGTGCCCGGTTCCTGTGAAGACAGTGCATGATCGTCCATACCGGCATGACCCCGTATCGAGAGTGACCACACCACTCCCGCCACCATTAATAGAGGCTCAATGCTAGTACCCACCAAAGTAATCAACAAAGCCCTGCCCCATAAGGGGGTATCATGGTTGGGCATGTAAGGTTGGAGTAACGGTCGCAACTTACACCAATCCGTTTTCGAAAACCAAACACACTCACTTGCTCTGGTACACCACTTCTTTATCAAGTGGCTACCCAGCTCATCATCATCTCCCTCGGGAATTAGTGGCACCTGACGGGGTTTTCAAAGAAGTATTTGAAATCATTTTAGTTTCCATCACCATGCATATTCCCATCCCACTTTGCGTAGAAACTACTAGCATCCTATCTACTTCCACTCGCACAACCCTCATATGGATGGTAGGGTCATGCGTGATGCAAGTATCAATGGTAAAAGTAACGGAGGCATCACACCAAAGTGGTCACCACATCACATGTTCAACCGCAAGGAATAAGGTGCTATATGACATCCATGCAAATGGTTTCTTAACATGGTCAAAGGGCCACTTGCCTGGCTCAGCAAAGTCTTCAAGGTCTTATCACGCTTCTGATCCAACTCTAAGCACTCCGTCTACTTCGTCAACTATCACTGGAAACAACCGCAATAAGCAACACAACAAGCAAACAATAAAAGTGCTCTATAAATAGGAGTTTTACTTCTCTAGGACATCTCTAGTCATGACACAAATAACCAAGGAGGTTTCATTGGATGTGGATGAAGGTTTTTTTTAATGGTGGGAATGAATGAAGCGATGATCCTATAAGAATCCTAGAGAAAATGTTTTTATAAAAATGAGTTGAGGGACCCAATAAATAGGAAATGATTTTAGAAACAATTAGAAAGTGGTCTCACTGGTTTTGGAGTTCGGATGCTTTTCTTATGAATTTCATAAGATGGCAATAATGAAAAAATGGAGCTATATATTTGATCAACCATAATAGGTGCATGATAAAATGTTCAACATGGCTAGACAAATAAGGCATGATATCTAGAGTCTCTAAAATTTTGAATCACTACATTAGGAGTTGATATGAGAGCTCTAGGGATTTTACAAGTGGGCATCGCTTTGTTCAAATTTGAATTTAAATTTGAATAGCAAAAATCTTGTGGTTAAAAAAATATGGAAGTGGCACCATTAAATAGGAGGCATTTTTAGGAGGATGTAGACATTTTAATCATAAAAATTGGAAGTCATATGAATATACTAGGATTTATTTACTGTCACTTGAAAATGGAAAAGGACAAGGAAATACCTGTTGGCTATACTACTCGTAGAGTACCGAATAGAAATTGGACCGGCCCAAAGACTCGGTCGGGCGCGCACAAAGGCCATGCCAAAGGTGTACTTGGGATATGCCTTTCCCCTGGACGGAGGAGGCACCCAGTCGGGGCGTCTCCACTCAAACTGCTGGGCCCGGACGCTGGGTCGCTTACGGGCAGGTCCGAGTGGCAGTTCTTCTCCTCCTCCGCCCGAACAGGGGAGTGGCCGGGGAGGTCGCGGCTGAGCATGCAACGGTGCTTGCCCTAGTGGCTCCGACCACCTACGGCGGCGTCCCGGACATGCCCGCGAGCAGGAGGGCAAGGTGGGCTCACTGGTGCGGTGCATGGACTCCGGGAGACGTTCGAGCATTGACAGCGGCAGGCATGGCGGATTGCAGTGACGGCAAGGATGGAGGGGGTGGAACGGTCGATGAGAGAGGAAATTAGGGTTGAGGGGGAGGATAGAGGAGGTCGCTCGGTCGATCCCCATGGGTAGGAGGGGAAGAGGGGCATCGGGGAGCTTCAATTTGAGCAGAGGCCGACGGGGAAAGCTTCGGCCATTGACGGTGATGGAGAGCTCGAGAGGGGAAATGGAATGACCCACGAGGCTTAGGGGATAGGTAGAGTGGCTAGGGAGCAGAGAGGAGGGCTGGGGAAGGCCCTATATGGTCGGTTGCGAGTCCGTCGTGGAAGTGTGCGCTGGCGAGGATGCACGCGTGGCTGGAGGTCATGGGAGAGGGCAAAGGCGTGTTTGCAGCGTTCCTGAGGCATTTCCACGATTCGGGTAAGGAGAGAGGGAGTGGGGAAAGCACGCGCGTGCGAGCCCCATGGTTGTCCGACTCGGCCGGCCGCGGCGCGTGTGAGGGGAACCGTTGGAGGCATAGGGAGGAGGGGGGCGACAGGGTTCCGTGGTGTCGATGTCAAGGGGGACACACGGGACATGCTGGGAGGCCCGAGTGAAACCACATTTCCTCCCTTGGTGGTTTTGGTAATTAATAACAACATATAAGTCATTGAACTAATGTTTCCACCAAGTATATTTCAGGAAATGTTCAATGGTAGGATTGGCAAAAGGAGATTGTGGACATACCCCAAGATGCAAGGAAATAGGTTGGCCAAGCTTCAAGATAAAGGACTCCACATTTTATATTTGTGAGACATCACTTTGAGTCCATAGGAAAGCCAATACTATTAAAAGGGGTAAGGTTTTGTTGGTCAACAATATGCTCAAACGTGCACAAGTGATAGTTGCCAAAAACATCCACAAACTCTCCCACCAAAGTCTATTCTATACCTAACAGTCAAAATCGGTCCAACCAACTTTCCCATACCGGTGCTACCGATTCTAGAACATAGATAGACTCAGCCAAACAGTAGCCACTTCGGTGCAACCGATTCCATAACGGTACCACCGAGTTTAGGTTGCCAACTTTCTGTTACGCAAATTCACAATATCGGTACCACCGAGAATGTTGAATCGGTGTCACCGAGATTGGAAATCTAACCGTTGGTCATCTTCTCGGTGCAACTGAGTTTCCTATATTGGTCTCACTGAGATTCAAAAGTTGCCACCTTTTGGTCACTTCGGTACCACCGAGATTAACACATCGGTGTCACCGAGTTGGTCACTATTCCACACTTGCCCCATCTAATTTTCTGAGAGAGAACCACCTACCCTTGTGTTGAGGTCAAGATCTTCCACTCCAATCATATGGATCTTGATCTCTAGCCTCCCCAAGTAGCTTTACACCAATCCCATCTCTTCCACCATGCCAAATATGTGAGAGAGTGATTGGGTGCTGAGGATTCTATCAACTTGAAGCACAAGAGCAAGGAGTTCATCGTCATTACCGAGCCTATTACCTTTTGGAGGGTGGTGCCTCCTAGATTGGTTAGGTGTCACTTGGGAGCCTCCTACTTCGTGTTGTGGAGTGAACCAAGAAGTTTGTAAGGGCAAGGAGATCGCCTACTTCGTGAAGATCTACCAATAGTGAGGCTAGTCCTTCGTGGACGGAAGCCGTTATGGAATAGTCAAGGTTGCTACTTCGTGGACCCTTTTGGGTGGAGCCCTCCGTGGACTCTCGCGACCGTTACCCTCTATGGGTTGAAGACTCCATAAACGTGGATGTATGATAGCGCCACCTATCGGAACCATAGGAAAAATCATCGTGTCAACAACTGCGTTTGATCTTCCTACCCTATCCCTTCTATACATGCTTGTTGTTACTTTCCGCTGCTATATACTCTTAGACTTGCATGTGTAGGGTGTACCTGACTTGCCATGAAATGCTGAAAACTGTCAACCCTAAAACTTGGTATAGGCAAAACTTTTATTTGGTCAAGTAGTCTAATGTTGGGACCCCGATCCTAAGTCATATGAATCCATACTATAAAATATCACATCACTTTGCGGCCACACGCACGGTAAGCTCCACGGCTGCAGCCTTACCATAGCCGGGAACGTTTGCGTCTTTTGGCTCACGTATGTGAACATGTCGCTGGCAATCAAATGACAAAGAACCCGGGACGACATGACTAATCATAGAACCCAAGTGGCACATCCGTACGGAAACAGACATACATAACCCAGCAATGCAGGTGTTGGCCTCAAGCGTGTGTAGACGAGTCATGGCAAGCTACAAGGACTTGATTACGTTGTGAGACATAAATGCCATTACTGCATGTAGATGAGTCATAGCAGGCTACACGGACTCCATTACACAGCGAGACATTTCCCCGAAGGGACAGACACAACAACAAAGAAGGATACATGTTGTTCAATGAATGTGTGCGGAGCAGTAGCAAGCTACCATCGCTCGGCAGAAGCACAAAGAAGCAGTTTCCCGTAAACAGTACTACTAAAGGCACACGACTAGGTGTCGCATCCCATACATACCATTGCACGTCACACGTTCGCACGTCATGCCCGATATGCATAGATACAACCATGGCATCACAACATAATCATACAACAACTTTTATTTAAGGGGCTCAGACGAGCCTTGCATAACATGTTCTTACAAATAGGGGTCACATGACCCGACACTCATGTCTTACAAACAAGTCCATACAAACCAAGCGGAAGCATAAGCTGTCTGAGTACAGACAGATGAAAGGGTAAAAAGGCACATGGCCTGACTATCTACGGCCCACCACAAGGCATAGGGTCGTAGCTGGGACACCAGCTATTCAGCATCTTCGACATCTAGAAAGAACCCACCTGATGGGTCCTAGGTCTCATCTGCAACATTTATTAAGCAAACGTGAGTACAAACGTACTCAGCAAGTCTTTAAAACAGACATAGACTATCCATGCTCATGTATCAAAAACGGGAGTGGTGGAGTTTATACAACAATGCTAGCTTTGACTCATGGCTAACCTACACTACAAAATTTTAACTCTTTGTTTAAATTTTAGATATTGCACACGAGTCCATTAACTCCATGACAATACACCACCATGGATTC
The DNA here is from genome assembly GCA_022496015.1 of Hordeum marinum. NCBI lineage: Eukaryota > Viridiplantae > Streptophyta > Magnoliopsida > Poales > Poaceae > Hordeum > Hordeum marinum. Next base: position 233,181,770 of record CM039675.1, read on the forward strand.
ACTTCCCTCTCCTAGGAGAATGCCATCCACGGTACTCACACTTGTGTTGAGATTTTTATGAGTATCCATTTGATTATCTATGAACAACATAAGTTATCCAAGTAGTCCATATCCGAGGAAGTAGATATTCGAATAGGTTCATGCCCTGCAGGGGTGTACTTCTTCACACACGCTCTCGCCACTTATCGCTGTGTGCTCATAAAACCATGCACCTCGGCAAACTTCAAGCGGAAGCCCAGCGAGGGAGTCAGCCACGACCGTCAATCACATCGTACCTCTATTCTAGGTTATCGCCTATTTGAGACTGAACCCTCACTGAAGTTTCCGCTATGGCCCCAAACGATGTGCGCAGGGTTCCCAAGACCACCATTCGGGTGACCCTTGGTACACCATGCCACTGCCTACCGCGTCGTAGCCCACCCCTAGGGTCAGCGCTACACACGGCCTCCAGCATACTATAAACACCAGAAACTACTTGCAACTACTGGACCAAGGACTAAGCGATTGAGAAGTCGAGAGGGTCAATTAAGTATCCCAACGTGTGGTAGTAATTAGTCTTGGATCACAAACACGGAACTCAGTTCCTAAGAACGGTCCCAATGAGACAACCCGCTATGTACTCCTACATAGCCTCTCATCGCTACCTTTACCAAATCGGGTTCATCATAAGCTTATCACATCAGAACATCATGGTTTCACTCTACTTCATTACCTAGATGAAACAGACCTGACACAACTCTAAGCATAGCAAGCATAGCAGGCATGGTAAGCTAAGCACATCATGGCACAAGCATCTACCAGTTAAGCTAGGTTGCAAGGTTTAGCTATTTACCGTGACAATGACAAGTCATGCAAAGGAATAGGTTCATCTACCGTGTATGACAGACAAGTGAACGTTTGTCCTAATGCAATAAACAAGAGCAGGAGTGAGAGAGTGGTATGTTATCGGAATGATCAAGGGAGTTGCTTGCCTTGCTGGGTAGCAGGAAGGTTCTCTCCTTCGATGGAATACTCGGGGGTATCCTCAGAAGCAGGGCCTACCGCAATGCAGATAAATAGCATTCAATACACGCAAGTGCAACAATATGATGCATGATCATGACATGGTAGCATGTATGGATGAGCTAATGCAACTAGTGTCCAAGTTAATTTGAAGTGAGTTTGAATATAGGTTCAAAATCGTTCTTCATTTCAAATTCCAAATGCTAACCTATTAATAAATGTCAAGGTTCATCTACATAAGTTGCTCTACCATGCATGATAATAGCACCATTGGATTCATTGGATTTTTCTGATAAATTTTCATATATAAATTATTTTCATCTGATTTACAAATTAATTTATATGAATTTTTTAAGTTTTAAACAATTTCTGGAATTATTTTAAAACTGGAAAATGAAATATGATGTCAGCCTGACGTCACTATGACGTCAGCTGGTCGGCTGACCAGGCCAGGTCAAACCTGATGTGCAGGGCCCGCGCGTTAGTGACACGGGCCTAATTCCCGCGCTGACTAGGGTTTGACCCGTAGCTGGGGCCCACTGGTCAATGGCTGGGCCCCTAATTAACAGGGGGATTAGCCCCTAATGGTCAGCCACGTCGGCGCCCACTAGAGCGGGGCCGGCGGCGACTCGCCGGAGTTGCGCATCCGGCGGCCATTTGGACGCGGAGGGCACCAGAAGGTGGCCCGCGCACGCACGTATCTAGCGAAGCAGCAAAGGGGGCTCGGGGTCGCCGGAGACGACGGCCACGTCGAGCTTGGCGGCGGCGGCGGCTCGGGCAGGACCGGCTACTGCGCTAGAGGGCACGGGGAAGCAGGGGGAGAGGAGGAGGAGCACCAGCGGCTCACCACGGTTCCAGCAGAGGCGACGGCGAGGTCGGGGGAAGTCCGGATGGGGCGAATCGTCGAATGGGAGCTCCGGTGGTCGGTGGGGAAGAAACAGCGGTGGAGTGTTGTGGAGGGATTCCGGCGTCTTCTAGCATCACGGGGAGGACAAGGGGGTCGCTGTGGGGCTGCTGGAGGGCTCAGAAGGACGCGGACGCGGCTAGAACTACGGCGACGCGGCGGCGACCCATGGCGGAGCAGAGGAGGAAAGAGAATGAGAGAGAGAGAGCACATGAGGGAGAGAGGGAGAGGAGAAGGAGGCCACAACGAGGAGGCTTCGCGCTGGCGCTCTCCCAGCCCTCCAGGCCGGCAGCCAGGCAGGGAGGAGGTGGCCGGCATGTGCCCGCGCGTGGCGAACGCACGCACCTGTCCTCCTGGCGAGAGGACAGGGATGACTGGCCATGGGCCAGATGGGCCGGTTCCCCCTGGGCCTCTGCTTTCTTTTTTTCTCTTCTGGTTTTCTATTTCTGACATTTGTTTTATTTTCTTTTCAGGTACAATTGCTTTGATAAAATATCCCAATTATTTTATAATATTAAGTTTGATTTTCAAACTCCAATAAAAAGTTTCAGGATATTTTGAAATATAAAATAATGATAATGCTTTATTTGGCATTTTCAGAGGCTTTATCATTTATTTTTAAATTGCTATAGTTGTCCAAATATTTAAAATGGCCCCTGTTATAATCATGTCCATATTTATTAGACATAGGGAACATTTTGTAAGGGCATTTTGGATTTGTTGAGTTTTCACAACTTTGAATTAATTTGATTCAAATATGAGCTTGGGGTTTATTTTAGTCCCCATTTCATGTTGATGTAAAATTGTAACATGATGCACACACATGCTATCCTATGACATCTAGCTAGGGATGTGACAACTCACCCCCACTCAAAAGAATCTCGAGATTTTGAGGTCGTCGGGAAGAGCGCGGCATACTCTAGTCAAAGATGATCTTCTCTTTCCCATGTGGCCTCCTTTTCAGAATGGTGTGACCACTGAACCTTGAGAAACTTGATGTTCCGACGCCGATTGGTACGCTCAACTTGATCAAGAATACGAACAAGGTATTCTCGATATGTAAGGTTATCTTGGAGATCAAGCGCTTCGTGGTCTACTTCACGGATAGGGTCCGAGAAGCAACGCCTGAGTTGCGAGACATGGAAGACATCATGAACCTTGGAAAGATGCGGCGGAAGTTCCAATTGGTAGGCAACCTCTCCTCGTTTAGCAAGAATACGAAAAGGTCCAATGTAACGAGGAGCCAACTTGCCCTTGATACCGAACCGATGGGTACCCTTCAAAGGCATAACCCGAAGGTAAGCCTTCTTGCCAACTTCATAGGTCACAGCCTTATGATGGCGATCATATTGGCTCTTCTGACGAGATTGGGCTGTTTTCAACTTTTCACGAATAATGCGAACTTGCTCCTCTGCATCCTGGATCATATCCGGGCCAAAGAGTTGCCTCTCTCCGGTTTCTGACCAGTTAAGAGGTGTTCGACACCTTCGTCCATAGAGAAATTCAAAAGGGGCTTTGCCCAAGCTTGATTGCTAACTATTGTTATAAGGAAATTCGGCAAATGGAAGACATTTCTCCCAATTCGTACCGAAGGATATAACACAAGCTCGGAGCATGTCTTCGAGGATTTGATTGACTCGCTCAACTTGGCCACTTGATTGCGGGTGGAAAGCAGTGCTAAAGGATAGATGAGTCCCCATAGCGGTTTGGAAACTTTCCCAGAATCGGGAAGTAAAGATACTTCTGCGGTCTGAGTTAATCTCCAAAGGAACACCATGAAGAGAAACTATTCGAGAAACATATAACTCCGCTAGCTGGCTAGCAGTTATACTCTCCCGAACAGGAAGAAAATGAGCCACTTTGGAAAGGCGGTCAATGACCACAAAGATAGCATTATTCCCTCTCTTGGTCCTAGGAAATCCGGTAATGAAATCCATACCGACCTTATCCCATTTCCATACGGTAATAGATAAAGGTTGAAGGGTGCCACCAGGCCTTTGATGTTCTGCTTTCACGCAACGACAAACTTCGCAATTAGCAACGAAGTGGGCAATTTCTCTCTTCATCCTAGTCCACCAGAACCTCTGGCGTAGGTCCTGATACATCTTGGTACTACCTGGATGAATTGTGAGAGGAGAATCATGAGCCTCCTTAAGGATCAGCTGTCTTAAGCATGTGCTCTTGGGAACCACCAACCGGTTCTAGAAGAACACAACACCCTCATTGTCCTTGGAGAAATCTTTAGCGTTTCCACTAGCGATATTCTCCTTGATCCAGGATATACCCTTATCATATTTCTGGACAGCTACTATTTGATCCTTAAGATTAGGTTTCGCCACCAAGTTGGATAGGAATCCTTGAGGAACAATGTGCAGGTTTAACTTCCGAAATTCCTCATGGAGAAGTGGTTGACCTTGTTGTAACATCAGGTTGTTACAATAAGAGTTATGACTTAGTGCATCAGCCATGACATTGGCTCTTCCCGGGGTGTAAGTTATCCCTAAGTCGTAATCTATAATCAACTCAATCCATCGTCTTTGCCTGAGATTCAAATCCGGCTGGGTGAAAATATATTTCAGACTTTGGTGATCAGTGTAAATTTCGCAATGATTACCCAGAAGGTAATGTCGCCAGGTTTTCAGTGCATGTACCATAGCTGCAAGCTCCAGATCATGTGTTGGATAATTATCCTCATGTGGATGCAATTGTCGAGATACGTATGGAATCACACGACGATCATGCATGACAATGCAACCTAATCCTTCTCGCGAGGCGTCGCAATAGATAACAAAGTCCTAAGAGAAGTCTGGTGGCACCAGAACGGGAGCAGAGGTCAGTCATCTTTTGAACTCCTGAAAACTATGCTCACATTGTGGAGTCCACTTGAACCTTTTATCTTTCTTGAGGAGTTCAGTCAGATGTTTCGCAACCTTGGAGAAGTTCTCGACAAAGCGGTGAAAATAGCTCGCTAAGCCAATGAAACTCCAAACTTGCTTAACCGATTCAGGTTGAGTCCAATCAAGGACGGCCTGAACTCTCTTGGGATTGATAGCAATACCCTTACCAAAGATCACGTGGCCCAGATAGGTCACTTATGGCAACCAAAATTCACACTTGGAGAATTTGGCATACAGACGGTGCTCTCGAAGTTTCATCAATACCAGCCTTAGATGCTCGGCATGTTCCTGTTCGTTCTTTGAGTAGATGAGTATATCGTCGAGGTAAACCACGACGAATTTATCTAAATACTCCATGAAGATCGAATTCATCACGCGGGAGAAGGTGGCTGGAGCATTGGTTAAACCGAAGGACATGACGGTGTACTCGTATTGGCCATAACGAGTAACAAAAGTCGTTTTTGGAATGTCCCCGTTTCTAATTCTTATTTGATGGTATCCCAACCTCAAATCCATTTTCGAAAAGACAAAGGATCCAACGAGTTGATCATATAAATCGTTGATCTTGGGGAGTGGATACTTGTTCTGAATGGTGACCAGATTCACTGGCCAATAATCCACAACCATCCGATTCGATCCATCCTTCTTCTTGACGAAGAGGACGGGACAAGCCCAAGGAGAAGAACTAGGATGGATGAAACCTTTCTTCAAAGCCTGATCGAGTTGAATCTTAAGCTCGGCTAGTTCTAAGTGTGCCATCTTATAGGGTCTTCTGGCTATTGGGACAGTCCCTGGAATGAGCTCTATCACAAACTCAACATCTGTGACAGGAGGAATTCCTGGTAGTTCTTCTAGAAAGACATCTGGAAAGTCATGGACTACCGGAATATCTTCTAGTTCTGGAAGAGGGCTAGCATTGAGGGAATAGAGTTGGCGCTTGGTTGTTCGAGTGGAGACATTAACTATCTCACCCGATGGATGTGTAAGTTGAACATTCCTAGTATGAGTATCAATCTTAGCATAGTGGGCTTTCATCCAATCCATGCCTAAGATGATATTGATGTCCGAAGACTTGAGGGCTATCAAGGATGCTAGGAAGACTAGCCTATCCACTAGAATCTCATTATCATGGCTCACTCTAGAAGTTTGCCACTTTGAACTAGGAGTCTGAACTACTAAAGGAGTAGGCATATCACAAAAAGACATGTTATGCAACTGTGCATAACTTTCTGAGATGAAAGAATGGGATGCCCGAGTATCAAATAGAAGAGATGTTGGATGACTATTGACAAGGAGCATACCTAGGATAACATCAGAATCCTCAATGGCTTCCTCAATAGAAACATAATTCACTCATCCACGAGCACTAGCTGGCTTCACATAGAAGGCTTTTCCCGGCTTCCCACGTCCAGTCGGCTTAGCATTGCTCTGAGGACAATCACGAGAGTAGTGTCCTGGTTCCCCACATTTGTAACAAACCATGGTGGCACAGGGAGCAACATTGGCAAGAGGACCTCCAAATGGGAGGTTTGGGCTGAGTTGGGCGAGGCAACTGGAAGGATGGACTCGCGGTGTATGTTGGCGGCAGAGTTGCGTTGGGCACCCACACCCAGCGTTTGTTGTAGCCCGAGCCAGATGCGGGGCTGAAGTCACGGTTGAGCTTTCTCGTGGCCTCATAGTCAGTCTGTCCAGACTCGGCATTGATAGCCTTGTTGACGAGAGCCTGGAAGGTTGTGCACTCATAAAGGCACAGATCTCGATGGAGCTCAGGGTTATGTCCCTTGCGGAACCTAGCCTAGTTCTTGGCATCAGGTGATGCTTATGTCAAAAAGCTTTAGCATGAAAAGCTGGAACCCAAAGCGCATGGTGGATATTGTTATTTTCTCACCTTCACTGATGACTTAAGTAGATATGGGTATATTTACTTAATGAAACACAAGTCTGAAATGTTTGAAAAGTTCAAGCAATTTCAGAGTGAAGTTGAGAATCATCGTAACAAGAAGATTAAGTTCCTGTGATCTAATCGAGGAGGTGAATATCTGAGTTATGAGTTTGGCAGTCACTTAAGACAGTGTGGAATTGTTTCACAATTAACACCGCTCGGAACACCACACCGTAATGGTGTGTCCGAACGTCGTAATCGAACCTTATTAGATATGGTGCGTTCTATGATGTCTCTTGCTGATTTGCCACTATCGTTTTGGGGTTATGCATTAGAGACAGCTGCATTCACTTTAAATAGGGCATCATCGAAATCCGTTGAGACAGCGCCATATGATGTGTGGTTTGGCAAGAGGCCAAAGTTGTCGTTTCTTAAAGTTTGGGGATGTGATGCCTATGTCAAAAGGCTTCAGCCTGAAAAGCTGGAACCCAAAGCGGAAAAATGTGTCTTCATAGGATACCCGAAAGAGACAGTTGGGTATACCTTCTATCTCAGATCCGAAGGCAAAGTGTTTGTCGCTAAGAACGGAACATTTCTTGAGAAAGAGTTTCTCTCGAAAGAATTGAGTGGGAGGAAGATAGAGCTTGATGAGGTTATTGAACCTTTACTTCAACAGAAAGTAGCGCAGCGCAGAAAGATGTTTCTGTGGAATCTACGACGGTAGAAGAGGAAGTTAATGATGATGATCATGAAGCTTCTGATCAAGCTACTATTGAACCTCGTAGGTCGACAAGGGCGCGTACTACTCCTGAGTGGTACGGCAACCCTGTCTTAGAGGTCATGTTGTTGGACAACAATGAACCTACGAGCTATGGAGGAGCAGTGATGGGCACGGATTCCGAGAAATGGTTAGAGGCCATGAAATCCGAGATGGGATCCATGTATGAAAACAAAGTATGGACTTTGGAAGTATTACCTGAAGGGCGAAAGGCCATTCAGAACAAATGGATCTTTAAGAAGAAGACAGACGCGGACGGTAATGTCACCGTCTATAAAGCTCGACTTGTGGCAAAGGGTTTTTCACAAGTTCAAGGAGTTGACTACGATGAGACTTTCTCACCCGTAGCGATGCTTAGGTCTGTCAGAATCATGTTGGCAATAGCTGCTTATTTCAACTATGAAATTTGGCAAATGGATGTCAAAACAGCGTTCCTCAACGGTTTCCTTGAGGAAGAGTTGTATATGATGCAACCCGAAGGTTTTGTCGATCCAGAGAATGCTGACAAATTTTGCAAACTTCAGCGATACATTTATGGACTGGTGCAAGCATCTCGAAGTTGGAATAAGCGCTTCGATGAGGTGATCAAAGCGTTTGAGTTTATACAAGTTTATGGAGAAGCTTGTATTTACAAGAGAGTGAGTGGGATCTCTATAGTGTTTCTAGTATTATATGTGGATGACATATTGCTGATTGGAAACAATATAGAAATGCTTGAAATCGTGAAGGAATATTTGAACAAGTGTTTTTCAATGAAGGACCTAGGAGAAGCTGCTTTCATATTAGGGATTAAGATCTATAGAGATAGATTGAGATGTTTAATAGCACTTTCACAGAGCACATACCTTGATAAAGTTTTGAAGAAGTTCAAAATGGATCAGTCCAAGAAGGGGTTCTTGCCTGTGTTACAAGGTGTCAAGTTGAGTAAGAGTCAATGCCCAGTGACTACAGAAGATAGAGAAAAGATGAGTGTCATCCCCTATGCTCCAGCCATAGGCTCTATCATGTATGCAATGTTGTGCACAAGACCCGATGTCAGCCTTGCCATAAGTATGGCCGGAAGGTTTCAAAGTGATCCTGGAATGGAGCACTGGGTAGCGGGTAAGAATATCCTTAAGTACTTGAAAAGGACTAAGGAAATGTTTCTTGTTTATGGAGGTGATGAAGAGCTCGTTGTAAAGGGTTACGTCGATGCAAGCTTTGACACTGATCCGGATGACTCTAAGTCACAAACTGGATACGTATTTCTTCTCAACGGGGGAGCGGAAAGCTGGTGCAGTTCCAAGCAAAGCATGGTAGCCGATTCTACGTTTGAAGCGGAGTACATCGCAGCCTCGGAGGCGGTGAAGGAAGGTGTCTGGATGAAGTAGTTCATGACAGATCTTGGATTAGTTCCCAGTGCACTAAATCAATTGAACCTGTTCTGTGACAACACTGGTGCCATTGCTCTGGCCAAGGAACCAAGGTTTCACAAGAGGACCAGACACATAAAGCGATGCTTCAACTCCATCTGCGATTACATCGAGGAGAAAGACATAAATATTTGCAAAGTGCACACGGATCTGAATGTTGCAGACCCGTTGACTAAACCTCTTCCAAGGGCTAAACATGATCAACAACAGAATTGCATGGGTGCTCGATTCATTACAATGTAAATCACATAGTGATGTGAACTAGATTATTGACTCTAGTGCAAGTGGGAGACTGTTGGAAATATGCCCTAGAGGCAATAAATAAAGTGTTTATTATTATATTTCCTTGTTCATGATAATCGTTTATTATCCATGCTATAATTGTATTGATTGGAAACACATTACATGTGTGGGTAAATAAACAACACTCTGTCCCTAGTATGCCTCTAGTGAACTAGCTCGTTGATCAAAGATGGTCAAGGTTTCCTAGCCATTGACATGTGATGTCATTTGATAATGGGATCACATCATTAGGAAAATGATGTGATGGACAAGACCCAAACTACAAACGTAGCATATGATCTTGTCAGTTTACTGCTACTGTTTTCTGCATGTAAGTATATGTTCCTATGACCATGAGATCATGCAACTCACGGACATCGGAGGAGTGCTTGTGTGTATAAAGGTGCTCTACAGGTATCTCTGAGGGTGTCTGTTGAGTTGGCATGGATCAAGACTGGGTTTTGTTACTCCGTGTGACGAAGAGGTCTCTCAGGGCCCACTCGGTTATACAACACCACAATAAGCCTTGCAAGCAATGTGACTAATTGTTAGTCACGGGATTTTGTATTACGGAATGAGTAAAGAGACTTTCCGGTAACGAGGTTGAACTAGGTATGGAGATACCGACGATCGAATCTCGGGCAAGTAACATACTGAAGAACAAAGGGAACATCATACGGGATTAACTCAATCCTTGACATAGATGTTCGACCGATAAAGATATTCGTAGAATATGTAGGAACCAATATGGACATCCAGGTCCCGCTATTGGTTATTTACCGTAGAGGTGTCTCGGTCATGTCTACATAGTTCTCGAACCCGCAGGGTCTGCACACTTAAGGTTTGGTGATGTTTCGGTAGTATAGAGTTATGTATGGTGGTGACCAAAGGTTGTTCGGAGTTCCGGATGAGATACCAGACGTCACGAGGAGCTCCGGAATGGTCCGGAGGTAAATATTTATATATAGGAAGTCCTGTTTTGCCAGTGGAAAAGTTTCGGGCTCATCGGTAGTGTATCGGGAGTGCCGGTAGTGTACCGGGAGGCCTCCAGGAGGGGTATTTCGACCCAAGAGGCTTCATGGGATGTGGGAGAGTGAATATCAGCCCTTAGTGGGCTGGTGGAAACTCCCACACAAGGCCCATGTGGCTGGAGAAGAAAACCCAATAGGAAAAGGTGGAAAAATGCAAAAAAGGAGCAATCCTAGTCCTACTAGGATTGGAGGAGGAGTCCTCCTCTCCTAGTGGGTTCGGCCGAATCCAAGGAGCCTTGGCCCTTGCGCCAAGGCTCTCCTCCTCTCCTCCTATATATACTAGTGGGTTTTAGGGTTTTGCACTAGTTTTTTCAGCCACGTGCAACCCTACCCTCTAGTCCATAGTTTCTCCTCTAGATCGGATTTCTGCAGTGCTTAGGCGAAGCCCTGCCGGAATAGCTCCACCACCATCGCCGGAGCATCGTCATGCTGCCGGAGAACTCTTATTCCTCTCCGATCCTTCTTGTTGGATCAAGACGGCGGAGATCGTCATCAAGCTGTACGTGTGCTGAACGCGGAGGTGTCGTCCGTTCGGCGGTAGATTGGAAGGATCGTGATCAAGCTCGTGGGACGGATCATGATCAAGTTCGTGGGACGGATCGTGATCAAGTTTGTGGGATGGATCGTGATTAGATCGCGGGATGGATCATGATTGGATCGCGGACGCTCGGCCATTTGGATCGCGAAGACGTTCGACTACACCAACCGCGTTTCTTAACGCTTCCCGCTTAGCGATCTACAAGGGTACGTAGATCCACTCTCCCTCTCGTAGATGCTCATCACAATGGATATATCTGCGTGTGCGTAGGAAATTTTTTGTTTCCCATGCAACGTTCCCCAACAGATACTTGGGTGGGCATAGCTTGACAAAGTCACCGAGTGACACGCCATCATTGTGATCATTGCGGGGAGCATGTGCTGTGTTCTGCTCTATTCGGTCCAACAGCCTGTTGGTCTCTCTCTTGTTCCTTTCATCTTCAAGCATCACTTCTGCCAAAGAAGGCGCATGTGGTAGGTCCTCTTGCCTTGGCTGGCTTCCCTCGCCCTGCTCGGGGGCAGGCACGGGGTTATTCCTAGTTTCCACCATCCTGGGAAAACAAACCCATAGCTTAAACATAGAGGACAACAACTCTAAGACATGATATAAGGAATGTACTGGACAACATGGCATGCAGGGTAAACACCCAAACAACATGGTAATAACAACTTCCATATGAACACCATGATTCATACACACCATGACAAAGTTCAGTACAAGCCCAAGCTGAATACAAACTATAGAGAGATGACACAACTCATCGGAGGCATTACAAGCTTCCTATACATTATATATCTACACCTCCGGAACTCAACTCTCAACCTAAATCATATCCCACAAGACACGCAGGACTGTGGCGATACGACTACGACCCTACTAGAACTAACATCCATGTACTCAAGCATCGCCATAGAATGCCTCATACAGGTTACCCTCGTCACCCGGGAGCTGAACCTGAGGATCTGAAAACACTCTAGCCTGTGATCCCTGGAAACCGTAAGGACATGGATGTGGCCTTGGTGCCCTTGTTGGCAGCAACAGCGGTCCTCGAAGAGGGGTGATGCCTCCAACATCAGGCCAGTCTACGGGTGTTGGCAGATGAGTCCGCGATGGGGTCAGCATCTCCAAGTCTCCATAGCCTGTCTGCACGACAGGTGCCAACTGTGTCAAGGTTGTCCAAAGATGTGCATGGGTGGCATAAAGCTCCATGCAAAGGGCACGTGCATCACGATCCCTGTTCTCCAACATCTGAGTGGTCAACTGCAGCCTGAGATCCTCATGGGAATGATCATAGTAGGCTGCACTAAGATAACCATCCTCTCCTCCCATGGAAGCAGGAACATAACAGAACTCCATGTTCTGAAGCAGACCATGGTGAAACCTCATGATAGTCAACATGGTGTAGGCAGCCTCCTGAACTGCCATATCTATGGTGACACCTAATCCATAAGTCCAGCGAAGCGGCTCTGCAGCTCCCGGATATGAAGGATATATCTTAATAGTACACAGATACTGACTCTGGTTGAAATCTCGATGTTGTTCCTCCACTGTGTACTCTGGGTACCAACAGTAGCCAGCCTCCATCATAACTCTAACCAACATGGCCGTGTGACTGGGTACATCGATGCACCTGGTCAGACGGACCACCTGACAGGAAGGACGAGGGGCATTTGAAATAGAGAATGATGCAAAGCCATTAGAGATTCTAGCAGAAATTGGATAACATAACGGTTGTAATTGCTCAAAAAGGATTTTGAGACAACTGCAAAAGATTGGAAAAGCATAACCACTCGACTTTCTAGACTCAAATCTCTTCTCCATCTGTTTGTCACACCAATCAATACTCTTTACCGACATTCACTTGCAAACAAGCTAGCTAGTGGTCCATGGTTAGTAACTCGTCATCCTAAGAAACAGATGAGAAGCCTAGTTCTTATCCCCGTAGAAAAGATGAGAAAGACTCAACATAGAATAACTTGGGAAGAGGAGTAAAACGAGCCTTACGTTCCCTTCCACAATCAATTCCCCTACTTTTCTATAGTGTTTATAGACTCAACTTTGACCAGTTTGGCTTGGTAGTCCTACAGTCAGTCAGGCTCTGATACCAACACTGTCGGGACCCCGATCCTAAGTCATATGAATCCAGACTGTAACATATCACATCACTTTGTGGCCTCACGCATGGTAAGATCCACGGCTGCAGCCTTACCTTAGCCGGGACCATTTGCCTCTTTTGGCTCACGTATATGAACATGTCGCTAGCAATCAAATGATAGAGAACCCGCGTCGACATGACTAGTCATAGAACCCAAGTGGCACATCCGTACGGAAACAGACATACGTAACCCAGCAATGCAGGTATCGGCCTCAAGCGTGTGTAGACGAGTCATAGCAAGCTACAAGGACTCCATTACATCATGAGACATAAATGCCATCACTGCATGTAGACGAGTCGTAGCAGGCTACAGGGACTCCATTACACAGCGAGACATTTCCCTGAAGGGACAGACAAAGAAGCAAAGAAGGATACATGTCGTTCAATCAATGTGTCCGGAGCAGTAGCAAGCTACCATGGCTCGGTGGAAGCACAAAGGGGTAGTTTCCCATAAAGAGTACTACTAAAGGCACACGGCTAGGTGTCGGATCCCATACATACCATTACACGTCACACGTACGCACGACATGCCTGATATGCATAGATACAACCATGGCATCACAACATAACCATACAACAACTTTTATTTAAGGGGCTCAGATGAGCCTTGCATAACATGCTCTTACAGATAGGGGTCACATGACCCGACACTCAAGTCTTACAAACAAGTTCATACAAACCAAGCGGAAGCATAAGCTGTTTGAGTACAGACAGATGAAAGGGTAAAAAGGCACATGGCCTGACTATCTACAGCCCGCCACAAGGCATAGGGTCGTAGCTGGGATACCAGCTATTCGACATCGTCGATATCTAGAAAGAACCCACCTGATGGGTCCTGGGTCTCATCTGCAACATTTATTAAGCAAACGTGAGTACAAACGTACTCATCAAGTCTTTAAAACAGACCTAGACTATCCATGCTCATGTATCAACAACGGGAGTGGTGGAGTTTATGCAGCAATGCTAGCTTTGACTCATGGCTAACCTACACTACACAATTTGAACTCTTTGTTTAAATTTTAGATATTGCACACAAGTCCATTAACTCCATGACAATACACCACCATGGATTCACTTCCCTCTCCTAGGAGAGTGCCATCCACGGTAATCACACTTGTCTTGATATTTTATGAGTATCCATTTGATTATCTATGAACAACATAAGTTATCCAAGTAGTCCATATCCGAGGACGCGGCTATTCGAATAGTTTCATACCTTGCAGGGGTGTACTTCTTCACACACGCTCTTGCCACCTATCGCTGTGTGCTCATAAAACCATGCACCTCAGCAACCTTCAAGTGGAAGCCCAGCGAGGGAGTCGGCCACGACCGTCAATCACATAAGACCTCTAGTCCAGGCTATCGCCTATTTGAGACTGAACCCGCATGGAAGTCCAGCCAAAGTTTCCGCTACGGCCCCAAACGATGTGCACAGGGTTCCCAAGCCCACCCTTGGTACACCATGCCACTGCCTACCGCGTCGTAGCCCACCCCTAGGGTCAGTGATACGCACGGCCTCCGGCATACTATAAACACCAGAAACTACTTGCAACTCCTGGACCAAGGACTAAGCGATTGATAAGTCGAGAGGGTCAATTAAGTATCCCAACATCTAGTAGTAACTAGTCTTGGATCACAAACACGGAACTTAGTTCCTAAGAACGGTCCCAATGAGACAACCCGCTATGTACTCCTACATGGCCTCTCATCGCTAGCTTTACCAAATCGGGTTCATCATAAGCTTATCACATCGGAACATCATGGTTTCACTCCAGTTCATCACCCAGATGAAACAGACCTGACACAACTCTAAGCATAGCAAGCATAGCAGGCATGGTAAGCTAAGCACATCATGGCACAAGCATCTACTAGTTATGCTAGGTTGCAAGGTTTAGCTATTTATTGTGACAATGACAGGTCATGCAAAGGAATAGGTTCATCTATCGTGTATGATAGAGAAGTGAATGTTTGTCCTAATGCAATAAACAAGAGCAGGAGCGAGAGAGTGGGATGTTATCGGAATGATCAAGGGGGGTTGCTTGCCTTGCTGGGTAGCAGGAAGGTTCTCTCCTTTGATGGAATACTAGGGGGTATCCTCAGAAGCAGGGCCTACCGCAATGCAGATAAATGGCATTCAATACATGCAAGTGCAACAATATGATGCATGATCATGACATGGTAGCATGTATGGATCAGCTAATGCAACTAGTGTCCAAGTTAAGTTGAAGTGAGTTTGAATATAGGTTCAAAATCATTCTTCATTTCAAATTCCATATGCTAACCTATTAATAAATGTCAAGGTTCATCTACACAGGGTCTCTAACATGCATGATAATAGCACCATTGGATTCATTGGATTTTTCTGATAAATTTTCATATATAAATTATTTTCATCTGATTTACAGATTAATTTATATGAATTTTTTAAGTTCTAAACAATTTCTTGAATTATTTTAAAACTAGAAAATGAAATATGATGTGAGCTTGACATCACTACGACGTCAGCTGGTCGGCTGACCAGACCAGGTCAAACCTGACGTGCGAGGCCCGCACGTCAGTGACACGGGCCTAATTCCCACGCTGACCAGGGTTTGACCCGCAGCTGGGGCCCTAATTAACAGGGCAATTAGCCCCTGATGGTCGGCCACATTGGCGCCCACCAGAGCGGGGCCGGCGGTGAGTCACCGGAGTTGCTCATCCGGCGGCCATTTGGCACGCGGAGGTCACCAAAAGGTGGCCCATGCACGCGCGCACCTAGCAAAGCAGCAAAGGGGGATTGGGGTCGCCGGAGACGACGACCACGTCGAGCTTGGCGGCAGCGGCGGCTTGGGCAGGACCGGCTACTACGCTAGAGGGCACGAGGAAGCAGGGGGAGAGGAGGAGCACCAGCGGCTCACCGCGGTTCCAACAGAGGCGACGGCGAGGTCGGGGGAGGTTCGGATGGGGCGAATCGTTGAAGCGGAGCTCCGTTGGACGGTGAGGAAGAAACGGCGGTGGCGCGTCGTGGAGGGCTTCCGGCATCTTCTAGTGTCATGGGGTGGACGAGGGGGTCACTACGGGGCTGCTGGTGGGCTCAGAAGGACGCAGGGGCGGCTAGAACTACGGCGACGCGGTGGCAACGAGCTCGGCCATGGCGGAGCAGAGGAGGAAAGAGAGCGAGAGAGAGGGAGCGCGAGGGAGAGAGGGAGAAGAGAAGGAGGCCACGACGAGGAGGCCTCGCGCTGGCGCTCTCCCAGCCCTCCAAGTCGGCAGCCAGGCAGGGAGGAGGTGGCCGGCGTGTGCCCACGCACGGCGAACGCACACCCCTATCCTCCTAGCGAGAGGACAGGGATGACTGGCCATGGGCCAGATGGGCCAGTTCCCCCCCTCGGCCTCTGCTTTCTTTTTTTTCTCTTCTGGTTTTCTATTTTTGACATTTGTTTTATTTTCTTTTCAGGTATAATTTCTTTGATAAAATATCCCAATTATTTTATAATATCAAGTTTTAATATTTCAAACTCCAATAAAAAGTTTCAGGATATTTTGAAATCTAAAATAATGATAATGCCTTATTTGGCATTTTCAGAGGCTTTATCATTTATTTTTAAATTTCTATAGTTGTCCAAATATTTAAAATGGCCCCTGTTATAATCATGTCCATATTTATCAGACATAGGGAACATTTTGTAAGGGCATTTTGGATTTTATTGAGTTTTTACAACTTTGAATTAATTTGACTCAAATATGAGCTTGGGGTTTCTTTTAGTCCCCATTTCATGTTGATGCAAAATTGTAACATGATGCACACACATGCTATCCTATGACATCTAGCTATGGATGTGACATTTAATCACCCCCGCTCTAGACATACTTTCGGTCCTACACCGAGGTTGTCGGGAGCTTCCATTGGGTGGCAGCTACAGTGCGGGTGCGCACTATAGCACGCTCTAGAGCTCGACTTTGGCATGCCTTGACATGCCTTTGGTGGCTTCTGCATGGCCTCCCATGTCTAGGGGATCTAGGGGGAGTAAACAAGAATGGGTGAGGCGTTGGATGCCCTTGAGAGCTAATAGAATAAGAGGGGAGGGGAGAGAGAAGGAGATTCCTTGCTGTCCAAGGGTAAAAATGGAGTTTTCACCCCCCCCAATCAGTGACATGAGGCCATGGGCCCTTTACTGGAGGTGGAAGGTTACTAGGGAGAGTTGAGGTAAAAGTTTGGTATTAAGAAGAAGAGTGGAAGGGGCCCAAACAACAAGTTTGGTAACTTAGGAGAAGGTGTTTGATGTTCATTTGGGCAAGTAAAAGGAGTCTGCAAGCCATGATATTTACTAGGATCAAATAGAATGTAGAAACAAGGTTGATCAGCAAGTTTGATCTTGATTGAAGAAAGTTCACAATGTAAACTTTGTAAACCCTAGAATTTGACAAAATCATGTTCTTGTAGACCTAGGCATGCTAACCTAATCTACTAAATGAACCACTTTGTGTGGTGGCATTATTTGGGTATTAGAGGATGCACAAAATGTTTGGGACCAATAGGTAAAACTTGACAATGCAAACATTCCCAATTTTTGAAATCAGCATGAAGGGGTTTGGGGGGGATTGGGACAAGTTAATTTGTTCTCCTTGATGCACCACTTGGTGTGGATGCATCAATGGATGATTACAACGAGTCCAAAAAGTTTGAGATCAATAGGAGACAGTTGGCAATGTAGAGTTACCCAAGTTTGGATCTGGACAAACAGGGTTTAGGGATATTTTGGTGAACCAAAACAATTGGGATTGATATGAAACTTGTCACGATGGTCATATATATTATATGTGACATCCTATAATTTTCCTGGATTTATTTGAGAATATTTATTATAGAAGTATTTCAAATTCTTGAAATAGGCAGAAATGGTTTTAAAGGGTTTTGTCCAATATTTTGAACACGGCTATGTGTTTAAACTCTTATATATGGACAATATATGTCCATTGAGTTTTCCTAAATTTTCTCAAACATTTTCAAAGCATTTAAATAATTTTTCCCTATAAAAGGCCATTTTTGGCCTTAAGAAAAAGCCTTTAAATAAAATAGGTAAATAATCTTTAAAATTAATATTTCGTGGTTTTGGGAAGTCTTATATATTGGGTTTCAAATAAAGTATTTTGGGAAAAAGGATCCACCCAATTTGGGGACTTGAAGTGCAAATCTCAAATCAGTGGGTTTTGAAAACCTAATTTAAATAAATTATTCTTGGCCAAAATAATATTTTTTAAAAATATTTTTAAGTCCTATTCATATGGCATGATCATTGGACAAGAGTTAGGATCAAGGAAAAGAGTTCTTGAGGGTAGGAGGATGTTTTATGAATTATAGAGCACCAACAACCAATCAACCAAGCAAGAAAATAACACACAAGTCAAGCATTCAAATGCACACAAAAAGTTTTAATTGGCCCTAATTTTTGAGTCATGCTAACTTATTCATTAGGCCAAACACAGGGTGTGACAGACCTACCCCCCTTACAAGAATCTCGTCCTCGAGATTCCTAGGCTAGGTGTGGGAAAGATGCAGAATTTCAGAGGTGAGGTAGTCTTCACGTTCCATGTTGCTTCTGCTCCGGTGTGGTTGTCCTTCTGGATCTTGAAGTGCCTGAAGATATGCCTTTGAGTGCACCAGACTTGGTCCAATGGTGAACGAGGTTCTTGCAATATGCTAGGCTTGCCTAAAGGTCAAGGCTAGAACGGGGTCCTCGCATGGGCTTGGCTTGTGTGTGCATTCCAAGGTCGGAATACGTGGCAAAGTAGTATGTCGACGTGCTGGTCCTAGGATTACTCACGTTTGTTAGTGACACCTAGATGTCTCACAATAGAATAGAAGGGGTCAAGGTTGTAGCTTCTCGTTGACGGAGAAGTCCTTACCTTCCTTAGAGCAGGAGATATTCAGTCGTAGGTGGTCTTCATCCTTGAGAGTTTTGAAGAGCGTCATCGTGGGTTTCTCGTTGAGATCTTCTGCTCGAGTAAGTTTCCTAGGTAGATTCTTCATTCTTCTTTGGTTGTTTGTCTCCATCATCATGGATGCACATTTCTCGAGGGTCTTTGAGTTTTTGGTCTACTCGTCTCTGCGTGGCAAGGTCTGTGCTGAGTCTTGTCCGTAAGAATGAGCTTAGAGACTTGGTGGAAAAAAAGGGTTCTACCATCTGGGAATGTTTTAGTAGGGTTCTAGATAAGTTGACTATCCAGAGTATAGATCATCCATCTAATCCCCAAGGTTTGATGCTTGGCAAGTGGGGTGAACTACCTTTAACAAGTGGCTTACCATGATCGAGTCACGGTTTACGCCCTAGATTTTCTAAAAAGGGTTGATAACAAAGTCATGACAGTCGTCCACTCCATTCCAAGCATCTGAAGGGAGTAGGGATGTCATGCTCACCGTACACCATCAAAGTGGTGGAGTGAGGGGTGTTATCAGCTCCTCGGTTCCTTCCTAGTCAGGAACTAATAAGTGATTGATAAGGCAAGGGGCTCTATAATCCTCTTGATGTGCAAGGGCTTCATCATGCTTGGACGTCGGTGCTTCTTGATATAGTCTAGTTGATGTAGCCGGCAGAGGAGTGGTGGTTGACTTCTTTTGCTTCTTCTTTGTTGTTGTCATGGCTTCACAATCGTAGTGGTTCTTCATCTTGCTTGGTCAAGAAAAGTCTTCTTCTGTAGGGAGAGTGCTTTGCGAAGTCCAACTCCTTCAAGGTGATACCGTATACTCGAGAGGCATGGTAATTGGTGTTCCTGGGGCTGGTCCAGACAGGACTAAGGTGTTCCTCCTCTCATTGGGTAAATAAGTATGTCATCCCGGAGGTCAACAACCTATTTCCCAAAGTATCACATAAACACATTGCTCATGGGATATGTGAGAGGAGCGGGCATTCGTCCCGGATGGTCACTAGTTCAGGGGTTCATGATCCAACCTAATACAGGCCCTTGCATCCATCTTCCATATGAACATGTCTGGTGGAGGTCGGGGTGGAGTATCTGCCATAGTCGAATGACTTATAACCAAGACCTATGGTCATAATCCAACCATATTGTGGCGCGGTAAAGCTTAGGGGTTTCAAGGAGCTTAGGATGTGAGTGAACGTCTACCATCTTATCCTCGAGCACAGTTCTTAGATGCCAATAGTACTGCCTATTACGCCAAACAAAATCACCCTATATCCTCGAAGGTATCATATCATATAAGTCAACTCCAATATTACACATGCTACTCATATCTCCAAGGTTTTGATAGAAGGACTATACCGAAAATCTCATATGTATACTATAGCTAACTCGCATAAATCCCTATATAAAAATCCTCTAGATAATTTACAAGCCGCTAAGCTTGATCATGACACTACCAATCCAAGTGTCCTACTGACCTATCCAAGGTCAAAGGTAATGCCTTACTATGCTAAGGAAACACGTAATAAACCAATCCAAGATCTTGTTTCGTTCCTATGAATCCAATTAATTGATCCTCGAATAACATCCACTATTACCTAATCCATTACTTCTATGAATCCAACATCGATGGTGTCCAACATAATCTCATCGAGTCCATATAATTCACATATCATTGCAAGGACTAATATCATAGTATAGCCATGAACTTCCAATCTCATGACCAACTAAACTACAAGGTCAAGCTTATATAGATCCCTAAATTATCCCTAACATCATCTGATTCCTTCTACTATCATCCACCAAGAAACATGGTATCATGATCAAGATTATTGGTCTAAATCCAAGCTACTCCGAACCATGTGGTTTAATTGATCTCGAGCATCCTGTAGAATCACCTATTTAAGTCCAAGGTTTACATCTAGTAAGAATTCCCTACTGGTTAATTTAGTTACTATTGTAACATCATCAATCCACTATCAATACTATTGCCAAAGTCGAGACATTTATCCACCAATAATTTTTGCTTGTGATCACAATCGTCCTACTAAATCCAATTGACACAAGGGAGAAGTAAGTTATGCAACTCTGTTAATTTGATCCACCAAGTCCAGCTATCAACATAAGGTATTGCAATCCATCCAACGGTCTCAACTACTTCCTCAAGATATCCATTATAACATCGTCAAATCATTGTCCACAAATCATATACCCATAGAATGGTCCTTCCTATGGCATCAAGGTTCTATTGCTAGCGTAAGAATGAAGAATGTTTGTTCGCTGTGATCACTAGCTCCATAATGCACCCAGTGCAAAGTAGGGGTTATTGAAGCTCAATAAGTCCTCTGGCAAATCTGTGTATTAAACACGTGATCAGAGGCTTGTGCTGGGGAAGCTTGTGAGGTCTAGGTTGGGCAAGGGAGGGGTTTCCAATCTTCAAGGAAGATCCTAACCTTACGGGGTTGCGTCTGGTTGAGTAGGTTGTCCTCAAAAGTCTTCAACGGTAGTTCTTTGTCGAGGTGGATCCTTGGTGCATATTGTCTTGCCGGTCTTTGGTAGACAAGATGGGGGAGAGGGAAAGTAGCATAGAGGAGATTGCCTAAGGGGGTAGTATAGTGCAAGTGCAATCAAGCAAGTGCCGAAAAGGCCAAACACAAACATCTAGGTAGGTGATATAGTTGCACACTCATTGCCTAGGGAAAAAGTGTGACTTATACCAAAGCACAAACAAGCAACACACAATCATGGTTCTATCAAAACCATCATACGGACTCGAGTTCGCACGGGGGATACATGACTCATCCTATCCTAGGGGTTCTTGGACTCAGTTGTCGTGCTTGCTTCGTGTCTTGGAGAGGAGTCCGCTTAGCCTTTTGGGTCTTCTTCAGGTGTCGCTATGTCTCTGGTTGTTGTTCATCAAAATGATACTGGTTGCGCCTGAAGAGTCCTTGACGACTTTGGGTCTGTTTAGTTGACGACGAAGGTGATTCTTCACGGCTGTTGTTCATAGGGTCTTCTGGTGTCCTCGTGATCGTGACAATGCCTTCTTGTCTTCTGAGACGTCGAGCATTACAGGTAGGCAACTTTCTATGTAATGACATTAACAAGGCATGGTAGAGTTGTATCCTACCGGTCACTTTGATGATATCATTGGCACCAAGAGCGTGGAATGATGAGAATTGTTTTCCTGCTCACTATAGTGAGGCGGACCAAATGGTGAGGTTCACATCCACCGGTGGTTACCGATATAACAACAAAAAGGACAGGTTTGCTCTATTAGCGATGCATATCATGACATTGTGTGTCTTGTGCCCTGGTCATCGATGGCCAGGGTGGCATCATCCTGTGGCTATGCCAAGGGTGTCACTATCATCTAAGTCTTGACATCCTCATCCTTTGAGAAGGTATCTTTTGTTTATAGCTCCTTCTCTAGTGTCGCCAACTTGGGTCCAAGATATGTCGGCAATCGCCTGGCAAGGTGGCTTCCTTCCAGATTACCCACGAGGATTACAAGGAATCCCGTGGTCAGGGGCACAAGGGTAGTAGAGACCATTTGCAAAGTTTTTGAAAAGCAGACGAGGAGATCTAAGAGAAAAGTGGTTGAAGTGCTAGGGAAAAACCTTTGCTTCCCTTGGAATTTTTAGGAGAGGCAAGAAATGTAGAGGCTTTGTAAGTGATTTTGAAGGGTCTGGAAAAATGGTTTCGTTCGAACTAACGTCCATGCTAACTGAGGGTTTCCTACAGTCAGGATGGCTCAAATACTAGCTCTGTGGGGATCCTGACTCATAAGTCATGATCACCGAATGTACGTGCACAGTGATACCAGAGATCAATGCTCACACAACACACAGAAACTGAATAACAAGAGTCTTACATCCTTTACATACCGGTTTACTCAAATATGGCCTATATGACCAAGTCTTCATAAACTTACAGCGGAAAATCTTCGACGATAGCATGAACCCAAGCCATCTGCCTTAACCCTACAGGCATTCTTACCGAGAAGCGTCCTAGATCGCATGTCCGCCACCAAGATAATCTTCATCATAACCTGGTCTTTCATGCCTGGCCAATAAAATAACTAGTGGCAAACCAATGAGTACTTTGAATGTACTCGCAAGCAACCCATGTTTGGAACAAGGCAATAACAATGCATGATATAGCACTAATATGTAATTTTGCATAAAGTTAATTTTTTCTGAAGTGACATGATCAAATAACTTGTGTAAGCATGCATCAATAGTTGGGAGATATCCATGTGAACAAGTTACAGATATCATCATAAACAAGGATTGAACATCTCATGTTCGTTGATCACATTATCTCAAGTGTCATCCTTCTATCATCCGCACACGCACGCACACCAAGTTTGCGAAAACATCTGGACGTAGCACAAGAGCGGTCATCCAACTGTCCTTGACCATGGACACAGTTATTCGAATAGTTTTACACTTTGTAGAGGTTGCACACTTTACCCACAAGACTCGGGGAACTTCTGTCTCATTCATGACTCGCGGTACTTAACATACCCGAGGTAAGCACCCGAACAATGCCTTTCCCCTGGCGATAATAAACAAAGAGTCTACTTGATTGGTACAGAACCCACATGATGTACATCAAACGTAGAATCCATGGAGGGACCAACGGTGTGCCCGGTGCCTGTGAAGACAGCGCAGGATCGTCAATACTGGCACGACCTCGTACCGAGAGTGACCATGCCCCTCCTGCCACTAGTAATGAGGGCTCCATGCTAGTACCCACCAAAGTAATCAACAAAGCCCTATCCCATAAGGGGTATTGTGGTTGCGCGTGTAAGGTTGGAGTAACGGTCGCAACTTACACCAATCCGTTTTCGAAAACCACACACACTCACTTGCTCCGGTAAACCACTTCTTTATCAAGTGGCTACCAAGGTCATCATCATCTCCCTCGGGCATTAGTGGCACCCGACGTGGTTTTCGAAGAAGTCTTCGAAATAATTTTAGTTTCCATCACCATGCATATTCCCGTCCCACTTTGCGTAGAAACTACTAGCATCCTATCTACTCCCACCCTCACAACCTCGTATGGATGGTAGGGTCATGCGCGATGCAAGTATCAACGATAGAAGTAACGGAGGCATCCCACCGAAGTGGTTTATGACATGCATGAAAATGGTTTCTTAACATAGTCAAAGGGCTGCTTGCCTGGCTTAGGAAAGACTTTGAGGTCTTCTCACGCTTCTGATCCAACTCCAAGCACTCCGTGTACTTCGTCAACTATCGCCGGAAACAACCGTAATAAGCAACCATCAAGCAAACAATAAAAGTGCTCTATAAATAGGAGTTTTATTTTTCTGGGACATCTTTGGTCATGAGACAAATAACCAAGGACGTTTCATTGGATGTGGATGAAGGGGGATTTTTTTAATGGTGGGAATGAATGAAGCGATGATCCTATAAGAAGCCTATAGAAAATGTTTTTGTAAAAAGGAGTTGAGGGACTCAATAAATAGGAAATGATTTTAGAAACAATTAGAAAGTAGTCTTACTGGTTTTGGAGTTGGGATGCTTTTCTTATGAATTTCCTAAGATGGCAATAAGGAAAAAATGGGGCTATTTATTTGATCAAGCATAATAGGTGCATGATAAAATGTTCAACATGGCTAGAAAAATAAGGCATGATATTTAGAGCCTCTGAAATTTGGAATCACTACATTAGGAGTTGATGTGAGAGCTCTAGGGATTTTACAAGTGGGCATAACTTTGTTCAAATTTGAATTTAAATTTCAATAGCAAAAATCTTGTGGTTCACAAAATATTAAAGTGGCACCATTAAATAGGCAGCATTTTTAGGAGGATGTAGATATTTTAATCATAAAAAGTGGAATTCATATGAATATACTAGGATTTGTTTAGTGCCACTAGAAAATGGAAAAGGACATACCTATTGGCTAAACAGTGCGTAAGGCACCGAATAGAAATTGGGATGGCCCAGAGACTCGGCCAGGTGCGCATAGAGGCCACGCCGAAGGCGTACTTGGGATATGCCTTTCCCTTGGATGGAGGCGACACTCAGCCGGGGCATCTCCACTCAAACTGCTAGGCCCGAACACTGGGTCGCTTACGGGCGGGTCCCAGCGGTAGGTCTTCTCCCTCCTTCGCCCGAACAGGGGAGTGGTCGGGGAGGTCGCGGCTGAGTGTGCACCGGTGCTTGCCTTGGTGGCTCCGGCCACCTCCGGCGGCACCCCGGCCATGCAGGCGAGCAGGACGGCGAGGTGCGCTCACTAGCGCGGTGCATGGACTCCGGGAGTCATTGGAGCATTGGCAGCGGCGGGCATGGCGGATGGCAGCGACGACAAGGATGGAGGGGGCGACATCGTCGATGAGAGAAGAAATGGGGGCTGAGGGGGAGGATGGTGGAGGTCGCTCGGTCGATCCCCATGGGTAGGAGGGGAAGAGGGTCATCGAGGGGCTTCAAATTGAGCAGAGGCCGACTAGTAAATCTTCGGCCATTGACGGCAATGGAGAGCTCAGGAGGGGAAATGGAATGACCCATGAGGCTTAGGGGATAGGTAGAGTGGCTAGGGAGCAGAGAGGGGGTAGGGAAGGCCCTATATGGTAGAGTGCGAGTCTGTCATGGAAGTGTGCACCAGCGAGGATGCACGCGTGGCTGGAGGTCATGGGAGAGGGCAAGGGCATGTCTGCAGCATTCCTAGGGCATGTCCACGATCCGGTGAAGGAGAGAGGGAGTGAGGGAAGCGCGCACGTGCGAGCCCCATGGTTGGCCGACTCGGCCGGCCGCGACGCATGTGAGGGGAGGCGTTCGAGGGATAGGAAGGAGGGGCCGACAGGGTTCCGTGGTGTGGTCGTCAAGGGGGACATGGGGGACATGCTGGGAGGCCCGAGGCTTTCGGGAGTGTCCATTGGGCGGCAGCTAGAGTGCGGGTGCGTACTATAGCATGGTTTTGAGCACGACTTTGGCATGCCATGGCATGCCTTTGGCGGCTTCTGCGTGGCCTCCTGTGTCTAGGGAATCTAGGGGGAGTAAACAAGAATGGGTGAGGCATTGGATGCCCTAGAGAGCTGATAGAATAAGTGGGGAGGGGAGAGACAAGGAGATTCCCTGCTGTCCAGGGGTAAAAATGGAGTTTTCACCCCCCCAATTAGTGACCTGAGGCCATGGGCCCTTTACTGGAGGTGGAAGGTGACTAGGGAGAGTTGCGGTAGAAGTTTGGTATTAAGGATAATAGTGGAGGGGGCCCAAACAACAAGTTTGGTAACATTGCAGAAGGTGTTTGATGTTGATTTGGGCAAGTAAAAGGAGTCTGCATGCCATGATATTTACCGGGATCAAATAGAAGGTAGAAATAAGTTTGATCACCAAGTTTGATCTTGATTGAAGAAAGTTCACAATGTAAACTTTGTAAACCCTAGAATTTGACAAAATCAGGTTCCTGTAGACCTAGGCATGCTAAACTAATCTCCTAAATGCACCACTTGGTGTGGTGGCATTATTTGGGTATTAGAGGATGCACAAAATGTTTGGGACCAATAGTGAAAACTTGACAATGCAATCATTCCCAATTTTTGAAATCAACATGAAGGGGTTTGGGGGGATTGGGACAAGTTAATTTGTTCTCCTTGATGCACCACTTGGTGTGGATGCATCAATGTATGATTACAACAAGTCCGAAAAGTTTGATCAATAAGAGACAGTTGGCAATATAGAGTTGCCCAAGTTTGGATCTGGACAAAGAGGGTTTTGGGATATTTTGGTGAACCAAAACAATTGGGATTGATATGAAACTTGTCAACACGGTCATATATATCATATGTGACATGCCATAATTTTCATGGATTTATTTGAGAACATTTCTTATAGAAATATTTCAAATTCTTGAAATAGGCAAAAATGGTTTTGAAGGGTTTTGTCCAATATTTTGAACATGACCAAGTGTTGAAAATCTTATATATGGACAATATATGTCTAGTGAGTTTTCCTAAATTTTCTCAAATGTTTTTAAAGCATTTAAATAATTTTTCAATATAAAAGACCATTTCAGGCCTTAAGAAAAAATCATGTAAATAAAATAGCAAAATAATCACTAAAATTAATATTTGGTGGTTTTGGGAAGTCTTATATATATTGGGTTTCAAATAAAGTATTTGAGGAAAAAGGATCCACCCAATTTGGGCACTTGCAATGCAAATCTCAAATCAGGGGATTTTGAAAACCTAATTTAAATAAATTCTTTTTGGCCAAAATAATATTTTATAAAATAAAATTAAGTCCTATTCACATGGCATGATCAATGGACAAGAGTTGGGATCAAGGAAAAGAGTTCTTGAGGGTAGGAAAATGTTTTATGAATGATAGAGCGCCAGGAAGCAATCAGTCAAGCAAGAAAATAACACACAAGTCAGGCATTCAAATGCACACAAAAAGTTTATTTGGCCCTAATTTTTGAGTCATGATAATTTATTCATGAGGCAAAAGACAGGGTGTGATAGTTGCCTGGGACCAGGAAGACGACGTCGCGGGCCAGCTTCTGGGATTCATTGGCAAAGCAGGTGGCCCTGTCGTCCTTGTATATCTTCAACCCCTTGATCAGGCCTTCAAAGAAGAGTGCCAGCTTGATAGTTGGGATTTCGTGCTTGTCGACGGAGAAAGCCCAGCTCTTCATTTCCATACGCATGATATGTACAGTGAGGCGCTCGGCGATGTTAGTCATGCTCTTGATCCAGAGGTCATGTTGCTCAATCTGGTTCTCTAGCTTGTCTTCTGCATCTTTTTGGAAGCTTTGCACATTGGTCAGGTCTGTTTGCAGCAGCTTTTTGCGAGCACTGGAACATTCAATGTCGCTCTCCAAAGAGGCAAGCCTAGATTTCATATTGGAAATGGCATCGTTGGCAGTGTCGAGATCTTGGCTCTTAGAGGAAAGCTGTGATGGCGTCTCTTCCAAAGTGGCTCTCATTTTCCGGTCTTCCTCCTTGAGGGCCTCGATCTCCCTGCCGTTCTCGACAAGGTCTTCTGTCAGCTTGCTCAGCTGGGCGTTGTCGGTGGTCTTTGTGGCAGATGTGGCAGCGAGCTCATCGGTCACTTTCTTCAGTTGGGTTGAGGACTTCAAGGAGAGAGCGTCGAGAGCGGCCTTGTGTCCGTCATCCACATCTTTGGTGCGCTTCTGCACATGGCCCTCCAACTCCTTGTCCTTGCTATGGAGAGATGCATCGAGAGCCTCTTCCCGTGAAGAGATTTTCGTCTCTCTGGTGTCCAAAAGCGCTTCTCGCTCCACTAGTCGAGCCTCTTGGGCTGCAACGTCTTCTTTGGCCATGGCTAGCGTGTCATACATCCTCTTAAATGAATGGACCTACCAGTTGTAACACTCTCGTAGCTCATTCCCTTTGTATTTTAGCTGCTATTCCATGAGCTCGACCAGGTCACACCGCTCCTCTTAAATGAATGTCTGCCATTTGAGGTTGTACCTGTTCTGCACATCTTTGAGCCCTGTATCCATTGATTCCAAGAAAGCAAGATCCTTGGCGCTATCAGCAGAACCGCCAGCTTCTTTGACCCTCTAAGACAGCAACGCCAGTACCCGTATAATTTCCTCGTCAACATCAACACCCGCTGAGAAGGTTGAGTCGGGAATTGTGGGACCGAGTCGAGCAGTGGCCAATGTCAGTTTGCTCTTGGGAGATTGCAGGGCCGATGCTATAGGATAGCTCGAAGGGGAGGGACCCATGGACTGTAGAGAAGTCTTCTGCTCGATGACTGTATCAGGGCCAGATGGCTTGCCGGGGCTGGTTTTGTTCTTTCTGAGGATTCGTGAACATCCTCGGCAACCTGCCCATGGCCCTCCATGACAACGATCTTCATCACCTCCTCAGTAGCATCTTTCGTGATGCCAGCCACTTGTTCATGCAACTCAAGCTCTTCAAGTGGCGGGGCTGTGGACTAGAGCAGTAAGCAGAAAAATGAAATTCAGGAATCAGCAAGACACACAAGAAAAGAGAAAAGGGGAAGTGAAAACACATGAAAGTGGGGGTACCCGATGGAGCTTGCTAGGGAGGGGCATTCTCTCTTTTGGCAAAATCAGTTGCCGGCATGCGGTCTACCACCGCCCCTTCGATGGTGAACTCAGCACGGGCAAACTCCTCGGTGGAGACCCTTGCAAATGATTCCTCCTCATAGGAAATGGTTGATGAGAGATCTTTGAAGGAAGGCTCCTCCTAAGAGTCTCTCCTTGATAACTCTCTCTCATATCCCTATCAAGGGTGGGTAGATGGCCTTCCTCATCCCTGCCAGCAGATGGGGTCTACCCTAGGACTTCGCGAAGAGGGCTGGAGCAAGGGCTTGGCAGTTGTTGGGGATATAACCCCGCGTTATGACCCGCCTAAAGGGCTCCCGGTTATACCTGACAGCTCGTGAGCCCAAGAATGAGCCATGAGACTTACGGCCCAGAAAGATAGGCGGCTCATGGTGTGGGCCGCCAGGTGGCCCGGACAGAGAAGACCCGGGTGCGTAAGCCGCCCGGAGGTAACTTGGCAGAGAAGATAGAGGAAGACTCAGATAGACAATGAGAGTCGGTTACAACTTGTATGACCCGGAGTCTTTACCTCCTATATAAAGGTAGACCCGGGGCGACTTAGGGGAGGGGTGATGGAGAACTAGGTCAAGTTTTAGCTCCCTTGTAATCGATACAAGCACAAGCAGGACGTAGGTTATTACCTCGCCTTGAGGGGCTGAACCTAGGTAAACTTGTGTCCTTTTTCACAGCCAGCCCCTTTGAGTCCATCACGTTAGCAATGGCCTCGAATCCAAGTCCGTTCATCCGGACATCTGTCGTGATAAATCCACGACAGCTGGCACCCAACGTGGGGCCTACGCTTGGTGGTGTTGAGTTCTCAAAGGGCTCTTTCCCGGGGCTCGAAGGATACGTGGTCGGAAGGATCAGCAAGAGTTGCCTTGGCCGTCTCTACATCGACGATACCGGCTGGGGGCTTGATGCTGAGTCTGTGGAGTATGGATTCCGGTTTCCATTCGGCGGGATCCACGTCTTCATCGGAAAGGTTGATGGATCTACACCCGGGCCGGACGTCTGCACCGACATCATCGAGCCGGCTCAGCGTCCGCAACCTACGCGGAACATGCATCCTACCCGTGCTAATCCGGGTCAGAAGCATGTCTTCATGGGCTTCACTCAAGGGATGGATCTAGAAGCTTCCGGATCACAGGAAACTCTCGTCTATTCAGAGGACGAATCTTCAAGTGGAGAAACGGAGTCGGTGTACCAGCTCTGCAACGGTGGCCTTGGGGGCTACGGCGACGTCTGCCCCGAGTCAGATCGCTCCGAGTCAGATGATCTTGGGCTTTCGGTTCATGCTGCCGTGTTCATGGCGAGGTCAGCCCCAGGCACGAGTAGTACAGCCGCGGGAGCCGCCACCTCGGGCGATAACCCGCCGCTGCCAGCTCAAGTTCTTGTGGAGCTGATGGACGAGCTTGCGGCTTTAATGGCCACCGAGGTGACACCAGATAATCAAGAAGCTCGGAATTTAGAGATCGCAAGGATCAAGGGCCGGATGACAAAGGAACGACAAAGGATGGCTGAGCTAAAGATCCATATGGAAGAAGAGGCAGAACGTATCAAGGCAGATGCTTTCCGTCTAGGGCTGGAGCAAATATCAGCAGCAGCGGTACATCGGAGGAGGCATCAATCCCGTCTACCAGAGCGCTATGAAGCAAGGAACCTCTTCAATACTCCTGGCGTGGGGCGAATAACAGACGCGCCCGAAAGCCGCCCGCCGGAGCGGGCAGCGACTCATCCGGCCTGACGTAACCAAGCTTCACCTGGGGGCTTTCCAACGCCGACGGGTCATTATTCTAACCCGGCTGAGAATATGGTGCCAGCGGCTATCCGGCTTGAGACAATTCCTATCCCGGATGGCGCACCCTTTGCAGAGGATGTGCGGAACGCCATCGGGTACCTTCAGACGGCCATGGCCCAGCAGGAGAAATATACTCACAGTCGGAGCCGTATTCATTCAACCCCTTTCCCTAGTCGTAGCTTTAGCTGGTGGTACGAGTCACCAGCAGGTTCCAGCAGCAACCGGCATAGAGAGATTCCGATGGGTCACCGGCCAGGTAGATACACGCCAGCATTTGTAAACCATGCTAGAAGCCCGCAAGAGGCGCCAGCTAGGCCGGCTTACCAGGAGCCCGTGCCTTCCGTTTCGATAGGGGCAGGAGTAAACTCCAGGACGGTAGGGCTGCCGTGTTTGTCACCGGCTTTGCAGAGTGAACGGTTGCCGAAATACTTCAAAGGGCCTGCAAGGTCCCAAATTATACCGTTGATTTACCCCCGGAGGCCTGGGTGGAAAGTTATGAACTGGCCATGGAGATGCTGGATGTCAGTGAGGCGGTTTGTGCCAAGTATTTCGTCATGATGCTTGAAGGCCCGACTTGCATGTGGCTAAAGGGGTTACCACCTAATACCATCAATTCATGGGTAGAGCTTAATGCCCGGTTCATTAAAAAAATTCAAGGGACGTGCAGGCAGCCTATGACCATTGTGGATCTTGATCACTGTGTCCAACAGGAGAACGAGTTGGCTCATCATTGGGTACGGCAATAGGAGGTTCAGATCGCCCTTTGGCAAGGATAACTCTTCCTCGAACATGGAGGAGTTACTTAAGTGATCTTGTCCAAATCACAGTCTACCTGATAAGCCGGCAAACCACACATGGGAGAATTGCAATTTCATGCACAAGTACAAGCGGTATTTCACACAACCTAACAATCGATATGGTGGCCCACCCGGCGGCTCAGGACATGGCGGGTCAGGAGCTGGGTTCGGTTCCGACGGCTCAGGATCCAGTCATCCGGGTCAGGATAATCTTGGGGGACACCAGCCGCATTCTGGTAACAATAATCAACAACAACAACAACAACGTAATCAGTCTAGTTATTAGAGTAATCCGAAGTAGCTCAGCTCCAGGCAGTACCACGTTTTCATGACCAGCCTCAATAAATGGGACCAGAAGTTGTGTAAGCGGGCAGTTATTGCGGTTGCACTGGCTCTTCTGCAGTACTTAAAGTGGTTGGAATATGACATAACATGTAGCCGGGAAGATCACTCGTCGTGTGTTGATGACCCGGGGCGGTTGGCTTTGGTTGTGGCCCCCCAGGTGGGCGGATATATGGTGAACAAGGTGTTTATGGATGGCGGCAGCAGCATAAACATCCTTTATTATGACACTTTCCAGTAGATGAAGTTGCTTGACAAGGATTTAAAACCTTCATCCACCGTCTTTCATGGGGTGGTGCCGAGTAAGTCGGCATATCCGGTTGGCAGGATTTCGTTGGAAGTGGCTTTTGGCGATCAGTACAATTACAGGGTGGAATCCTTGTGGTTTGAGGTGGTCAAGATCAAGAGTCCTTATCATGCCTTATTTGGACGACCGGCTTATTCTAAGTTCGTGGCTAGGCCCTGTTATGTTTATTTGCAGCTCAAGATGCCCCGCTTAAACGGCACCATTACCGTTCATGGTGACCGAAATAGGGCTATTGAGTGTGAAGGAGATGCGGCTTACGCAGAGTCCAGTTGTGCCCAGGAGGAACTTAAGTTCTATAAGGAGAATGTTGATCCGGAGGATGTGACCTTGCTGAAGAAGCCCACCACGGAGGTTGAGCCGCCCCTCAAGTGTTCAACGGATGATACCAAGACAGTAGATTTCACCCCGAGCGACTCTTCTAAGAAGTTCATCATTGGAGCTCACATGGATCCCAAATAGGAAAGCGCGCTCATCGAATTCATCCGTGAGAATCGAGACATCTTTGCATGGAAACCTTCTGACATGCCGGGTGTACCGAGAGAGTTCGCTGAGCACAACCTTAATGTGGATCCAAAGTTTAAGCCTATTAAACAGTTTTTGCGGTGGTTCAATGAGGAAAGGCGCAAGGCTATTGGGGAAGAAGTTGCCCGGCTTTTGGCAGCGGGTTTTATCGTTGAAGTTTTTCACCCGGAATGGTTGGCTAATCTGGTGCTAGTGCTCAAAAAGAATGGCACATAGCGTATGTGTGTGGACTACACGGACCTTAACAAAGCTTGTCCGGCTGATCCATTTGCCCTCCCTCGTATTGATCAGATCATTGATGCTACGGCGGGGTGTGAAAGTTTGTGCTTCCTGGATGCTTACTCAGGTTATCATCAGATCAAGATGGCGGCTAAAGACCAGGAGAAGACGGCTTTTATTACACCCTTTGGGGTGTTCTGTTATGTCTCTATGCCTTTCGGGCTCAAGAGTGCCCAGGCGACTTATTAGCGATGCATGGAGAACTGCCTTCATAGTCAGATTGGCCGTAATGTTCATGCTTATGTAGATGACATCGTGGTCAAATCTAGAAAGAAGGAGACTCTCTTGGAGGATTTAAAGGAAACTTTTGATAATCTCCGGGTTTACAAGATGATGCTTAACCCGACCAAGTGTGTCTTTGGTGTTCCAGCGGGCAAGCTTTTGGGTTTCCTGGTCTCTGAGCATGGTATCGAGGCTAACCCGGATAAAATCAAGGCTATTACCTCTCTAGGAGAGCCGGCTTGCATTAATGATGTTCAGCACTTGGCAGGGTGGATTGCTGCGTTGAGCCGGTTCATAAGACGTCTTGGAGAGAAGGCTATTTCTTTATATCAAATGATGAAGAAGACAGACAAATTTGTCTGGAGCAAAGTGGCGGGTGAAGCACTTGAGGCGCTTAAAAAATAGCTCATTGAGCAGCCAGTGTTGGCTGCTCCGGCTGAGAAAGAACCGTTACTCCTTTATGTGGCGGCTAATAACCGGGCAGTGAGTGCTGCAATTGTAGTCGAGCGCAAGGAGGCCGGGAAGGAGTATCCAAAGCAAAGACCGGTTTATTATATCAATGACATCTTGACATAGTCTAAGCAAAGGTATCCGCATTGATAGAAGCTGGTATATGGGGTCTTCATGGCCAACTACAAGTTAAAACACTATTTCTTAGGGCACCAGATAACTATGGTCAGTTCTGCTCCGCTAGGGGATGTTATCTAGAACGGAGAAGCCACGGGAAGGATTGCTAAGTGGGCATTGGAGCTGGGACCTCTCAATTTAAAATATGTGCCTTGCACGGCTATCAAGTCCCAAGCCCTTGTGGATTTCATAAATGATTGGACAGAGTGTCAAGCTCCCGAGGAAAAGCCGGATGACACGTACTGGACTATACACTTTGATGGATCCAAGCAGTTAGAGGGATCAGGGGCAGGAGTTGTTCTGGCATCCCCCAAGGGTGATAAGTTTTGTATGTGCTCCAGCTGATGTTCCCCTGCGCTAACAATGCGGTTGAGTATGAATCTTTGCTTCATGGTCTTAGGTTAGCCAAGGAGATGAATTTGAGACGAGTTAGGTGTTTGGGCGACTCAGATCTGGTGGCTCAGCAAGTTTTTGGCACTTGGGATTCCAAAGACCCGCGGATGGCGGCTTATCGTCAGGCGGTTGATATTATTGTGGGTCACTTCAAAGGATATCAGGTAGATCACATTGATCATCGCAGGAATGAGGCAGCTGATGCCTTATCACGGTTAGGTTCTCAACGAAAGCCGGTGCCACCCAATGTCTTTCTGGACGTCTTACACCATCCGATTGTCAAGATACCTTCAGAAGAAGTTTTGGTTGTTCCTGACTCGGAGGCAGAATAGGTGGCGGCTCTGCATGCTATCCCAGATTGGACTATTCCCTATTTGGCCTATTTAACCCGGGGCGAGTTACCTGCGAATGAAGACCTAGCCAGAAAGATCACCCGGCGCTCTAAGTCCATGACAATAGTTAATGGTGAGTTGCATAAATGCAGCGTGACGGGAGTTTTCCACGTTGTGTTTCACCAGAGGAGGGCCAGCAAATCTTGAATGAAATCCATGCTGGTGATTGTGGACACCACACCGGCTCGAAGTCTTTGGTGGCCAAGGCTTTCCGGCACGGGTTTTTTTGGTTGACGGCTCATAAAGATGCAGAGGACCTAGTCCGTAAGTGCGACGGCTGTCAGAAGTTTGGCCGGCATGCTCATGTTCCGGGTCAGGAGTTAAGGATGATACCAATTACTTCGCTGTTTGCAGTCTGGGGGCTTGACATGGTGGGACCTTTCAAGAGATCCAAGGATAAGAAAACACACCTCCTGGTGGCGGTGGACAAGTTTACCAAGTGGGTAGAGGCGGAGGCAGTCAGCAAATGTGACGCGGCTATGGCGGTTTTATTTATTAAAAAGTTGATCTACCGTTTGGTTACCCACACAGCATCATCATTGATAATGGTACAAATCTATCCAAGTGGGCTATGAAAAAATTCTGTGACGAAGAACATATCCGACTTGATGTTTCAGCAGTGGCGCATCCACAATCCAACGGTCAGGCGGAGCGTGCCAATCAGGAAATTCTAAGAGGGATTAAACCGCGGCTTATGGTTCCTTTGCAGCGAACGCCCGGGTGTTGGGTAGAAGAATTACCCTCCGTCTTATGGAGCATCAGGACCACCCCTAACAGATCCACGGGTTTCACACCTTTCTTTATGGTGTACGGGGCCGAGGCAGTTTTGCCCAGTGACATCCGGCATGACTCGCCAAGGGTGGCGGCTTACGTTGAGGCAGACAATGAGACAACACGTCAAGATGGATTGGATGCTCTGGAAGAGGCTTGAGAGCTAGCAGCAGCCCGGTCGGCGATTTATCAACAAGACCTGCATCGCTATCACAGCCGCAGGGTCAAGACCCGGACATTCCAGGAAGGTGACTTAGTGCTCCGGCTGATTCAAGACCAGACAAATATGCATAAGCTCTCTCCTCCATGGGAAGGACCTTTTGTAGTCAGCAGAAATCTCAACAACGGGTCGTATTACCTCATCGATATCCGAGATGACTCAGATATGGCGGGTCAGGAGACCCGCCGGCCGTGGAACATCGCGCATCTCCAGCCTTATTTCACTTAAGGGTCTAGAGGCCCTTCATTGTACACTATCATTGTACATGTCATAGTTATATAAATAAATAAAGAAGTATCACCTCCTAGCCTAGCTCAGGAAAATGAGTCGCGGCGCCAGGTGTTATGCCACAAAAGCCCGGCTCCGGAAAATGAGTCGCGGCGCCAGGCGTTATGCCACAAAAGCCCGGCTCCGGAAAATGAGTCGCGGCGCCAGGCGTTATGCCACAAAAACCGGCTCAGGAAAATGAGTCGTGGCAAGGGTGTCTTCTTACCTTTGGGTATAGTTTCTAACGCCTATCCGCCGGCGTTTTACGCCGTACTGCTGAAGGGGGCTTCTTACCGACGGGTATCGCTTCTAACACACTATCGGCCGACTTTATGCCAAATTTTCGATAACACGTTTAGCCAGGTTGTAAGGTTTTTTTTTACCGACGGGTAGCTAACACCTAATAACCCACGAATGGCGGCTTCTTACCTTCGGGTATAGCTTATAATGCCTATTAGCCAGCCTTAAGGCACAAAAATCCAGCTAAGGAAAATTAGCCGCGGCGAGGGCGGCTTCTTACCTTCGGGTATAGCTTCTAACGCTTATCCGCTGGCATTTACGCCGTATTATTACCTTCGGGTATAGCTCATAATGCTTGTTAACTGGTTTTATGATACAAAACTCCGATTAACATGATTAGCCGTGGAAGGATATTGTTAAGTCATTTCGGCCGACTCTCGACCCAAGAAGAGAAGACAAACGACGACAAGCCAAGAATGCATACAAGGAAGATGGCACTCTGGAAGCCGGATTTTTTCTCATTTAAAAAGATTAGCAGAGCAAATGTCACAAGAAATATATTATAAACGCTCTATGTAGAGCCCAAAAGTGTTGATCAAGTCTTTCAAGTCCCCTACGACGAGTTAAGGAGAGCCGGCTATTACAAAGTGGAGTTAATCAACTGGCCGGCGGCTCATCCTACTCTGGCTCTTCGGGTGCTTGGAACTGAAGGTTGTCCAAGCTGCAGTTGCAGTCAGCTAGAGCTGCAAAAGTCCCTTCTTCGAAGAAGGGAGACGGGTCAAGATCAGAAGCGAAGAGGTCCTTACTGCGGGTGGGCGTCAAGTCTTTCCATTTGTAGAGTGGGCCACGAACTCTCTTCTGGTTAGCATCATAAGCCGCCTGGTAAGTGTCCAGGTCAGCCTCTTCTACTAAGACAGAAGCCAGAAGCCTGGAGTCCTTGACGCACCGGATGTAGTCGGCTTCTGTGAACTCAGAGCCGTCATCTTTCTTGGAGGGGAAGCCTTCCATTATATTAGCCGGAGTAAGCTCCGGAGCGAAGGCAAGAGCCCGGCTTATGCCTGCGATTGCTCCCTGACGGGCATCTGATTTCTTCAATTCAGCGATCTGCTTTGGCATGGTGGATAAAAGTTCCAAGACCCCTTTGAGAGTTGAAGGGATCTTGTCCTTGTACTGAACAGACTTGATGGTGAACATCGTGCCGCAGTAGAGCTGCTCCGCCAGGGCGTAGATAGACTTCAGAGGCAATAAGATGTCGGACACCAGTTGACGACTTCTAGGACCTATATAAGCCGGAGGTTTTCATGATAAGTCGCCAGTTCAGATGTTATAACAGCAATTAAGGAAAAGTTGTCAAGAGTTCACCGAAGAGGGCGGCTGTCATCTTTGTGATATGGCATTTCAAGGATTGCAGCTCGTCAGAGACGGTTATCAACCGCTGATCCACGTCGTCTGCCCGTTTGGTCAGCGTGACCTTCTCAGACACATCAGATTCTCTAAAAGTGGTAAACTTCGCCTTGACTTTAACCAGCTCTTGGGTCAAGAGCCGCCATTTCTCATCGGTGGCACTCCGAGTAGCCGATTGATCAGCCAGGTTGGTCTTTAAGCCGGCCAACTATTACCCGGCTTCAGTCAAAGATTCCTGCAAACATTTCAAAGCAGAGAGTAAAATGAACAAGTCTCAAACAGATTGCAAGCAATATGCATGACACTTGGGGGCTAATGTCTATTTTTCAGAAGCTCACTATGAAGAGTCCCGGTTGAACTTTGAACAAGTTTGAGCCGGTCCTTGGGGGCTACTATTAGCTCTTTTAAATTATCTTCTAAGAAGTCTCGACTCAACTTTCAAGTTTGAGCCGGACCTTGGGGGCTACTGTCGGTTCTTCTGATATTCTTCTACATAATAATTTTATCTAAAAGATAACTATGCAAATTCTCGGCTCAACATGTCGAGAGATTAAGCCGGCACTTGGGGGCTACGTAGGGATATAAGGAGGGAAAGAATACATCATACTTCCTCTTCATGAGGTTAACCAGTTGGAGCTCTAGGTCCCGGTTGGTGGATAGGCGGGTCATGTAGCCAGCATGAAGCTCCCCAGCTGTCATCTTCTCCAAGGCAGAAGGCTCAAATTCTAGCTTCCTAGGAGCTTCAGCTTTTTCACCCCGTTTGCCAGCACGTGAGCCGAGGGAGAATGCAAACCAGCGCCAGTGATTTCAACTTCTGGGCCAGTCGTGTCCTTAGCCGCCTGGGTAGGGCTCGGCGGCTTAGAAGGATTCTTTGGTGGACTATCTGGGACAATGTCATCAGTGGTCGGCTCTGCAGAAGCTGCTGGGATATCTTCAGCCAGCCGCGAGTCATCCGGCTTTGAATGATCCGGCTCTTGGGCAATAGGGTCGGGGGAGCACTTGTTGGTTTTCCGACGCTTGGCTTGAGCACTGTAAAATGTGAGGATTAGAATCCAAAGGATACTACTGCCGCATAAAAAGCCGGATGTCATAGTGGGAAATACTTACAGCGGGTTGATCTTGGGAGGCGGCAGAGCGGTCGCCGAAGAGTCGCCGGAAGAGGGTGATTTTTGAGAGACAATTCAAGAAAGATGAGACAGCGTCGAGGTCGCAAAGTAAAATTAATTAAACGGAGATACATACCTTTATGGGGCGTTTCTTTGGAGCTGGCAAGTTTGGCAAGCCGGACATAAGTTCAGAAGAACCAACGCTCCGGGTCTAGCGACGCTTGGCCTATTGTTGCTTTTTCAAAAGAAAGTTGGGAGCTAGGTAAGCAAGAGGATGGGAAAGAGGAACTTTTCCAATAACCCACCGCGGCTCTCGGAGGACAAAATATTCTGAGCCGGAAGAAATATAGATTACCTCAGGGGCGTTGGCGCGACTTGTTTCAACATCATCTTGTGAGTAAAACAAGTGTAAGTAAAATAAGATAATAAAATGGCAGAAAGCAGCCCAGGTTTACCTCTGAGTCGGACGATTGCGGCGGGTCAAACCATCCTTATTGTGGGGCGGCCTTCTTAGACTTCTTAGCCGGAGCTTTCTTCTTGAGCTTTTTCAAGGGAGGAACATATTCCTTCTTCCACAAATTAGAGTTGGCCTGGAAAGGTAAACCGATTAAATGGTAATGAGTCAGAAAGGTATGAGTGACAGGGAGAAAAAAGGGTGAAGATTCGCCTTACATCTGGAGCCGGATTTTTGGCGTTAAAAGGCACCAGGCCAATAGCGCTGCAGGATCCGGATGCTTCATGGACAAGGCTCCGGATGACGGTGGTGATGTCATCCTCTGTCAGTGTTGATTGGTTGAAGCATAATGAACTATCATACTTGCCTTCGTATTCACACATGAGCCGACTTCTATGACTTAAGGGCATAATCTTCCAAGAAATCCAGCAGCGGATCAAATCCAGTCCGATTAAACCACTGGCCATGAGGGCCTTGATCTTGGCGTGAGACGGCTCGTATCTAGCACATTCCGAAGCTGATAGCCCGCCAGGAAGCTCTGAAGTTGTCTTGAGCCGGGAGGCACGATAACCCGGCAGTGGATGCTCATTCTCATGAGAGGTATCTTTGCAGTAGAACCAAGTTTTGTTCCAGTCCTTTGGATGACTCGGCATCTGCATGGCCGGAAAAGTAATATCCCTACGTCGTTGGATGGAGATCCTGCCAAGCTCTAGATTTGGACCGGCTTTCATCTCAGTTTGCCGGTTGGCATAGAAGAATTCTTGAAATAACCCCACAGACGGCTTGGCTTGCAGATAGACTTCACAGAGCACTTGAAAATTGCATATATTTGAGATGGAGTTGGGGGCCAAGTCCTGGGGGTGAAGCTTGTAGAAGTGAAGGACGTCACGAAAGAACTTCGAGCCGGGAGGCACGAATCCTCGCTCGATATGATCAGAGAAAACCACTACTTCGCCTTCTTGAGGAGTGGGCCGCGTTTCATCACCCGGGACCCGCCAATTAAGGACCTCCTTGGAAGGAAGGGTACCCGCGTGAACAAAATCCAGTAAGAATTCCTCCGTGATGCAAGACCCGACCCATTTGCACGAGTTGGAGGCGTGAGACATGCTGGCGGCTTAAAGACTGTGCAAATTAAAAGTACGGTGAGTCAAGAGCAAATAAATATTTGCGACGGCTTACAATTTTAAGGGCTCTACGAATAATATGCCATGGTCCGGCTGGTGAGAGCCGGAGAGGCCTGGCAGGTCAACAAAGAAAGGAGGAGGAGCGAAAATCGGCTAAGTCCCAGGAAACAGATTTCTTAAAGTTCAGCTAAAACGACGGATCTACAAAAACAGGGTAAAAGCCTTTATTTTCAGACCTAAGGCTGAACAGGTGAAGCGGACGAAATCCAAAAAGGCAAGCAGAGCAAGGATCAATCTATGTGTTCTTGTTTACCGCCTATTACACAGCGGCGCTGTGAAGACAAGCGACGGTCCGGTGTTCATACGCTAAAGCGCGGCCGGCAGCAATGGAGTTCGAGCTCTAAAACGATGGCGACGCCGAAGTTCTATAGAAACCCTACCGGAGACGGCAATGGGTCTACGAGAAGAAGACTTACCAAAGATGATGTGACGAGCACAAGATGAACTCTGGTCCGCAACAGGTTGATGCAGCGGCTGGTCGATGGCGAGACGGGGACGGCGCCGGAGCAGGAGCGGAAGCGTCGGAGAGAAAGAAGATGGAAGTGCGAGCGGGGGAAAGGAAATGCCGCTCGCGGCGGTCCTATTTAAAAGGAAAACGGGCAGGCGCAAAAATCCAGGCGGTAGAGATCATTCGACCGAGGCAGAAGCCTCGATTTTTGGGCTGACCATTTAATAAGAGATTTGTTGGTACATCAGCGGGTCTTTTTTCCAGGGCCCACGTGACGTCATGGCGGGTCATCACCGGGCGACTC
Source organism: Hordeum marinum (assembly GCA_022496015.1). Lineage (NCBI taxonomy): Eukaryota > Viridiplantae > Streptophyta > Magnoliopsida > Poales > Poaceae > Hordeum > Hordeum marinum. The sequence continues at coordinate 233,222,698 of CM039675.1, forward strand.
ACCGAGGAACAGAAGAAAAGGATGAAGTGAGCAAGCTCAAATCAACATGGGGCCTAACGTTGGGGATATAACCCCGTGGTATGACCCGCCTAAAGGGCTCCGGGTTATACCTGACGGCTCGTGAGCCGGCCCAAGAATGAGAAATGAGACTTACGGCCCAGAAAGATAGGCAGCTCATGGCGTGGGCCGCTAGGTGTGGACAGAGAAGACCCGGGTGCGTAAATCGCCCAGAGGTAACTTGGCAGAGAAGATAGAGGAAGACTTGGATAGACAATGAGAGTCGGTTACAACTTGTATGAGTCTTTACCTCCTATATAAAGGTAGACCCGGGGCGACTTAGGGGAGGGGTGATGGAGAACAAGGTCAAGTTTTAGCTCCCCTGTAATCGATACAAACAAGCAATACAAGCACAAGCAGGATGTAGCTTATTACCTCGCCTTGAGGGGTCGAACCTGGGTAAACTTGTGTCCTTCGTCTCAGCCATACCCTTTGAGTCCATCACGTTAGCGATGGCCTCGAATCCAAGTCTGTTCATCCGGACATCTGTCGTGATAAATCCACGACAGCAGTGACTCTCTTCCACATCTCCTATTGGGTTCATGCCTGCCGTGGAACCTGGCCCTGCTGCAGATTTGACCCGTTTGTCTCAATGCGCAAGGGTCCCCTTATCCCTGTCAGATTTAGTTATACAAGATCAGTCCAAGAAATCAAGGATAGGAAACTTTGACAAGGATCGTGATTGTGTAACTAACTCTGAGGTGATGATCATGGAGCCCAGCTCGTACGACACAAGCGGCGGAGCTGATCTGCCCCTTTTCAAAGTTGGAGGAGCAGGGCTTGGCGGAAGGACCGGGACCTCTGGCACGAGAAAACTTGGCAGGGTATTTGGGCTTGACGGGGGGTTAGGGTCCACGCCCACGACCCTCAGTCGCTTGGTGGGAGGAGTCTTGTCCTAAGAGAGGCGGAGGGACTCGCGGCATGCTGCTTCGTGTCCGCCTCCCCTGGTGGTTGTCTTCTTCAACTTTTAAGTGCCCTGCGAGGACATAAGGGCCGCTAACTCTCAATTTACATGCTCATAGAGGCGGGGCCCTAGTTCTGGATCTTAAGGGCCCATTTCGAGTCCTTCTTCCTCCACCTCAATCTCCTTCGCCTCCTCCGCCTCAATCCCCTTTTGTGTTCTGGTCACCATGCTTGGAGAAGCCCCACCCTGGCAGATTCGAACCCGACAGCCTCCACCAGAGCATGCTTTCTGCTCCCCTCCTCAGAAGAATGATCATCCTCAGGTTCCTCCTCTTCCTCTTCCCCTGAGACTGTTCTCTTGGCGACTCTAACAATCTTGTTCTTTGTAATCTGGGAGCTCATTCTTCCAGGCTGGAGACCCGCTCCATCTCGCCATTTAGGGCAGGCAGCCCTGTAGGATCAAAAGTAGATCTAGAGGGGGTGATTAGACTAGAGGGAATGAATACCAGCCTGTCCTGGAAGCTCATTCTTCCAGGCTGGAGACCCGCTCCATCTCGCCATTTAGGGCAGGCAGCCCTGTAGGATCAAAAGTAGATCTAGAGGGGGTGATTAGACTACTTGACCAAATAAAAATCTGCTTTTTCCAAATTTTAAATGTTAGCAAAGTTTAGCGTTCATAGCAAGTCAAGCACACCCTACACAGGCATATGTACGAGTATGGCAATGGAAAGTAAAGAAAAGCATGAGTAGTAAAGGATGGGTTGGAAGATCAAACACAATTTGGAGACACGAAGATTTTTCCTGTGGTTCCAATAGGTGGTGCTATCGTACGTCTACGTTTATGGAGTCTTCAAGCCATGGAGGGTAACGGTCGCGAGATTCCACGGAGGAATCCACACATAAGGGTCCACGAAGTAGCAACCTTGACTATTCCATGATGGCCTATGTCCACGGAGGACTAGCCTAACTCGGGGTAGATCTTCATGAAGTATGCGATCTCCATGCCCTTAAAAACTTCTTGGTTAACTCCACAACAAGAAGTGGGAGGCTCCCAAGCAACACGTAACCAATCTAGGAGGCACCACCTTCCAAAAGGTAATAGGCTCGATAATGTCGATGAACTCCTTGCTCTTGTGCTTCAATATGATAGACTCCTCAACACTCAATCACTCTCTCACAGATTTGGCTTTGGTGGAAGAGATTGATTGTGTGGAAAGCAACTTGGGGATCCTAGAGATCAAAATTCATATGGTTGGAATGGAATGGCATGATCTCAACACACGAGCACATGTCTCTCTCTTAGAAAATCAGCTGGGATGAGTGGAGATCTGTTCCGAGTGCTTGTATTTTGAGTAGGTGGTGGTGAAGGGTACATATAGGCATCTCCAAAGATCCAACGGTTACACATAAAGTGACCAACTCGGTGACACCGATGTGTGAATGTCGGTGGTGCCGAAGTGACCAAATGGTGACAACTTTTGAATCTCGGTGGGACCGATATATAATTATCGGTATTACCGATTAGGTAACTAACGGTCAGATTGCGCAACTTGGTGACGCCGATCCAACAAACTTGGTGGTACTGATTTTGTGAATCTCGATAACAGAAAGTTGCCAATCCAAACTCAGTGGAACTGAAGTGGAATCAGTTGCACCGATGTGCTAGGGTTTGGCATGGGCCTATCTGAGTTTGGGAATTGGTGGCACCGAGTGGAAATTGTTCGTTATACCAATTTTTGATATTTGGCTTTAGACAGACTTTTATGGAAGATCTTGTGGGTGTTTTTGAAGACTATCACTTGTGCATGTGGAGCATCTCGTTCATCAACAATACCTTACCCCATTTTAATAGTATTAGCTTTCCTATGGACTCAAAGTGATTTCTCACAAAGTAAAATGTACAGGCCTCTTCCATGAATCTTTGCCAATGCTATTCCTTGCATCTTGGGGTTTCTCCACAATCCTTTTGCCATCCCTATCATTGAACTTTTCCGGAAATATGCTTAGTGGAAACATTAGTTTAATGACATATATGTTGTTATTAATTAACAAAACCACCAAGGGAGCAAATGTGCTTTCAGTCTCCCCCTTTTTGGTAATTGATGAAAACATATAGATCAAAGCTTTGAACTATGATATAATCAATGAATATAATCGTCGCTTTGAGAATTATCTGATAAGCAAGAGCTCCCCTAAATTTGTGCATTTTATTAAATTTTTCTTTGAATGCAAATGCACAACCGATTAGGTACATGGGCACTCTTTCATGTCACATTCACCTTGGTGGTGTGCAAGAATAGTAATAATGAACATCATAGCACAAAACAATCAAGGAAACGTGATTGGCCGTATCATAAGCATCAAAATGATAGGAAATAGTAGCAACACACATCAAGTATATGATCAAACACCACAAGGTTTAACACATTCAAACCAAAAGATCAACTGTTTTTCAAAGAGCGATAAAAACCGATGCTCTCTCACTCGAAGCATAAAGATCTATACACAAATTATCCCCTTTGGCAACAAGTTACCAAAAAGTTCAAAGAGATATAGCTAATCGTTCTTCTGGGGCTGATCTCCTCCGGTGGTCGATCAAGGAATTGAGAGAACTACATCGGCGAAGATGTCGGCAAACGGCATGGATGGAGTTGGTGTAGCAACTGGAGGTACTGGAGGAGTTGATGGATCTGAAAAGGCTATAGCAGGTGCTGATGAAGAAGGCCTCAACTCTGGAGCTGGCACTGTGGCTGATCTGGCCTGGGTTGTGAACTGAGTGCCTAGCCTGAGAGGAGACTGATCCTCATCATCATGAGAAGTGTCGGGACATGGTACGCAATCAACTTCCTTCTTGAGCTCGTTCACGGTCTTGGTCATCCCATCCACCCTGGCATTGAGGGTCTTGATCCTATTCTCCATGATCCTCACAAGACTATGCTTATTCGCCAATATGTCCTTGATGTCCTTCTGCATGCCCTGAACGGTAGTGATCAAAAGATCCATTTGCCCATTCCCATATCTAGGGACTTGAGCACTAGTGGCTCTAGCTTCCTGTGCCTCTGCCTGTGATGCAGCAGATGTTAGATGATCTGGGTCCATCACCACAACATTGTCCTCAAGATCTGGCTATAGGGGAAAGTGTGGCCTGTCAAGAGCAAAAATGTGCTTCTCCAACTTGGAGTTGATGAGCATCTGAATGTATGGTGCATAGCAGCATGAGCGCTTCTGATTAGCAGCAACCCTCTTCACTATCTCCACAATTAGATCCATCACTCTGAATCTCGTATGCTGGTCAATAAGAAGTAGTAAGTTGACGGAGTAGCCTCGGATCATCTTCTCATCTCCTAACTTAGGCATCAAAGTGTGCCTCGGAATTGTGTTGATAGTGTGAAGACCTACCTGGAGGTAATAGATTGATCCTAGCTTATGAGACTTCTAATGTGCAGGAGGGATCGCATTGTACATGTCCTTCATGGCATAGTGGCTTGCCTTGGACTCAGAGTACACACAAATATCTCCATCTCCCACCTCTGGGACTCCTAAGATGGCAGCTCATTCATCTACAGTGGACTCATACATTGCTCCTTTAGTCATCCACACAATCCTACCATCTTTATAGAAGTGAGCAATGGAGTATAATTGCATGATCATGTCATCGTTCCATGAAGTGAATTCTTTGCCAACAAACTTGTCTAGGAAAATGCAGTGAAATTTGTCTTGCACACTCGTTAAGTAGTCTTCATTATCCTTGATATACTTCCCATCCTCTTGTCAAGCAATACAGTCTCATAGAAATCTTGTTTCTCCTTGGTATAAAACCTATAGTCCACAGCTGCGTTTCCTCCTTTCAGCATATGGATCAATTTCTGTCCATTCTCTCATACCCGAATCCTTCTGCTTCTTCATGTCCTCAGCAACCAAGTGACTGGCATTGTGCTCTGGAAGGTGTGGTCTCAGTTTCATGAATGCAGACATAGCATCCTCATCTAGATCTCTAGAGGTAAATCCCTTGTTCTTCTCAGAAGATGGGATGTCTCTGGTAGTCCTCCTATGCTTGGGAGCTGGAGGCTTCTTGGGAGCATCTGGCTTGCTCTTAGATAGAGCTTGCTTTGGCATAGCATCAGACAAAAGTTTCTTTTGCTTCTTCTTGGGAGGAGCCTTTGCATCTGGCTCTTCCTTCTCCTCCTCGTCAGCAACAGTCTCTTCTGGGTCCTCATACATGGAGGTTGCCCTACCAAAAACATAAACAATCCTCTTCCTGGCATTCTTGTCACTATCATTCTTGGCCATAGACTTCTTGGGAAACTCATCAGTTATGGTGCCTCTAGAGCTCTCAGGTGCTCTCATAGATTTTGAGGGGGCATACTCTTTCCTGATTGTCTTCTTAGAGGGCTTCTTGACAGACTTGTCCTTCTTGCACTTGGGAGGCACTTCATTAGGTATGAAGTTCTCAATTTCCTCATCAGAACTGAGATTTGTTCTTGCCCTAGTAACAGCCTTGGGAAAATCAGGTGAGTTGGGAATACCAATATCTGAAGAGGATGAGCTCTTGTCTTGACTAGTGTCAGAGCTCACGTCAACATTCTACTCCCTGAGATAATTCTGACTGTCTCCAGCATCTGACAAATCTGACCTTGTGAATAGAGTGTAGAAGGGAGGAATGGGATGAGTCATCACAAAATGCAGACAATTTTTCAAAGGTTTGAATGGAGAAACCCTTAGATATAGTCCATAGCAAACGATTTCGATGTCACCGGGTCAAAAGATTTGGTACTACCGAGACACACAGTGCTCTAAACTGAAACTTGGTAGCAATTTCGGTCACATCGAAAGTTGCCACTAGGTTTCACCGAGACTATCCTCAGTAGCACAAAAACACAATCGGTAGAACCGATTTTTCTGACTTGGTGTCACCAAGATTCGGTATTGCGGACAACTAAACCTAAGAATCCTTCATTCGCTAATCTAATGATTTTTAGAGGATAGGGAGGTTTGCAATTGGTGGATTGTTGACAAAAGTAAGTCCAATGCGCAAGAATCGGACGGCGAGCGCAAGGAGGGCCAGATCCATACCCTAGCTTGGTGAAGGATCCACTAAGGCGACGCCGACGGTGAAGATTCCCAATGGCGGAGACGCACGGGGAGGCAAGGGAGATGACCAGGGGCCTCTGTTCGGTAGCTTAGGATTTTGAGGGGATGAAGTTTGAGTGAATAATTTAAAAAGTCAGGTCCGCCTCTATATATACCCATGGCTATCGGTGACACCAATTCTAACTTCTCGATATCACCGAGTTCCTCAACTGTCTGCTGACAGGGAAACTCGGTGTAACCAAGAAGATGGAATCAGTGGTACCAAGATAAAAAAACAGATCAACCCTAGGCATTCGATGAGACCAAGATTTTCGGTTGGTTCCACCGAGATGCACTTGGGAGGTTTTAATGGTCAGTCCTTTGTTGATGCAGAACTCCGAGTGCTCCTCACACATAGAGAGATCGAAAAGTACTTGTTCAAATTTTGTGATGAAGCATGAATAGAACTTTAGATGAGAAAGCATAGATAGCTAGAGGAGGGTCCTAGGATTATTGTCCATCCAATTGGTAAAATAAAAATAAAAAGCCAAATATCAACAATTGGATCTCCTCCAATGGGTAAATAAATGTAGACCAACATGCTCACACAATAAGATGTCAAACGAAATCATGGCAAACATGTAAATACATACTAGCATCTATCAAGCATTTTGGCGATGACGGAGTCATCTATATATGAGTATATTCACTTAGGAGCCAAGTAAGAATACCTGATCATAGGTCATACTCATCGTTTAAGCACAAGTGGGGTTACCACTTTTACATAAATCATTTAATGTTGTCACATACTATGAGATGCTATGAGTCAAGTATTAGAGTAAAGCTCCCCCTTGATGTTACATCCCCCCTTGATAGGGATAAACTAACCTTGGGTTTGGTCGATGAAGACTTCATGTAGGTGAAGTAGTGGTGGATGCTCAATGTTGACGAAGATCACTATGAGTTGGGAGCATCCTTGTTGTTTCCTTACTCATGTCACCTACATGGGTTAGTACCAACACACAAGAGACAAATACAAGGATATCTATGGACATGGAGTGCAAAGCATACATGATGATGTCCATTGATTTGTTGATTACCTTGTCCCTTGCTTAACTTTGAGGGAATGTGTGACTCCTTGAACTATTGCATGATGTTGATGTTGAATGCAACTAGTTATTGCCAATAATGAATATGAGTGAATTTAATTGGCGAATTCACCCCTTAAGAACTTGTCTAGTTCTTGTTGGGGACCCACGTCAAGTTGATGGGGATCCTTGGTGTTGAAGTGGCACTTGTAGAAGTTGAGCTTGTAGTAGACTTGGGAACCCACATCACCAAAGCTCGGGATTCATTATCATATGGGCCAATGTCCTCTTGAAGCTTGTTCTTGTGTCGCGACCCGACCTGAAAGGTCGAATCTCCGGTGTTTCTGTACCATCCAAAGATCATGCTGGTACACACACGGTACATCAATGTATATATCAAAGGGAAATCACATAGTATTTATTAAGCGTAAATATCATATTGAGTCCTTTATTACAATAAAGATTACAATAAAGTGGCTGAAGGCCAACTCATGAGAATATCTAAATCTTGCGGAAGCATCGAAGGTAGATGAGTACATCTGACTCCATGGGCATCTCACCGAGCGTAGAGCGTATCCTCACTCCTGGTCGGAAAAGTACTGTGCAACGTGATACGTTGCAGCCATGTAGGTCAACATATGGAATATGCCGGCAAAGTCACAAGAGAGGGCTGAAAAGATAATCATCTAATCTACATACATATATTGCAGGTGGGGTGGTAAGTTTTTGCGTAAAGCCAATTTTCCTACATCAAGAGAGTGCTAAGAAAAATTATTACTAAGTTGGTTGATTAATGAGATGGTTCCACCAACCAATTCTCATACCCAAGTTATTAATACCCACATCATCATATTAATTATGTTGAGAGTTCCGGAAGTTTCAGTTCCTTTGGCTCAAGTCGTCCACGACCGTGGACACGGCTAATCGATTAGGTTGATTACTCTACAGAGTTTTGCACACGTTACCCACAAGATTTGGTCGCCTCCGTTTGATTTCTCGCACTTCAGGGTGTTTGAGAAACGGATGACCAAAACATGGTCTTCCAAAGGGTGTCCCTGCGACTCTGTCGTTGCCCATCCTTTCCTACCATTCTTCTACATCTCGTCGCACCGCCTCTCTAGGGTCACCACGATATCCAACCAAGCCAGAGCCCATAATGACTTGTGGCTGTGCAGGTAAGCCTTGGGTCTTGAAGCGTCCTTCCATCCCTTTGTGCCTGGGTGGACCTTTCTGCGCGAATACTGGCACATCTCCAGCATCACCTAGGCTAACCACTGGTTTCTTCAGGGCGTCGTTCAACCATCATCCACCCAGAGGTATGTTGAAAACTAGGAAATCTTGAAGTCTTGATCATCATAGGTCTTGAAGTTATTACCTCACAACTCTCATGAATCACACATCCAACCCCGTCTACTAATAGCATAGCAAAATAATTGAACGTTTCCCGGGGCCAAGGTGTCAAAGGGTTGGGGTACCTACCACATGATACTACATCAAGTAACCAAATTTCCAACTAACCTACTTTGCATGCAATTGGGGAGATGGAAGAACTAATGCAATAAAACATAGGTATACATGGTCAAAGTGACTTGCCTGGTTGATGATCTTCATACTCGAGGGACTCTAGGTAACAAGCCTCGCACTCCGGATGATCTAACGAAGCAAACAAAAGCACTCAATAAGCATACAACAAAAATGTTGTAACTCACAAAAATCAGTAATGAACTAGTAAATAATCAAGACAAAACAATGCACAAATCACAAGCAAGAGAACACACAAAGTTTTGTTTTCAAAAAGGTGATGGGTAAACCACTACTAACATAGTAAAACTACTTGTATTAACAAAACAATAGTTGACAGCAAGGAAATAATAAAAATATTTTATTAATAAACAGAATTAAATCCATTTAAAGTTTTGTTAAGAAAAATCTTAGTATGGTTTTAAAAGTTTTGATAAACACTACTATATGAGTTAACTATAGTTTTACTAACAAATAGTAAAACAAAACCTATTATTAATTAATAAACATTATATTAACAGAATTTTTTTTTACTAAAAACTCTTCTTAGAAAACATAATTTAATTATATAAAACTTTGTTAGAAGAAAACTATTACTAACTAGTTTGTTTTATAACAAATTATACCTAGTTGAAAATGAGTTGAGATTCCTATAACAATAAAGAATTAAACTAAGAAATTTTATATTTTTATTTACAGAAAGTAAAACACCTAATGTTTAAGCAACATAACCTACTAAAACAAATTATAACAAATCTGATTTAAACTAACTAAAAACTAAATTAAATAAACTATACTAACTACTAGGCAGAATCTGTTTATAGCTAGAAGACTAAACAAAATCACCCTAAAAATCCTCAAACTAAGCATGACGATATTCGTAACTAAAACCAAGTAGTAGCAAAAAGATTCATGTCAAAATCTATTTTTAATCTCCAGTTATTCAGATTTGAGTGATTTGAGCAAATTGGATTCAAATCAAATTCTAAGGTTCAAATTTAAAATGTAAGACTACAGGGTGAAACTAAATGAAATATGTGAGCTAATGCAAAAAGAATTAATTAAAAACATTAAATGGTTTAAAAGATATAGCTAAAACAAAATCAGAAAAGCTTCTGTTAACTAAAACAAAACAGAAAATAGAAAATAAACTAACGGACGGTCGAGGCTACGTGGCCGCTCCCTATTGGCTGCTAGCGTGAACGCGGGGAAAATGCGGGCGGTCGACCGAACTAAAGAAGAAAACAGTTCAAGTTATTAAACGATCTAATCAGGATCGTTGATCTCTGATCGAACGGAAGAGAGCGGGGGGCTCACTGTGAAGGGGGGGTCGCCGGCGAAGGGGTCCTCCGGCGAGGCCGAGGCGACGAGGTTGTCGGGGGCATCGCTCCGGTGGTCGAGGAGGTTGTCGGAGGAGTCCAGGCGACTGCGGATGGCGTCCAGCGTCGATTGGTGGTGACGGTGGGGCTAGGGGACTAGGGAGTCGACGGCCAGGAGCTCGGGGAGGGTTTGGTCGGGACAGGAACTCTAGCGAGGTGAGGGGCAGTGCTCCGGCGAGGTGAGGAGGGGGTTTCAGTGTGGAATGGAGAGAGGTAGGTGGCCGCTCTTATATAGGGGCGAGGCAGAGCGAGAGAAGGAAGGGGAGGGAGATCCGCGACGGTGAGGTCACCGGCGAGGGCGGCGCGCGCACGAGGTGGAAGGCGACCGCACCGATCCAGTGAATGGTCGGGTGGAACCCGCTGTCAGTGAGAGGGGAGGGATTTGCGGGGCGTCGATCGGCCGGTAATTAGGCGAGTCGGGTATTAACTGCGGTGGGCCGGCCCGATTGCTTTCAGGATTTTCCTATTTTCAAATATCAGCACAGTAAAAACCTCTTAATGCGTTCAATATAGTTCCAAATATAGGAGTATTATATATCAAACTTCACATAATAATAAATTCCATTTATTGAAAATTTTTATTCTGTCATTTGAATACTCTGAAAAAAATATTATTTTCAGAAATTGCCTATTTGCTTTTAAAACCTTTTGCAAATATTTTTCAAAAGACCCCCTGGTTCTTATTGTTCAAATATATCACCAAGATGACCTTGGTGTGGAGTGTCATGTTACTCCCCTCTTATTTTGCACTTTTTCCAAGGTTTTCAAATAGGTGAAAGCAACATCATTGGAAACTAGAAAGGGACTTTCAGAAAATCAGAGGAAGCATTTCAACTATTTCATACATTCAAGCAATGATGATGATGGATGCATAGCTATATTTCATAACATTCCAAAATGAAATTTTGGGATGTTACAAACCTACCCACCTTAAGATGAATCTCGCCCTCGAGATTCGGGTTGGCTAGAAAATAGGTGCGGGTGGTCTCTACGAAGATCTTCTTCGCGTTCCCAAGTGGCTTCTTCCTAGGTGTGGTGACTCCACAAAACCTTACAGAACTTTATGATCCTGCTGCGGGTAACTCTGTTGGCAGTCTCGAGGATTCTGACAGGCTTCTCCTCGTAGGTCATATCACTGTCAAGTTGTATGGCCTCTAGGGGCACTGTGTCTCTCAAGGGAATATCGGCCATCTCAGCATGGCATTTCTTCAGCTAGGAAACATGGAAAACATCATCAACTCCGGACAATCCTTCCGGCAATTCCAGCTTGTATGCAACTTTGCCTCTACGTTCAAGAATTTTGTAGGGGCCTATGAATTTGGGTGCTAACTTTCCTTTAACACCAAACCTCTTGATTCGTCGAAGTGGGGACACATGAAGATAGGCTCGGTCTCCCACTTCATGCGTTACTTCCTTGCGTTTGCTGTCAGCATAACTCTTCTGTCGAGATTGAGCTATCTTGAGTCTGTCACGAATCAGCTTGACTTTCTCTTCAGAATCTCGGATAAGGTTGGGACCAAAAAGGTTTTGGTCTCCAACACCATCCCACATCAGTGGTGTTTTGCACCTCCTTCCGTATAAAGCTTCGAAAGGGGCCATCTTCAGACTGGTCTGATAACTGTTGTTGTATGAGAATTCTGCGTAAGGCAAATTATCATCCCAACTAGACCCATAGTCTAGTGCACAAGCTCTCAACATGTCTTCCAGAATCTGGTTGACTCTCTCAGTCTGTCCATTAGTCTGCGGATGAAAAGTTGTACTGAACTCTAGTCTTGTACCCAAAGTTTCATGTAACTGATGCCAAAACTTTGAGGTAAATTGTGTTCCTCTATCTGACACGATACTCCTCGGAACTCCATGCAGACACACGATCCCGGTCATGTATATCTTGGCTAACTTAGCACTGGTATATGTGGTCTTCACTGGAATGAAATGAGCCACCTTGGTCAAGCGATCGACCACTACCCAGATGGAATCATAACCTGAACGGGTCCTGGGTAATCCTGTGATGAAGTCCATACCAAGCTTTTCCCATTTCCACTCGGGTATCGGCAAAGGTTGGAGTAACCCTGCTGGCTTCTGATGTTCCTCCTTTACTCGCTGACAAACATCACATACTGTAACATGTTCTGCAATATCCTTCTTCATACCTGTCCACCAATAACTTTCCTTCAAATCCAGGTATATCTTGGTGTTGCCTGGGTGTATCGAGTAAGGGGAATCATGGGCTTCTTGAAGTATCAACTTCCTGAGCTCTGGGTCATTGGGCACATAGATTCGGTTCTCAAACCACAGAGTTCCTTGTTCATCCTCATGAAAACCTTTAGCCTTGCCTTCCTCCATTCTCTACTTTATCTCAGCTATCTCCTTGTCTGATTTCTCGGCTTCTCGAATTCTTTCGGTCAAGGTGGACTAGATTTCCAGTGTGGCAACATATCCTCTTGGAATTATCTCTAGCCGGAGCTCTCTGAGATCATCGGCTAACTCCTGGGGTAATCCTCCCGCTATGAGTGTGTTTACATAAGTTTTCCGACTCAAGGCATCTGCGACAACATTTGCCTTACCTAGATGGTAGTGTAATCTCATGTCATAGTCCTTGATTAACTCTAACCATCTCCTCTGTCTGAGGTTCAACTCTTTCTGCGTGAAGATATACTTCAGTCTCTTATGATCGGTGTAAACATCACAACTATTTTTGACAAGGAAATGTCTCTAGGTCTTGAGTGCGTGCACTACGGCTGCTAGCACCAAATCATGGGTGGCATAATTCAACTCATGTGGTCGTAGTTGTCTGGATGCATAAGCTACAACCTTTCCATCTTGCATGAGTACTCCTCCAAGTCCTTGACGTGAAGCATCACAATAAACCTGGAAGTCCTTCCGAATATTGGGCCAAATCAACACTGGGCCTGTGACCAAACATTTCTTCAACTCCTGGAAACAGGCTTCACATTCCTCAGTCCAAATATACTTAGACTCTTTCTTCAACAACTCCGTCATGGGCTTGGCAATCTTTGAGAAATTCTCAATGAACCTTCGGTAATATCCGGCAAGTCCGAGAAAACTGCGGATCTCGTTAACTGAGGTGGGTGACTTCCACTTGGTGACGTCTTCAACCTTAGCGGTGTCTACGGCTATTCCTTCTCCGGAAATAATATGTCCAAGGAATCCGACTTCCGTCAGCCAAAATTCACATTTGCTGAACTTGGCATATAACTGATGTTCTCTAAGCTTCTCCAGAACTAAACGCAGGTGTTCCTTGTGTTCTTCCTCGTTCTTGGAGAATATCAAAATATCATCGATGAACACCATGACAAACTTGTCCAAATATTCCATAAACACTTTGTTCATCAAATTCATGAAGTAGGCAGGAGCATTAGTCAAACCAAAGGACATGACTGTATACTCGTATAAGCCATACCTGGTGGTGAAAGCTGTTTTGGGTATATCCTGTTCACGAATCTTCAGTTGGTGATACCCTGATCGAAGATCGATCTTGGAGAATACTTTGGCGCCTACTAGCTGATCAAACAAGTCATTAATCATCGGCAGAGGGTACTTTTTCTTGATAGTCACCTCGTTCAAGGCACGATAATCGACTACCATTCTCAAGGTTTTATCCTTCTTGTCCACCAAAAGAACTGGGGCTCCCCAAGGAGAAGAACTTGGGCGAATATACCCTTTGTCCAATCTGCTTCTTAATCTGCTTCTTGATTTCCACTAAATCATTTGCGGGCATCCGATAGGGTCTCTTGGAAATTGGGGTTGTCCCTGGTTGTAGCTTTATTAGGAACTCAATCTCCCTATCTGGTGGCATGCCTGGTAATTCCTCCGGGAATACATCTGGATAGTCTCGTACAACCGGTACTTCCTCCTGAACAACTCCTGTGAGAGAATTTAACCGAGCACTCATACGTGTGCGTCGGGATACATACTTAATCCTCTTGTTCTCCGGGGTGGTGAGCAAGATAGACTTGCTGGGACAGTCAAGATTTCCTTCATACTTGGTCATCCAATCCATGCCTAGGATTACATGCAATCCTTGCGACTCTAAGATTATGAGGTCAGTGGGAAAAAAATGGTTTCCTACATTGAGTTTCAAGGCATGGCATCCTATCCCTGCCATCATCATAGCTCCTGGGGAACTGACTTTAATGGGCTGACTAAGGGTTTTGGTGGGCAAACCATACTTATCCACAACTACCCTTGATATTAATGAATGAGTTGCACCGGAATCAAAAAGTACTGTAACTGGACATGAATGCAATAAAAACTTACCAACCACAGTCTTGGGTTGATCATAGACTTCTTCTACGTCGAGGTGGTTCACCTGGGCACGAGAAAACGGATTTGGCCTCTTGGCTGCGGAGTTGTCGTTTCCATTTCCCTGCTTGCTCTGGGGACACTCAGTAGCATAGTGCCCTGTCTTCTGGCACTTGAAATAGGTGATGTGGCTCAGATCCTTCTGAGTAGGAGCGTGACGGTGCTGGTTGTTGTTCCCATTCCCATTGTCAGTCTTGAAGTTGCCATGGTTGGGACGGGCATTCCCATTTCCTCCATGGTTGTGGCCTCCATGGTTGTGCACGACATGAGTGTGCTTTCCAAACTTACCGGTACCTGATCCGGTATTCCCTGAGTACGGGGAGTAATGGGGCTTCTGATGAGCTTCAGAGTTGAACTTCCCCTGAGTATACTTCCTCTTGCGGTTCTCAATTTGTTGCTGCTTTCCCTCCAAGATGAGGGCCTTGTCCACTAGCTCTTGGTAGTTGTTGAAGGTAGCCACTACCAGCTGCATGCTCAACTCATCGTTGAGTCCTTCCAGAAACTTCTCCTGCTTGGCCACATCATCGGCCATGTCTCCTGGTGCATAACGAGCCAATGTGCTGAAGTCGTGCATGTATTGGGCCACGGAACGGTTTCCCTGGCGCAAGTTGCAAAACTCGCGCTTCTTCAGAATCGTAGCTCCAGCTGAGACATGTGCGGTGCAGAAAGCTTGCTTGAACTACTCCCAAGTTACATCAGCAATAGGATATGTGGTGGTGTAGTTCTCCCACCATGAAGCTGCTGGTCCTTCAAGTTGATGTGCGGCAAAGCGCACTTTCTCAGCATCAGTACATCCAGCGGTGACGAGTTCTCTCTCCATCTTATGGAGCCAGTCATCTGCCACAATGGGCTCAGTGCTGCTGGAGAAAGTTGGAGGGTTCAACCTCAGAAAACGGGTGAGATTGTCAGCCTGGGGTGGATGGTGGTTGTTGTTGTTCTGGTTGTTGGTCTGATTCTGGATCAATAGCTGCATCAGTGCATTCTGTTGCTGAAGAACTTGCGTGAGTTCCGGCGGGAAGGTGAAGTCGGACTGACGTCGTGGAGGCATCTTGCTATTTTCAGAGGGGTGGGAATTAGAATAGAACAAGGGCCTAAAAGGGGAAATTCACTACCCATATGCAATGCAACAAACATGTCACACCAAACACTCATTCATTATTCAATCAAAGATTCAAACATCGAGATACAAATCTCCATCAAACTAAACATCGACCTACGCTTTTAACGACGAAAATGAAGATACATGGGGGCATAACTAAAGTTTTCCTTAGAAGTACATGGTGACTGAGGCTCCTCCAGTGGTGCTCTCCTCATAGTCATCATCGTCGCTGATGAAAGGAGCCAAGTCTCCCTCAGGATGAAGATTTTCACCCATGTCCATCTGTTCCTCCAGAGTGGCGATGCAAGTGTTCAGCTTGTCGATCCTCTCTAAGAAATCCTTCACCTCATACTCATTCTCGTACTCGGCTTCCCGTAAGTCAGCTTCGAGGTCAATCTCGCGGTTCATCAGATTCTTGATTGTCTTCGTATTTGCACGAACTCGAAGCTCCAGGGTCCTGATGTGAGTCTCCAAGGTCTGGATATAGGAAATGGTGGTGTCTGCAGTGGGAGGGGTTATGATGTTTCCATTGGCATCTCTGCGACAAACCACGCTGAGTCCTGGTGAAATGGTTCCACCTCTGTATTCCTCCTGAATACGTACAAGGGCACGATGAATGTCCATGTATCTCCCAAGTATCCAGCTGGGGGCCACAAACTTGAAGTAGATGGGCTCCTTCCGATTTCCAAAGGTCTTCCCTGGAATGTGCACCTCGATCCTGTAGCGTCCATCTTGTGGAAAGGACAGGATAGGAGTCCCGGTGATGCTCGGCAAAGCAATCCTCACGTCCCTGACGATCCTAATCAGCTCCTTGCCAAAGGGCATCGTTGCGTCAGGCTGGCAAAACTCCGTGATCAAAACTGGGATGAAGGTGGCCATCTATAAATTTTGAAATAATCGGAGAGAAGTCAGAAACGAGTAGATGAGAGTATAAGAATTTTAAAGACAAAGATAAACAAATCCTAAAGCTTTTCCAATCCTAGAGGTTATGTCCTACGGTCAGCGTGTGCTCTAATACCATTTATGTAGCGATCCGACCTGAAAGGTCGAATCTCCGGTGTTTCTTTACCATCCCAAGATCATGTTCGTACACACACGGTACATCAATGTATATATTAAAGGGAAATCACACAGCATTTATTAATCGTAAATCTCATATCGAGTCCTTTATTACAATAAAGATTACAATAAAGTGGCTGACGGCCAACTCATGAGAATATCTAAATCTTGCGGAAGCATCGAAGGTAGATGAGTCCATCTGACTCCATGGGCATCTCACCGAGCGTAGAGCGTATCCTCACTCCTGGTCGGAAAAGTACTCTGCAACTTGATACGTTGCAGCCATGTAGGTCAGCATATGGAATATGCCAGTAAAGTCACAAGAGAGGGGTGAAAAGATAATCATCTAATTTACATGCATATATGGCAGGTGGGGTGGTAAGTTTTTGCGTAAAGCCAATTTTCCTACATCAAGAGAGTGCTAAGCAAAATTATTACTAAGTTGGTTGACTAATGAGATGGTTCCACCAACCAATTCTCATACCCAAGTTATTAATACCCACATCATCATATTAATTGAGTTGAGAGTTCCGGAAGTTTCAGTTCCTTTGGTTCAAGTCATCCATGACCGTGGACACGACTAATCGATTAGGTTGAGTACTCTGCAGAGTTTTGCACACGTTCCCCACAAGATTTGGTCGCCTCCGTTCGATTTCTCGCACTTCGGGGTGTTTGAGAAACAGATGACCAAAACATGGTCTTCGAAAGGGTTTCCCTGCGACTCTGTCGGTGCCCATCCTTTCCTACCGTTCTTCTACATCTTGTAGCACCGCCTGTCCAGGGTCACCACGATATCCAACCAAGCCAAAGCCCATAATGACTTGTGGCTGTGCAGGTAAGCCTTGGGTCTTGAAGCATCCTTCCATCCCTTTGTGCCTGGGTGGACCTTTCCGTGTGAATACTGGCACATCTCCAGCATCACCTAGGCTAACCACTGGTTTCTCCAGGGCGCCGTTCAACCATCATCCACCCAGAGGTATGTTGAAAACTTGGAAATCTTAAAGTCTTGATCATCATAGGTCTTGAAGTTATTACCTCACAACTCTCATGAATCACACATCCAACCCCGTCTACCAATAGCATAGCAAAATAATTGAACGTTTCCTAGGGCCAAGGTGTCAAAGGGTTGGGGTACCTACCACTTCATACTACATCAAGTAACGAAATTTCCAACTAACCTACTTTGCTTGCAATTGGGGAGATGGAAGAACTAATGCAATAAAACATAGGTATACATGGTCAAAGTGACTTGCCTGGTTGACGATCTTCGTACTCGAGGGACTCTAGGTAACAAGCCTCGCACTCCGGATAATCTAACGAAGCAAACAAAAGCACTCAATAAGCATACAACAAAAATGTTTTAACTCACAACAATCAGTAATGAACTAGTAAATAATCAAGACAAAACAATGCACAAATCACAAGCAAGAGAACACACAAAGTTTTGTTTTCAAAAAGGTGATGGGTGAACCACTACTAACATAGTAAAACTACTTGTATTAACAAAACAATAGTTGACAGCAAGGAAATAATAAAAATATTTTATTAATAAACAGAATTAAATCCATTTAAAGTTTTGTTAAGAAAAATCTTAGTATGGTTTTAAAAGTTTTGATAAACACTACTATATGAGTTAACTATAGTTTTACTAACAAAGAGTAAAACAAAACCTATTATTAATTAATAAACATTATATTAACAGAAAAATAATTTACTAAAAACTCTTCTTAGAAAACAGAATTTAATTATATAAAACTTTGTTAGAAGAAAACTATTACTAACTAGTTTGTTTTATAACAAATTATACCTAGTTGAAAATGAGTTGAAATTCCTATAACAATAAAGAATTAAACTAAGCAATTTTATATTTTTATTTACAGAAAGTAAAACACCTAATGTTTAAGCAACAGAACCTACTAAAACAAATTATAACAAATCTGATTTAAACTAACTAAAAACTAAATTAACTAAACTATACTAACTACTATGCAGAATCTGTTTATAGCTAGAACACTGAACAAAATCGTCCTAAAAATCCTCAAACAAAGCATGATGATAGTCCTAAGTAATACCAAGCAGTAGCAAAAAGATTCATATCAAAATCTATTTTTAAACTCCAGTTATTCAGATTTGAGTGATTTGAGCAAATTTGATTCAATTCAAATTCTAAGGTTCAAATTTAAAATCTAAGACTACAGGGTGAAACTAAATGAAATATGTGAGCTAATGCAAAAAGAATTAATTAAAAACATTAACTGGTTTAAAAGATATAGCTAAAACCAAATCAGAAAAGCTTCTGTTAACTAAAACAAAATAGAAAATAGAAAATAAACTAACGGACGGTCGAGGCTACGTGGCAGCTCCCTATTGGCTGCTAGCGTGAACGCGGGGAAAATGCGGGTGGTCGACCGAACTAAAGAAGAAAACGGTTCAGGTTATTAAACGATCTAATCAGGATCGTTGATCTCTGA
This sequence comes from Hordeum marinum, assembly GCA_022496015.1. Classification (NCBI taxonomy): domain Eukaryota; kingdom Viridiplantae; phylum Streptophyta; class Magnoliopsida; order Poales; family Poaceae; genus Hordeum; species Hordeum marinum. The sequence continues at coordinate 233,241,668 of CM039675.1, forward strand.
TCGAATGGAAGAGAGCGCGGGGCTCACTGTGAAGGGGGGGGTCGCCGGCGAAGGGGTCCTCCGGCGAGGCCGAGGCAACGAGGTCGTCGGGCGTGTCACTCCGGTGGTCGAGGAGGTTGTCGGAGGAGACTAGGCGACTACGGCTGGCATCCGGCATCGATTGGTGGTGACGGTGGGGCGAGAGGACTAGGGAGTCGACGGCCAGGAGCTCAGGGAGGGTTCGGTCGGGACAGGAACTCCGGCGAGGTGAGGGGCAGCGCTCTGGCGAGGTGAGGAGGGGGTTTCAGTGTGGAATGGAGAGAGGAGGGTGGCCGCTCTTATATAGCGGCGAGGCAGAGCGAGAGAAGGAAGGGGAGGGAGATCCGCGACGGCGAGGTCACCGGCGAGGGCGGCGCGCGCGCGAGGTGGAAGGCGACCGCGCCAATCCAGCGAACGGTTGGGTGGGACCCACTGTCAGTTAGAGGGGAGGGATTTGCGGGGTGCCGGTCGGCTGGTAATTAGGCGAGTCGGGTATTAACTGCAGTGGGCCGGCCCGATTGCTTTCAAGATTTTCCTATTTTCAAATATCAGCGCAGTAAAAACCTTTTAGTGCATTCAATATAGTTCCAAATATAGGACTATTGTATATCAAAATTAACAGATAATAAATGCCATTTATTGAACATTTTTATTCTCTCATTTGAATAATTTGGAAACATATTATTTTCAGAAATTGCCTATTTGCTTTTAAAACCTTTTGCAAATATTTTTCAAAAGACCCCCTGGTTCTTATTGTTCAAATATATCACCAAGATGACCCTGGTGTGGAGTGTCATGTTACTCCCCTCTTATTTTGAAATTTTTCCAAGGTTTTCAAATAGGTGAAAGCAACATCATTGGAATGTAGAAAGGGACTTTCAGAAAGTCAGAGGAAGCATTTCAACTATTTCATACATTCCAGCAATGATGATGATGGATGCATGCTATATTTCATAACATTCAAAAATGAAATTTTGGGATGTTACATCTTGCCATTGAGCTTGGGGTCTTGTGGTGGAAGGCCACCTTGAGCTATTGTTCCCTTGGGGAGAGTAGTTTCATACTTCTCCTTTTGAGGAACATACATAGGCTTGGGGTATCGACCTTCTTCCCAATTCAACTCCAGTAGCGTTGAAGTAGCCAATGCCATGGTTCTTCCAATATCCTCCGTGCTTGCGTACAATTTCCTCAAATTGCTTACATCCAGCAAGACTCTTGTAGATACCTTTCTCTATAATCTTTTTCAAAAGTTCATTTTCTTGCTCAAGTGTAACTTCGCTAAGAGAAGTGTTAGTGGGATCAATATAACTACTAGAAGCAATATCATTGGATTTATCATTTTTATTGTTACTAGTTGAAGAATCTTCCTTGCCTTTGTTCCTAGTTCGCTCAGCCTTAACTTGTGGAATGAATGTAGTGAAAAGAAGTCGTTTGGCTAATTAAGAGGAAGTCTTCTTTTGAAGATCATCATTGATAGATTTAAGGAACTCATGCACTTGTTCTAAATTGAGCTTCTCGAAATGGAGCTTCTCATGTGTCCTTTGAAGCTCTCTATGATCTTGTAGATTAGACTCATGAGCTAACTTAAGAGTGTTTAGTTCTTGAGTTATTCGTACTATTTCCAACTTATCGTCAAGCCATGACTTATGTTAACTAGAGTGGTTACTAGCAAGTTCATCTTGACTTACATTACTAGATTTGTCAAATAGCAAGTCATCATCTATAAACAAGTCATCCTCATAACTATTGAAATCAAGAGACTTAGGGTGTTATACCTAAGGGCCTTTAGCCATGAAGCAGTATCCACTCCCTTCATTTGGTGAATCAAATATGTTGTAGGAGTCAGTTGTCGCTAGTGCAAGTCCGGTAACACCTTCATCTTGACTATAGTCGGAGTTGGAGTGATAGCTTCTCTTGGAGTGGTTTTCAGAATCGGAGCCGAAAACCCATTCACAAACATGATCTTGATGTATTCTTCTTGAGTAGCTCTTTGTGTACTTGTCCTTCTTCTCCGAGTCCCTACTTCTCCTTGAGGGTCTTCATTCATAACTATCATCTATACTCCTCTTGCTTTAAGGTGACTCATCTCTTGAGCTTCGTCTTCTTGGTGACTCTTCTTTCCTTTTGTAAGGAGTCGTGCACTCATTGGAGTAGTGTTCGAGCTTCCCACAATTGTAGTAGTTTCGGTCATGACTTGACAAACGCTTATCTTCATATCTTGAGTTGGAGCTTCGATCTTTGCCTCTATTCTTGCAGACCTTGTTGAATCTCTTGACCATGAGGCTTATCTCTTCATTATTGACAAGGTTGTTGCTTGTAGTTGCAGGAGCATCACTTGTGGCTTTGTAAGCACCGCTAGACTTGTTGTGAAGCTATTCCTTGTCCTTGAGTGTCATCTCATGAGCAACAATCCTTCCAATCACTTTTGTAGGTTTGAGATCTTTGTAGTTGGGCATCATTTGGATCAATGTGCATACGGTGTCATATCTATGATCCAAGCCTCGAAGTATCTTCTTGATGATGAATTTGTCAGTGATTTCTTCGCTTCCTAAGACGACAATCTCATTGGTGATGACAACTAGCCTAGAGTACATCTCAGCAACTCCTTCACCATTCTTCATCTTGAAATTTTCAAGCTTACTTTGAAAAATCCAACTTGGATTCTCTCACAGATTCGGTACCTTGATGCATATCAACCAAAGTATCCAAAATCTCTTTTGTATTCTCAATACGATTTATTTTGTTAAATTCATAGGGGCCTAGGCAGTTGAAGAGAATGTCAAATGCTTGAGCATTGTATTGCAATATCTTTAATTCATCTGCGCTCGCTTCACTATCCAGTTCCCATCCTTTCGCAAAGAATTCACCTTGCAATCCAACATGAACAACAACGCAAACAGTGGGTTTATGACCGAGTATATGCATTTTCATTTTGTGCTTCCAACTAGCAAAATTAGTGCCATCAAAGTATGGAACTCTATGGTGATAATTTCCCTCGCTAGACGCCATAATATCCTAGGTTGTGAAACCAATGCAATGGAGACCAAAGCTCTGATACCACTTGTACAATTGAAAGTAGGTCTAGAGGGGGCTGATTGGACTACTTGACCAAATAAAAATCTACTTTTTCCCAATTTTAAATGTTGGCAGATTTTAGCATTCATAGCAAGTCAAGCACACCCTACACATGCATGTCTACGAGTCTAACAGCAGAAAGTAGAGACAAGCCTGAGTAGTAAAGGAAAGGTAGGAAGATAAAACATAATTTGGAGAGACGAAGATTTTTACCATGTTTCCCATATGTGGTGCTATCGTATGTCCACATTTATGGAGTCTTCAGCCCATGGAGGGTAATGGTCGCGAGAGTCCACGGAGGGCTCCACCCATAAGGGTCCACGAAGTAGCAACCTTGACTATTTCATGATGGCCTACGTCCATGGAGGACTAGCCTAACTCGGGGTAGATCTTCACGAAGTAGGCGATCTTCTTGCCCTTACAAACTTCTTGGTTCACTCCACAACACAAAGGAGGAGGCTCCCATGGAACACCTAACCAATCTAGGAGGCACCACCCTCCAAAAGGTAGTAGGCTCGATAATGTCGATGAACTCCTTGCTCTTATGCTTCATGATGATAGACACCTCCAAACTCAATCACTCTCTCACAAATTTGGTTTTGGTGGAAGAGATTGATTGGGTGGAAAGCAACTTGGGGAGGCTAGAGATCAAGATTCATATGGTATGAATGGAATCGCATGATCTGAACACATGAGTAGCTGGCTCTCTCTCAGAAAATCAGTTGGGATGAGTGGGGATCTGTTTTGAGTGCTTCTCTTTCGAGTAGGTGGTGATGAAGGGGCATATATAGGCATCTCCAAAAATCCAACCGTTAGACCTAAAGTGACCAACTCGGTGACACTGATGTGTGAATCTCGATGGTAACGAAGTGCCAAAATGTGACAACTTTTGAATCTCGGTGAGACCGATATATAATTCTAGGTATTACCGATTAGGTAACCAATGTTCAGATTGCGCAACTCGGTGATGCCGATCCAACAAACTCAGCAGTACCGATTTTATGAATCAAGGTAACAGAAAGTTGGCAACCCAAAATCCGTGGCACCAAACTGGAATCAGTTGCACCGATGTGCTAGGGTTTGGCATGGTGTGTTTGAGTTTGGGAATCGATGGCACCGAGTGAAAAAGGTTGGTTGCACTGATTTTGGATATTTGGCTTTGGACAGACTTTTGTGGAAGAGCTTGTGGGTGTTTCTGTTGACTATCACTTGTGCATGTGGAGCATCTTGTTAGCCAGCACCACCTTACCCCATTTTAATAGTATTGGCTTTCCTACGGACTCAGAGTGATTTCTCACAAAGTAAAATGTAGAGTCCTCTTCCTTGAAGCTTTGCCAATGTTATTCCTTACATCTTGGGGTTTCTCCAAAATCCTTTTGCCATCCCTATCATTGAACTTTTCCTGAAATATGCTTAGTGGAAATGTTAGTTCAATGACATATATGTTGTTATTAATTACCAAACCCACCAAGGGAGCAAATGTGCTTTCAAGTCCCCCAATTGCACTTGACCTTGAAGGTGTTGCAGTCGTGCATCCATTGAAGAATATGGTTCCAGGTGGAATTGAGGTGCAGGGGAATGACTCCTACCGACAAATGGAATGGCCCAAGGTGCACGAACAACTGCTCACACAACCAACCATGGACGTAAACTGTCAGGTTGTTGACGGGGCCTGGGTACACCCGCATCCAGTGAGCAGGACTATTGTACTCCCATACAAACTTGTCCCTCCTCTACAGCGGCGCAATGCGGCACTGAAGGAAGTCGGCCCCCACATGTTTGATGGTTAGCCCGACATCTTTAAAACGGACAATGCTATTCAGCACTGGGCTGAGCTTGTCGTCGTGAGGCCCAACTTTCTCCAGTCACTTCCACGCATGACGCATCCAGTCCACGTCGAGCAGACCTTGAGGGCTTCATCATCCTTGATCCAGCACTAGTCACCATCCACTCTTCTCACTTCCTGCGATGCTAGCCAGGGAGATAATCCCAGTCTTCCCACTTGCACCGAGGAAACCATCTTATGTTCCCCAAATGGTGGGATTTGTCTTCTATCTGGGGGACGAAGAAGTGTCTAAAGAAATCCACATTGGGGGCAACTCCAACAATGTTTTCACACAGATGGGCGAAGATCGCCATGCACGCCATTGCATCGGGCGTGAAATCCAAGAGGTGGATTCCATACACCACGATCATGGTGCAGAAGAAATCGGAGAAGGGGGAGGAGAGACTACAAAGAAAGTACGCGCAGAACAAGCGATACGAATCTGATGGTGTCTTTTCTTTGGGGTTGTTCGGCAGAACCACGGGCGCTCCATGCCCCTTTGTTTCCCTTCCATACATATAGGCACACCTTACGGTAAAGGCATTTTCGTCTAAGTTCGATGGAGAGATAAGCACATCTTTCTGTTGCCACCTCTCTAGCTCTTCTACTTTCCTCTTCCTCTCTTAAGCCACTGGGTCCGTCGATGCGGCCGCGTGCTTCCCTTTCATGTGCCCGTCTTTCGCCCCATCTTTTGGGATCTCAAGGGCGGTGGAGGATCTAGCGGCGCTTGATGGGTGGATGGCGGCGGCAGAAGCGGTTTCTTGGCTTGAGGACGAAGATGAAGGACTGAGAAACGGGCGCGAATGAGCAGCGCCCCTGTGTGTTACCCTTTTATTTGGGGGCTGGCTCTTCGCTATCTTTTTAGAAAATGCCATTTATTTTACTGGTAGTTTTTACTCTCCAACGGCTATTGTTCCATGACCCCACGACATGTGGTAATTGCGCGGAGTGGACGTGAGATGAGATGGCAACATTTCTTCGACGTGTGTCCGTGGATTGTTTGGGGCCTAACCCAACGTCCCAAGCGATACGTATGGCTCAGGCCCGGGGGCTTCTGACGGGGTACACAAACAGGGGTGCTTATTTCCTCTTGACTTGTGCATGGACGATAAGCCTCCGATCCGATGGCCTGAGCCTATTGGGGAAAGATACTACTGCGAGAAACCAACATTCAAGGCCAAGAGTCCGGCAGAAGCAACCTATGCCGGCTAACCAACGCCGGAAAGGTCAATGCAATGGCTCAGGACGGGCCCGAGCCGCGCCAGTCCTGTCCCTGGTGCATGTGGGGTGCTGAGGCACATACATCTTCTAGAAGACTCGGCAAGCCATCCCCTGGCAGGCGCAAGTCGATAGGCCACCACTCCACCACATCACAACGCTAGTCACATGTCGATGCAATGTCGAGCCCCCAGGTGGCTCAGTGGCTCTTGCTAAGCACGTGGTGGCGTGCTAGAAGACAAATTATGCCCCCTTGACACCCGTATAGAGGTGTGTCAAGATGTGGTGCAATAGTTAGCTAAAGCGGTGGTAGAAGCCTGCCAGGAACGCATCCCCGCACGCCACCTAGACTAGCATTTATGGTATTTTGTCCTAAGTGCCAGAGTTAGGTATGATATCACTGTTGGCTATCTAATCACTATGTAATGTCTGTTTTTCCACTGTGGTTGCCCCTTGAGCTATAAAAGGAGGCCTAAGGCAACCTAGCTAAAGAGTCGTACCTTTGGACACTAGTACTCACGTAGCAGCTCCCCCGAAGGCAACCCTTGCCGGGTTTGAGCGTTGCGTGTGGTTCACGCTCCTCTGGTCAATCCACCAAAGCAGGAGTAGTGTTTTCCGCTTCTTAGTGGCCCAAACCTGGGTAAAACACTAGCGTCTCATCGTCGTGTTGCCTCACTACCTCCGATGTTCGTGTGTGCGACCTCAACCCTGCCGAACCATGAAAGGGCCCGTGGCCCCATAGGTGATAGAGAGAATCGAGCCTCGACGGTGGAGGATAGTGAGGGTGACGAGGAGGAAGAGGATTCATACTTAGGGGACAAGGAAAAATCTTCCCCGTCTATTGGGCATATAACCCCGTGGCGAGACCTGTCCACATGCCTGGAGGCTCATAGTCAAGACCCTTAAAGTGGGCCTAAGGATTGAAGGCAAGGCCACTTGGTGACTTACCAGATGGGTCAAGATGGAGGACCAGAGACGGAAGATGGCACGAGACCCGGGCATGTAAGCCGCCCGGAGATGACTTACCCTAGAAGGCAAGGCGGATTAGAGACAGGGTCAAATACCTTGTATGAGTCGGTTTCGATTCTTGTAACCCTAGGGCCTCGACCTACCTATATAAAGGCGAGTCCCTAGGGCGTCTTAGGGAAGGAAAACAATTGATCAATATCTAGGTCAAGCGAATCCCCTCCCCTATAATCAATATCCAATCAATACAACGCAAAGCAACACATAGGCTTTTACTCGAGGGGCCGGACCTGGGTAAACCCATGTGTCTCGTCCCAATCAACCCCTTTGAGTCCACTACCTTAGATATGGCCTCAAACCTAAGTCCTAGGACATCTGCCATGACAAAACCACGACAGTTGGTGCCCACCGTGGAGCTAGCGTGCGGTGGTGTGGAGTTCTCAAAGGGCTCTCTCCCAGGGATCGAGGGATACGCCATCAGCATGATGACTAAGAGTCGTCGCGACAAGCTCTACATCGACGATGATGGATGGGGGCTGAAGGTTGACAAAATCGTGTACGGGTATCGGGTCCCATTCGGCAGAATTCATGTGTTGATTGGCGAGGTCGGTGGATCTATGCCCAGGCTAGACATCTGCACTGACCTTGTCGAGCTCGCCCGGCTTGCACAACCCGCCCGTATTCAACCCGGGCGGAGGAGTGTCTTCATCGGCTTCACGCAAGGCAGGTAAGACTCCGTACCAGGGGGAAATTTTTGTCTTTTCAGACGAAGGATCCTCCAGTGGAGATGTAGAATCAATCTACCAGCTTCATGATGGCGGGCTTGGGAGCTATGCCAATGGCAACAATATTTCGGAGCCCTATGACCCGCCGAGCCGAGCCGCCGTGTTCATGGCAGGCTCGGCGCCGGCTTTCAATAGCATGACGTCCGGAGCAGCGGAAGGAGCAGCCATGCCAGATGCCGGGACTCCCAAGCCACCAGCTCAGGTCTTGCTAGAACTAATGGAGGAGTTAACAACCCTCATGGCCACTGAGGTAACAACCGGAAATCTAGCATAGCGCAATGCCGAAATCACCAGGATTAAGGGGCTGATGACCCAGGCACAGGAGGATATCAACGCATTGCAAATTCAGATGAATGCTTAATCAGAACATTTGAGGATAGAGGCTCTCCGTTTTAGCTTAGACCAGCATGCTTTGGAGGCGATTCTATCGAGGAGGACCCTAATAACCCAGAAGTATAGGGGATCATAACAGTTTTTGAGGGTAGAGTATTCAACACAAATTTATTGATTCAACACAAGGGGAGCCAAAGAATATTCTCGAGTATTCGCGGGTGAGTTGTCAATTCAACCACACCTAAAAGACTTAATATCTGCAACAAAGTATTCAGTAGCAAAGTAGTATGCAAGTAATGGTAACGATGGCAAAAGTGACAGTAGCAGTTTTGTAGTGATTGTAACAGTAGCAATGGAAAAGTAAGTTAGCAAGGATCAGTTTGTGAAAAGCGCGTAGGCAATGGATCAATGATGGATAATTATGTCGTATGGCATTCATCATGCAACAGTTATAACATAGGGTGACACAAAACTAGCTCCAATTCATCAATGTAATGTAGGCATGTATCCCATATATAGTGCTTATGGTAAAGAACTTGCATTGAATCTTTTGTCCTACCCTCCCGTGGCAGCAGGGTCCTAATGGAAACTAAGGGATATTAAGGCCTCCTGTTAATAGAGAACTATACTAAAGCATTAGCACTTAGTGAATACATGAACTCCACAAACTACGGTAATCACATGAAAGAATCCCAGTTATTGTCACCCTGGGGGATGCGGATCATAACTTGTAGTAGGTGTCTACAACTTGCAAGATAGGATCAAGAACACAAATATATTCATGAAAATATAATAGGTTCAGATATGAAATCATGGCACTTGGGCCCTACTAACAAGCATTAAGCATAGCAAACTCATAGCAACATCAATCTCAAAACATAATGGATACTAGGGATCAAACCCTAACAAAACTAACTCGGTTACATGATAAATCTCATCCAACCTATCACCGTCCAGCAAGCCTATGAAGGGATTACCCACGAATGGCGAAGAGCATCATGGAATCGGTGATGAAGGATGGTTGGTGATGACGATGGCGTCGATTCCCCTCTCTCGAGCCCAAAACGGACTCCAGATCTTGCCTCCCGAGGAAGAACAGGAGGTGGCGGTGGCTCCGTATCGTGAAACACGATGAACTATTCTCCTTGATTTTTCTCCCCGAATAGGAATAAATAGGGTTGGAATTGAGGTCGGTGGAGCCATAGGGGGGCCAGAAGCTTGCCAGGCACAGCCAGGGGGGTGGTCGTGCATGGTGGGCTTGTCACCTGTGGGTGCCCCCCTACAGGTGATTCTTTTGCAAATATTTTTTATTAATTCCAAAAAAAGTCTCCGTAAATTTTCAGGTCAATCCGAGAACTTTTATTTCTGCACAAAAATAACACCAAGGCAATTCTGCTGAAAACAGCGTCAGTCCAGGTTAGTTCCATTCAAATCATGCAAATTAGAGTCCAAAACAAGGGCAAAGGAGTTTGGAAAAGTCGATACGATGAGGACGTATCAGACCCAGGTCGGCCTCCCTGTGTAGCTTCAGCCACGAAACCTCTTCAATACTCACGTAGCGGGGCCGAGCACGCCGCCGATTGTAACCCGGGCCGTGGAGGCGCCGCGGCAGCCAGACCCGCCCCGGAGGGATCAAACCCTGCTGCAACAGCTTGTGACACCACCTAGTTATTATTCTAACCCAATGGAGAACATGATAGCGGCGACTTCTAGACTGAATGCACTCCCCTTTGCCGAAGGGATGCCATTTGCTGCGGAGGAATGGAACGCCATTGGATTGCTACAAACGGTGGTGGCTCAGTAGGAAAAGTACACATACAGCCAGAGTCGCGTGCACTCCATGCCCATCCCAAGTCGTAGCTACAGCCGGCGCATAGAGTTGCCGGCATTTTCAGCAGCGAACGAAGATGCAACCCGCCCAACGATAACTTGCCTCGAATTAATGCTCAGGAGATCGTGGATAGGGGCCGAGCTCATAGGTGATCAACTCCAGTGGCGGATTACCCCGTAATTTCCTGAGCCGACTCAAATAATCCCTTCCACCTTAGTGGGAGCTGGCATCTCATCCAGGGGAGTTTGTGTGACTTGCCTAACGGCGGTGTCACGCCCAAGATGCGGTCCTATCCTTATTTCGGCATGAGGGCCTCGACAAGGATAGAAGTGCATCTCGTCGTGTTGCAAGAATGGATATCATTACAAGTACATGTATAGAAGAGGTGAGTATATGGAATTGGCTTACACTCGCCACAAGCTACATCAGAGTCACATCAATACAACGACATAGGCAAACATCATACAGAAGAGCAGGGTCCGACTACGGACAAAAACAAACGACAAAATGACATCCATCCTTGCGATCCCAGGCTGCCGCCTGGACCCCATCCTAGATCGATGAAGGAGAAGAAGAACTCCAAATCAAACAAGCAACAGGCTCTCGTCAAATCATCGCATTACCTGTACCTGCAACTGTTGTTGTAGTAATCTGTGAGCCACAAGGACTCAGCAATCTCATTATCGAGGGTATTAGGACTATTAAAGCTTAATGGGTGAGGTATGGTTAAGTGGTGAGGCTGCAGCAAGTGACTAAGCATTTATTTGAGTGGCTAACTTATGAATACAGAAAATAAAGTATGGTGGTCTACGCATAACGGACGAGAACTAGTAATGATCACTAACTGATCTTGAACACCAACTTACGTCAAACACAACCCCACCGTGTTATCTCTCGGATAAGGACTCACGAGAAGAGACAGTCACGGTTACACACACAGTTGGTGTATTTTATTAGAGTTTACTTCAAGTTTGCTATGACCGGGTGTTAAACAAAGTATCCAAGTTTCCCACATAACCGCGCACACAGCTTCTCGAAAAGATTTAACCCTGTAGGGGTGCTCCAACTCATCCATCACAAATTAACCACACGCCATGGGAATAACCTCGACCACGGATCTCATGATCATCCTAGGCAATTCCAAAGGAAGTCTGACACCTCGAGATAGCCCGAAGAAGATCAGAGTTCCTCACGCAAGACGTTCGAGAAAGGTAAAACAAGTCCAGCAAGACCGCTTGACGTGTCGATGAACCCCATAGGAGTCGCGTATCTCATTTTCAGGACACGGCCGGATAAGCACAGCATACAGTGGCCTGATAGAAATCTCCTGAGTTGTCGCGGGTTGGCCCTGCACACGGCTCTAGTTTGGACCAACACTCATGAGGAGCACTGACCCAGGTTTTTGATTAATCCACGGGGTGATCATGCCCTATGCAAATTTTAGTTGTTATTAAGAAAATAGTACCAATGTTGGGCCTTGCCAGACAAGCTTTATCCTAAAACGAAAATCAAGGGGGTCCCCATAACAACCCCGAGCATGTTAGGAGCGCTCATTTATGGAACATAACACCAGTTCACAAGTAACAAGGGCGGCAAGAGTGGAACAAAACACCGAGCAAAAGGCCAAGCCTTCCACCCTTTACCAAGTGTATAAGTGCATTAAATTAAATAGCAGCAATATTGTGATATAACAAGTATGTCCATGTTGTCACATGGAAGCAATTGCACCTGCAGCTAGAAACGCTATAAGAAGGGTTGAGCAAGCGGTAACATAGCCAAACAAAGGTTTGCTAGGTAGGTGGAGGGTTAGAGGCTTTCATGGCAATGTTGGGAGGCTTGAAAAAAAAGTGGTAGGTAGCGAGACATAACGATAAAAAGGGACAACTAGCATGGCAATGATAGTAATGGTATCCAGGGAAATGTGTCATCTTGGATGAGAGCCTGCTCGGAAGAAGTTCAAATCCATGAAGAAGACGAGCCAATGTAGTCGAACAAGTCCTCACACTCCGAACGCTTTCGGAACTCTATCGATAAGAAACAAACCGAAACAAACAATCAACACACGATAACACCACACTTATGCATGACATGATGCGCAAACCAATGTGATGCATGTACGTTTTAATTATGCAAGGCATGACAATTCACATCAAACAACTACTACATATTAAAGTGAAGCTCAATATGCAACGAGTGGCATATTGATGAAACTCCACGTTGAATTTTCGTAGTTCACTCTCGTTAGGTACTCATCAATATTAAATGTTGTTTAACATGGAAAACGGTGAAGCTCAACCAACTACAACATCTAGGCATTTTAAATGAGGCCGGAAGCAATATATAACATTTCCGAAACATCCCCATAAGCATATTATGACATTGGTCCAGATCTGGCCTAACGCAATTTTAGAGTTGTTAAACAGCAAAATAAATGTAACCATGTGATTCTACACATTTTTCTATCCAAGTTACATATGTGGAACATTTTTATCGGAGCTACGGTTTAGTAGTTATGAAATAAATCATTTTAGCATGTCATTCACGCAAATCAATGCAAACAGCAAGTTTAAGTATTTTTTTATCATGTGTGAAAGTTGGATATTATGAATCTACACGAAATTATAGTCAAGTTTCATATATAAAGTTTTTCCATACGATGCCCGGTTATGGAGTTATTAAATACATGATCTAGGGGGACTTTTCTGCAATTTTTATTATCCTGGAATAATTAGAAAAATCGCCAGACCGGGAAAAAATGAATCGGGCCGAATCTGGTGGGCGCAACTTAACTACCTATCGCACAGGGCACTGGATAGCAGGGAAGGGCGGATGCCTAGCTCACCTAGCGGGCTGGGCCCGAAGTAGAGGCGAGGCCCACGAGGGGCGATGCGGTCAACGGGGCAAAATCGAGCGGGCGCTCATCCCCGACCTCCTGCTCGCTCTCGAGCAGGGGCAGAGCGACGGCGGTCAACGCGGTGAGGGACGCGGTGGCCGAGGGCGGATCCGGCGAGGGGGCTGCAGGTTCAAGCTAGAGGGGCCCATTCCAACGGCGGGGCAGCTCCCTAGGTACCATGGAAGCTTCGGTCTGCAAGAAGAGAGAGAGATCGGCGAGAGGTGAGGGGAGATGGAGAGAGGAGGAAGGAGAGAGAGGGGCGGCAAGGGGTCCGGCCTGGCTCCGGCGACAGACTGCGGCGGCCGGAGACGATGAGCTCCTCCGGCGAGGGGCCGGCGGTGGCCCTGGCGCGGGGAAGCACGGTCGGGGCTGCGCGCTCGGTCGCCTGCGGGAAGCGGTGGCGGCGCTTTGGGCCTGGGGCGGGCCCAGCTGGGCTCGGCGGGCCCTACGCGACTGGGAGGTGGGAGGCTGCAGCTGGGTGGTTTGGCACGGGATTCGATGAGGGATTAGGGTTTCCCAATTAGGTAGTCTAGGGGTGTATAAATAGCAGTCTGAGAGCTAGGGGAGGGGTTTTGCTCCGCTTTCCGGACCGTTCGATCTCGATCGGACGGATCGGAAGCGGAGGGGGCTAGGTTAGGGGTATTTAGCCCGTTTTCGGACCCTCCGATCGCGATCGGATGGCTCCGGTCGTGGGGTAGGCTAGGTGGTCTGTGTAGAAGGGCTAGGGGGAAAGGACAGGGAGGTTTGCGGCCCGTGACACGAGGTTTTAAAACACCGAAAACGTCCCACGAATAACCGATGACCGCACTGCTACGGTTGACGAACAGCGTATCAAACGAACTCGGAACGCAGCGAAATTTGGCAAGCGGCCTACCTACAATATAAAAAGACCGCACGCCAAGTTTTGACCCAATCCAAGAATATTTTTCGTGCACTTTAAAAACAGGTTTTTTTATCGATGTCACGGGCGTGTGCGTGTGTACTTGGGCTCGAAACGGGCAAAGGCAAGAATGGAGAGAACTGACAACTATGAACGGATGCAAGTTTTCGAAAACAAGTGATGATGCAATGCATATGATGCGAATGATGCGATGATGAATGCAACAACCAAACGAAACACAGACGAGAATGGAATAAAAGGGGAATCTTCTGGAGCGTCGGTCCCGGGCTGTTAGAGCTCTCCTCCACTACACGAGGATCTCGTCCCGAGATCTAGAATGAAAAGGGGAAGAGAAAGAGTAAGAGGTAAAACTTAGTTGCTTCTTTGACAAACGAGTGGAACCAATGAAAACATGAAGGTTGGAAGAGATGAATAATAACATGGGAACAAGCAAGAATTCACAAGAAATTTCGGCAGCACTTCGGTAGGATAGAGAGGAAAAAATTTATAAGAAGGAAAGAACTTGAAAGAGAGACACCAAGCTTCAGTTGGATTAGAATTAAAACTTCATAAGATGGAAGGATCATGAAAAGATTTCACAGCACAGCACTCCGGTTAAATGAATAAGCAAAGAAAGAACATGATCTTGACAAAGCAAGATAATAGATTGAAGAGAGCAACATCACAAGGCCTCCGTAACAAGAGAATAGAAACTGGAATGATGGAAGGAAAAAGAACGGGTAAGAAAATGACAATTCCCAGCACTAATGAATTTGAAAAGCATAGGCTGAATGTAGTTGATGAAGAATCAACAATGAAAGAATAGCTTGTTATGGGATTCTGGAAAACAACTCAAAATTATGTGGTGACAACCTGCCACAACAAGAACAATTGATTGCTTGAGAACAACAAGATATGCAAAACTTCTTTCACCAAGAGGTGGAGGAGAAAACTTGGATCATTTATGACACCATGTTAGCAACAATCCTTAGGAAATGCTTTAGGTGAAATCCAACCCAAGATAACTCCAAGAAAACAAGATGGGTTTACTTATCTTATTCTTGACAATTTACCTTCGAGACTCCTTATAATCAAGAATTTAATAACACCATCTTAAAAGACAATGGAGAAGGAATTGAGCTTAGAAATCCAAGATAAATAACACTTGAGCACCTCCAATAAGAATCTTGAAGAACACTTGAAAAAGAAAGAAATCTAGATGAACCACCATAAAGAACCATCCGGAAGAACTCTGAAACGAAAGGATGATAGAAAGAATTGAAGAATGCAAAAAGAACAGATTGAGGCCTTGCTATGAATTAGATGAAGCTTAGCGACAAGGTACTTGAGAAAAACTAGGAACTCTGGAGAACAAAGATGAGCACTTGGGATAAGGAATTTGATATCATGAACAACTCCGGAAGAAGGATTGAAATCACTTGGATGAAACAAGAATAAGAATTATGATATGTATATCCTTCATCAAGTTAAATTGATCACAAACAACCGATTTGGCATACCACTTATCCTTTTGGATGAGATAGGAAATATAGATAGAGCACAAACTTGAAGAGGTCTTGAACGATACACCGGTAAGAATTCGAAACGAAAGAGGATAATACAAATGAATGATATAACATGAGAATGAAGAGAGCATGATCCACCTAATAGAAAACTTGAACGAAGCACCAGAAAGAATTAGAAACTAAAGAAAACACATGAGAATGAATAGATCAAGATTTGCCAAATAGAAATTAACAAAGTCACCGGAATAATTGAGAGATGAACGAAGAGACAACAATTGAGAAGAATTTGAGAACGAAAGCTGAAAGCTAAGAACGAAGAAATCTTCTGAAATGATGGCCTTCGGAGGATCGAGAAATGAAAAAAAATTATGAAATGCACCGGATAGATATGGATGGAATTACTCATGATCAAAACAATTTGAGATGATAGCAACAGCCTGAAACCATGAATCTTTGGAAGAATGAACAACGATTTAAGAGAAACCCTCCTTCGGTCTTCAATACTGAGAATAATGACGAGAAGCAACACCAAGAATTACTGAGATACTCCGGAATAATGAATAAGGAAATGTTGAGCCAACAATGAAAATGATTTAGAAGCGATCTTCAAGAAGGCATATGACTGATGAAATTCATTCTTACGTCATATTTGAAGAGAACTTGAGAACATCTCCGAAAAGATTAGAAGAGTCAGGTAGGATCCTAGGAAAAAACCTGTGGGTTATGGGCCCACTCAAAAGAAACCACCATTGAAACAATTGCTTAGAGAGAGAGATTGCACCAGTACAATTAAGAACTTGATGAGGTGAGAACCTTGAAATAATTTGGAAGGAATGAAATAAAACGCGAATCTTTGACATATCTTCAACACTCCGGATAGAACAGAGAGAGACGAATAAACAAGAGAGGTTTGGAAAAGAAATTCCAACATGGAAACCATTGAACGACTGAGAAAGGATATGATGAACACCGAGAGCTTGAATTGAAACCACTGGCAAAGAATAACAACGAGAACAAGGAATAGGATGATAGATCTTGAAATCGAAACTCTTGAGAATCTCCATAAGGAATCACTGGATATAGGAGGAAGAAATGATAGCGGAAGCATTGATGAAGAGAAAGGCACTTGGAAGAGAATTTAATCATTGAAGAAAAAGGGTGGGAGGGTGGGGAAAACCAAAGACAACTTGAGACAGATGAGACGAACTCTGGAAAGAAATGAGAAATGATCTTGCAATATTGAAGAGGATAGAATTATCTTGAAGAGAAGCACACCGGTAGGAAAAGAATTGATATGATCACTTGATTGGGCAAAACAATTAGCATTCCCATAGAAATATGAGAAGACTACTTAGGAAGATATGAAATCACCACTTGACATCAAAGCAACTCGAATTACCATATTCAAAACAAAACAAAGGATGAGGCTTATGAAACAAGCCAGAAACAAATGCATAATAGAGATTTCGCCCGATATTTTTGTGGTAAGGTTCGCACGGGCTCGATCGTACATTGGATTGTCATATTGAAATGACGCTCGAATATGCTCCCTAGGCATAGCGAACTACAAGGCTTGACGAAGCATATATGATGACATATATCGAGAATGTCCTCTATAAGAAAGACCGTGAACAAACGAATCCACTAGATATCGAACCCCAACCTCACATCATGATTTGTTGGAAGATAGCCTAGGTATCTACTTGAATTCCCACCTAAGAACTTCCGAAAACTTTCTGGTTATGCAATCCGATGTGGGGGATACAAGGAGGAAATATCTCACACAACTAACAAACCTATACCCCAATTGTATCCATCCTTCAACACATAACCAGAGGCTTCCGAAAATCCATCTAACTCAAATCCTTGAAAGCACAACGATACTAACCATGGTGGTACCCCGGACGCCTCCCCAGTACTGTGTGACTCCGACCTTATCTCACCATGACAAGTATTGCAGCAATTCCGAACATCCTCTGTCCTGAGATACTAAGGAAACTAAACGATAACGATGTGCCAAGAATCCCCTGGAGCTCAACTCCCCGGAAGATATCAAGTCAGATAGGAGGCACCAAGACAGAACTTCGTCACATCGACATCATATAGTTTCCAAAATACTCGCGTGATCCTAAAAAAATTTGAGTGAGAACAGGAGTAGAATCAAAATTCCTAAGTCGAATACCTCACCAGAGCACAGAAGAGGAGTAAAAAGAATCATACTCTCCGATATAACTAGACTCAAGATAGTTTTACTAGACTCGACTCAGCCAAGTTCGATCAATCAAGGGGGCTCCTAGGTCGGTACAGGCTCTAATACCAACTTTTCATGCCCAAGATGCGGTCCTATCCTTATTTTGGCACAAGGGCCTCGACAGGGATAGAAGCACATCTCATCGTGTTGCAAGAATGGATATCATTACAAGTACATGTATAGAAGAAGTGAGTATATGGAATTGGCTTACACTCGCCACAAGCTATATTAGAGTCACATCAATACAACGACATAGGCAAACATCATACAGAAGAGCAGGGTCCGACTACGGACGAAAACAAACGACAAAATGACATTCATCCTTGCTATCCCAGGCTGCCGCTTGGAACCCATCCTAGATCGATGAAGAAGAAGAAGAACTCCAAATCAAACAAGCAACACGCTCTCGTCAAATCTTCGCATTACCTGTACCTGCAACTATTGTCGTAGTAATCTGTGAGCCATAGGGACTCAGCAATCTCATTTCCAAGGGTATCAAGACTATTAAAGCTTAATGGGTGAGGTATGGTTAAGTAGTGAGGCTGCAGCAAGCGTCTAAGCATTTATTTGAGTGGCTAACTTACTAATATAGAAAATAAAGTATGGTGGTCTACGCATAACGAACGAGAACTAGTAATGATCACTAACTGATCCTGAACACCTACTTACGTCAAACGTAACCCCACCGTGTTCTTTCTCGGATAAGGACTCACGAGAAGAGATAGTCACGGTTACGCACACAGTTGGTGTATTTTATTAGAGTTTACTTCAAGTTTTCTATGATCGGGTGTTAAACAAAGTATCCAAGTTTGCCACATAACCGTGGGCACGGCTTCTCGAAAAGATTTAAGCCTGCAGGGGTGCTCCAACTCATCCATCATAAATTAACCACACGCCATGGAAATAACCTCGACCACGAATCTTGTGATCATCCTAGGCAATTCCAAAGGAAGTCCGACACCTCGAGTTAGCCCGAAGAAGATCAGAGTTCCTAACGCAAGACGTTTGAGAAAGGTAAAACAAGTCCAGCAAGACCGCCCGACGTGTCGACAAACCCGATAGGAGCCGCGTATCTCGTTCTCAGGACACGACCGGATAAGCACAGCGTACAGTGGCCTGATAGAATTCTCCCAAGTTGCCCTGGGTTGGCCTCGCACACGGCTCTAGTTTGGACCAACATTCATTAGGAGCACTGGCCCGGGTTGTTGATTAATCCACGGGGTGATCATGTCCTATGCAAATTTTTGTTGTTGTTAAGCAAATAGTACCAATGTTGGGCCTTGCCAGACAAGCTTTATCCTAAAACGAAAATCAAGGGGGTCCCCATAACAACCCCGAGCGTGTTAGGAACACTCAATTATGGAACATAACACCGGTTCACAAGTAACTAGCGCGGCAAGAGTGGAACAAAACACCAAGAAAAAGGCCAAGCCTTCCACCCTTTACCAAGAGTATAAGTGCATTAAATTAAATAGAAGCAATATTGTGATATAACAAGTATGTCCATGTTGTCACATGGAAGCAATTGCACCTACAGCTAACAACGCTATAAGAAGGGCTGACCAAGCGGTAACATAGACAAACAAAGGTTTGCTAGCTAGGTGGAGGGTTAGAGGCTTTCATGGCAATGTTGGGAGGCTTGACAAACAAGTGGTAGGTAGCGAGACATAACAATAAAAACGGGACAACTAGCATGGCAATGGTAGTAATGGTATCCAGGGAAATGTGTCATCATGCCTGAGATCCCGCTTGGAAGAAGATCGAGTCCATGAAGAAGACGAGCCAATGTAGTCGAACGAATCCTCACACTCCAAACACTTTGGGAACTCTATCGATAAGAAACAAACCGGACCAAACAATCAACACATGATAACACCACACATATGCATGACATGATGCGCAAACCAATATGATGCATGTCCGGTTTAATTATGCAAGGCATGACAATTCACATCAAACAACTACTACACATTAAAGTGAAGCTCAATATGCAACGAGTGGCATATTGACGAAACTCCACGTTGAATTTTCTTAGTTCACTCTCACTAGGTACTCATCAATATTAAATGTTGTTTAACATGGAAAACGGTGAAGCTCAACCAACTACAACATCTAGGCATTTTAAATGAGGCCGGAAGCAATATATAACATTTCCGAAACATCCCCATAAGCATATTATGACATTGGTCCTTATCTGTCCTAACGCAATTTTAGAGTTGTTAAACAGCAAAATAAATTTCACCATGTGATTCTACACATTTTTCCAGCCAAGTTACATATGTGGAACATTTTTATCGGAGCTACGGTTTAGTAGTTATGAAATAAATCATTTTAGCATATCATTCATGCAAATCAATGCAAACAGCAAGTCTAAGTATTTTTATCATGTGTGAAAGTTGGATATTATGAATCTACCTGAAATTCTAGTCAAGTTTCATAAATAAAGTTTTTCCATACGATGCCCGGTTATGGAGTTATTAAATGCGTGATCTAGGGGGACTTTTTTGCAATTTTTATTATCCTGGAATAATTAGATAAATCACCAGACTGGGGGAAAATCAATCGGGCCGAATCTGGTGGGCACAACTTAACTACCTATCGCACAGGGCACTGGATAGCAGGCAAGGGCAGTTGGCTAGCTCACCTAGCGGGCTGGGCCCGAAGCAGAGGCGAGGCCCACGAGGGGCGATGCGGTCAATGGGGCAGAATCGAGTGGTTGCTCGTCCCCGACCTCCTGCTCGCTCCCGGGCAGGGGTAGAGCACCGGTGGTGACGGCGGTCAACGCGGCGAGGGACGTGGCGGCCAAGGGCGGATCCGGCGAGGGGGCCACGGGTTCTAGCCGAAGGGGTCCATTCCGACGGCGGGGCAGCTCCCTAGGTGCCATGGAAGCTTCGGCCTGCAGGAAGAGAGAGAGATCGGCGGTAGGTGAGGGGAGATGGAGAGAGGAGGAAGAAGGAGAGAGAGAGGGGTGGCGAGGGGTCCGGCCTGGCTCCGTGACGGACTGCGGCGGACGGAGACGGTGAGCTCCTCCGGCAAGGGGCCGGCGATGCCCCTGGCGCGGGGCTGGCATGGGGAAGCACAGTCGGGGCTCCGCGCACGGTCACCTGCGGGAAGCGGCAGTGGCGCTTCGGGCCTGGGGCAGGCCCAGATGGGCTCGGCGGACCCTGTGCGGTTGGGAGGAGGGAGGCTACGACTGGGTGGCGGCTGGTGGGTGGTTTGGCACGGGATTCGAGCAGGGATTAGGGTTTCCCAATTAGGCAGGCTAGTGGTGTATAAATAGCAGTTTGAGAGCTAGGGGAGGGGGTTTTGCTCCATTTTTTAGACCGTTCGATCTCGATCGGACGGCCCAGGAGCGGAGGGGGCTAGGTTAGGGGTATTTAGCCCATTTTCGGACCCTCCGATCGCGGGGTAGGCTAGGTGGGCTGTGTAGAAGGGCTAGGGGAAGATGAGAGGGAGGTTTGCGGCCCATGACACGAGGTTTTAAAACACCGAAAACATCCGACGAATAACCGATGACCTCACTGCTACGGTTGACTGACAGGGTATCAAACGAACTCGAAATGCGACGAAATTTGGTAGGCAGCCTACCTACAATATAAAAAGACCGCACGCCAAGTTTTGACCCAATCCAAGAATATTTTTCGCACACTTTAAAAACGGATTTTTTAACGATGTCGCGGGCGCGTGCATGTGTGGTTGGGCTCGAAACGGGCAACGGCAAGAACGGAGAGAATCGGCAACTACGAACGGATGCAAGTTTTCGAAAACAAGTGACGATACAATGCATATGATGCGAATGATGCAATGATGAATGCAACAACCAAACGAAACACTGACAAGAATGGAATAAAAGGGGAATCTTCTGGAGCATCGGTCCTGGGCTGTTATAGGCGGCTCTTCGGAACGAGCATTTGCCCAAGGACTTTAAAGGGACACGTAAGGTGCCTAACTATACGGCTGATTTACCCCCTGACGCTTTGATAGAAAGTTACGAGCTCGCCATGGAGATGTTGGACGTCGGTGAGCCGGTTTGGGCAAAGTACTTCATCATGATGTTAGAAGGACCGGATCGCACATGGTTAAAGGGTTTGCCTCCCAATACCAATGTGTCTTGGGCCAAGTTGGAGGCATATTTTATCAAGAACTTCTGGGGAACATGCAAGCAGCCTATGACAATTGTAGATCTTGACCATTGTGTACAACATGAGAATGAGCCGGCCCATCATTGGGTCTGGCGGGTTTTGACGGTTATCCACTTTTCCGAGAACATCTGAGCGTCTTAGGCGGTTCTGATTTTAGAGAAAAACTGTCACTTCTTACCTCTTAAGCAGAAGCTCGGGCGGCTGAAGCGTTCTTGTCAAGACATGGGTGAGCTCATGACGGCTCTCACAAAGTATGCAGATTCAGATACTACTAAGGATCCCGGCCCCGATGATGAGACATCGTCTAAGGGTAAGAAGAATAGTAATGGCAAGAGTCAACAGCAAAATGAGGCTAGCAATAACACCCCGACAAGAGAAAGAACCCACATGGCGAGTCAGAACAGGTGGCAAACGCCAGCACTGGGAACAATCCTGCCAAGGGTAATGGTAAGCTTCCCTTTAACAAAGGTAAAGCCCCCTTTAACTTGGAAGAAATGCTCAGTAAGCTTCGCCCAAAGCACAACCAACCCAATAGGCCAGCGCAGCACGCGTGGAGGGACTGCAGCATTATGCGGGAGTTCCAGGACTACAGCCTTAACCAACATCGCAATAACGGCAATGGGCCATTAGGCGGCTCAGGTCCAGGCAGCTTTGAGACAGGTTTCGGTGGAGGCGTCTCAGGTTCAGGTTATCAAGGTCGAGGCAATCAAGATGGTCAGGAGCAAAACAACCAGTCACGATATCAGAGTAACTTGAAGCAACTCAGTGAGGGCTAGTATCATGTTTTCACTACAAGCCTGGACAAAATGGATAAAAATCTACCCAAGAGGGCACTTAACACAGCGACGCCGGCTCTCCCATAGTATTTGAAGTGGCCTTAATATCCTATCTCATGTAGTAGGGAGGATCACCCGCCATGGATCGATAACCAGGGGCACTTGGCACTTGTGGTAGCACTTCAGGTTGGAGGTTATAAGTTTACAAAGGTACTGATGGATGGTGGCAGTAGCATCAACCTCCTGTATTATGAGACTTTTTGCCGGATGGAGCTAAATGATAAGGCCCTTAAGCCATCATCAACGGTCTTTCAGGGTGTCGTGCCAGGCAAGTCGGCTTACCCTATGGGCAAGATTGCTCTCGAAGTGGCATTCGGAGATGACTACAACTACTGATTGGAGACTTTGTGGTTTGAGGTGGTTCAAATTAAGAGCCCATATCACGCATTGTTTGGCTGGCCAGCTTTCGCAAAATTTATGGCTAGACCCTATTACATTTACTTGCAGCTCAAGATGTTGGCTCTCAAAGGGATGATTACAGTACATGGTGATCGAAAGGTGGCCCTTGAGTGTGAGGAAGGTGACACTGCTTATGTGGAATCAAGTTGTGCTTAGGCGGAGCTCAAGTTTTACAAATATAATGTTGACCCGGCAGATAGGACTCCATTGTAGAAACCCGGCACATAGTCTGAGCCGCCCTTGAAATTTGTGGCAGATGACACTAAGTTAGTGGATTTCGCTCCGGGCGACTCATCGAAGCAGTTCACTATTGGGGCTAACTTGGACCCCGCATAGGAAGGCGCGCTCATCGAATTCATCCGTGAGAATCAGGACATATTTGCATGCAAGCCTTCTGACATGCCGGGTGTACCGAGAGAGTTAGTTGGGAACCACCTTAATGTGGATCCCATGTTTGAGCCGATTAAACAGTTCCTCTGTTGTTTCAACAAGAACGGCGTAAAGCAATTGGAGAAGAGGTGGCCCAACTCTTGGTGCAGGGTTCATCATGCAAGTTTTTTACCCGGAGTGGTTAGTAGCCGGGTTCATCATGCTTGTGCTAAAAAAGAACGGCATGTGGCGTATGTGTGTGGACTACACGGATCTTAACAAGGCTTGTCGAGTTGACCCGTTTGCTATCCCCTGTATCGACCAAATTGTGGATGCAACGGCGGGTTGTGAGAGTTTATGCTTCCTGGACGCTTATTCGGTTTATCATCAGATCAAGATGGCAGTTAAGGACCAAGAGAAGACATCTTTTATAACACCTTTTGGGGCTTTCTGCTGTGTGTCTATGCCTTTTGGGCTTAAGAGTGCCCAGGTGACTTATCAAAATTAACTTCATAGTCAGATTGGGCTTAATGTTCATGTTTATGTGGATGACATTGTGGTTAAGTCAAGGAAGAAGGAGACTCTGCTTGATGACCTGAAGGAGCGTTTGACACTTACGGGTCTACAAAATGATGCTTAACCCAGCCAAGTGTGTCTTTGGGGTTCCCGCAGGCAAGCTTTTGGGTTTCTTAGTTTCAGAGCGACATATTGAAGCTCACCCGGAAAAGATAAAGGCCATCACGTCGTTTTCTAAGCCGGTGAGAATTAATGATGGGCAACGCTTGGTGGGTCGTAATGCCGCTTTAAGCCGCTTCATCAGCCACCTGGGCGAGAAAGCTATTCCTCTATATCAGATGATGAAAAAGACGAATGACTCTGTATGGAGCAAGGTTGCGAACGAAGTGCTTGAGGCACTCAAGAAATTGTTGGTTGAGCCGCCAATCTTGGCTACTCCGGCTGAGAAAGAACATTTGCTCTTATACGTGGAGGCTAATAACAGGGCAGTCAACGCCGGGATTGTTGTGGAGCATAAGGAGGCAGGGAAAGAGTATCTAGTCCAGAGGCCGGTTTACTATGTCAACGAGGTCATGATAGAATCCAAGCAAAGATACCCACATTGGCAGAAATTGATCTATGGGGTGTTCATCGCAAACAGCAAGTTGAAGCACTATTTTCTTAGACACGAGATCACAGTGGTTAGCTCTGCCCCATTGGGTGATATCATCCAAAATAGCGAAGCTACTGGAAGGATTGCTAAGTGGGCATTAGAGCATGGGCCCCTTAATCTGAAGTATGTGCCTCAAATGGCTGTCAAGTCTCAGGCCTTGGTGGATTTCATAAATGATTGGACAGAGTGTCAATCGCCCGGGAGAAGCCGAACAACACATACTAGACAATTCACTTCGACGGATCCACTTTGGGGACCCCGACTCATAAGTCGTGATCACCGAATGGTTTTATCCTAACTAATGTCCATGCTAATTAAGGTCTTCCCAGTAAGAATGGCTCTGATACCAGCTCTATGGGGACCCCGGCTCATAAGTCGTGATCACCGAATGCACGTGTACAGTGATCCAGAGATCAATGCTCACTGAACACACAGAAGCTGAATAACAAGAGTCTTACATCCACATTTAGCATCTTACACAAATAAAGACCATGAAGGTCTAGTCTTACATAGATATGGCCACAAGGGCCAAACGCTTAAACATAACAAGCAGCAAAAATCTTTGTCGAAAGCGTGAACCCATGCCATCTGCCTTAAACCTAGAGGCATTCTGACTGGGAAGCGTCCTAGTTGGCATGTTCGTCACCAACAAACTCTTCACCGTACTCCTGTTCTTCCATGCCTAGACAATTAAATAACTAGTGGCAAGCCAATGAGTACTTTCAATGTACTCGCAAGCAACCCATGTTGTGGAACAAGGTACAACAATGCATGATGCAGCACTAAGTAAGTATGTTTTGCAGAAAGCTGATTTTGTATGCAATGACATGATTAAGTAACTTTGTAAGCATGCATCAACATTTGGTAGATATCCATATGAACAAGTTATAGATATCATCATAGGCAAGGGGCTGAACATCACATGTTCAATCATTTCATCAAGTCTTCCGACTTAGCTCAAGTATCTCTTTGACACACACACACACCAAGTTTTGTGAAAACATCTGGACATAGTCTAAGAAGTACCACCCAACTATCCTTGACCGTGGACATGGCTATTCGAATAGATTTACACTCTGTAGAGGTTGCACACTTTACCCACAAGTCTCGGGGAACTTCCGTGTCATCCATGACTCGTGGTATTTAACATACCCGAGGTAAGCACCCGAACATTGCCTTTCCCCTAGCTATACTAAACAAACAGTCCACTCATTGGTGCCATCCCTCATGATATACATCACATGTATCATCCATGAGGGCAAGCAAAGGTGCCCGGTGCCTGTGAAGACAATGCATGATCGCCCATTCCGGTACGACCCCGTATTGAGAGTGACCATGCCACTCCCAACACTAGTAACGCGGGCTCCTTGCTAGTACCCACCAAAGTAATCAACAAAGCCCCTTTCCATATAGGGGTAGAGTGGTTGTACATGTAAGGTTGGGACGGTTGACAAATCTTAAATCTAACCTGTTTTCGAAAACCACACACACTCACTTGCTTCGGTACACCACTTATTTATCAAGTGGCTACCTAGCTCATCATCATCTCCCTCGGGCATTAGTGGCACCCGACGGGGTTTTTGAAAAGTCTATTTTTGTTTCCATGACCATGCATATTCCTGATCCCACTTGCGTAGCATCTACTAGCATTCTATCTACTCCCACCCGCACAACCCTCATAAGGATGGTAGGTTCATGCACGACGCAAGTATCAATAGTAAAAGTAACGGGGCATCCCACTGAAGTGGTCACCATATCACATGATCAACAGCAAGGAATAAGGTTCTATATGACATGCATGAAAATGGTTTCTTAACATGTTCAAAGGGCTGCTTGCCTGGCTCAACAAAGTCTTCAGGGTCTTCAAAGCCTTTGGTCCCAACTCTCTCGCCAACAACGCAATCTATCGCCGTGATAAATAACGATAATAATAAGCATCACACAAAAATAGAGCAGAAAAATCCACTAATAAAATGCTACCCTACTCTGATAAATTCCAAAAAATATACTAAGAATATTTGTTTAAGGTTTTGCTGTGAAAACATTTTTTAAAACTATTTAAACAGAGGCAAAAAGATGCCTAAAACATGTTTTAAAATAAAATGGTGCATAAAAAGTTTTCAAAATATTCACAAATGGCACTATTAAATTCTACTTATTATTCCAAGATTTTAGGTGGAAAAATATTTGGCATAGGATTTATTTTCTGATCTGTGGCATTTTTGGGAAACAGGCAGGAAAAGGAAAAGAAAAATTGGTACCGTGCCCTGGGCCAGAACTGGTCGCAACTGGGCTAACCCTGAGCAAAACGGCCCCAGGTGAGCCGGTGCGCCGGCCCTTGTCAGGTTCAAACCTGACGGGTAGGGCCCGTGTGCCAGTAAGAGGGAGAGTGAGGCGAGGGAGGCAGAGGCTGACGAGCGGGCCCCACTTGTCCGGGCCATCATCAACCTCCGTCTAGGAGACGGCGGTGCTCACTCGTGGCGATGCATGGCATGGCGGGGGGGAGGGAGCGGCAATGGGCTCTAGAGGCTACCGCCGTTCGGGAGGAGGTGGAGGGGACGCTGGAGAGGCCCTGTCTCGCCGACGACGAGGAAGTGCGGCAAGGGAGCTTTGGGAGGGGGTCGTCGGCGTCATTCCTTAGCTGAAAATGACCAAGGAGGAGGGGGAAATGATCAGGAGGGGTCTGGGGTTCCAGATCGAGAGAAAACGGGGGCGGAGGAGGTCGTTTACCTCACGAACGTCGGTGGCCCGAGGCGGTGGCGGCCGGTTCGATCTCGTGCGCTTGAGCTCGGGGAGGTCGAGCAGGGGCTTCGAAACCGCGTTTGGAAGGAAGGAGAGGCGACCAGAGGCAAGAGGGAGGCACGGGGGCCTTTATGTAGTGGTGGCCGAAGCTCACCCTGGGCGTGGCGCATGACGAGCTCGGGGGCATCGTCATGGCCCTCGGGGGTGCCCTCGGCTATGTCTGCGGTGGTTGTGGACTAGGTCCATGCCCGCAGATAGGAGGAGGGGCAGCTAGGGGGCAGAGGCGCGCGCATGTGAGCTCCTTCATAGGAGCTCTCGGGCGGTGCCGTGCGCGTGTGAAGGGGACAACAGGGGAGAGAGAGGAGGTGAGATGACCGGCAGGGAGGCGCGGACGTCGAGGGGGCACGATGGCGTGCTCCCTTGGCCCGAGGTGGTCGGGAGCGCCGGGATGGGGGTGGCTACAGTGCGGGAGCGCACTGTAGCACGCTCCAGAGCACCAATATGGCCGACATTGGCATAAAAAATGGGCACCTGCGTGTCCATTTGTGTCTTGGAGGTTCCATAGATGCCCATGAGCTAGCAAGAGCTAGGGGATAGGCAAAGGTGAAGAAATGGAGTAGGGGAGAGGTTGAAATGTAGTTGTCCTTGCTATCTAGAGAGGTAAATGTGGGTTTTTACCCCACTTACCCATTGAGTCTTGGCCAGAGAAAAATTACTGGAGGTGAAATGCAATACTAGAAAGTTGTGGTAAAATTTGGAAGCAAGGGATTAGCAGAAGGGGGCCAAACAGGGTTTTTGCCATTTTGGCAGAAGGTGTTTGATGGATACTAGGGCAAGCAAATGGGCTTTGCTTGATAAGATTTGGCAGGATCAAATGGTGATTAGAATTAGGCCTGATCACCAAGTTTGAGCTTGATTTATGAAAGTTCACAATGTAACTTTGTGGAACCCTAGAAATCAACATAATCTGGTTTTTGTAGATATAGTCATGCTAAGCTAATCCCCTTGAAGCACCACTTAGTGTAGCACTATTATTTGGTGATTAGAACATGTCCACAAAGTTCGGGGTCATGAGAAGAAACTTCACAATGTAAAGTTGTTCAAATTTTAACCTGGACAGGGAGGGTTTTGGAATAGTTTGATGAATCAAAACAATTTGGATTGAGATGAAACTTTGCAAGATCATCACCTATGACAATGTTGACTTGCTGGAATTTTCTTGGAATTTATTGAGAATATTCCTTATATAAATATTTCAAAAGCTTGATTTGGACAAAAAGGGTTTTGAGGGGTTTTTCCGATGATTTTGAACATGACCATGTGTTGAAACTCATATATATGGAAAATATATGTCCACTGAGTTTCCCTAAATTTTCTCAAATTTTGGAAGCATTTAAATAATTTTCCCTATGAAAAAGCATTTGTGGTCTTAAGAAAAAGCCTTTAAATAAAATATTAAAATAATATTTAAAATTAATATTTGGTGGTTTTGGGAAGTCATAAATATAGTAGGTTTCAAATAAAGACTTTGGGGAAAAAGGATCCACTTAATTTGAGGCCATGAAGTGCAAACCTCAACTCAGGGGGTTTTGAAAACCTAATTTGAATAAATCCTTTTTGGTCAAAATAATATTTGGTAAAAATAGTTTTGGGCACTATTCACATGGCATGATCATTGGGCAAGAAGTTTGGTTCAAGGAAGACAAATATGGAGAGGAGTAAAACCTAAGAGTGCCAAACAAACTCGACAAACAATCAAACAAGCAATAATTGAAACAAGCATGCACTCAAAAAGTTTTCATTGGTTCCAAATTTTCCAAATCAAAGTATAACAAAGGGATACAAACACAGGGTGGTGACATCCAGGCAATTGGAAGGATCGGGGGCTAGGGTTATCTTGACTTCCCCTGGAGGTGACTAGTTTTGTTATGTGTTAAGGTTAATGTTTCCTTGTACTAACAATGCAGCTGAGTATGAAGCTTTGCTTCATGGGCTCTGTGTGGCTAAGGAGATGAACCCGAGCTGGGTTAGATGCTTCGGCGACTCAGACCTCGTGGCTAAACAAGTCTCAGGCGCGTGGAATTCTAAAGACCAACGGATGGCGTCTTATCACTAGGCGATGGATATCATCACTGACCATTTCAAAGGTTATCAGGTGGATTATATTGAACGTCACAAGAACGAGGTGGCTGATGCATTCTCAAGGCTGGGCTCTCAGTGTAAACCGGTGCCGCCAAACATATTTTTGGACGTGTTGCATCACCCTTCTGTTAAATTGCCTTCTGAGGAGGATCTAGCTATATCTGACCCGGAGGGTCAGCTGGTGGCGGCTCTACATGTTATTCCTAACTAGACGTTTCCTTACCTGGCATATTTAAGTCGCGGTGAGTTAGCCGAGGACAAGACCTTGGCAAGGAAGATCGTGAGGCGGTCTAAATCTATGACTATAATCAACGGCAAGTTACATAAATGCAGCGCAACTGGTGTTTTTGAGCATTGCGTTTCCTCCTAAGAGGGTAAGGAGATTCTCAATGAGATACACGTCATGCCAGCTCAAAATCTTTGGTGGCTAAAGCTTTTAGGCATGGTTTCTTCTGGTTAACGGCTCACAAGGATGCACAGGACTTGGTCACTAAGTGCGATGGATGTCAGAAATTTGGACGACATGCTCACGTGCCGGCTCAAGAATTACGGATGATTCCAATAACCTGGCCATTTGTGGTCTGGGGGCTTGATATGTTTGGACCTTTCAAGAGATCTAAAGATAATAAGACCCACCTTTTGGTGGCGGTTGATATGTTTACCAAGTGGCAGAGCCGGTTAGCAAGTGTGATGCGGCCACGGTGGTTCAATTTCTCAATAAGTTGATCTATCGTTTTCGTTACCCTCATAGTATCATCATGGATAATGGAACAAATCTATCTAAGGGGGCTATGAAAGCGTTTTGTGAAAGTGAACACATATGGCTTGATGTTTCTCCTGTCGCTCATCCACAGTCCAACGGTCAACTGGAATGTGCCAATCAAGAGATCTTGAGAGGGATAAAACCGCGTCTTATGGTTCCTTTGGAGAAAATGTCGGGTTGTTGGGTGGAAAACTTGCCATTAGTTCTTTGGAGTATCAGAACCACCCCTAACAGGTCAATAGGCTATACGCCTTTGTTCATGGTTTATGACGCAGAAGCAGTTCTACCAAGTGATATTCATCATGACTCACCTAGGGTGGCGGCTTACGTTGAAATTGATAATGAAACGATGCATCAGAACGTGTTGGGTGTTTTGGATGAAGAGCGGGGTCTTGCAGCAGCACAATCAGCAATTTACCAGCACGTCCTACATCGCTACAATAGCCGCAGAGTCAAGACCCGGACGTTCCAAGAAGGCTACTTGGTGTTACCTTTGATTCAAGATCTGACAGATAAGCATAAGTTATATCCCCCTCAGGAAGGACCTTTCGTGGTCACCAGAAATCTCAATAACGGGTCATATTACCTCATTGATGTACGGGATGAGTCACGTACCTTTGGTAAGGAGACTAACAGGCCGTGGAATATTTCTCACCTCCGGCCTTACTACACTCGAGTCATCGACTCTCATCAATGTACATACATCTATCATTGTATATACCTTTTCAATATAATAAAGTTGGCATCCCTACAAGACGGGGTTTCTATCGTTTCTTCATACAAGATTGTGCAAAAAGTTGATACTTCAACAAGGTCATTAGGGGGCTTCCAACCCACCGGGTTTAGATTTCACACCCTCTTTACCGGCTCTTCATCCACCGCAAGACCGGGTTAAACCTGCCTATATGTTGATGCCACTCCACCAGGTGAGCCACCGAACTCTTACTAGTTAATCTCGACTAAAGACCCTGAGATGATCAAAGTACTTGACAGTCAATCTTCACATGAGACCCTGTACGGGTTAAGGTCAAAACGGCGGCTTATGTCACGTGACGGCCGGCTTACGCAAAGCGAGTATGAACTCACCTATCTGCTGCAGTCTCTCTGTCTTGTGGCCCATTCATACTCTTATTCAGTCAATCTTTTTAGAGACCCTGAGCTTTTTAAGGTTAAAACGACAGATTTATGTCACGTGAGAACCGGCTTATGGGTCTGGGGGTACTCATGCCCTACTATAGCCTCTCCATTATATGGCTCGTTGTACTCTTAACAATTAATATTTTTAAAGACCCTGCACTATTAAGGTTAAAACGACAAATCTGTGCCATGGGAGAGCCAATATATGAGGTTTGGGTTGTGCCATTAAAGCCTCCTTAAAAATGATGGAGAATATATTCTCTATCTTGTTAATTTTTGCAGGCCTTATCTTTTATGCTAAGCCACCGTCAAGTGCGAAGAAAGATTATTATGGCCAGAAGGAAAGACGGATAAGCATATAAAGCTATTCAAACTCCAAAACATGCATGATGGCACGACAAAGGAAATCAAGTTTTAGCTGCGGCTATTACAAAGCTCTTGAAGAGCTCAAAATCTAAGAACTTAAAGTTGTTTGTCACTTATAACCCGACGGATCAGCCAAGCCGGGTTACCTTCATACAAAGGCAACTTGTTTAACTTGTCATCGGGTCATCCTGCGCTAGGTCTTCAATTTCTTCGATCTGAAGGTTGTCCGCATCCCAGTTGCAGTTTATTAAGGCTTCAAACTAAGATTCATCATCAAAGATGGGAGATGGGTCAATGTCAAGAGCAAAGAGGTGCTCACGGCATTCAGGAATCAAGTCTCTGGCTTCAAAAGTCGGCCCGTGCACTTGTTTTCTATCCTCGCTCTAAGACGCCTGATATGAGGTCAAGTCAATCTCGGTGACGAGTGTAGATGCAAGCACTCGAGAGGTCTTCATACACTTGGCATAGTCTGTTTTGGTAAACTCTAAGTTGTCATCTTTTCACGACGAGAAGCCGTCCATAATCTCTTATGTGGTAAGCCCAGGGGCAAAAGCCAGTGACCGGC
The DNA here is from genome assembly GCA_022496015.1 of Hordeum marinum. NCBI lineage: Eukaryota > Viridiplantae > Streptophyta > Magnoliopsida > Poales > Poaceae > Hordeum > Hordeum marinum. The sequence goes on from CM039675.1 coordinate 233,273,898, forward strand.
TTAGCACGGCAATTGCACCCTTATGGGCGGCTGATCGTTTTAGCCCATCAATTTGTTTTGGAATGGTGGACCAGACTTATATCACCCCCTTCATGAACTTGGGGAAACCTTTTTCGGTCAGCACAACTTTGATAGTGCAAAGGGTCCCGCAGTATAGTTGTTCTGTCATAGTATATATTGCTTTTAGCTTCAACAAGCTGTTGGAGGAAAGCTGGCGGCTTCTCTGGCCTGCAAAGGAAATTAGATGTGGTAAGCCGCCTGGAGACCATTTTTAGCAAGCGAAGGAGTTTTTATAACTAGAAAATACTTACCAAAGATGGAAGCAGTCATCCGAGATATATGACGCTTGAGGGTGGTCAGCCCTTCTATCACAATCTTTAATTTTTCATCGGCGTCTTCTGCACGCTTAGTCAGGGAATCTTGTTCAACCTCAACGAATTTTTTGGAAGCTTCAAAATCCGCTTTAACTTTTTCAAGCTCTACGACAGAGAGGCGCCACTTCTCTTTCGCCTCAGATCGGGCAGTCTATTGAGAAGCTAGATTTTCTCAAAGGCCAGTCAGGCCAGACTCGGTCGTGTTCAAAGCTTCTTGCATAGCACAAACAAGCTGCATAAGTTCTTTTCTAAGCCGCTAAGGTGGCACATTGTTATTCATAGGTGATGAGGCAATAATATTACAAGTCTCAAGAAGATTGCAAGCAATATACTTGACACTTGGCAGCTAATGTCTATCATTTTTCACAATGACTACAACACTGGAAAGCCCCGGTTCATCTCCAAGAAGATAAGTCGGCGCTTGGAGGCTACACTTGGCGCTTCTAAGTAGTAAAGCGCTGGTTCATCATTTGCATAATAACCCTGACTTGGAGGCTACACTTGGTGCTTCTAAGCAGTAAAGCTCCGGTTCATCATTCGCATAATGACCCGGACTTGGAGGCTACACTTGGTGTTTCTATAAGCAGTAAAGCTCCGGCTCATCATTTTCATAATGACCTGGACTTGGGGGCTACAGTTGGATCTTATTCTAAATGAAGTATCGGCTCATTATCTATAATAACCCGTCACTTGGGGGCTACATGCCAAGTTTCTTGCACCATAAGAAAATTTGAAGACCCGGTCTACTATTTTCAACACTAAACTAGATCTTGGGGGCTACATAAGGATATAAGGAAATAAAAGATAGGAGAAGTACCTCGTATTTTTTCTTCATCAGCCCAACAAGTTTTGTCTCCATGTTGCGGCTTGCGGAGAGGCGGTTCAGATAACCAGCATGAAGTTCATTAGCAGTCAACTTCTCTAAGCTAGGGAACTCAAAGCCAATCTTCTCCCTTTCTGGTGAGGGCGCCTTATCCTAGCTGATATGTTTTGCTAACACATGAGAAGGAGCCGGAGAATTGTAACCCGTCCCAGTGACAATAACTTCTTGAGGATTGCATCCTCGGTTGCTAGTGAAGGGTTGGGCGGCTTAGGATCAACTTCTAGAGGAGCCTCCGGGGCCGACATATCAAAGTCAGCCGGCTCAGTATGTGGAGGAACGTCCTCAGGGGCGCCTTTATCAGCCTCAGAAGGCTCAACATGAGTTGCAGGAGAATCCGGTTTGGGGTTCTTCGGCTCTAGAGTGTTAGGATTTGTGGTTGACCCGCTCACTTTCCTCCGTTTGGCTTGAGCCCTATGAGCAAAAAAAATACATTATACAAAAAGAAGTAAGAGCAAGAATATTAACGTATGTTGCAAAGTATAAAGGTACATACTCTAGGTTGATTTACAGAGGAGGCGGCTTGGAGGCGGTTGAGTTGCTAGAAGAAGGGGCGTTTCCTGAATGGTTAAGATTGTGAAAGCAAAGTAAGTTACAATGCAAAAATAGTATATAGAAAATGGATTCAGTCGAAAGAATACCTCAGTACACCATTTCCGAGGAACCGGAGATTTTGGCAAGACGGCTGAAAGATCTTCAGAGCCTGTGATCCGGGTTTGACGGCTGGTATCATCTTACTGTTTCCTCAAAAGAAAGTCAGGATCCAAGTGAGCTAAAGGGCGTGAACGTTTTATGTTATGAACAGCCCGTTGTATTCTCTTTGCTGGGAAAGGTTCTGAGTTGGAGGAGACAGTAATTACCTCTGGAGCATCGGCATGTCTTGTCTTCGCTTCTTCTTGTGAACAACCGTTGTCAATGAGCTGCATAAAGAGACGGCCAAGAGAGTCAAGTTCTACCTTCGAGTCTTCAAGCTCGAGCAGTTCTTGGTCAAAGGTTTTCTTCTTACGAGCGCGGGTTTTACCCGCCTTAGTTTTCTTCTTCGAGGGGGTAGTATATCTATTTTTCCAAAAAGCAGAGTCAGCCTATATATAAGTCGCCGGAAGGTTAAAAGGAGTAATGAAGAAGGTTAAGATGAAGCAAGTAACTTGCTGGAAAAGATTCTTACATCTGGAGCCGGGTTCTTAGCATAGAAAGGGCTCGACCCGGTCTTATTGCAAACATCTTGGGGTTCGCCTAGAAGTGACTTGACAATCAAATTGAGATCTTGTTATGTCAAAGGGGTGGTGTTTAAACTGAGAGGGTCATCGACTGCACCTGTATATTCACATATAAGTTTATCTCGTTGGCTCAACGACAAGATCCTCCAGGTGACCCAGCAACAGGTTAGATCAACACAAGTCAAGCCTTTAGCCCTTAAGGCCCTAATTTTTGCGAAGGCAGGGGCATATTTTGCTCGCTCTAAGGCAGACATCCGATCTGGGAGCTCAGTGGAGGTGCAAAGTCGGGTAGGGCGGTAACCCGACAACGGTAGAGGTGTCTTTGCAGTAGAACCAAGTCTTGTTCCAATCTTTGGGGTGCCTCGGCAAGGTGGATGCTGGAAAGGTCATATCTCTCCGGCTATAGATAGAGACACCTCCAAGTTCCAAACTCGGCCCAGCTACCACTTCAGTATGGCGGTTGATGTGAAAGTAGTCGTAGAAGAGGTCAACAGACGGCTCTTCTTGCAGATATGCCTCACACAAGACTTGCAATTGGCACATATTGGTGACAGAATTGGGACCTATGTCTTGAGGATGGAGTTTGTAAAAGTGAAGGACATCCCAGGAAAACTTTGACCTGGGTGGGCTAAAACCTCGGAGGAGCTAATCAGCAAACATGACCACTTCCCCTTCCTGAGGGATGGATCTGACCTCTGGCCCTGGAACCTGCCACTCAGCGATGTTCTTAGCCGGCAAGACACCCATTTCTATGAGGTCTTGGAGAAATGACTCGGTAACTCCAGAACTGACCCAATCAGAAGATGCGGGGGCTTTCAACATGACGGTGGCTTAGGATGTGTCAAGGGGGAATAAAATTCGGCGGGTTAAGAAACCTCGCAATAGAACTGCTACAGTTGGCAGTAAGGATATTTGACGGGTCAAAATCGCCATTTACTATGAAGCAGGCAAGTCAAAATTACTAAAATGAGAGTTGGCAGTACAATGGTGGGTTAATGGAAAATAGCTAGTGGAAATTCTACTAATATGAACAAACAGATTCCACTAAATACAACGGCCGTTACAAGATATACGGACAAAGAAAAAGGGAAATATATTATGAACAAAAAAGGCGGAGCAAGTGCGAATAGTTCATGCGTAAAATTTGTCCAAGAAGGAATCTACATTGAGTATTTCAGGCCTATTAAACGGAGCACCGCATAAATAGACTAGGGTTTTGGAGCCTACAGTGTTCTTGTTATCAAATCTACGATGTTCTTGTTCTCAAATGTACGGTGAGGTTTCCAGCGAACGGAGGAGGAATCGCAAAGGCTCCGGTGGGCTAAGGCAGATCCATAAAGGAAGATATGGAGAACCTGAAGGGATCCCGTGAAGTGGCGGAACGCCGGCGAGCTTTGGTCCAATGAAGGTGATGTAGCGGTTGTTGTTGGTGCAGATGAGAAACGTGTGACGGTGGCGCCGGAGCTTCAGACGCGAGAGCGCTATAGGAAGAAGAAGAAGAAGAATTAGAGGGATGGTGGCAGCGGAGAGGAGAAAACATATGAGACCCCTCACTTGCCTATTTATGAGATGGGACACCAACAGTCTACATGAGAATCAAGGAGGCGCAATGATGATTGACCGAAGAAGACGCCTGGATTTTCAGGCCGACCGTTTAATGAGACGATCCGATGCAACATCACAGAATCTTTTTGTCTCGTCCAAGATGACGTCATCCAAGTTTATTGCGGTTTATGAAATTTTATATTTCAGGTAAGGAAGACGTGATACTTGCCGCCAAATGAATTCGAAGATTGACAAGAACAGATTTAAATCAATTTGGGGCCTAATGTTGGGGATATAACCCCATGGCGAGAAACGCCTAGGAGGGGCCAGGTCATGCCTAGCGGCTCATAGTCAAGACACTTAAAGTGGGCCTGAGGATTGAAGGCAAGGCCACATGGCGACTTACCAGATGGGCCAAGATGGAGGCCCAGAGACGGAAGATGGCGCAAGGCCCGGGTTTGTAAGTTGCCTGGAGACGGCTTACCCAAAAAGGCAATGCGGCTTAGAGACCGGTTCAAATACCTTGTACGAGTCGGTTTGGATTCTTGTAACCCCAGGGCCTCTACCTACCTATATAAAGGCGAGTCCCTGGGGCGGCTTAGGGCAAGAAAACAATTGATCGATAGCTAGGTCAAGCGAATCCGCTCCCCTGTAATCGAGATCCAATCAATACAACACAAGGTAGGCCACAGGCTTTTACCTCTCCCCGTGGGGCTTAGCCTGGGTAAACCCATGTCTCTCGTCCCAATCAACCCCTTTGAGTCCATCTCCTTAGCGATGGCCTCGAACCTAAGTCCTAGGACATCTGCCGTGACAAAACCATGACACCATCAGAGGAGGTCTTGCCCCAGACCCGCTCCAAGGCATGCCAAGACCCTGGAGTCCGTGGAGGAAACACCAAGGGGCCAAGTGCCACCAAGTCCTTTGTGCCTGCCCTTCGTACTCGGAGCTCGATGCGTGGGCACGACAAGCTCACGTCGTCACCCGAGAAGATGGCGAAGCAACCGAAAGCTGCCCTCAAAATCATCGGACGGCTGTCATATCGAAGATTAAAATGGCATAACTATCTTTGCTCCATTTGATATTTTAGTTACTTTATAGAGTGACGTGACGTTCCGAATGGCTTCATTGTAGAGCTGAAACTTCAACTGCTTCACTAGAGAAGGAAAAGGCTGATGTTGACGCCGCGTCTTCAAAAGGTAACCTTTGAACTCACTCAAACATGGTTTTTGAACTCCGTGTTTTTACCTTGTGCTTACTCATGAATGATCTTCGACTGTTTATAGAGACACGCGAAGTGATAAAACTTGACGGGGATGACAAGGTCGACCTACCGAACATTTCTACCAATGCAGACATCTTGATGCAGGATGCTTCGCCCTCTAAGGCATCAGTGTTGGTTAGGGATGCTTCTTCGGGAGCCGGGACCACACTCAGATAAATCTTTTCAACTCCACCCATGGCCAACATCTTTGCACTGCACCATGTCCTAAAGGACCAAGTGGGGGCAATCAAGGAGGCGCTGATCCAGCTGAAGTTGATGAGCAAGAGGCTGAAAGAGGCCTACAACACTAGTGAGGCACTAGAGAAGAATGTCCAAGTAAGTACCCTTGTAAGTGCTATCTTCAGTACGAAATATTGTCTCTATGCAGTTTCTTTAGGTCCTGGGTTTGCATCGGGGGCACACCCACTAGGTGTTCTCTGATTCCAGTGGGAGCGTGCTGAGCACACCCACTGGGTGTAGTCCCCGAGACTTCCAATGGCTGAAGCAATCAGCAGGAGTATTAGAATTCCAAATGACATTTGTCGAAATAGGTGTAGTGGTAATTGTCGAATAGGATGCGGTGATAGTCCATGGCCAAAGCCTCTCTAGTTGCGGCATGCTGAGCGCACCCATTGGGTGTTGTCCCCATGACTGTTATCGTCTAAAGCAGTCGGCGGGAGTCTTAGAGTCTGAATTATGCTTGTGGAAATACTTCATGCCTAGCATAGTTCCTGTGGGAGTACGGAGCACCCACTAGATGTAGTCCCCGAGGCTCCCGTCGAATCGAGCAGTCGACGGGAGTCTTAGAGTCTTATAGTTTAACCGAATGAACCTTTTCATAGTATCCAACTATTGTTTCTTATCGACAGAGTGTGTGCAAGCTCGGGACTCATTACAAGGCCTTGGATAAGGAGGTGCAGGACCTGCATCTCAGTCTTGAAGCCGAGAAGTACAAGAACACACGGCTGGAACAAGAGAAGCGGTCACTTGGAAGTAAGCGCGTTCTATTTGACCGCAAAAGAACTTGTGTCCTCTTCTGTCCGACTGAAATTACTTTATCAGATGTTCGTAGTGAAAATCTTCAACTTACTAAGAGGCTCCGGGCTTCCATTTCTATTAACTCCATGAAGGAGGCCCTAGAGAAGAAGACACCGAGCTGGCATCCGCTCAGAAGGAAGCCAATCAGAAGATGAAACTAGCCAAGGAGAAGTTGAAGTCTCTCGAGAAGTGGGAGGGGGAGAATAAGATGTTGGAGGCTGTCTCCAATAAATCCACAGAGGAGGCCACTAAGGCCGAATCAAATTTAAGCAAGTGTCATCCAAGAGACTTGAGCTGGAGAAGTTCATTGAAGACTTCGACAATGAAATCAACGAGAAGCTTAAAGGTATGTTAATGACCCAACTATGCTTTAGGTTGCTTTGATTCCTCGCTCGTCCTCCAATAGCTCTTTTCGTCCCATCCGCTCAACAGAGTTCTGTGTGGATTTCGAACAAGATACATCCAAGATCAAGAAGGAACTGCATCCTAAACCCTAAACCCTAAACCCTAAACCCTGGATCCGGTCGCAGGCATTCTTCACGATAGCTCGGCTCTTGCTCTTCTCCGACTGGAGGAATGCATCGGGGAGGTGACTATCTTGTTCAACCGCGTGCGTATGTCCATCAAGGACAGAGGCTGAGAAGTTATACCTATGGAAGAGTTCTCGAATTACTTGGACGTCCTCATCAACCGTATGCAAGACGTCCTTTGCCAAGTGCTATCTTGGAAGAAATATCCAGCCTGCACTAGAGCTGACATCGCTCTCTCACTTGTTCCTGTCCATTGCAAGGGCATATACAAGGAGACACTAAAGTCGCTCAAGGCCATCAATACGAAGAGTGCCTAGATAGAAGACTTCATGGAGATGTTCCTCAAGGCCGCCACTCGGATTGCTGATGGCATCGACCTCAACACTTTCACCGATGCAGCAGGTGTGACTACCGTCGAGTGATCCTCGAATAAAAAATTTGAATGAGATTTTCCTCAGGATGCCGTGTGCTTTATGTAATTGCACCTTTGACGTGACCTGATGTCCACAATTATCTTCTCTTTTGCTTTGAACAATATGCAGTTTAATTGCCTTCATTTGACGTAAAGGTTTCTGAATGCTCGAAAGATTTTGGTTATTGCAGGGAATACCAAATTACTTGAGCGACTGACTTGTCACAACCAAGTCCCCGAGTATGGGTAGTGTCCGCACTCGGAATATTTTTACACTTAGGTGAAGACAGGTTCACATCTAAGGGTAAAAATGGAGGTAGTTCATGTGATCGATGATGGTCATGTCCATCTTGATATCCTGGTGGAGGTTGCACCTACACTCGGGATATTACCACTTAGGCGGTTGTGGAGTCGCTGCTAAGTCCTCGAGTGTAGATAATTTCCTCACTCAGGTTAGTTTACACTTGGGTGAAATCGATTTGCAGCTAAGCCCCCGAGTGTGGTTCGAGCCCACACTCGGAGTAATTTTACACTTAGGTGAAGATAGGTTCATAGCTAAGGGTAAAAATGGAGGTAGTTCCTGGGGATAATGATGGTCCTATCCATCTTGATATCCGAGTGGAGGTTGCACCTACACTCAAAATATTAACACTTAGGCAATCACAGAGTCGGTGCTAATCCCCGAGTGTGGATCATGTCCTCACTCGGAGTAGTTTACACTTAAGCGAAATCAGGTTCTCACATAATCCCCCGAGTGTGGTTTGTGTCCACACTCGGAGTAGTTTTACACTTAGGTGAAAACAGGTTCACAACTAAGGGTAAAAATGGAGGTAGTTTCTGTGAACAATGATAGTCCTGTCCATCTTGATATGTGGGTGGAGGTTGTGCCTACACTCAGAATATTAAAACTTAGGCGATTTAGGAGTTGCTCCTAAGCCCCCCGAGTGTGGATCATGTCCTCACTCGGAGTAGTTTAGACTTAGGCGAAATCAGATTCGCACCTAAGCCCCTGAGCATGGTTCATGTCCACACTTGGAGTAGTTTTACACTTAGGAGAAAATAGGTTCGCAGGTAAGGGTAAAAATTGAGGTAGTTCCCGCGAACAATGATGGCCATGTCCATCTAGATATCTGGGTGGAGGTTGCACCTATACTCAGAATATTAACACTTAGGCGATCAAAGATTCGTTGCAAAGCCTCGGAGTGTGGATCATGTCCTCAATCGGAGTTGTTTACACTTAGGGGAAATCAGGTTCACACCTAAGCCCTAGAGCATGGTTCGTGTACACACTCGGAGTAGTTTTACACTTAGGCGAAAACAAGTTCGTAGCTAAGGGTAAAAATGCATATAGTTCTTGCAAACAATGATGGTCTTGTCCATCTTGATATCAGGGTGGAGGTTTCACCTACACTTAGAATTATAAAACATATGCGATCATGGAGTCGTTGCTAAGCCCCCCGAGTGTGGATCATGTCCTTGCTCGGAGTAGTTTACACTTAGGAGAAATCAGGTTCACACCTAAGCCCCCGAGCGTGGTTCTTGTCCACACTCGGAGTAGTTTTACACATAGGCAAAAACAGGTTCGCATGTAAGGGTAAAAATGGAGGTAGTTCCTGCGAACAATGATGGTCCTGTCCATCTTGATATCTATGTGGAGGTTGCACCTACACTCGGAATATTCACACTTAGGAAATCATGGATTCGCTTCTAAGCTCCGAGTGTGGTTCATCTCCTCACTCGGAGTAGTTTTCACTTATGTGGAGACATGTTCACAGCTAAACCATTGAGTGTGGTTCAGGTCCACACACTTATAAGTTTTACACTTAGGCGAAAACAGGTTCGCAGCTAGGCCTTCACCTACTGAGGCAAGAAAGGGAAGCAATTCACCAAAGTGAAGAGAGAAAAGGAGGGTAGTATTTTAAAAAAGTATGGAAAAGTAGAATTTATTGCTTATCCAAAATTATTCGGATTCATTCGGGAATGAAAAAAAGAAAAAAGTATTTAACATGTTATATGTGTAGAAGTTGCAGAGCAGATCCACGTTCCATGTCCGGGGCTCTTCTATTCCGTTCTTGAAGTTGTAGAGATGGTAAGATCCATTATGCAAGGCTTTGGACATGGCATAGGGCCGTTGCCACAGTGGCGCCAGCTTGTGGGGCTTCTGCTGATCCAACCGGAGGACAAGATCACCTTCCTAGAAGGCACACCCCCTTACTTGCTTATCATGATAACGCCTCAAATCTTGTTGGTAAAGTGTCGATCTTATGAGGGCTATCTCTCTCTCCTCCTCTAGGAGGTCCAAACCATCTTGGCGTGCTGCTTCAGCTTCGGCCTCATCATATAGTTCCACTCTGGGGGAATTGTGACATAGGTCACTCGGCAAAAGAACTTTTTACCTCTATACCATGAAGAAAGGATTGCGCTTGGTTGAGCGATTCGGGGTCGTTCGTATGCCCCATTGGACAGACGGCAGCTCTTCAACCGAGGCTGTTGTGGCGTACTCTAGATCTCTCACTAGTCGGGGCTTCAAACCTTGAAGTTGGTCGGTTCTATCGTGGGTGCATCGCATGCAAATTCAAATTTTCCTACGCGCAAAACATCCAAGAACATGCTACGGAGATAGATCGTAGTTCATTACCACTAGACGCGCAGTGCCGTGCAGCGGAAGTAGAGTTGGGGTAGCACGTTCGTGTGGTCCGTCTCCTCCTCGTCTGATCTCCCTCGAACAGACGGCCTGATATACCTTGAACAACCGGTCGTCGGATCCCACGTACAGATTGGTCGGAGCAGCGCAAGTGCACGACCCCTAACGGTATGCATGCATGCAGGAGGAACACCGTGCGGCGGACTACTAGGTCCGATCACACAGTCGGTAGCGGCGAGTGGAGGTGCCTAGTTGCAACTCATGCAAAGCCCTAATGACAGCGCCGAAGCAATCAACCAGATGTGTGAGCCGCACCTCCACTATATATAGGCATCCAACGCGGGCTCAACTCTTGGGCCTCGCACAGATCCTAAAGCACACATGTTCCTTCCCTTAAGTGTGCGACCCCTTAGGTTCTCGTTCACTTGGTCGCGAGTTAGATCATATCCGGCTTGACTAGTCGGTAGCGGCCTCTAGCAAGATGTGTCGACTCCAAGTATCTGATTAAGCTGGTTAGGCAATCATGTACTTCACATTTCTATTCCCTTTACCACACGATATATGTAGTCATGCACAAGCTGACATGGTCATCCTTCTTGAAGCACGACCTCTTTCTTGTTCCGGTGAATCCGATGAACACTTCGGATTATATCATAATCCTCATTGAATGGCCATGCTTATCTGGGTCAGATCACCTGTGGGGCCCAGAGTATATCTCTCCTAATCGGAGGGGCAAATCCCATCTTTCTAGACCATGTCTCGCAGCATGGGTCTGGACAAGCCCGAAACCTTCCTTTGTAAGTACCCAACCATGAGTAGTGTTTGGTCGGACCAAAGCAAGTCTATCACCATCCCGAGTACATGCACCAGCTCAGGTGTTTGGACATAGAATGTGTGTTGTACTAGAGACTCACAAATGACCTATCGCTGCGTCTCATAGTTGGGTCTGTCCAACTCAGACCTTATCTCGACTCAGATTCGACTACTTCGAATCCAACCAGACCTTTCTGAGTCCATACATGGTGAGTGAGACCAAACCATCTACCGTGTCATATGCTAGTATGATTAGTTGTGCGTACACACAACCCTTTCGACTAGGGACCATTTAGGACAGTTATCATAAAATGCATAGTCTCACAAACAAGTCACATACTTGTTAATACACATCACTAATAATGTCCAAGGACTATATTTGTTCATCAACACATACGAAATTTCATCATACATGATTGCCTCTAGGGTATATCTCCAACAGTCTTCCACTTGCACGAGAGTCAATCAAATAGACATCGAATGCCCATAGCTCTAACGTGCCCCTCATGCTTGGGTTGTGGAAGTGTCTTAGTCAACGGATCTGCAACATTTGCATCTGTATGAATCTTGCATAAATTGGTACCACCTTTCTCTACGAGCTTTCGTATCAGGTGATATTTTCGGTCTATGTGCCTAGTCTTGTGGTGTTGTCTCGGTTCCTTGGCCTGTGCGATGGCACCTGAATTATCGCAATAAAGGTCCAACGGTTTTGAGCAGCCCAGGAACACACCAACATCTTCCAGGAACTTCTGAATCCAAACACCTTCCTTTGCGGCTTCACAAGCCTCAATGTATTCGCCCTTTGTTGTGGAGTCGGCCATTGTATCTTCCTTGGAACTTGTCTAGCTCATTGCTCCTCCATTCCTGACATACACGAATCCAGTTTGCGATCGCCAATCATCCCTATCGGTTTGCAAACTAGCATTAGTGCAACCCTTTATTCAGATATCCTCCTCACCTCCATAAACAAGGAACATCTCTTTAGTCCTTTTCAGGTACTTCAAGATAGTTTTCACCGTTGCCCACTCAGTCTCACCTGGGTCGGCCTGGTATCTGCTTGTTAAGCTTATTGCGTAGGCAACATCAGGCCGTGTACACAACATGGCATACATGATGGATCCTATTGCCAAGGCATATGGAATCCTACTCATCCGGTTTCTCTCATCATAAGTCATAGGACTCTGTGTCTTGCTTAGCCATATGCCTTGTGAGATGGGCAAGAACCGTTTCTTGGCCTCACTCATGTTGAACCTCTTCAACACTTTGTCTATGTGCGTGCTCTAGATCAAGCCAAGCAGCCTCCTCGATCTATATCTATAGATCTTGATGCCTAAAATGTACACTCCCTCTCCAAGATCTTTCATAGAAAACTTGTCGTTCAATGATTCCTTGACTGAGTTCAGCATCGAAACATCATTTCCGATCAGCAGTATGTCATCCACATACAAGATCAAAAAAATACTACCGAGCTCCCACTAGAGTTCTTTTATAACCAATAGTCCTCTTTGTTCTTGATGAACCAAGGTTAATGCTGACTTCATCAAAATGAATGTTCCAACTCCGAGTTGCTTGCTTCAATCCATAAAAGGATCTCTTTAGCTTGCATATTTTACCAGCGTTAGTTGGATCGACAAAACCTTCGGGTTGTATCATGTATACATCCTCGTTTAAATTTCCATGAAGGAAAGTTATTTTGACAGCCATCTGCCATATCTCATAATCGAAATATGCAGCTATAGCTAGTATGATCCTCACCGACTTTAGAATCACTAGCGGCGAGTAGGTCTTGTTGTAGTCAATTCCTTGAACTTGTCCATAACCTTTGGCGACAAGCCGAGCTTTGTGTATTTGAACATTTCCATCCACGTCGGTTTTTTTCTTAAAGGCCCATTTGCAACCAATGGCAACTACGCCAGGTGGCAGATCAACCAAGTCCCAGACTTGATTGTCATCCATGGACTTTAACTCGAGTCTCATGGCCTCTAGCCATGCCTCGGAATCTGGTCTTACCATCGCTTCCGCATACATGGTTGGCTCGTCGCTTTCTAGCAATAAAACGTCACACACTCTGCGCAATCTTTGTGTCCTCCACGGCTCCGGTGCTGACTCCACTACGGATTCTCTGACCAACTCCAGTGTGATCTCATCACCAACTGAGTTGTCCCCGAGTGGCTCTCGAATTACTTCGACTCGCACCGTTCTCCCACTGGCCTCCTGACTGAGAAACTCTTTCTCTAGTAAAACCTTCTTCCGAGCAACAAACACTCAGTTCTCTTCTCAGTTGTAGAAGTTATATCTTAAGGTTTCCCTCGGATATCCAACGAATATGCATTTATCCTACTTGGGTGTAATCTTGTCCGACATGAGTCGCTTGACGAATGCTTCACAACCCCAAATCTTTAGAAAAGACAAACTAGAACTCTTCCTAGTACACATCTCATGTGGTGTCTTGTCTATGGATTTTGATGGTACCCTATTAAGTGTGAAAGCTGCAGTTTCTACAGTGTATCCCCGGAATGACAAGGGTAAATCCGATTTTCCCATCATCGACCAGACCATGTCCAACAATGTTCGATTTCTCCATTCTGACACACCGTTTCTCTATGGCATACCCGGAGGTGTGAGCTAAGGTACTATACCTCGTCTTTTCAGATGATTATTAAACACCTGGCTCATGTACTCACCTCCACGATCTGATCGTAAAAGTTTTATCGTCTTGTTGAGCTGATTTTCAACCTCGTTCTGAAACTCTTTGAACTTTTCAAAAGTTTATGACTTGTGCCTCATCAAATAGATATATCCATATCTACTCAAGTCGTCGGAAAAAGTTACGAAGTACTGATAGCCACCTCTAGCCATTGTGCTCATTGGACCACACACATCACTGTGTATAAACTCCAATAGCTCGGACGCCCTCTCGCAACTCTTAGCAAAAGGTGACTTAGTCATCTTGCCTAGCAAGCATGATTCGCATGTCTCGAACGACCTGAAGTCGGACGAAGCTAGGAGTCCATCATCATGGATCTTCTTCATGCGTTTCAGACTAATGTGTCCAAGCCGGCAATGCCAGAAGTATGTCAGATTTATCTCATTAGGCTTATGCCTCTTGACATTCACATTATAGACTGGTTCCGTTTCTAGATTTAAAATAAATAGCCCATCTACTATGGGTGCATGGCCATGGAACATTCCATTCAAATAAAATGAACAGCCATTATCCTTTATAGTGAATTCATAACCTTGACTCATCAAGCATGGGGCAAAAATAATGTTCCAACTAAGTGCGGGAATGTAATAACAATTATTCAATTCCAAAATAAATCCAGAAGGAAGCTTCAGCTACATCGTGTCGACCTCCAACGTAGCAACTCTTGCTTTGTTGTCGACCCTGATGTCAATATCCCCTTGTGACACACGCTTAGTTCTTACAAGTCCTTGGATCGAGTTGCAAATATGAACATCCGATCCGGTATCAAATACCAAAGAGCTACTAGGTATGTCAGCAAGGTAAATGTCTATAACATATGTAACAAGTGTGCCTTTGCCTGAAGAAGCAGCAATGAATGCCTTCTCTGCCCTGGTTGTTGGTGTAGTGAGATTGTCTTCTGTCCTGGAGGATCTTTCTTCTAGGCTGGAGACCAACTCCATCTCATCATTCAGGGCAGGCAGCCCTATAGGATCGAATGTAGGTCTAGAGGGGGGTGATTAGACTTCTTGACAAAATAAAAAAATATTTTTTCCCAATTTAAAATGTTGGCAGATTTGAGCCTTCATAGCAAGTCAAGCACACCCTACACATGCATGTCTACGAGTATAGCAGCAGAAAGTAAAGACAAGCATGAGTAGTGAAGGAAGGGTAGGAAGATCAAACACAATTTGGAGCCACGAAGATTTTTCCCGTGGTTCCGATAGGTGGTGCTATCGTACGTTCATGTTTATGGAGTCTTCAACCCACGGAGGGTAACGGTCGCGATAGTCCATGGAGGGATCCACCCATAAGGGTCCAAGAAGTAGCAACCTTGACTATTCCATGATGGCCTACGTCCATGGAGGACTAGCCTAACTCGGGGTAGATCTTCACGAAGTAGGCGATCTCCTTGCCGTTACAAACTTCTTGGTTCACTCCACAACACGAAGTAGGAGGCTCCCAAGCAACACCTAACCAATCTACCAGGCACCACCCTCCAAAAGGTAATAGGCTCGATAATGTCGATGAACTCCTTGCTCTTGTGCTTCAAGATGATAGACTCCTCAACACTCAATCACTCTCTGACATATTTGACTTTTGTGGAAGAGATTGATTGGGTGGAAATAGTAGCAACACACATCAAGTGTATGATCAAACACCACAAGGTTTAACACATTCAAGCCAAAAGATCAACTATTTTTCAAAAAGCTATAAAAACCAACGCTCTCTCACTCGAAGCCTAAAGATCTATATACAACTTCTCCCCCTTTGGCAACAAGTTACCAAAAAGTTCAAAGAGATATAGCTAATCGTTCTTCTGGGGCTGATCTCCTCTGGTGGTCGATCAAGGAGTCGAGAGAACTTCGTTGGCGAATATGTCAGAAGACGTCATGGACGGAGTTGGTGTAGCAACTGGATGTACTAGAGGAGCTGATGGAGCTAAAGAGGTTGTAGCAAGTGCTGATGAAGAAGGCCTCAACTTTGGAGCTGGCACTGTGGCTAATCTAGCTTGGGTAGTGAATTGAGTGCCTGGCCTGAGAGGAGAGTCATCATCGTCATCATCAGAAGTGTCGGGACAGGGTACTCTATCAGCTTCCTTTTGAGCTCGTTCACGGTCTTGGTCAGCCCATCCACCTTGTCATTGAGGGTCCTGATCCTATTCTCCATGATCCTCACAAGACTATGCTGATTCACCAATATGTCCTTGATGTCCTTCTGCATGCCATGAACAATAGTGATCAAAAGATCCATTTGCTCGTTCCTGGATCTAGGGACTTGAGCACTAGTGGCTCTAGCTGCCTCTGCCTCTGCCTGTGCTGCAGTTGATGTGGGATGATCTGGGTCCATCAGCACAACGTTGTCCTCAAGATTTGGCTGTAGGGGCAAGTGTGGCCTGTCAAGAGCAAAAATGTGCTTCTCCAACTTGGACTTGATGAGCATCTGAATGTAGGGTGCATAGCAGCATGAGCGCTTCTGATCAGCTCCAACCCTCTTCACTTCCACCACAATCAGATCCATCACTGTGAATCTCGTATGCTGGTCTATAAGAAGCAGTAAGTTGATGGAGTATAATCAGATCATCTTCTCATCTCCTGACTTAGAGATCAAATTGTGCCTCAAAATTGTTTTGATAGTGCAAAGACCTGCCTGGAGGTAATAGATTGATCCTAGCTTATGAGACTTCAGATGTGCAGTAGGGATCGCATTGTACATGTCCTTCATGGCATTGTGGCTTGCCTTGGACTCAGAGTACACACATATATCTCCATCTTCCACCTCTCGGACTCCTAAGATGGCAGCCCATTCATCTACAATGGATTCATACATTGCTCCTTCAGTTATCCACACAATCCTACCATCTCCATAGAAGTGAGTAGTGGAGTAGAATTGCATGATCATCTCATCGTTCCATGCAGTGAATTCTTTGCTAACAAACTTGTCTAGGACAATGTAGTGAAAGTTGTCTTGCACACTCGGGAAGTAGTCTTCATTCTCCTTCATATACTTCCAATCCACATACCTCATATCACTGATAGTTGGGTCCTTGTCAAGCAATACAGTCTCATAGAAATCTTGTTGCTCCTTGGTATAAAACCTATAGTCCACAGCTATTTTCTCCTTTGAGCATATGGATCAATTGCTCTCCATTCTGTCAAACCAGAAACCTTCTTCTTCTTCATGTCCTCTGCAACCAAGTTACTGGGCATTGTGCTCTGGAAGGTGTGGCCTCAGTTTCATCAATGCAGACATAACATCCTCATCTAGATCTCTGGAGGTAGATCCCTTGTTCTTCTCAGAAACTGGGATGTCTCTGGTAGTCCTCCTGGACTTGGGAGCTGAAGGCTTCTTGGGAGCATCTGGCTTGCTCTTGGATGGAGCTTTCTTTGGCATAGCATCAGATAAAAGTTTCTTTTGCTTCTTCTTGGGAGGAACCTTTGCAGCTGGCTCTTCCTCCTCATCATCATCATCAACAGTCTCTTCTGGGTCCTCATCCATGGAGGTAGCCCTGCCAATAACATAAACAATCCTCTTCCTGGCTTCCTTCTCACCAGCCTTCTTGGGCATAGACTTCCTAGGAGGCTCAAGAGTAATGGTGCCTCTGAAGCTCTCAGTTGCTTTCATAGATTCAGAGGAGGCATACTCTTTCCTGACTGTCTTCTTAGAGGGCTTGTTGACAGAATTGTCCTGCTTGGACTTGGAAGGCACTTCATCAGGTATGAAGTCCTCATCTTCCTCATCAGAATTGAGCTTTCTTATTTCCCTAGTAGCAGCCTTGGGCAAATCTGGTGAGCTAGGAATATCAACAACTGAAGAGGATGAGCTCTTGTGTAGACTAGTGCTAGAGCTCATGTCAACATTCTGGTCTCTGAGATCATTCTGACTGTCTTCAGCATCTGACATATCTGACCCTGTAAATAGAGTGCAGAAGAGAGGAAAGGGATGAGTTATCACAAAATGCAGACAAATTTTCAAAGGTTTGAACAGAGAAATCCTTAGATATAGTCCCCAGCAAAAAGGGATTTTCGCATCACCGAGTCAAAAGTTACGATACTACTGAGACACATAGTGCTCTAAACAGAAATTTGGCAGCAACTTCGGTCACACCGAAAGTTGCCACTCGGCTTCACCGAGCCTATCCTCAATCGCACAAAAACATAATCGGTAGAACTGATTTTTGTGACTTGGTGTCACCAAGATTCGGTCTTGCGGACAACTAAACCTAAGACTCCTTCGTTCTTTAATCTAATGATTTTTCTAGAGGATATGGAGGTTTGCAATCGGTGGATTATTGATAAAAGTAACTCCAATGCGCAAGAGTCGGATGGGGAATGCAAGGAGGGTCAGATCAATACCCTAGCTTGGTGAACGATCCGCTAAGGCGACGACGGCGGCGAAGATTCCGTCGGCGGCGGCTATTCCCAACGGCGGAGACGCACGAGAAGGCAAGGGCGATCACCAGGGACCTCTGTTCGGCAAGTTAGGGTTTTGAGGGGATGAAATTTGAAAGAATAATTTCAAAAGTCGGGTTCGCCTCTATATATACCCGTGGCTGTTGGTGACACCGGTTCTAACTTCTCGGTATCACCGAGTTCCTCAACTGTCTGCTGAAAGGGAAACTTGGTGTAACCGAGAAGATAGAATGGTGGTACCGAGATGAAAAACCAGATCAACCCTAGGCATTCGGTGAGACCAAAATTTTAGGTTTGTTCCATCGAGATGCACTTGGGAGGTTTTAATGGTCAGTCCTTTGTCGATGCGGAACTCCGAGTGCTCCTCGCAAAGAGAGATCAAAAAGTACTTGTTCAAATTTTGTGATGAAGCATAAATAGAACTTGAGATGAGAAAGCATAGATAGCTAGAGGAGGCTCCTAGGCATTCTTGTCTGTCCAATTGGCAAAAGAAAAATCAAAAGCCAAATAGCAACAATTGGATTTCCTCGAATGTGTATATAAATGCAGACCAACATGCTCACATAATAAGATGTCAAATGAAATCATGGCAAACGTGTACATACATACTAGCATCTATCAACCATTTTTGGCAATGATGGAGCCATCTATATATGAGTATATTGACTTAGGATCCAAGTAAGAATACTTGATCATAGGTCATACTCATCGTTTAAGCACAAGTGGGGTTACCACTTTTACATAAAGCATTTAATGTTGTCACATACTATGAGATGCTTTGACTCAAGTTTTAGAGTAAAGCTCCCCCTTGATGTGGCATCCCCCCTTTAGTGGGATAAACTAACCTTGAGTTTCTTTGATGAAGACTTCATGTAGGTGAAGTAGTGGTGGATGCTCAATGTTGATGAAGATCACCATGAGTTGGGAGCATCCTCGTTGTTCCCTCACTCTTCTCACCTACATGGGTTAGTCCCAACACACAAGAGACAAATACAAGGATATCTATGGACATGGAGTGCAAAGCATACATGATGATGTCCATTGATTTGTTGATTACCTTGTCCCTTGCTTACCTTTGAGGGAATGTGTGACTCCTTGAACTATTGCATTATGTTGATGTTCATTGCAACTAGTTCTTGCCAATAATGAATATGAGTGAATTTCATTGGCGGAGTCACCCCTCAAGAACTTGTCTAGTTCTTCTTCTTGGCGACCCACATCAAGTTGATGGGGATCCTTGGTATTGAAGTGGCACTTGTAGAAGTTGAGCTTGTTGTAGCCTTGGGAACCCACTTCACAAAAGCTTGGGGTTCATATTCATATGAGTCAATGTTCTCTTGAAGCTTGTTCTTTCCCTTGAGCTTGGGGTCTTGTGGTGGCAGGTCATCTTGAGCTATTGTTCCCTTGGGAAGAGTATTTTCATACTTCTCCTTTTGAGGAACAAATTTGGGCTTGGGGTATTGACCTTATTCCCATTCAACTCCATTAGCATTGAAGTAGACAATGCCATGGTTCTTCCGGTATCCTTCGTCCTTGCGTACATTTTCCTCTAATTGCTTACATCCGGCAAGACTCTTGTAGCTACCTTTCTCTATAATCCCTTTCAAAAGTTCATTTTCTTGCTTAAGTGTAACTTGGCTAAGAGAAGTGTTAGTGGGATCAATAGAACTACTAGAAGCAATATCATCGCATTTATCATTTTTATTGCTACTAGTTGAAGAACCTTTCTTGCCTTTGTTAGTAGTTTTCGTAGCCATAACTCGTGGAATGAATGTAGACAAAAGAAGTTGTTTGGCTAGATAAGAGGAAGTCTTCTTTCGAAGATCGTCATTGATAGCTTTAAGGAACTCATGCTCTTGCTCTAAATTGAGCTTCTCGAACCGGAGCTTCTCATGTGTCCTTTCAAGCTCTCTATGATCTTGTAGAGTAGACTCATGAGCTAACTTAAGAGTGTTTAGTTCTTGAGTTAGTCGTTCTATTTCCAGTTTATCATCAACAAACGACTCATCTTGACTAGAGTGGTTACTAGCAAGTTCATCCTTGACTAACATTACTAGATTTGTCAAATAGCAAGTCATCTTCTATTAACAAGTCATCCTCATCACTATCGAAATCAAGATACTCGGGGTGTGATACCTTGGGGGCTTTAGCCATGAGGCAACATCCACTACCTTCATTTGGTGAATCAAATATGTTGTAGGAGTCGATTGTCACTAGTGGAAGTTCGGAAACACCTTGTAACAGCTCGGGACCAATGCTCCAGAAGATTCCCTTTTATTCGTTGTCATCGTGTCATTCATCACCGCATCATTCGCATCATATGCATTGCATAGGCACTCTGTTGTCGTCATTTTTAAAAACTTACATTCGATCATAGTTGCCAGTTCTATTCGTTTCCGTCGTCAACCGTTTCGAGACCAACCACACATGCCCGCTCCTGCGGCACCGATAAAATATTGTTTTCATGGATTGGGTCAAAAGTTGGCGTGTGGTCTTATTTTATTGTAGGTAGACCACCTTCCAAATTTCGTCACATTCCGAATTCGTTTGATATCCAAACGGTCGACTGTAGCGGCACCGCAGTCAGTTTATTCGTCGGACATTTTTGATTTATAAAACACCTGTCACGGGACGCTTTTTCCTCTCATCTGAGCCCACACCCGTCTCCACAGCCCACCATAGCCCCTCCACTTCCGGACCGTCGGATCGAGATCCGAAGGACCGAAACAGAGCAAAAAAACCTAACCTATCCCCCCATTTCCTATTTAAACACCCCTACCCTACCCCTAATGGAAACCCTAATCCCTCCTTGAAATCCGCGCTGCCACCAGCCTCCCGCACTCAGCCGCCAGGCCCGCATTGAGCCTGCCGGAGCCCATGTGGGCCAAGGTCAGCCGCCGCCACTCCCGAGCTCCTTCCATGGTGTGGCTTCCCTTGCCCTGAGCCTCCCCGCCGTCCATGACTGGAGCCACCTCGCTGCCTCCGGTCGCCGCCGATAGTCGGATCCGCACGCCGCCGGAAACCTCTTCTATGCCATCGTTGTTTCCAGAAGGACATGCGGCTGCCCGAGCTCGCCCTGCCATGGAGCCGTGCTGATGGCCCTATAGCTCGCCGCCGGCCCCGTCTCCGGCCAGATCCGGACAGGCTACGCTCGGATCCGCTCGTCCCCGACCTGTTTCGCCCTGATACACGCCCCTCGGAGTCCTCGACCTCACCGGAGCCCCGCTTGTTGCCCGCCAAACACCGCCGTTGTTTCTTGTGCGAACGGGAGGACGAGGAGGTCCGAGCGGCGCTCGTTGACCGCGTCGGCCTCCGACCGCTGTGTGGGCCTTGCCCAGCCTACTTCGCCCCCGCACGGGCCGGCCATGGCCCAGCCACCGCGAGTGCCATTCGCGGCCTCGCTAACTCCTCCAACCCAAGGCCACCATGGTGAGTGCCCCGCTATCCCTCGCCCGAGCATCGTATAGCTATCATGTGCCCATGATTCCTATTGGCTGGTTTAGTCAGTTTCGGCCCGTAGTGTTTTTTCCTACACTGCAAATTTAGCTATTTCCTGTGAGTTTTCATTTTACAGAAAAAGACTCAATCTTCATGCATATAAAAACCTATTAACCGTGCATGAGATGAAAATACTTTATATATGTAAAATGTGTGGAATTTTGTGTAGATTAATTATGTCTCACTGTCATGCATGATAAAAATGATTAACTTGATGTTTGCATTTAATTTGCACAAAATAACTTGCTAATAGGTTATGCCATAAGCTTGTATAATTAATTATGACATATTTTTCTACATGAACCTATACATATTATATATGATTTTGGGGTAGAAAGATTCATGGAATTTATCTGTGTATTTAGTTTTGTCATGTTTGTAAGTTTGTGTGCATGTTATTTTTTGCTGTGAAGCCCTCTTGTTATTTTTGTGTGATTAAATCCATGCATCATATGAATTATTTTTGAACATGAGATACGCCCTTTGACATGTGCACTAGCCCCTGGTCATTTTGTTTGCCATGATAATCCATGTTTAGGTGTTATTTTCTTGTTGACAACATTCTAAAAATGTGTTGTTTTGAGGTGCTCTAAATATTTTTGTCTCGAATCTGTGATATTTTGTTGCTATCTTGCCATGTGTTGTGCTAGTGATCTACAACCCCATTGGGGTTGGTGCAATGGAGTTATTTGTAGTTCATAATGTCCTATAGCATGCGGTTAAGTTTCATGCCATTATATGACATGTAACATATATTTTCACTGCTGTCAATATGCATTCGTGGTAAAAACTGCTCTGTTAAAAAACTGGGATTTTCACTACGTCTAAAAACTGCTTAGTTCAATATGTCTTCTTGTGAGCTCATTTCCTATTGATCCATGCTTCTAACCAACTTGCTGTTAATATATGAGTTATTGAGCATCATGTAGGCTTCACCACCATGTCCTTGTTATGTATTTTAGGTGGTTGTAGCTTGTTGATTTGTGGGTTGCAATATGCCATGTTACTGTTTTGGACATATTTGCATTAAAACATGCATTTGTTGTTGTGGTTGAACCATAGCTCCGTTTTGAGCATGCCATATATGAAACTCGCTTAGAATTTCATGTAGTATCATAATATCTTGTTTCATTCATAATTTGAAATGTTTTTGGTTGTCATTTTCATGTGTGGCGCATTCATGGCATATCCATCTTGTCTTGGTCAGAACTTTTAGACCGTGGCTCCATTTGAGATGTTCCATATATGTAAATCGACTAGAATGGCGTGTAGAGTTGCATGGTAAATTTTATTCTGTTGTTTATCAAATATAAACTATGCTTAGGACAGATCTGGACCAAATTAATAATATGCATATGAGGTCATTTCGGAAATACTATAAATTGTTTCCGGTCTCATTTAAGATGCCTAGATAGATAGTTTATTTAAGCTTCACCTCTTGCCATGTTTAACGACATTTAATATTGTCGTGTACCTAAACGAGAGTGAACTAAATATTCGAATGTGGAGTTTCGTCAATATGCAACCCGTTGCATATTGAGCTTGACTTAATGTGTAGTGTTGGTTTGGTGTGATTGCTTTGCATTGCATAATCAACCATGCCATGCATCATATTTGTTTGCGCATTATGTCATGAATATGTTGTGGTCTGCCGTGTGTTGATTGTTGTTTTCAGATTGTTCCTTCTCGATAGAGTTCCAAAAGCGTTCGGAGTGTGAACATTTGTTCGACTACATTGGCTCGTCTTCTTCATGGATTTGTTCTTCTTCCAAGCGGGATCTCAGGAAAGATGATAATTTCCTTGAATACTAGTACTACTATTGCTATGTTGGTTGTATCACTTCTATCGTTATGTCTCGCTACCAACCACTTGTTTGTCAAGCCTCCCAACATTGCCATGATAAGCCTCTAACTCCTCCACATCCTAGCAAACCTTTGTTTAGCTATGTTACCGCTTGATCAGCCCTTCTTATAGCGTTTCTGGCTGCAGGCGCAATTGGTTCCATGTGACAACGTGGACAGTCTTTTGTTATCACACTATTATTGCTATTTAATTTAATGCACATATATACTTGGTAAAAGGTGGAAGGCTTGTCCTTTTGCTCTGTGTTTTGTTCGACCTTTTCTATCCCTGGTTACTTGTGTACCGGTGTTATGTTCCATATTGAGCGCTCCAAACATGCTCGGAGTTGTTATGGGGACCCCCTTGATTGTCGTTTTAGGATAAAGCTTGTCTGGCAAGTCCCAACTTTGGAACTACAATTGCTGAATAACTAATAAAAATGCATAGGGACCCGCTAGCACCCTCGGATCTTTAATCAACAAGCCGGGACAATGCTCTTCATGAGTGTTGGTCCAAAAGAGAGGCACTTACGGAGCAACCTCGGGGCAATTCGAGGGATTTCTATCAGGCCGCCGTACATAGTGTTCATCCGGTCGTGTCCTAAGAACAAGATACGTGTCTCCTATCGGGTTCGTCCACACGTCGGGCGGCCTTGCTGGATTTGTTTTACCTTTCTCGAATGTCTTCTTCGCAGAATTTCAAATACACTTCGGGCTACCTAGAGGTTGACATTTTCCTACGGAATTTACTAGGAGATCACGGGATTCATGGTCGAGGTTATTCCCGTGGCATGTGGCTAATTTGTGATGGATGAGTTGGAGCACCCCTGCAGGGTTAAATCTTTCGAAAAGCCGTGCCCGCGGTTACGTGGCAACTTGGAAACTTTGCTTAACACCCGATCATAGCAAACTTAAAGTAAATTATAATAAAATACACCAACCATGTGTGTAACAGTGACTGTCTCTTCTCGTGAGTCCTTATCCGGAAGAGAACACGGTGGGGTTATGTTTGACATAAGTAGGTGTTTAGGATCACTTAGTGATCATTACTAGTTCATTTCCATTATGCGTAGACTACCCACTTTACCTTCTGTATTCGTAAGTTAGCCACTCAAATAAAATGCTTAGTCGCTTGCTGCAGCCTCACCACTTAACCATACCTTACCCACTAAGCTTTGCTAGTCTTGTTACCCTTGGAAATGAGATTACTGAGTCCCTGTGGCTCACAGATTACTACAACAATAGATGTAGGTACAGGTAATGCGATGCTTTGACATGAGCGCGATAATTGATTTGATTTGGAGTTCTTCTTCTTCATCAATCTATGATGGATTCCAGGCGGCAGCCAGGGATAGCAAGGATGGATGTCATTTCATCATTTGTTTTTGTCCGTAGTCGGACCCTGCTCTTCTATATGATGATTGAATATGTTGTTGTGTTGATGTGATCTTAACGTAGCTTGTGGCGAGTGTAAGCCAATTCCCTATACTCATCTCTTCTGTACATGCACTTGTAATGATATCCATTCTTGCAAAACGACGAGATGCGCTTATATCCCTATCGAGGCCCTCATGCCAAAATAAGGATAGGATTGCATCTTGGGCATTACAACTTGGTATCAGAGCCTGTATCGACCTAGGGGACCCCTTGATTGATCGAACTTGGCCGAGTCGAGTCTAGTGAAAACTATTTTAGGTCTAGTTATATTGGAGAGTAGCATTCTTTTAGTCCTCTTCTATACTCTAGTGTGGAATTATGACTTAGGAATTTTGATTCTACCCTCTTCTCACTCAAAAAAAATTTAGGATCAGGCAGGTATTTTGGAGCCTCTATGATACCGATGTGATGGAGTTCGATACTTGGTGCCTCCTGTTATTGAGGAGTAGAGATCTAGGGGATTCTTGACACCTTGTTATCATTCAGTTTCCTTAGTATCTCAGGTCGGAGGATGTTCGAAATTGCTTCAATACTAGTAGTGGCGAGAGAAGTCCGGCATCCCCAGTAGTGGTGGAGAGAGTTCGGATGTACTACCATACTTAGTACTGTTGTGTTTTTCGAAGGTATGAGGTAGATGAATTTCTGAAGCCTCTAGTTATGTGTTGATGGATGTGTTGCATTGGAGTGTAGTATCATGTTAGGAGTTGAGTGATGGATTTTGCTGCTTGTATCCGTGGACCCGATTCCATAACCAGAAGATTTCGGGAGTTCTTAGGTGGGAATTCAAGTAGTTACCTAGGATTATCCTTCCAAAAAATGCATAAGGGGTTATGTATTTGCTTCCGGCTTAATTTGCAAGATTCATCCTTGGTTTTTTTTGGAGTATGGCAATTCAAGTTGCTTCGATGTCAAGTGGTGATTTCATATCTTTCCTAAGAAGTTTTCTCATATTTCTATGGGAATGCTAATTCTTTTGCTCAATCAAGTTGTCAATCAATTCTTTTCATCCGTTGTGCTTCTCTTCAAGATAATTCTATCCTTCCAATATGTGCAAGATCAATCCTCATATTTCCTTCCGGAGTTCGTCTCATCTGTTCCATGTTCTGTTTGTTTTTCCCCACCCTCCCGCCCTTTTCTTTGATGATTAAATTCTCATCCAAGTGCCTTTCTATCATGTGATGCTTCCGCTATCTTCTCTTCTATTTTGTATCCGGTGTTTCATGTTTAGATGCTCAGGAGCTTCAAGTTCATCATTTATTCGTCTTTATATTATTACCCAGTGGATTTGATTCAAGCTTTCGCTGATCATCATATCCTTTTCATTCTCTAAATGCTTCTCGTGTTGGAATTCTTTATCAAGCCTCTCTTGGTTGTCGCCTCTCTCTATTCTATATGGAGTGTTGAAGATATCTCAGAAGTTTCATGTTCGCATTCAATATGCTTTCAATTATTCTGTGGGTCTCACCTAATCAAGTTTTTAATTTGTACAGGTGCAATCTATCTTTCTAAGAAATTGTTTCAACGGTGGTTTCTTTTGAGTGGGCCCATAAGCCACAGGTTTTCCCCAGCATCTTACCTGGCTCTTCTAATCTTTCCAAAGATGCCCTCAAGTTTTTATCAATATGACGTAAGAATGAATTTCATCAGTCATATTCCTTCCTGAAGATCGCTTCTAAATCATTTTAATCATTGGCTCAACCTTTTATTTATTCTTATTCCGGAGTGGCTCAATAATTCTTGGATGCGTTTCTCATCATCATTGTGAGCTTGAAGACCGAAGAAGAGTGTCTCTTAAATATTTTTCCTTTCTTTTGAAGATTTGTCATCTCAGCTCGTGGTGACCCACTTAAATTGTTTTTATCATGATTTATTCCTCCCATATCTATCTAGAGCATTTCATAATTGTTTTCATTCCTTCATCCTCTGAAAGCCATCATTTCAGAAGATTTCTTTGTTCTCAACTTTCAGCTTTCGTTCTCGAATTCTTCTCAATTGTTGTCCCTTCTTCATATCTCAATTATTCTAGTGCTTCGTTAAAGTTTTCTACTAGGTGGATCATGATCTCTTTGTTCTCATGTTATTCCATTGATTTGCAGTATCCTCATTCATTTCAAATTCTTATCGGTGTTCTCGTTCAATACTTCTTCAAGTTTCTAATTTATCTCTCTCTTTCTCTTCAATTATTTGCAAGAAGAATAAGTGGTGTGAAAAATCCGTTGCGTGTCATCAATTTAACTTGATGAAGGATAAGCATAACATAATTATTATTCTTGTTGGTCAAGGTGATCTCAATCCTCCTTCCGGAGTTGTTCGTCATATCCAATTATCGATTCTAAGTTGTTCATATTTTATTTTCCGGAGTTCCAATTTTTTATCAAGTATCTCTTCGCGAAGTTCCATCTAAATCATTGGAAGGCTTCAATCTTGTTCTTTTCGACCTTCAATTCTTTTGACCCTTCTTTTGTATACGGAGGTTCTTCATGGTGGTTCGTCAAGAATATCATCATTCTCGGATTGTTCTTCAAGATTCTTGTGGTAGTACCTCAAATATTCTTATCCTGCATTTCAAAGTGCAATTCTTCCTCTCTTATCTTTTGAGATGGTGTTATATCATTCTTGATTCATGAGGAGTCTCGAATAGAAGTTGTCAAGAATGGGACATGTAAACCCATCATTTCTCCCTTGGAGTTATCTTGGCATGAATTTCACCTAAAGCATTTCCTAAGGATTGTTGTTGTTATGGTGTTATAAATGATTCAAGTTTTCTCCTTCTCCCCTTGGTGAAATAAGTTGTTCATATCGTGTTGCTCCCACCCAATCAATTGTTTTCGTTAGTGGCCGGTTGTCACCTCATAATTGTGAGATGTTTTCCATTAGCCCACAACAAGCATGTTCTTTTAGTTGTTGATGTTCCAACAACTCTGCTTAATCCTTGTTTATAAGGATGCTTTCCTCATTCAATTGTGGTACAAATTGTCATTTTCTTCTTCGTTCTTTTCTTCCCATCGATTTAGCTTCTATTCTTTTGTTTCGGAGGCATTGTATTGTTGCTCTCTTTGACCCATTATCTCGTCTTATCAATATTATGTTCTTTCTTTGCTTATCCATTTAACCGAAGTGTTGTGCCCTTGTGTTAAGTTTTTTCTATCTTATCAAGTTTTGCTTCTATTTTCTACCTAAGGGCAGCCCAAATTTCTTTTGAATTATTGCTTGTTCCTCATGTCATTCTCCATCTCTTGCAATCTTTCAAGTTCATGTGGTTTCACTCGTTTGTCAAAGAAGCAACTAAGTTTTACCTCTTCCTTTTGCTCTTTCTCTTCCCATTCTCATTTTAAGATCTCGGGGCAATATCTCTTGTAAGTGTAGGAGAGTTGTAACGGCCCGAGACCGACGCTCCAGTAGATTCCCTTTTATTCCGTTGTCATCGTGTGATTCGTTTGGTTGTCGCATTCATCATCGCATCATTCGCATCATATGCATTGCGTCGACACTTTGTTGTCGTCATTTTTTCAAACTTGCATTCGATCGTAGTTGCCGGTTCTCTCAGTTACCTTCGTTGACCATTTCGAGACCAACCACGCACGCCTGCTCCCGTGGCATCGATAAACTATTGTTTTCAAAAGTGTACATAAAATATTCTCGGATTTGGTCGAAAGTTGGCGTGCGGTTTTACTTTATTGTAGGTAGACCACGTGCCAAATTTCGTCACATTCCAAGTTCGTTTGATACCCGAACGGTCGACTGTAGTGGCACTGCAGTCGGTTTATTCGTCGGACGTTTTCAGTTTATATAATACATGTCACGCGCGGCTTTTCCCTCTCATCTCAACCCCCACACCCCCTCTCCACAGCCCACCATAGCCCCTCCGCTTCCGGACCATCGGATCGAGATCCGAAGGTCCGAAAACAAAGCAAAATCCCTAACCTAGCACCCCATTTCCTATTTAAACACCCCTACCCTACCCCTAATGGAAACCCTAATCCCTCCTCGAAATTAGCGCCGCTTTTAGCCTCCCACAACTCAGCCGCCAGTGCCTCCCACCTCAGCCGCCGGGCCCGCCAGGCCCGGATTGAGCCCACCCGAGCCCATCTGTGCCCAGGTCAGTCGCCGCCGCTCCCGAGCTCCTTCCATGGTGTGGCCTCCCCTACCCTGCGCCTCCCCGCCGTCCATGAACGGAGTCACCTCGTTGTGTCCTATAGCCGCCGGCAGCCGCATACGCCCACCGCCGAAAACCTCCTCTGTGTCGTTGCCGTTTCTAGAAGGACCTATGACCGCCCAAGCTCAACCCGCCTTGGAGACACGCCGATAGCCCCGTAGCTCGTCGATGGCCCGGTCTCCGACCAGATCCGGACAGGCTATGCCCGGATCCGCTCATCCCCGGCCCGTTCCGCCCTGATCCACACCCCTCGCAGTCCTCGACCTCACCGGAGCCCCGCCCGTTGCCCGCCAACCACTGTCGCTACTTCATGTGCAAGCGGGAGGACGAGGAGGTCCGAGGAGCCCATGTTCATCACGTCATCCTCCCAGCGCCGCGTCGGCCTTGCCCAGCCTGCTTTGCCCCCGCACGTGTCGCCAAGGCCCAACCACCGCGAGTGCCAGTCGTGGCCTCGCTAGCTCCTCCGATCCAAGGCCACCATAGTGAGCGCCCGCTATCCCTCGCCCGAGCGCCATATAGCTATCATGTGCACGTGATTTCAGTTGGCCCGTTTAGTCATTTTTGTCCCATAGTGTTTTTTCCTACGCTGCAAATTTAGCTATTTCCTGAGAATTTTAGTTTTACAGAAAAACCATCAATCTTCATGCATATAAAACCTCTTAACCGTGCATCAGATGAAAATACTTTATATATGTAAAATCTGTGGAATTTTGTGTAGATTAATTATGTATTACTTTCATGCATGATAAAAATGATTAACTTGATGTTTGCATTTAATTTGCACAAAATAACTTGCTAATAGGTTATGCCATAAGCTTGTATAATTAATTGTGACATGTTTTTATACATGAACCTATACATATTATATATGATTTTGGGGTAGAAAGATTCATGGAATTTATATGTGCATTTAATTTTGTCATTTTAGTAAGTTTGTGTGCATGTTATTTTTGCCATGATGCCCTCTTCTTATTTTCGTGTGATTAAATCCATGCATCATATGAATTATTTTTGAACATGAGATATGCCCTTTAACAAGTGCACTAGCCCCTGGTCATTTTGTTTGCCATGATAATCCATGTTTAGGTGTTATTTAGTTGTTGCCAACATGCTAAAATGTGTTGTTTTGTGGTGATCTAAATATTTCTAAGTCTCGAATCTATAAAATTTTGTTGTTGTCTTGCCATGTGTTTTGCTAGTGATCTACAACCCCTTTGGGGTTGGTGCAATGGAGTTATTTGTAGTATAATGTCCTCTAGCATGTGGTTAAGGTTCATGCCATTATATGCCCTATAGCCTATAGATTCACTGCCTTCAATATGCATTCATGATAAAAAAACTGCTCTGTTAAAAAACTAGGATTTTCACTAAGTTTGAAAACTGCTTAGTTCAATGTCTTCTTGTGAGCTCATTTCCTATTGATCCATGCTTCTAATCAACTTGCTATTAATAGATGAGTTGTTGAGCATCATGTAGGCTTCACCACCATGTCCTTGTTATGTATTTTAGGTGGCTGTAGCTTGTTAATTTGTGGGTTGCAATATGCCATGTTACTGTTTTGGACAGATTTGCACTAAAACTCATGTTGGTTGTTGTGGTTGAACCGTAGCTCCGTTTTGAGGAAGCCATATGTGAAACTTGATTAGAATTTCAAGTAGTATCATAATACCTTGCTGCATTCATAATTTGAAATGTTTGTGGTTGTCATTTTCATGCATTTTGCATTCATGGCATATCCATCTGTGTTGGTCATATCTTTTAGACCGTAGCTCCGTTTGAGATGTTCCATATATGTAAATCGACTAGAATGACATTTAGAGTTGCATTGTATACTTTATTATGTTGTTTATCAAATATAAACTATGCTTAGGATAGATCTTAACCGAATTCATAATATACATATGAGGTCATTTCGGAAATACTATAATTTGTTTCCGGCCTCATTTAGGATGCCTAGATAGATAGTTTATTTATGCTTCACCTCTTGCCATGTTTAACAACATTTAATATTGTCGTGTACCTAAACGAGAGTGAACTAAATATTTGAATGTGGAGTTTCGTCAATATGTAACCCATTGCATATTGAGCTTCACTGAATGTGTAGTGTTGGTTTGGTGGGATTGCTTTGCATTGCATAATCAACCATGACATGCATCATATTTGTTTGCGCATCATTTTATGAATATGTGTTGGTGTACCGTGTGTTAATTGTTGTTTTTAGATTGTTCCTTCTCGATAGAGTTCCGAAAGTGTTTGGATTGTGAGGATTCGTTCGACTATGTTGGCTCGTCTTATTCATGGATTCGTTCTTCTTCCAAGCGGGATCTCAAGCAAGATGATAATTTCCTAGGATACCACTACTATCATTGCTATGCTAGTTGTCTCGCTTCTATCGTTATGTCTCTCTACCTACCACTTGTTATTCAAGCCTCCCAACATTGCTATGATAAGCCTCTAACCCCTCCACATCGTAGCAAACCTTTGTTTGGCTATGTTACCGCTTGCTCAGCCCTTCTTATAGCGTTTCTAGCTGCAGGTGCAATTGCTTCCATGTGTCAACATGGATATTCTTTTGTTATCACAATATTATTGCTAATAACTAATAAAGCTAATGCACATATATATTTGGTAGAAGGTGGAAGGCTTGGCCTTTTGCTCGGCGTTTTGTTCCACTTTTGCCGCCCCTAGTTACTTGTGTACAGGTGTTATGTTCCATATTGAGCACTCCTAACATGCTCGGGGTTGCTATGGGGACCCCCTTGATTTTCTTTTAGGATAAAGCTTGTCTGGCAAGTCCAAACTTTGGTACTACATTTGTCTAATAACTAATAAAAATGCATAGGGACCCGCCGGCACCCGCGGATCTTTAATAAACAACCTGGGTAGTGCTCCTCAAGAGTGTTGGTACAAAATAGAGCCACTTGCGGGGCCACCTCAGGGAAAATCAAGGGATTGCTATCAGGCCGACGTACGTAGTGTTCACCAGTCGTGTCCTGAGAATGAGATACGCGGCTCCTATCGGTTCGTCAACACGTCCGGCGGACTTGCTGGATTTGTGTTACCTTTCTCAAACGTCTTGTGTGCGGAATATCGAATATACTTCGGGATATCTCGAGGTTGAGATTTTCCTATGGAATTTCCTAGGAGATCATGGGATTCCGGTCGAGGTTATTCCTGCGGCGTGTGGTTAATTTGTGATGGATGAGTTAGAGCACCCCTGCAGGGTCAAATCTTTCGGAACGCTGTGCCCGCGGTTATGTGGCAACTTGGAAACTTTGTTTAACACCCGGTCATAGCAAACTTAAAGTAAATTCTAATAAAATACATCAACCATGTGCGTAACCATGATTGTCTCTTCTCGTGAGTCCTTATCCAAGGGAGAACATGGTGGGGTTATGTTTGACGTAAGTAGGTGTTCAGGATCACTTAGTGATCATTACTAGTTCACCTTCATTATGCGTAGACCACCCACTTTACCTTCTGTATTCGTAAGTTAGCCACTCAAATAAATGCTTAGTTTCTTGGTGCAGCCTCACCACTTAACCATACCTCACCCATTAAGCTTCGCTAGCCTTGTTACCCTTGGAAATGAGACTACTGAGTCCTTGTGGCTCAGAGCTTACTACGATAACAGATGCAGATACAGGTAATGCAATGCTTTGACATGAGCACGATGCTTGATTTGATTTGGAGTTCTTCTTCTTCATCAATCTAGGATGGGTTCCAGGCGGTAGCCTGGGATAGCAAGGATGGATGTCATTTTATCGTTTGTTTTCATTCATAGTCGGAGCCTGCTCTATTATATGATCATTGAATATGTTGTTGTATTGATGTGATCTTGATGTAGCTTGTGGCGAGTGTAAGCCAATTCCCTATAATCATCTCTTTTGTACATGTACTTGTAATGATATCCATTCTTGCGAAACGACGAGATGCGCTTCTATCCCTGTCGAGGCCCTTGTGCCAAAATAAGGATAGGATCGCATCTTGGGTGTTACACACCTTCATCTTGACGATTGTCGTAGTTGGAGTGATAGCTTCTCTTGGACTGGTTGTCCAAATCGAAGCCGGAAACCCATTCGCCAACATGAGGTTGATGTCTTCTTCTTGAGTAGATCTTGGTGTACTTGTCATTCTTCTCCGAGTCCCTACTTCTCCTTGAGGGTCTTTGTTCATAACGATCATCTCTACTCCTTCTCTCTCTTCAAGGTGACTCGTCTCTTGAGCTTCATCTTCTTGGTGACTCTTCTTTCCTTTTGTAGGGAGCCGTGCACTTATTGGAGTAGTTTCTGGGCTTCCCACAATTGTAGCAGTTTCGGTCATGACTTGACGAACACTTCTCTTTATATCTTGAGTTACAACTTCAATCTTTGCTTTTATTCTTGTAGAACTTGTTGAATTTCTTGACCATGAGGATTATCTCTTCATTTTTGACAAGGTTGTCGCTTGTAGTTGTGGGAGCATCACTTGTGGCTTCGTAATCACCGCTAGACTTGTTGTGAAGCTCTTCCTCTCCTTGAGTGTCATCTCATGAGCAACAATCCTTCCAATCACTTCCGTAGGCTTGAGATATTTTTAGTTGAGCATCATTTGGATCAATGTGCATATGGTGTCGTATCTATCATCCAAGGCTTGAAGTATCTTCTTGATGATGAATTTGTCGGTCATTTCTTGACTTCCTAAGCTAGCAATCTCACTGGTGATGAGATCTAGCCTAGAGTACATTTCGGCGACTCCTTCACCATCCTTCATCTTGAACTAGTCAAGCTGACTTTGAAGAACATCCAACTCGGCTTCTCTCATGGATTCGATACCTTCATGCATATCAACCAAGTATCCCAAATCTCTTTTGCATTCTCAAGACGGCTGATTTTGTTGAATTCTTTGGGGCATAGGCAATTGAAGAGAATGTTAGATGCTTGAGCATTGTATTGCAACATCTCCAATTCATCCGCGGTCGCTTTGCAATCCTGTTCCCTTACTTGCACAAAGAATTAACCTTGCCATCCAACACGAACAACAGCCCAAACAGTGGGGTTATGACCGAATATATGCATTTTCATTTTGTGCTTCCAACTAGCAAAATTAGTGCCATCAAAGTATGGACCTCTATGGTGATAATTTCCCTCGCTAGACACCAAACTCTCCTAGGTTGTGAAACCAATGCAATGGAGACCACAACTCTAATACCGCTTGTAGGATCGAAAGTAGGTCTACAGGGGGTGATTAGATTACTTGACCAAATAAAAATCTACTTTTTCCCAATTTTAAATGTTGGCAGATTTTAGCATTCATAGCAAGTCAAGCACACCCTACACATGCATGTCTACGAGTACAGCAGCAGGAAGTAAAGACAAGCATGAGTAGTGAAGGAAGGGTACGAAGATCTAATGCAATTTGGAGACTCAACGATTTTTCTCGTTGTTCCAATAGGTGGTGTTATCATACGTCCATGTTTATGGAGTCTTCAACCCATGGAGGGTAACGGTCGCGAGAGTCTACGGAGGGCTCCACCCATAAGGGTCCATGAAGTAGCAACCTTGACTATTCCATGATGGCATATGTCCATGGAGGACTAGCCTAAATTGGGGTAGATCTTTCACTAAGTGGGCGATCTCATTGCCCTCACAAACTTCTTGGTTCACTCCAGAACATGAAGTAGGAGGCTCCCAAGCAACACCTAAACAATCTAGGAGGCACCATCCTATTGGAAATATGCCCTAGAGGCAATAATAAATTGGTTATTATCATATTTCCTTGTTCATGATAATCATTTATTATCCATGCTATAATTGTATTGATCGGAAACTCAGATACATGTGTGGATACATAGACAACACCATGTCCCTAGTATGCCTCTCATAGACTAGCTCGTTGATCAAAAATGGCTATGGTTTCCTAGTCATGGACATGAGATGTCATTTGATAACGGGATCACATCATTAGGAGAATGATGTGATGGACAAGACCCAAACTATAAACGTAGCATATGATCGTGTCAGTTTATTGCTACAGTTTTCTGCATGTCAAGTATATGTTCCTATGACCATGAGATCATGCAACTCACGGACACTGGAGGAGTGCCTTTTGTGTATCAAACGTCGCAATGTAACTGGGTGACTATAAAGGTGCTCTACAAGTATCTCCGAGGGTGTCTTTTGGGTTGGCATCGATCAACACTGGGATTTGTTACTCCGTGTGACGGAGAGGTATCTCAGGGCCCACTCGGTGATACAACATCACAATAAGCCCTGCAAGCAATGTGACTAAGTGTTAGCCACGGGATCTTGTATTACGGAAACGACTAAAGAGACTTGCCGGTAACGAGGTTGAACTAGGTATGGAGATACCGACGATCGAATCTCGGGCAAGTAACATACCGAAGAACAAAGAGAACATCATACGGGATTAACTGAATCCTTGACATAGAGGTTCGACCGATAAAGATCTTCGTTGAATATGTAGGAACCAATATGGGCACCTAGGTCATGCTATTGGTTATTGACTGAACCAATATGTAGAGGTGTCTCGGTCATGTCTAAATAGTTCTCGAACCCACAGGGACCGCACACTTAAGGTTCGGTGACGTTTTGATAGTATAGAGTTATGTATGGTGGTGATTGAAGGTTGTTCATAGTCCTGGATGAGATCCCGGACTTCGCAGGGAGCTCCGGAATGCTCCGGAGGTAAAGATTGATATATAAGAAGTCTTGTTTTGGTCGCTGGAAAAGTTTTGGGCTCATCGGTAGTGTACCGAGAGTGTCGGGAGGATACCGGGGGACCATCGGGAGCGGTGTCTGGACCCAAGAGGCTACATGGGCTATGGGAGGAGGTAAACCAGCCCCTGGTGGTCTGGCCGAAGCCTCCTCTAAGGGCCCATGCGGCTGGAGTGGTTTGAGAAGGAAAAATTCCAAAGGTGGAGAGGTGGAAAGAGTTTCCAAGTGGAAAGGAGGAATCCTAATCCTAATAGGATTGGAGTAGGACTCCTCCACGTCCAATTTCGACCAAACCTTGAGGGTTTGAGCCTGCATCCTCCCCTCCCTCCCTCCTATATATACTAGAGGATTTAGAGGGAAGATCTAACCCTAATTGCCACGTGTTGCCCTCTTCTTCCTCTAGATCTGTTTCTCCTCTAGATTAGTTCTGCGGTGCTTAGGCGAAGCCCTGCAGGATTAGTTCCACCACCATCTCCACCACACCGCTGCACTGCCAAAGAACTCATTTACCTATCTGTTCCCTCTTGCTAGATCAAGAAGTCAGAGATCGTCATCGAGCTGTACGTGTGTTGAACGCGGAGGTGTCGTCCGTTTGGCGCTAGATCGGAAGGACCGTGATCAAGATTGCGAGACGATTCATGATTGGATCGTGGGACGGATCGTGATGAGATCGCGGGACGGATCGTGATTGGATCGCAGGACGGATCGTGATGGTATCGTGGGATGCTCGGCGATTTGGATCGCGAAGACGTTCGACTACATCAACCGTGTTTCTTAACGCTTCCCGCTTAGCGATCTACAAGGGTATGTAGATCCACTCTCCCTCTCATAGATGCTCATCACCATGGATAGATCTTGCGTGTGTGTAGGAATTTTCTGTTTCCCATGCAACGTTCCCCAACAGTGGTATCAGAGCCAGGTTTATGTATAGATGAGATCTTGAGTAGAACACAAAGAGTTTGTGGGCGTTAATGCTTAGATTGCTTCCTCCCTTGGTCGTGTTTTAGTTCAGCGATATTGTGGGATGAAGCGGCCCGAACCAACCTTACTCATACGCTTATGAGAGACCGCTTCCATCGACTGACGTGTAACTTCGTTGCACAAAGATGGCTGGCAGGTGTCTGTTTCTCCTACTTTAGTTGGATCGGATTGGACAAAGGCGCTCCTTGAGAAGGTTAAAAAGCAATTTATGTATCACCGTTGTGGTTTTGCGTAGATGAGAATTCTTCTTGCTAGATACCCGTAGCAGCCACGTAAAACTTGCAACAACAATTAGAGGATGTCTAACTTGTTTTTGCAGGGTATATTGTGATGTGATATGGCCAATTACATGATGAGATATATGTGATGTATGAGATGATCATGTGTTGTATAGAATATCATAACTTGCATGTCAATGAGTACGGCAACCGGCAGGATCCATAGGGTTGTCTCAAATTATTGTATGACCTGCATGTCAATCATTAAGCGCTATGTAATGATTTACTTTATCGCTAAGCGGTAGCAATAGTAGTAGAAGCATGGTGGGCGCGACAACCCTGATGGCGACACGTTGATGGAGATGATGGTGTCATGCCGGTGACGATGGAGATAATGTCGGTGCTTTAAGGATGGAGATCAAAAGCACAAGTTCATGGCCATATCATGTCACTTATGATTTGCATGTGATGTTAATCCTTTTTATGCACCTTGTTTTGCTTAGGACGACGGTAGCATTATAAGCTGATCCCTCACTAAAATTTCAAGATAAATTGTGTTCTCCCCAAGTGTGCATCGTTGTGAAAGTTCATCGTGTAAAGACACCACGTGATGATCGGGTGTGGTAGACTCTACGTTCACATACAACGGGTGCAAGCCAGTGTTGCACATGCGGAACACTCGGGTTAAACTTGACGAGCCTAGCATGTACAGACATGGCCTCGGAACACAAGAGACCGAAAGGTCGAACATGAGTCATATAGTAGATATGATCAACATGATGTTCACCATTGAAACCACCTCAACTCACGTGATGATCGGACTTGAGTTGGTGAATTTGGATCATGTATCACTCGAATGACTGGAGGGATGTCAATTTGAGTGGGAGTTCTTAGGTAATATGATTAATTGAACTCATTATCATGAACATAGTCAGTAGTGTCTTTGCAAATTATGTTGTAGATTACTAGCTCACGATGTAGCTCCCTTGTATTTTTATATGTTCCTAGAGAAATAGAGTTGAAAGATGATGGTAGAAATATTACAGACTGGGTCCGTGATCTGAGGATTGTCCTCATTGTTGCACAGAAGGCTTATGTCCTTAGTGCACCGCTCGATGCGTCACTCCCTCTAGCATCCTCTGTAGATGTTGTGAACATCTAACACGCACGTTCTGATGACTACTTGATAGTTCAGTGCGTCATGCATTACTGCTTATAATTGAGGCTCCAAAAAGTTTTGAACGTCACGGGACATATGAGATGTTCTAAGAGCTGAAATTGGGATCTCAGGCTCGTGCCCGTGTTGTGAGATATGAGATCTCCAACATGGTTCTTTGCCTACAAGATGAAGGAGAATAGCTCAATCATTGAGCATGTGCTCAGATGGTCTGGGTGCTACAATCGCTTGAATCGAGTGGGAGTTGACCTTCCAGATAAGAAAGTGATTGATATAGTTTTCCAAGTCATTGTCACTAAGCTACTAGAGCTTCGTGATGAACTATAAAATGCCAGGGATGGAAATAATGATCCCTGAGCTATTCGCGATATTTGACGCCGCAAAGGTAGAAATCAAGAAGGAGCATCAAGTGTTGATGGTTAGTAAAACCACTAGTTTTGAGAAGGGCAAGGGCAAGGAGGGAAACTTTATGGATGGCAATTCAGTTGCTGCTCCAGTGAAGCAACCCAAAGTTGAACCCAAACCCGAGACTAAGTGGTTCTATTATGAGCAGAGCGGTCCTTGAAGCGAAACAACCCTAGATGCTTGGTAGATAAGAAGGCTGGCAACATCGACAAAAGTATATTTTGATATACGTGTTATTGATGTGTACCTTGCTACTACTCCTAGTAGCACCTGGGTATAGGATGCCGGTTCGGTTGCTAAATGTTAGTAACTCGAAATAAAAGCTATAGAATAAACGGAGACTAGCTAAGTGTGAGGTGATGATGTATGTTGGAAATGTTTCCAACGTCGATGTGATCAACATCGCACGCTCTCTCTACCTATGGGATTAGTGACAAACCTAAATAAATGTTATTTGGTGTTTGCGTTAAGCATGAACATGATTGGATCGTGTTTATTGCAACACGGTTATTCATTTAAGTTAGACAATAATGGTTATTCTGTTTACATGAATAATACCTTAAATGGTCATGCACCCAATGAGAATGGTTTGTTGAATCTTGATCGTAGTAATACACATGTTCATAACATTGATGCCAAAAGATAAAAAGTTAATAATGATAGTACCACATACTTGTGGCACTGCCGCTAAATGTCATATTGGTATAAATCGAATCAAGAAACTCCATGTTGATGGATCTTTGGACTCATTGAATTTTGAATCGGTTGAGACATGCGGACCATGCCTCTTGAGCAAGATGACTAAAACCTCGTTTTCCGGAACGGGCAAGTGACTTATTGGAAATGATACATGTTGATGTATACGGTCCAATGAGTGTTGTAGCGTGTGGTGGATATCGTTATTTTCTTACCTTCACTGATGCTTTGAGTAGATAGGGTGTATATTTACTTAATGAAACACAAGTCTAAATCGTTTGAAAAGTTCAAGCAGAATCGGTGTGAAGTTTGAGATCATCGTGACGAGAAGATAAAATGTCTATGATATGATCGTGGAGGTGAATATCTAAGTTATGAGTTTGGTATACAACTTAAGACAATGTGAAAAGTTGTTTCACAACTCAAGCCACCTGGAACACCATAGTGTGTTGGTGTGTCCGTATGTCGTAGTCGTGCTCTATTGGATATGGTGCGAATTATGATGTCTCTTATCGTTTTGTCACTATCATTTTGGGGTTATGCATTAGAGACAACTACATTCACTTTAAGAAGGGCACCATCTAAATCCGATTGAGATGACACCATATGGTTTGGCAGAAACCTAAGCTGTCATTTCTTAGAGTTTGGGAATGCAACACTTATGTCTGATAAGCTCGAACCCAAAGCGGAAAAGTGTGTCTTCATAGAATACCATAAGAACAATTGGGTATACCTTCTATCTCAGATCCGAGTACAAAGTGTTTGTTGCCAAAACTGGGTCCTTTCTTGAGAAAGGGTTTCTCTCGAAAGAATTGAGTGGGAGGAACATAGAACTTGATGAGGTTGCTGAACCTTTGTTTCAACCAGAGAGTAGCGCAGCGCAGAAAGATGTTTTTTCTGTGGAACCTACATCAGTTGAAGAGGAAGTAAATGATGATGATCATGAAGCTTCGGATCAAGTTACTATCAAACCTCATAGGTCGACAAGGATGCATACTGCTCCTAAGTGGTACGACAACCCTGTCTTGGAGGTCATGTTGTTGGACAACGATGAACCTACGAGCTATGGAGAAGCGATGATGGGCCTGGATTTCGACAAATGGTTAGAGGCCATGAAATCCGAGAAAGGATCCATGTATGAAAACCAAGTATAGACTTTGGTAGACTTGCTCGTTGGACGGTAGGTCGTCGAGTACAAATGGACCTTTAGGATGAAGACAAACGCTGATGGTAAATGTCACCATTTATAAAGCTCGACTTGTCGCAAAGAAGTTTCCGACAAGTTCAAGAAGTTGACTGCAATAAGACTTTCTCACTCGTAGCGATGCTAAAGTCTGTTGGAATTATGTTAGCGGTTGCTGCATTTTTTAATTATGAAATCTGGCAGATGGATGTCAAAACATCGTTTCCTTAACGGTTTACTTGAGGAAAGGTCATATGTGATACAACCAGAAGGTTTTGTCAGTCCTAAGGATGCTAAAAGGTGTGCGAGCTCCAGAAATCCTTCTATGGGCTGGAGCAAGCATCTCGGAATTGGAATATACGCTTTGATGAGGTTATAAAAGTTTTTGAGTCTATACAAAGTTTATGAGAAACTTGTATTTACAATAAAGTGAGTGGGAGCACTATAGAGTTTCTGATAAGCATATGTGGATAACATATTGTTGATCGAAAATGATGTAGAATTTCTGGAAAGCATAAATGGTTGTTTGAAAAGAGTTTTCAAAGGAAGACCTGGATAAAGCTACTTAATAGTTGGGCATCAATATCTATAGAGATAGATCAAGACGTCTTGATGAGACTTTCAATGAGTACATACCTTGACAAGATTTTGAAAGAGTTCAAAATGGATCAGTCAGAGAAATAGTTCTTGCCTGATTTGTAAGGTGTGAAGTTGAGTAAGACTCAAAGCTCGACCACGGCAGAAGAAAGAGAAAGGACGAAGGTCGTCCCCTATGCTTTAGCCATAGGCTCTATATAGTATGCCATGCTGTGTACCGCACCTGTGTGTGCCTTGCCATGAGTCCGTTAAGGGGTACAAGAGTGATCCAGGAGTGGATCACTGGACAACGGTCAAGATTATCCTTAGTAACTAAAAGACTAAGGAAATGTTTCTCGGTTATGGAGGCGATAAAGAGTTCGTCATAAAGAGTTACATCGATGCAAGCTTTAACACCAATCCGGATGACTCTTAATAGCAATCCAAATACGTATAGTGGAGCAGCCATTTGGAATAGCTCCAAGTGGAGTGTGGTAGCAGTGTCTCCAGTATGACATAGAGACTTGCCAAGTACACATGGATCTGAATATCGCAGACCAGTTGACTAAAAGATCTCTCACATGCAAAGCATGATCGAGCCCCAGAACTCATTGGGTGTTAGATTCATAACAATGTGAATCACATGGTGATGTGAACTACATTATTGACTCTAGTGCAAGTGGGAGACTGTTGGAAATATGCCCTAGAGGCAATAATAAATTAGTTATTATCATATTTCCTTGTTCACGATAATCGTTTATTATCCAGGCTATAAATGTATTGATCAGAAACTCGGATACATGTGTGGATACATAGACAACACCATGTCCCTAGTATGCCTCTAATAGACTAGCTCATTGATCAAAGATGGCTATGGTCTCCTAGTCATGGACATGAGACGTCATTTGATAACGGGAACACATCATTAGGAGAATGATGTGATGGACAAGACCCAAACTATAAACGTAGCATCTGATTGTGTCAATTTATTTCTACTGTTTTCTGCATGTCAAGTATATGTTCCTATGACCATCAGATCATGAAACTCACGGACACCGGAGGAGTGCCTTTTGTGTATCAAACATCGCAACATAACCGGGTGACTATAAAGGTGCTCTATAGGTATCTCCGAGGGTGTCTGTTGGGTTAGCATGGATCAACACTGGGATTTGTTACTCCGTGTGACGGGGAGGTATCTTAGGGCCCACTCGGTGATACAACATCACAATAAGACTTGCAAGCAATGTGACTAAGTGTTATCCACGGTATCTTGTATTACGAAAATGAGTAAAGAGACTTGCCGGTAACGAGGTTGAACTAGGTATTGAGATACCGACGATCAAATCTCGAGCAAGTAACATACCGAAGAACAAAGAGAACATCATACGGGATTAACTGAATCCTTGACATAGAGGTTCGACCGATAAATATCTTCATAGAATATGTAGGAACCAATATGGGCATCTAGGTCCCACTATTGGTTATTGACTATAGAGGTGTCTCGGTCATGTCTACATAATTCTCGAACCCACAGGATCTGCACACTTAAGGTTCGGTGACGTTTCGGAAGTATAGAGTTATGTATGGTGGTGATCGAAGGTTGTTCATAGTCCCGGATGAGATCCCGGACGTCACGAGGAGCTCCATATGTGTTACCTCTCTCCCACTATTTTCAAAATTACAGAATAAGAGAAATAAGGAAAAGGTGGAAAAGAAATAGTAAAAGGCTTGAAAAAATATGGAACACTTTTGTGGACTTATTGGGGGAAAACCAAGCCAACAAATTGGGTTCCAACAATTGAACACAATGTTTAAATTCAATGTGATTTGAATTTAAATCAAGTGAGTTAGAAGTAGAGGTAGGAGTTATCAGTGTAAAAAATTTATGATAAATTGGTGGAGGTTTGGAAGGTGACAAAAGAATTATTGTGAGGTTTTGAGACAAATCATGAAGTTGGAAACAACATGGATTTAAATACAAGTGTGTTGCAATACTTATTTTAGCTCCGAAACAAAAATGAGAGGATATGTGTCTTAAAGAGAAATGACCATGTGAATTTCCCTCGGTTTAAATGTAGCAAGATCCATACAATTTATTTATTTGTGTTGCAAAAAATAGTGACATGATGGAATAATGAAATGATGCAATGCAAAAAATGAAAATAGAGCAAGCAATAAATAAGAATGGGAGGAGACGGTCTCAGGGTTTTAAACAAAAGATATATGGAGGTGAGAAACTTCCGTCATTGAACCAGCAAAACTACACAACGAAAATGCAAAAATGATGCATATCAAATCCGTTTTCGATGAACTTGAGCTTGTTATGAAGATGACCATAAGTTCCACAAACTCACAAGCAGAAAATCCAAACAAGAACCAAGAAATATGATGCCAAGCATGCATTGGTTTGAGTTCTCTATGAATGATACGACCAAACTACTCACTTGAGAGCCCTATGTGATAGTAAGGCAAT
Organism: Hordeum marinum; assembly: GCA_022496015.1. Taxonomy (NCBI): domain Eukaryota; kingdom Viridiplantae; phylum Streptophyta; class Magnoliopsida; order Poales; family Poaceae; genus Hordeum; species Hordeum marinum. Next base: position 233,317,071 of record CM039675.1, read on the forward strand.
CAAAATTTTGAGCCGGTCTCCCAAGTAATACCATGAGTCTAGTGAAACATAAAGCCTATCAAGGTAAAACATTTGCCTTGTGCATATTCCACTTGATCTAGATGATTACAATCTTGACCTCCTCAAGTTGGACCATCTTTATTGATTGCGTTGGCTCGAGGAGGACTAGTGAATTGCTCCTCCATACTCCACTTTTGTGGGATCAAGAAGTGGCATCTAGAGAGGGGTGAATAGACACTTAAGAACTCAAACGTGCAATTTTTATTTTGCTTTAGTTTTAGGAAGATTTTAGCACAAGTTAAGATACATCCAATACTTCCTACGCATGCATATCTAGAGATAAAGCAGCGGAAAGTAAACATCATGCGATTGCAAGAAAGGTAAAAGATGGTAGACTTGAAAGATCAAACACAATGAAGACACATAGATTTTCGAAATGGTTCTGATAGGTGGTGCTATCGTACGTCCACGTTGATGGAGGCTTCTACCCGCGGAGGTAATGGCTGCCCGAGTCCACGAAGGGCTCCACCAACCAAAGGGCCCATGAAGAAGCAACCTTTTCTATTCCACCATGGCTTACGTCCACGAAGTACTAATCTCACTCGGGGTAGATCTTCACGAAGTAGGTGATCTCCTTGCCCTTACAAACTACTTGGTTCAAGTCCACACGATTTAGAGGCTCCCAAATGACACCTAACAAATCAGGGAGACACTAGTCTCCAAAAGGTAATAGATGTTGTCTTGACGATGAACTCCTTGCTCTTGTGCTTCAAAAGGTAATATCCTCAACACTCAATAACTCTCTCACAGAAATTTGCTTGGTAGAAGAGGATGATTGGATGGAAAGCAACTTGGAGAGGCTATAAATCAAGGATCTATTGGTTGTAGTGGAATCCCTTGATCTCAACACATCAGTAGGTGGTTCTCTCTTAGAAAATGAATGGTGAACTATAGTCTTGTTCTCATGGCTCTCACTGATAGGAAGAGGTACTAGAGGTGTATATATAGCCTTCACCAAAAATCCAACCTTTAGAACATGATTGCCCAACTCGGTGACACCACTCGGTGGTACTGACTAGTGCAAAAAGTCCCAACTTTTGGCTTTTTGGTGGGACTGAAGGAAACATCTCGATGAGACCGATTAGGCTTAACCTAGGCACACCCATCACTTCGGTAGCTCCGAAAATTCATTCTTGGAAATTCGAAAACTAAAAATAGCGACCATAGAAGGTTGGTCACATCTTTTTGGTTCCATCGGATGTAGTCTTGATTAGAATGAGAAATTATGGTTTGGCTTAGGGTTCTGTTTGGGACTGAGACGGTGATACCTAAGTGGAAAACTCGGTAGGACCGAAGTAGCAGTTAAGGTTTTGGACAACAATGATTTTGAGGAAATGTTTGAGGTTTTTGGCGGAAAATCTCTAGGCACTTGAGCAACCAGATCATCATGGGTACCGCATCCCCTCTTAATAGTGTTGGCTTTCCTATGGACTCAATGTGATCAAATAACTTAAAGTTAAAAGTAGAGTCTTGAAGCTTTTGCCAATAAGATTCCTTTGCATATAAGGGGTTCCTCGTCATATCTCCTAGCTGAGGGAGTCTCGGATTAAGGGGTCCTCGGATCACCGACCATTATTCATGGGCCGGACTATATGGGCCGCAAGGCACGCACCGAAGGGCCGAGGACCATCTGCGTTAGGATGGAAGCTTCATGGAGTCTAGACATGTTCTCCAAGTTATTATCTATAGTTAGGCAAGTTATCTCTTCGGCATGTAACCGACCATGTGTAAGCTAAGGGCACCCCGACATCTATATAAGACGGGGGGTTTTAGGGCATAGGACACAACAACTCATCTAGGGTTAGACATGCGATCTCGAGGTAGATCAACTCTATAACCCCTTACACCATCAATACAATCAAGCAGGACGTAGGGTATTACCTCCATAGGAGGGCCCGAACCTGGGTAAACTCATGTCCCCTTCATCTCCTGTTACCATCGATCCTAGTCTCACAGTTCAGGACCCTACCAGAGATCCACCGGTTTTGACACCGACATTGGTGCTTTCATTGAGAGTTCCACTATGAGCACCAAAGGCATCGATGGCCCGCATCATCGCAGGTGACAAGATCTGCATCGAGGGGACTTTCGCCCCCGATCAGAGTTTCACTAGAAACGACATCTTGTCGCATGCCAACCCGATCAGCCGTCATGGCCAGATCGGAAGGTTTCCCCTGAATCAGAGTATCAAGTTCGGAACCCTAGAGTTCGTGCCTGGTTCACGGGGGACACTCATTCCAATGGAACCTTCAACCTTCGAGGAAAGACCCGCAAGTACGAATATTTTGATATCCAAGTCATTAGGTCCCGTAGGGGAACGGAACGTAGATCCGCTTCGTTGTGACTCTGGAACCGTCACCCCACTTGACGAATCCACACATATCAGTGACACGCACCCTGCTATCGCTTCGTTCTTAAACGAATTGTTCGATCGGCTCAAAGCAATGCGTATACCGGATGACCAGGTTCCGATCTATGATCAACTCGGGATTAAACCCGATGATAGGGAAATTCACGTCCCTCCTGTCACCCACCTTGTCGCCACTGTCGAGTGTCCGACTGCGGATACAACCGGAATTTAAAACAGTTTACACCCGGGTCTCCGCTCATCTAGCAGATGAGCCAGGCGCCGGGGATTACCTCAAAACCGGACCGTTATCGGTCCCAGTTCTATGCCACAATTCGGAGTTTGTATCCCCGAATACCCAATGGGACGTAGAATCCAGTTTTTGCCCACCCACCACCCAGGATGATAATCCCAATTTTTCACCAAAGCCCGTATTGCCAGACTTCCAAGATATAAAACAACTGCACGGAGAATCAGTCCACCACTTTTGAGCTATCAGAATTAGTACAAAAGTACTATGCCATGGAGAGTGTCTAGCAATCCGAGCGGTTTTTCTTGGAACCAAAATCCTCCGAACACCCTAGAGGAGCTCGGAAAAAGAGGATACCTCCAAATCGTCCGGCTAGGTATGAACCCGCCAAAAAAAGAAACATGCCCATTTCCAGGGATGCACTGTCCTTGACGGGCTTTTGGATAAACCTTGCTCCATACATTCTGTATTACTAAATGTGAACCCAACACACAGCCTTCAAGCTTGCTGGATCATCAGGCAAGTCGCAAAAAGTGGGGAGGCCATCCTCGACACACCTCTGTTGGGTAGACATTCTTATTCGCCGCCCGGATTTAATGGCGAAGTCCTGACCGTCTACGAAATCTTCCCCTCGAGGAATAGACGCAAGAGAGCTCTTAAGGAGCACGAGGAGGTCTACCACGTGGAAGCCACTAGCCCATGGCCAGACGTACCGATTACTTTTGGGGACACTGACCGGCCACCCATTCTTTCTGGTCATTCACCAGCTGCTCTAGTCTTGAATCCCATAATCGATGGATACATGCTACATAAAGTGCTAATGGACGGCGACAGTGGTCTTAATCTCATATAGGAGGCCACTCTGGAAAAGTGCAGTTTGATCGATCCCGCATCGAACGTAGCAACACAACATTCCGGGGAATTATCCCAGGAAAGGAGGCACGTTGTTCCGGATGTATCATCCTGGACGTAGTGTTCGGCACACACGAAAACTACCGATCCGAAGAACTTCTCTTCCACATCGTCCCTTCCCAAGTGGCTATCACACCCTGTTGGGACGAGACACCTTCACAAAATTCCAGGCTATACCCCATTATGGGTACATGAAACCAAAAGGAGTGATCACGATCATCAGTGATCCGAACATAGCCCTTCGGGCCGAAAACAAAACGGTAGCGCTTGCCCTCGAGGCACTAGCAGAAACTTTCGCCGCCGAAGAGTTGACCGCTCTACGGTCGACAATCAATAGAGATGATGTGATCCTTAGCAAAAGACCCAAGTCTACATCCTTCAAACCCGCAGAAGAAATCATTAAATTTCAGGTGCATCCAACGGAACCCAATAAGACGGCGTCCATTGGAGCCCAGCTTGATCCCATTATGGACGAAGCTTTGCAGAATTTCCTCCGTGAGACCTGGGACATTTTTGCCTGGCATCCTTCCGATATGCCTAGAATCCCACGACGGCTAGACGAACATAGCCTAAACATTATTCCAGGCTTTAAGCCCGTGAAACAAACTCTGCGCCGCTTCTCCGAACCCAAACGGTAGGCCATGGGTGAAGAATTAGCCAAACTACTCGAGGCCAGATTTATTCGAGATATTAAACACCCTGAGTGGCTAGCAAACCTAGTGATGGTACATAAGAAAGACAAGTCCTGGCGGCTATGTGTCGATGTCAAAGACCTTAATAAAGCATGCCCCAAGGACCCTTTACCCTTACCACACATAGACTAGATCATCGATGCCATAGCAGGACACGATCTGTTGTGTTTCCTCGATGCATACTCCGGATATCACCAAATTAAAATGAAGGAATCCGATCAAGCTGTTACGGCTTTCATCACCCTCTACGGGCCATTCTGCTTTAACATGATGCCTTTCAGGCTAAAAAATACGGGGGCTACATACCAGCGCATGATCCAAACCTGTCTCTCTACACAGGTCGGCAAGACCGTCAAGGCATACGTGGATGAAGTGGTAATCAAAACCAAACACGTCGACCAGTTGATCGACGACCTACGTCAAACTTCTGCTAATTTACACGAATATGATATACAGCTCAATCCGGAAAAATGTGTATTCGGAGTTCCCTTTAGTAAGCTGCTTGGATTCATCGTCTAGGCAAATCCAACTAAAATCTGTGCTCTATCAGATCTTGCAATCCCCATGGAGTTGAAGCATGTCTAGAGGCTATCCGGGTGCGTAGCGGCATTAAGCCGCTTTATCTCCCGCCTCGGAGAAAAGGCTCTACCGCTCTATAAGCTACTGAAACAGACCAACAATTTTGAATGGACCCATGAAGCAGCGACTACATTGGAAGAAATCAAAGCAATACCGGCAACCAACCCCATACTCATGGCACCAGGCACCGGTGAGCCCATGTTGTTATATATGTCGGCCACCAACAAAGTCGTTAGTGTGCAATGCTCGTCGTTGAACGAGATGAGGAGGGACATAAATTCCGGACTCAAAAGCCAGTCAACCATGTGTCAGAAGTGCAAACGCAGTGCAAGTCCAGATATCCGCATTATCAAAAGATTGCCTATATAGTATTCATGGCATCGAGGAAACTCCGACATTACTTCCAGGAGTGCACGGTGACGGTAGCATCGGAGGTCCCCTTGAATGATATAGTCAACAACAGGGATGCCACCGGCCGCATTGCCAAATGGGCCATTGAACTCCTCCCCTTTGAAATAACCTACAAGCCACGCCATGCCATTAAATCACAGGTGCTGGCGGACTTTCTGGCTGAATGGACGGAGGTCGAACTTCCCAAGGAATATACTGCATACTCCCATTGGACAATGTACTTTGAAGGCTCCAAAACCTTGGCCGGACTAGGGCTGGAGTTATCCTCACATCCCTCACTGGCGACAACGTGCGATACGTGTTGCAAATCATGTATGCGGACTCCAACAATGCAGACGAATACGAGGCCCTCCTTCACGGTCTCCGAATGGCTGCATCAATGGGCATACGCCGGCTAGAGGTACGGGGACACTCGAACTTAGCCATCTCCCAAATCAACAGTGAATTCGACGCTAAAAATCCGAAGATGGCGGCATACAGAAATGTCGTCCTCAAGATATCAGCTCGGTTTGTGGGGCTAGTATTTCACCATGTCGCTCGCGACAACTACCAAGCCACCAACATATTGGCTCGTATAGGAGCCTAGCACGATCCTGTCCCAAAGAACACCTTTCTGGAACAACTTTTTAAGCCTTTTGTCGTGTGGCAGGACGAGGACAATCGCGCCGTTCCGAATACACTGGACATGGTTGTCACCCCTATCAACGAACCGGGCGACCAAATAATCGACGGCTCCATAATGAACGAAACGCCTTCAACTCATGAGGTAATGGTTATAATTGCACCTTCGACAGAGCCCTTCCTCGCCTACCTTCTTCGAAAGGAACTCCCCAACGACCAGATAGAGGCATAGTGCATAGTTCGGTGCTCCAAGGCCTACAAGATTCATGAGGGAGAGTTATACAAGAAAAGAACAACTGGTGTACTACAACGGTGCATATTAGAGGAAGAAGGGCGGGAGCTTCTCACTGAAATACATGCAGACATGGGCGGCCATCACACCGTGGCAAGAGCCTTAGCCAGCAAGGCCCTCCGAGCCAGTTTCTACTGGCCCACAACTTGAACGGATGCACAGTCACTTGTCAAGCACCGCGTGGGGTGTCAACTTTTTGCAAATCAAAGTCACATGCCCCCAACAGCTCTTCGGACGATTCCGATCACTTGGCCTTTCACGGTCTGGGGGCTTGACATGGTTCGACCCCTTAAAGGGGGACCAAGAAAAACATATACCTACTGGTCATGGTCGACAAGTTCACCAAATGGATAGAGGCAAAATACGTTAAATCGCCCAAGTCCGGGCCAGTTATAGACTCCATATCCGGCGTAGTACACCGTTAGGTGTAACACATAGTATCATAATGGATAATGGATCTAATTTTACAGCCCAAGAGGTCAAGGACTGGTGCACGAAAATGGGCATTAAGCTCGATTATGCATCAGTCTACCATCCGCAGACTAATGGACAAGTCGAACGTGCCAACGGTCTCAGCGTGAGAGGCATTAAGCCACGTTTGGTACGATCTCTTCACAAGTCCGACTGTCATTAGGTTGAGGAGCTTGACTCCGTACTATGGGGCTTGCGCACCACCCGAAATAGATCAATGGGCTTCACACCATTCTTCATGGTCTATGGGGCTGAGGCAGTCCTCCCCTGCGATATTATTCACGATGCACCATGAGTGCGCATGTACGAGGAAAAGGAAGTCAAGTTGGATCGGCAGGATGACCTAGACACCTTGGAGGGAGAACGCGACATAGCTCTGGCTTGCTCTGCGCTTTATCAGCAGCAAACACGACGGAGTTCAGGGCACAAGCATACAATGTAGGTGAACTCGTCCTATGGCTCCTGGAGAAGGAGAAGCATAAACCTAACCCTAAGTGGGAGGGCCCCTTCATCATCGGTGCATTACTCGCCGGAGGAGCCTATCGTCTTCGGAACTCATCTGATAATCGCCTTGAACCAAACCCATGGAATGCGACTCGTCTACGGAGATTTTACGGATAAACCAGTCCTGTTGGGGATATAACCCCGTGGTGAGACCAGCCCAGGTGGGGCTGGGTCATACCTGGGGGCTCATAAGCCAAACCAAGGATGGGCCTCAAGACATAAGCCTAGACGTATGGCGGTTCATCAAGATGGGCCAAGGCAAGGCCCAGACAAGGAAGGCATGAAGACCCGGGCGGATAAGCCGCCCGGAGACGGCTTGCTTAGGAAGGCAAGACGACATAGAGATAGAGTCAGACATGTTGTAAGAGTCGGTATGAGACTTGTGTAACCCGTGGTCTTGACCTACTTTATAAGGGCGAGACCCGGGGCGACTTAGACAGAAACCAACTAATCGAGAACTAGGTCAAGCGAATCCGCTCCCTTGTAATCGATACTCCAATCAATACAACACAAGCAAGACGTAGGCCTTTACCTCTTCTTGAGGGGCTGAACCTAGGTAAACTCGTGTCCTTCGTCCCAACCAACCCCTTTGAGTCCATCACCTTGGCGATGGCCTCGAATCTAAGTACTCGTACATATGTCGTGACAAAACCACGACAGTTGGCGCCCACCGTGGGGCTAGCGCTTGGTGGTGTTGAGTTCTCAAAGGGCTCTCTTCCGGGGATCGAGGGATACGTGATCAGAAGGATGAACAAAAGTTGTCGTGGCCAGCTATACATCGACGCCGCTGACTCTATGGAGTATGGGTTTCGGGTTCCCTTCAGCGGAATCCACGTCTTCATCGGCAAAATCGGCGGATCTACACCTGGGCCGGACGTCTGCACCGACATCGTCGAGCCGGCTCGGTGCGCGCAACCCGCACGACACGTGCAACCCGCCTGGGCTGACCCGGGCAGGAAGCATGTCTTCGTTGGCTTCACTCAAGGTACGGATATTGAGGCTTCTAGGTCACAGGAGACTCTCATCTGTTTAGAGGATGGATCTTTGAGCAGAGAGGCGGAATCAATCTACCAACTTCACGATGGCGGGCTCGGGGGCTACGACGAGTTTTATCCCGAGTCGGACCGGTCTGAGCCGGACGATCATGGGCTGTCGACTCATGCAACCGTGTTCATGGCGGGAACAGAGCCGGGCACAAGCACTGCAGCCGCTGGGGCGGTAGACACGGGGGCTGACCCGCCACTGGCTCAAGTTCTTCTGGATTTGATGGCCGAGCTCACAACCCTGATGGCAACTGAAGTCATGCCTGACAATCAAGCCGCCCGGAACCTGGAGATCACAAGACTGAAAGACCAGATGGCAGAAGTCCAACACAGGATCGACGCGTTAAAAGCTCAGATGGACGCGGAGGCAGAGTGCCTTAAGACGAATGCTTTCCGCCTTGAGCTAGAACAATAGTCGGCGGCCGCGGTGCGGCAGATGAGGCATCAGTCCCGCCTGCCATAGCAATACGAGGCCCGAAACCTTTTTAACACGCCAGGAACGGGTCGAACGGAAGCACCTGGAAGTCGGCCGACGGCTCGGCAGTAGCTTAACCCGCCCCGACGGAACCAGACCTCACCGATGGCTTTTCTGACGCCGGCGGGTCACTACTCAAACCCGGGGGAGAACATGGTGGCGGCGGCAACCCGGCTTGGAACAATTCCTATTTCGGACGAGGCTCCTTTCGCAGAAGAGGTATGAGAAGCTATTGGGTACCTACGAATGGCGATGGCCCAGCAAGATAAGTATACCTACAGTCAGAGTCGCGTGCATTCAACTCCCATCCCCAGTCGCAGCTTTAGCCGGCGTTATGAGTCGCCGGCGGTTTCTAGCAGTGATCGGCACTGAGGCCCACCACGAGACGACGAGGCAGCTTTGGATGCTCAGGCGCTCGTAGATCGGGCGAGGGCACAGTGTGAGGCTGCAGCTCTAGCAGCGGCGGCTCATCAAGAGCCTGCGCCTTCCGTCTCAGTTGGAGCGGGAGTAACCACCAGAGCTGTGGGAGGACCGTTCTTGGTGCCGGCTCTACGGAACAAGCGTCTGCCGCAGGATTTCAAAGGCCCCCGCAAGGTCCCAAATTACACCGTTGATCTACCCCCGGAGGCTTGGATTGAGATATATGAGCTGTCCATGGAGATGTTGGACATCAATGACGCGATGTGCGCGAAGTATTTTATCATGATGCTGGAAGGGCCGGTTCGCACGTGGTTGAAGGGTTTGCCACCCAATACCATCAATTCTTGGGCTGAGTTAAAAGCGAGGTTCATCAAAAATATTCAAGGACGTGCAAGCAGCCCATGACGATTGTGGCTTTGGATCACTGTGTACAACAGGAAAATGAGCCGGCTCATCACTGGGTCCGACGGGTTTTGGCTATCATCCACTCGTCTGAGCAGATTACGGCGGCTCAAGTGGTCTTGATTCTGGAAAAGAATTGCCACTTTACGCCTTTGAAGCAGAATCTCGACCGACTCAAGCGCACATGTCAAGACATGGGAGAGCTCATGGCGGCTCTCATGAAATACGCCGACTCTGATAATATGAAGGATTCGGGCTATGATGAAGAGAAGCCTGGTCAGAGTAAGAAGAATAGCAATGGCAAGGGTGCGACATGCAATGGTAACCAAGGCAAGAGGAAGAACCCGGATGGCGGGTCAGAACTGGTGGCCAACGCCAGCACCGGCAATAATCGTGCTAAGGGAAACGGGAAGTTCAAGCAGTCTTTTAATAAGGGTAAGACTCCTTTTAACTTGGAGGAGATGCTCAATAAACCTTGTTCGGAGCATAGTCGCCCCGACAGACCGACGGGTCACATGTGGGGTAATTGCCACGTTATGCAAAATTTGAAGGACTACAGCTTACGACAACATACCAACGATGGTGGCCTGCCCGGCGGCTTAGGACCAGGCGGGTGAGGAGCCGTGTTTGGGTCCGACGACTCAGGATTCGGCCAGCATGACCAGGGCAACCAAGGAGGACATCATCGGCACTCTGGTGGCAATAATCAGCAACAGAATAACCAGTCTGGATATCAGAGTAATCCAAAATAGCTCAGCTCAGGTTAGTATCATGTTTTTACGACCAGCCTTGTCATGTGAGATCAGAAGTTGCGCAAGCGGGCGGTTAATGCAATCAGGCCGGCTCTACCATAATACTTGAAGTGGTTTGAGTATGATATAACTTGGAGCCAGGAGGATCACCCGCCGCGTGTTGATGACCCAAGACGGCTGGCGTTGGTAGTTGCTCCCCAATTTGGAGGCTAGGTATTTATTAAGGTGCTTATGGATGGTGGCGGTAGCATCAATATTTTATACTACAACACTTTCCACATGATGAAGCTACTTGATAAGGATCTTAAGCCGTCCTCAACAGTTTTTCACGGCATGGTGCTTAGCAAGTCAGCTTATCCGGTGGGGAGGATCTCTTTGGAAGTCGCCTTTGGTACACAATTACAGGGTGGAGAGCTTGTGTTTTGAGGTGGTCGAGATCAAAAGTCTGTATCATGCTCTGTTTGGACGTCCGGCTTATGCCAAATTCATGGCTAGGCCTTGTTATGTGTACTTGTAGCTCAAGATGCCGGGCCTAGAAGGTATGATTACGGTGCATGGTGATCGAGAGACGGCTATTGAGTGTGAGGAAGGAGATGCGTCTTATGCAGAGTCCAGTTGTGCTGAGGCGGAGCTCAAGTTTTACAAAGAAACCATCGACCCGGAGGAAATGACTCTGCTAAAAAAGCCCACCACAGAGGTTAAGCCGCCCCTCAAATTTTTGGCAGATGATACAAAATTAGTGGATTTCAGTCCTGGCGACTCATCTCAGCAGTTCACTATCAGAGCTAATATGGATCCCAAATAGGAAAGCGCGCTCATCGAATTCATCCATGAGAATCGGTACATCTTCGCGTGGAAACCTTCTGAGATGCCGGGTGTACCGAGAGAGTTCGCTAAGCACCACCTTAATGTGGATCCTAAGTTTAAACCAGTCAAACAGTTTTTACGGCGGTTCAATGAGGAGAGACGCAAGGCCATTGGGGAAGAGGTAGCTCGGCTCCTGGCGGCGGGTTTCATCGTCGAGGTCTTTCATCCGGAGTGGCTTGCTAACCCGGTGCTAGTACTCAAGAAAAATGGCACGTGGCTTATGTGTGTGGACTACATGGATCTTAACAAGGCATGTCCGTCTGACACGTTTGCTCTCCCTCGTATTGACCAGATCATTGATGCAACGACGGGTTGGTAGAGTTTATGCTTCCTAGATGCTTATTTTGGTTATCATCAGATCAAGAGAAGACGGCTTTCATCACGCCTTTTGGTGCTTTCTGCTATGTGTCTAGGCCTTTCGGTCTCAAGAGTGCCTATGCGACTTACCAACGTTGCATACAAAACTGTCTTCACAGCCAAATTGGGCGCAACGTTCATGCATATGTGGATGAAAAGTGATCAAGTCAAGGAAGAAGGAGACTCTGCTTGACGACCTGAAGGAGACTCTTGACAACTTAAGGGTCTACAAGATAATACTTAACCCGGCTAGGTGTGTCTTTGGCGTTCCGATAGGCAAGCTCTTGGGATTTCTGATATCTGAGCGTGGCATTGAGGCTAACCCGGATAAAATCAAGGCTATCACCTTCCTGTCTGAGCCGACCTGCATCAATGATGTTCAGTGCCTGGCAGGATGGATTGCTGCGTTAAGCAGGTTTATAAGCCACCTTGGTGAGAAGGCTATCCCTTTATACCAGATGATGAAAAAGACGGACAAATTTGTCTGGAGTACGATGGTGGGTGAAGCATTTGAGGCACTCAAGAGGCAGGTCACTAAGCCACCGGTCTTAGCCGCTCCGGTTGAGAAAGAACCTTTGCTCTTATACGTGGCGGCTAATAATAGGGCTGTTAGCGCCGCAATCGTTGTTGAGCGTAAAGAGTCAGGGAAGGAATATCCGTTTCAGAGGCCGGTTTACTATATCAGTGAGGTCCTGACAGAATCAAAGCAGAGATATCCACGTTGGCAGAAGCTGGTGTATGGGGTGTTCATGACCAATCGCAAGCTAAAGCACTACTTCCTGGGGCACCAGATTACAATGGTTAGCTCAGCCCCGTTGGGAGATAATTCAAAATGGAGAAACCACTGCAGGATCTCTAAGTGGGCATTGGAGCTTGGACCTCTCAATTTGAAATATGTGCCTCACACGGCGGTTAAGTCACAAGCCTTGGTGGATTTCATCAACGACTAGACTGAGTGTCAGGCACCCGGGGAAAAGCCGGATAACACATATTGGACAATCCACTTTGATGGATCCAGGCAACTCGAAGAACTCCAGGCAACTCGAAGGATTAGGGGCAGGGATCGTCTTAACTTCCCCGAAAGGTGATAAGTTTTGTTATGTGCTAAAGGTTCATGTTTCCTTGTACTAACAATGCAGCTAAGTACGAAGCTCTGCTTCATGGCCTCCAAGTGGCTAAGGAGATGAACCTGAGCAGGGTTAGATGCTTCGGCGACTCACGTCTTGTAGCCCAACAAATTTCAGGCACTTGGGATTCCAAGGACCCGCGGATGGCGGCTTATCGTCAGACGGTGGATATCATCGCTGGTCACTTCAAGGGTTATCAGGTGGATCATATTGATCGTTGTAGGAACAAGGCAGATGATGCCCTGTCAAGGCTGGGTTCTCAACATAAGCCGGTGCCGCTTAATGTTTTCTTAGACTTGCTACATCACCTGTCAGTTAAGTTACCTTCAAAGGAAGACTTGGCTATTCCTGACCTGGAGGGATGGCTGGTGGCGGCTCTGCATGCAATTCCTGACTGGACTATGCCGTATTTGGCGTACTTGACTCGCAGCGAGTTACCTGATGATGAAAATCTCGCCAGACAGATCACCAGGCGGTCTAAGTCTATGACGATAGTCAATGGCGAGTTACATAAGTGCAGCGTCACCGGCGTGTTTCAACGTTGTGTTTCACCTGAAGAGGGCAAGGAAATCTTGAATGAAATTCATGCTGGTGATTGTGGTCATCACGCCGGCTCAAAATCACTGGTGGCCAATGCCTTTAGACATGGCTTCTTCTGGCTGACGGTGCATAAGGATGCGGAAGACTTGGTCCTCAAGTGCGATGGACGTCAAAAGTTTGGCCGACGTGCTCATGTTCTAGCTCAAGAGCTGTGCATGATTCCAATTACTTGGCCATCTGCAGTCTGGGGTCTTGATATGGTCGGGCCTTTCAAGAGATCCAAGGACAAGAAGACCCACCTCTTGGTGATGGTTGACAAATTTACCAAGTGGGTAGAAGCTGAGCCGGTTGGCAAGTGTGACGCAGCTACAACGGTTCAGTTCATTAAGAAGCTGACCTACCGTTTTGGTTACCGTCACAGTATCATCACAGATAATGGTACAAACCTATCCAAGGGGGATATGAAAGTGTTCTGTGAAAGTGAACACATCAGACTTGATGTTTCTATAGTTGCTCATCCATAGTCAAATGGTGAGGCCGAGCGCACTAACCAAGAAATCTTTAGAGGTATCAAACCCCGGCTTATGGTTCCTTTACAGTGAACGCCGGGTTGTTGGGTGGAGGAGTTGTCGTCTGTCTTATGGAGCATCAGAACCACTGCCAACAGATCAACAGGTTATACACCTTTCTTCATGGTCTACGGGGCAGAAGCCGTGTTACCAAGTGATATCTGTCATGACTCGCCACGAGTGGCGGATTACATTGAGGCGGACAATGAAACGACATTTCAAGATGCGTTGGATGCCTTGGAGGAAGAACGTGATATGGCGGCGTCTCGATCGGCGATTTATCAGCAAGACCTGCGTCGCTATCATAGCCGTAGAGTTCAGAGCAGGACGTTTCAAGAAGGCGACTTAGTGCCGCGTTTGATTCAAGATCAGACAGATGCACACAAGTTATCTCCTCCATGGGAAGGGCCTTTCGTGGTCAGCAGAAATCTCAACAATGGGTCATATTACCTCATTGACATCCGAGACGACTCAAACACTTCTGGGCAAGAGACCCGACGGTCGTGGAACATAGCGCATCTATGGCCTCATTACACTTAAGTTATCAAGACTTGACATTGTACACCTTCATTGTACATATCATATATATATATGAATAAAGTTGGCATCCGTGCAAGCTGGGGCCTCTGCCGTTTCGCATATCTCAATCTATGCAAAAAGGGCAATCAGTGGGCTTCCAATCCACCGGCTTTAGCTTATCAGACCCTATTGATCGGCTCTCAAGCCAAATAGTTGACTCCGTCAACATGATCGTCCAGGGGGCTTCCAACCCACCGGGTTTAGCTTATCACACCCTATCGGTCGGCTCTTAAGCCAAACAGTTGATTCAGTCAACGAAGGTCACTTGGGGGCTTCCAACCCACCGGGTTTAGCTTACACACCCTCTTGATCGGCTCTTAAGACAAACAGGGTTAAACCTGCGTGTAAGCTGATGCTGCTCCGCTAGGTGACCCGCCGAACTCCTACCAGTTAATCTTGCCTGGAGACCCTCAGCCGGCTCAAAGAAATTGACGGCGAATCTCGATAGAGACCCTGTACTAGTTAAAGGTTAAAACGACGAGTCTTGTCACGTGAGAGCCGGCTTACGGAAAGCAAGGATAAACTCTCCCATCTACTACCGACTCTCCGCTATGTGGCCCGTTCGTACTCTTAGACAGTTAATCCTTAAGTACCCTGCACTATTTAAGGTTAAAACGACGGATTTATGTCACGTGAGAGGTAGTTTATGGGCTACCAGGGTACTCATGCCCTGCCGAGTCTCTTTTGGGACGTCACACTTCCTGTCAGTTAATCTCGCTTAGAAACCCTGAGCCGCTCAAACGAATTGACGACCAATCTCGATAGAGACCCTGTACTGCTAAGGAGTTTTAAGCGGCGAGTCAGCTCAGAAGAACCGGCACATGAGTTAAACAAAAAGCATGTCAGGAAAGATATATCATCTTTGGGTGGCGCTATCTTAAGCCGTCCTCCTGACAATGTGAGATTAATCTATTTTCGTAGGTTGGTTAATTACCAAGAGCCGCCACAACATCTGGTATGAGTTGAAGGCACAAGGAAGATGTAATATGTTAAGCCGAACGATTTTATATGTGCATGATGGCACAGTTCAGGCAAGACAACGTTTACTACAAGCCTATTACAATGCTCATTGCGGAGCTCAAAAGTGAGGACTCAAAGTTTTTTACACTGCCCTCTGACGGGTCACAAGGCCGGCTAGTCCACGGTGTTACCAAGGTCGTCAACTGGATGGCGGGTCACTCTGCGGCGGGTCTTCGGCTTCTATGATCTGGAGACTGTCCATGTCCCAGTTGCAGTTGGTTAAAGCCGCAAAGTTTGCCTCTTTAAAGAGGGGGGATGGGTCAAGATCAGGAGCAAAGAGGTGCTTATGGCGTGTAGACGTTAAGTCCTTGGCCTCAAAGGTTGGGCCACGTACTCTCTTCTGCTCGGCATTGTAAGCCGCCTGGTATGTTGCCAAGTCCACTTCATCTGCTAACACTGATCCGAGGACTCTAGAAGTCTTCATGCAACGAGCATAGTTAGCATCCGTGAACTCTGAGCCGTCCTCCTTCTTTGATGGAAACCCATCCATCATGTCTTCGGGAGTCAGCTCCGGGGCAAAAGCTAGTGCCCAACTTATGGCTGCGATGGCTCGTTTTCTGGCGGCTGATTTTTTGAGCTCCTGGATTTGTTTCGGCAAGGTGGACAGCAATTCTATGACTCCCTTCATGGTTGAAGAGATGTTATCCTTATAGAGCACCGCCTTGATTGTGTAGAGAGCGCCGCAATACAGTTGCTCTATTAAAGTATAGACGGCTTTCAAAGGCAGCAAGCTGTCAGTAGCAAGTTGCCAGCTCCTTGGACCTGCATAAGACGAATGTTCGGTTATAAGTCGCCAGTGTAAGTATTCAGACAAGAGTATTGGCTAAGTATTTCGTGCTTACCAAAGATGGCAGCAAACATCGTTGCAATGTGATGCTTCAAGGCGTGTAGCTAATCAGACACAACCATGAGCCGCTGGTCAGCATCGTCTGCTCGTTGAGCGAGGGCAGTTTGTTCCGTCTCAGCAGTTTTCTTGAAAGCAGCGAAGTTGAAAGCACATTTGCTCCCTTGGTGGTTTTGGTAATTAATAACAACATATAAGTCATTGAACTAATGTTTCCACCAAGTATATTTCAAGAAATGTTCAACAATAGGATTGGCAAAAGGAGATTGTGGAGACACCCCAAGATGCAAGGAAATAGGCTGGCCAAGCTTCAAGCAAGAGGACTCTATGCTTTATATTTGTGAGAAATCACTTTGAGTCCATAGGAAATCCAATACTATTAAAAGGGGGTAAGGTTTTGTTGGTGAACAATAGGCTCAAACATGCACAAGTGATAGTCGCCAAAAACATTCGCAAACTCTCTCACCAAAGTTTGTTCTATACCTAACACTCAAAATCGGTGTAACCAACTTTCCCATACCGGTGCCACCGATTCCAGAACCTAGACAGACTCAGCCAAACCCTAGCCACTTCGGTGCAACCGATTCCATACCGGTGCCACCGAGTTTAGGTTGCCAACTTTCTGTTATGCAAATTCACATTGTCGGTACCACCAAGATTGTTGGATCGGCGTCACCAAGATTGGAAATCTAATCGTTGGTCACCTTATCGGTGCAACCGAGTTTCCTATATCGGTCTCACCGAGATTCAAAAGTGGCCACCTTTTGGTCACTTTGGTACCACCGAGATTAACACATTGATGTCACCGAGTTGGTCATTTTGTGTGTAACGTTTGGATTTTCGGGGATGCCTATATATACCCCTTCACCACCACCTACTCGAAAGAGAAGCACTCAAAACTATTCCATACCTATCCTATCAATTTTTTTGAAAGAGAACCACCTACCCTTGTGTTGAGGTCAAGATCTTCCACTCCAATCATATGGATCTTGATCTCTAGCCTCCCCAAGTATCTTTCCACCAATTACATCTCTTCCACCATGCCAAATCTATGAGAGAGTGATTGGGTGCTGAGGATTCTATCATCTTGAAGCACAAGAGCAAGGAGTTCATTGTCATTATCGAGCCCATTACCTTTTGGAGGGTGGTGCCTCCTAGATTGGTTAGGTGTCACTTGGGAGCCTCCTACTTCGTGTTGTGGAGTGAACCAAGAAGTTTGTAAGGGCAAGGAGATCGCCTACTTCGTGAAGATCTACCCATAGTGAGGCTAGTCCTTCATGGACGGAAGCCGTTATAGAATAGTCAAGGTTGCTACTTATTGGACCCTTTTGGATGGAGCCCTCCATGGACTCTCACAACCATTACCTTCCGTGGGTTGAAGACTCCATAAACGTGGATGTACGATAGCGTCACCTATCGGAACCACGGGAAAAATCATCATGTCTACAAGTGCGTTTGATCTTCCTACCCTATCCCTTCTATACATGCTTGTTGTTACTTTCCGCTGCTATATTGTCACGCCCAAGATGCGGTCCTATCCTTATTTGGGCATGAGGGCCTCGACAGGGATAGAAGCGCATCTCGATGCGTTCTCAAGAATGGATATCATTACAGGTACATGTACAGAAGAGATGAGTATATGGAATTGGCTTACACTCGCCACAAGCTACATCAGAGTCACATCAATACAATAACATCTCAAACATCATACAGAAGAGAAGGGCCCGACTACAGACGAAATCAAACGATAAAATGACATCCACCCTTGCTATCCGAGGCTACCGCCTGGAACCCGTCCAAGATTGATGAAGAAGAAGAAGAAGAACTCCAACTCAAATCAAGCAACACGCTCACGTCAAATCATCACATTACCTGTACCTGCAACTGGTGTTGTAGTAATCTATGAGCCACAAGGACTCAGCAATCTCATTTCCAAGGGTATCAAGACTATTAAAGCTTAATAGGTAAGGCATGGTTAAGTGGTGAGGCTGCAGCAAGCGACTAAGCATATATTTGAGTGGCTAACTTACGAGCACAGAAAGTAAAGTATGGTGGTCTACGCATAACGGACGTGAACTAGTAATGATCACTAACTGATCCTGAACACCTACTTACGTCAATCATAACCCCACCGTGTTCTCTTCCGGATAAAGACTCACGAGAAGAGACAGTCACGGTTACGCACACAGTTGGTGTATTTTATTAGAGTTTACTTCAAGTTTGCTATGACCGGGTGTTAAACAAAGTATCCAAGTTTGCCACATAACCGCGGGCACGGCTTCTCGAAAAGATTTAACCCTGCAAGGGTGCTCCAACTTATCCATCACAAATTAACCACACGCAGCGGGAATAACCTCAACCACGGATCTTGTGATCATCCTAGGCAATTCCAAAGGAAATCCGACACCTCGAGATAGCCCGAAGAAGATCAGAGTTCCTCACTCAAGATGTTCGAAAAAGGTAAAACGAGTCCAACAAGGTCTCCCGACGTGTCGACAATCCCGATAGGAGCCGCGTATCTCGTTCTCAGGACACGACAGATGAGCTAAGCGTACAGTAACTGAAGTCCCGGGTTGCCCCAGGTAGCCGCACGGTGCTCTAGTTTGGACCAGCACCAGCAGCACTGGCCCCTCTGTATTATGTTAAATTAATCCACGAGGGGGCGACCCTCTATGCTTTAATAAGGTGATCAGTTTTATTATGATGGGCAAATGTAGTACCAAAGTTGGGCCTTGCCAGACAAGTTTTAATCTAACCCAAAAATCAAGGAGGTCCCCATAACAACCCCGAGCATGTTAGGAGCGCTCATTTATGGAACATAACACCGGTTCACAAGTAACTAAGGGCGACAAGAGTGGAACGAAACACCAAGCAAAATGCCAAGCCTTCCACCCTTTACCAGGTGTATATGTGCATTAAATTAAATAGCAGCAATATTGTGATATAACAAAAGAAGGTCCATGTTGACATATGGAAGCAATTGCACCTGCAGCTAGCAACGCTATATGAAGGTATGAGCAAGCGGTAACATAGCCAAACAATGTTTTGCAGGGATGTGGAGGGGTTAGAGGCCTATCATGGCAGTGTTGGGAGGCTTATCAAACAAGTGGTAGGTAGCGAGACATAATGATAAAAGACGAGACAACTAGCATGGCAATGATAGTAATGGTATCCAGGGAAATGTGTCATCTTGCCTGAGATCCCACTCGGAAGAAGATCGAGTCCATGAAGAAGACGAACCACGTAGTCGAACGAATCCTCACACTCCGAACGCTTTCGGAACTCTATCGAGAAGAAGCAATCCGAAACAAACAATCAACACAAGATACACCACAACATATTCAAAACACGATGCACAACAAATATGATGCATGTCCGGTTTAATATGCAATGCATGACAATCACCACAAACAACTTCTACACCTGAAAGTGAAGCTCAATATGCACGAGTTGCATATTGACGAAACTCCACGTTCGAATTATTTAGTTCACTCCCGTTAGGTACACGACAATATTAAATGTTGTTAAACATGGCAAGAGGTGAAACATAAGTAAACTATCTATCTAGGCATGTTAAATGAGGCCGGAAACAACTTATAGCATTTTCGGAATGACCTCATATGTTCAGTTAGAAATTGGTCCAAATCTGAACTAAACATATTTTATGTTTTTTAAACATCATAATAGATCCTACCGTGTTATTCTACACATCATTCTAGCCGATTTACATATATAGAACATCTCAAACGGAGCTACGGTTCAAAAGATATGAGCAACACAAGATGCACATGACATGAATGCAAACGCCTAGGAAAACAGTCACAACCATCACAAATCATGAATGCAACAAGTTATTATGAAATTACATGAGATTCTAAGCAAGTTTCATATATGGAATGTCCAAAACGGAGCTACGGTTCAACCACAATCAACAAAACAAGTTCTTGTTGAAATCTGCCCAAAACAGCAACTTAGCATTTTGAACACAAGAAAACAACAGGTTATAATATTCTAAAATGCACAAACTAAGCATGGGGCAATAGCATACAACATCCACTTCATTTCATATTCACAAATCATATTCAAAACATGCATGGATCACTAGGTAGGAAGCTCTCAAAGTAGCTACTTGAAAACAGTTTCAGACTTAGTAGCAGTTTTTGACGTGCAGTTTTTATCACGGAGGCATATTGACAACAGTAAAACTATATGCTACAAGTCATATTATGGCATGAAACTTAACAACATATTAAAGGACAATATCAACAACAATTAACTCCATTACACCTACCACAAAAGAGTACTAGATCACTAGCAAATCACATGGCAAGACAGCAACAAAATATAATAGATTCCAGACTTAGAAATATTTTGGACCCTCAAAATAACAGATTTTCATAGCAAGTTGACAACAATAAAACCACACCTAAACATGCATTTCTATGACAAGCAAAATGTCCATGGGCTAGGTCACATAGCAAAGAGCAACTTTCATGTTGGAAATTAATTCATATCATGCACGGATTAATTCCTACGAAAATGACAAAAGGGCATCACACATAAATGACATTCACACAAACATGCTCAAATGGCAAAACTAAATGCACCGATAAAACCAATGGATTTTTCTACCCCGAAAACATATATAATATGATTAGGTTCATGTAGAAAATTAATCACAATTAAATATGCGGGATTAGGCCTATTCATGGTAAAGCAATTCGATAATGCAAATTAAATGTAAACATCATGCCAACAATTATCTCATGCATGAAAATGCGATGCCGATGATGTGAAGATTTTTAATTTGAGAATCTATTAATTTCGATGCACGGGTAATAATTATGAAAATGCAATTAAATGGCAAATATGCAAAATGTCATATTAAATAATTTTAGGCAGGGATGCAAATGGCATATTATTAAACTACATTTAATTCTAAGCACTTTACATGTTAGGAACATTTTGAAACGGTGCACGGTTATTTATCTATCATCGTTTTAAACACGAAAAAAATAATTAACTAAAAAAACAAAAAACAAAAGGGGAGGGGACTGCTCACCCTGGGCCAGTCTGGGCCGAATCGGTGGAAGCTGAGCCGCGCTGGGGCGCTGGCCGGCCCACTCGGGCACGAGCTGGTCAACGGGGCGCAGCCTCCCGCTCGAGCTCTCCCGTAGCAGGAAGCAGGCAGCGGTGGCGGCTTCACTGGTAGCGAGGGGTGGTAGGGCGCGAGGAGGAGGCTGGGAACAAGCAGGGGCTGGCGAGGGCATCTAGATCCGGCGACCGGAGGTGCAGATCTGGCCGGCGGTGGAGCTCGGCGGCGGTTGGGATGCGGCGGCGGGGCGAGCTCCTCCATGGCGACGACGGGACCTGCGGGGAGGAGAGGGATACCGGGGCTTAGAGGAGGGAGAGGAGAAGGAAAGGAGGAGGAGAAGAGAGGCGGTCCGGCAGGCCTGGCTCCGGCGGCTAGAGGGCGGCTCCCGTGAGCTGCGGTTGGGGAAGCGGGCACGGGGCTGCGGGAGAACCTCCATGGATGGAGCTCGGGGAGAGCTCGGGGAAGAACTCCGAATGGGCCCGGATGGGCTTCCCGGGCTCAGATCTGGGCTCGGGCGGGCTGGCTGGAGGAGGGAGAAGGAGGGGCTAGTGGTTGGGCACGCGAAACGAGGTGGAGCTAGGGTATATATAGGGTTTCGGGCTGGGGTCTATGGCTCTGTCCGTTTCCGGACTGCCGGGTGACGATCCGACGTCCGGAAGCGGAGGCTCGGGGGTACGGCGACTGTGCAGAGGGACTAGGAGGGGAAGAGATGGAAGCGGTGCGGCGCGGCACGAAGATTTAAAACAGTGATAAACGTCCGACGATTACCGATGACCTCTCTGCTATGACTGACCGACGAGGCATCAAACGAACTCGGATCGCGATGAAAATCGACAGGCGGTCTACCTAGGCTATAACAAGACCACACGACAAGTTTCAACTCAATCCGAGAATATTTTTGCACGCGGTTAAAACCGGTTTTATTTAAATGGTGTCGCGGGCGTGTGCGTGTGTGGTTGGTCTTGAAACGGGCAACGGCAAAACAGAGAGAACCGACAACTACGAACGGATGCAAGTTTTTGAAAACGAGTGACGATGCAATGCTGATGATGCAATTGATGCAATGATGAATGCGACAACCAGACGAACACATGACGAGAACGGAAATAAAAGGGGAATCTTCTGGAACGTCGGTCTCGGGCTGTCACATATATACTCTTAGACTTGCATGTGTAGGGTGTACTTGACTTGCCATGAAATGCTAAAAAATGTCAACCCTAAAACTTGGTATAGGCAAAACTTTTTTTGGTCACGTAGTCTAATCACCCCCCCTCTAGACTTACTTTCGCTCCTACAAGTGGTATCAGAGCTTTGGTCTCCATGGCTTAGGTCTCACAACCTAGGAGAGTATGGCGTCTAGTGAGGGAAGTTATCACCGTAGAGGTCCGTACTTTGATGGCACTAAGTTTTCTAGTTGGAAGCACAAAATGAAAATGCATATTCTTGGTCATAACCCCGCCGTTTGGGCTGTTGTCCGTGTTGGCTTGCAAGGTGAGTTCTTTGCGGATGGACAGGAACCGAATCATGAAGCGACCGTGGATGAGTTGAAGATGTTGCAACTCAATGCTCAAGCACGCGACATTCTCTTCAACTGCTTATGCCCCAAAGAATTCAACAAAATCATCTGTCTTGAGAATGCAAAAGAGATTTGGGATACTTTGGCTGATATGCACAAAGGAACCGAGTCTGTGAGAGAATCCAAGTTAGATGTTCTTCAAGGTCAGCTTGACAAGTTCAATATGACGGATTTTGAAGGAGTCGCAGAGATGTACTCTAGGCTAGCTCTCATCACCAATGAGATTACCGGCTTAGGAAGCGAAGAAATGACCGACAAATTCATCATCAAGAAGATACTTAGAGTTTTGGATGAGAGATACGACACCGTGTGCACATTGATCCAAATGATGCCAAACTACAAAGATCTCAAGCCTGCGGAAGTCATTGGAAGGATTATTTCTCATGAGATGACACTCAAAGATAAGGAAGAACTTCATCACAAGTCTAGCGGTGCTTACAAAGCCACAAGTGATGCTCCCACAACTTCAAGCAACAACCTTGTCACCAATGAAGAGATAAGCCTCATGGTCAAGAAATTCAACAAGTTCTACAAGAATAGAGGCAAAGAAAGAAACTCCAACTCAATATATGATGAGAAGCATTCGTCAAGTCGTGAACGCAATTGCTACAATTGTGGGAAGCCCGGACACTACTCAAATGAGTGCACGGTCCCTACAAAATAAGATAAGAGTCACCTCGAAGACGAAGCTCAAGAATGAATCACCACAAAGAGAGAGAAGGAGTAGAGATGATCGTTATGAATGAAGACACTCAAAGAGAAGTAGAGATTCGGAGAAGAAGGACAAGTACACCAAGAGCTACACAAGAAGAAAACATCAAGCTCATGTTGGTGATGGGTTTCCAGCTCCGACTCCGACAACAACTCTGAGAGAAGTTATCACTCCGACTCCGACTATAGTCAAGATGATGTTGTTGCCAGAATTGCTTTAGTGACTACCAAATCCTACGATCTATTTGATTCACCAAATGAAGGGAGTGGGAGTTGCTTCATGGCTAAAGGCCCCAAGGTATCACACCCCGAATATCTTAATTTTGATAGTGATGAAGATGATTTGCTTTGTGATGATGACTTTCTTTGTGATAAAACTAGTGATGTTGATCAAAATGAACTTGATAATTGTCATGCTAGTCAAGATGAGTCATTTGAGGATGATAAGATGAAAATAGAACAACTAACTAAAGAACTAAACACTCTTAAGTTAGATCATGAATCTACTCTCAAAGATCATACAGAGCTTGTGAGAACTCATGAGAAGCTACGCTTCGAGAAGCTCAACTTGGAGCAAGAGCATGAGTTTCTCAAAGCTATCAATGACGATATCCGAAAGAAGACTTCATCTTATCTAGCCAAACGACTACTCTTGTCTACTTTCATGCCTCAAGTTAAAACTAAGCAATCTAGTAACAAAGGCAAGAAAGGTTCTTCATCTAGTAGCAACAATAAAAATGCTAAACCCAATGATCTTGCTTCTAATAGTTCTATTGATTCCACTAATGATGATTCTCTTAGCCAAGTTACACTTAGCAAGAAAATGCTTTATTGAAAGGAATTATAGAAAAAGGTATCTACAAGAGTCTTGCCGGATGTAAGCAATTTGAGGAAATTGTACGCAAGCACGGAGGGTACCGGAAGAATCATGGTGTTGGCTACTTCAACGCTAATGGAGTTGAGTGGGAAGAAGGTCAATATCCCAAGCCCAAGTTTGTTCCTCAAACGGAGAAGTATGAAAATACTCTTCCCAAGGGGACAAACACTCAAGATGACCTTCCACCACAAGAACACAAGCTCAAGGGAAAGAACAAGCTTCAAGTGGATATTGACTCATATGAAGATGAATCCCTAACTTTGGTGGAGTGGGTTCCAAAGGCTACTTAAATCTCAACTACTACAAAGGCTACTTCAACACTAAGGATCCCCATAAACTTGATGTGGGTCCCCAAGAAGAAGAACTAGTAAGTTCTTGAGGCGTGACTCCGCCAATGAAATTCACTCACATTCATTACTGGCAAGAACTTTTTGCACTCAACATCAACTCAATGCAATATTTCAAGGAGTCACACATTCCCTCAAAGGTAAGCAAGGGACAAGGTAATCAACTAATCAATGTACATCATAACATATGCTTTGCACTCCATGTCCATAGATATCCTTGTATTTGTCTCTTGTGTGTTGGGACTAACCCATGTAGGTGAGAGGAGTAAGGAAACAACAAGGATGCTCCCAACTCTTTGTGATCTTCATCAACATTGAGCATCCACAACTACCTCACCAACATGAAGTCTTCATCAACAAAACCCAAGGGGGAGCTTTACTCTAAGACTTGAGTCAAAGCATCTCTTAGCATGTGACAACATTAAATGCTTTATGTAAAAGTGGTAACCCCACTTGTGCTTAAACGATGAGTATGACCTATGATCAAGTACTCTTACTTGGCTCCTAAGTCGAATACTCATATAGAGATGACTTCGTCATTGCCCAAGTACTTGTTAGATGCTAGTGTGTTTGTGCATGTTTGTCATGATTTCTTTTGACATCTTATTGTGTCAGCATGTTGGTCTGCATTTATTTTCTCATTCGAGGACATCCAATTGTTGCTATTTGGTTATTGATTTTCTCTTTTGCATTTCGATGGACAAGAATGCCTAGGACCACTCTTTAGCTATCTATCCTTTCTCACCTCATATTCCATTCATGCTGCATCAAAAAATTTGAACAAGTGCTTTTCGATCCCTCTGTGTGTGGAGCACTCGGAGTTCCGTATCGACAAGGACTGACCATTAAAACCTCCGAAGTGCATCTCGATGGAACCAACATGTAACAACCCGGGACCGATGCTCCAGAAGATTCTAGAAGATTCCCCTTGTGTTTCCATTCTCGGCTGTGTTTCATTTGGTTGTTGCATTCATCATTGCATCATTCGCATCATCTGCATAGCATCATCAACCGTTTTCGAAAACTTGCATCCTTTCGTAGTTGCCAGTTCTATCCGTTCTTGCCGTTGCCCGTTTCGAGACCAACCACACATGCACGCGCCCGTGACATCATTTTAAAAATGTTTTAAAAATTGCCTTTAAAATATTCTTGGATTGGGTCGAAACTTGGCGTGCGGTCTTGTTATATTGTAGGTAGACCGCCCGTCGAATTTCGTCGCGTTCCGAGTTCGTTTGATACCCCGTCGGTCATTTGTAGTAGTGCGGTCATCGATAGTTTATCGGTCGTTTGTCGGTGTTTTAAAACCTTCGTGTCACGGGTCGCAGACCTCCCTCTCTTCTCCCCCTGGCCCTTCTGCACAGCCACCGTAGCCCCACTGCTTCCGAACCGTCCGATCGAGATCGAACGGTTGGAAGACGGACGGAAACCGTCATCCCTAGCCCTAAGCTATATATAGACCCCCTCCCCTTCCTAATTGGGCAGCTAACCCTAATCCTCCTCGTTCCCCGTGCCAAACCAGCAGTCTTCCTCCTCCAGCCGTCAGGCCCGCCCAGGCCCAGATCCAGGCTAGCCCGGGCCCGAATCAGCCCGTGCCCGAGCCCCCACAGCTCCTCCCATGGCCGCCGCTCCTCTCGAGCTCGCTAGCTCCCCGTGCAGCCTTGGTGCCCGGCCACTGGAGGGCCACCGGCGCCGCCCCCGGCGAGGACCTCGCCGCCCCTCTCCTCCTCCTTCCCTTTCCTCCTTCTTCCTCCTCTCTTACCACCGGCCTCCCTCTTTCTCCGTAGGACCCCGCGGCCATGGCTGCATGCTAGCCTCCCCAACTCTCGTGCCCGACCTCAGCCCGTCGCCGCCTAGACCCTCTGCCGCCGGGAGCTAACCGGCCAAGCCCGGATCCGTTGGATCCCGGCCAGATCCGACATCCGCCTGAGCCCCCCCGCTGTCCGCCGCTGTTGGCTGCCAGCGCCGCTGCTGGTCCTGCCTCCTGCTCGGGATCGGGAGGAGAAGCCTCCCGTGCCCATTGACCCGCGCCTGGGCCCAGCCTCCCTCCAGCCGCCTCCGTGCCGACATGGGCCAAGGCCCAGGGTGAGCCCAACAGCTCCCCCCCCCGCGTTTTATTATTTATTGCCTATTTAATTGCCAATATAAAATCAACCGCTTGTCGTTTAAAAATATTTTATACATGCAAAATTCATAGAAAATGTGTAGATTAATAATATGCCAATTTCATCCATGCTTAAAATGTTTAACATGCCATTTTCCTGCTAATACGCATAATTGTCATGATTTTCATTTCACATAATTTCTTGACATGCATCGGACCTAAGTAGTACCATATATTAAAATGTTCATATTATCGGCATCGCATTTTCATGCATGATAAAAATGTTGGCATGATTTTTGCATTTTATTTGCATAAATGATTGCTATAAGGTGATTAGGCCATACTTGGATAATTAATTGTGATTAATTTTCCACATGAACCTATGCATATTATATATGTTCTCGGGGTAGAAAAATCCATAAGATTTACCTGTGCATTTAGTTTTGTGATTTGAGAATTTTGTGTGCATGTCATTTATGCCTTGATGCACTTTTGTTAATTTTGTGGGATTTAATCCATGCTTGATATTAAATAATTTTGAACATGAGATATGCCCTTTGATATGTGTCCTAGCCCCTGGACATTTTTCTTGTCATAGAAATGCATGTATAGGTGTTATTTTCTGGTTGACAACATGCTAGGAAAAATACTGCTGTTTGAGATGCTAAAATATTTCTAAGTCTGGAATCTGTAATATTTTTTGCTGTCTTGCCATGTGTTTTGCTAGTGATCTAGAACCCTTTTGTGGTAGGTGCAATGGAGTTAATTGTAGTTGATAATGTCCTTTAGTATGATGTTAAGTTTCATGCCATAATATGCCCTGTAGCATATAGTTTTACTGCTGTCAATATGCCTTCGTGATAAAAACTGCACTGTCAAAAACTGCTATCTTCACTAAGTCTGAAACTGTTTTCAAGTAGCTACCTTGTGAGCTTCCTACCATGTGATCCATGCATTTTTGAATATGATATGTGAAGATGAAATGGAGTGTGTGTTATATGCTACTGCCCCATGCTTAGTTTGTGCATTTTAGAATCTTGTAGATTGTTGTTTTCATGCGTTCCAAATGATAAGTTGCTGTTTTGGGCAGATTTCAAGTAAAACTTGTTTTGGTGTTTGTGGTTGAACCGTAGCTCCGTTTTGGACATTCCATATACGAAACTTCCTTAGAATATCATGTAAATTCATAATAAATTTATGCATTCATGATTTGAAATGTTTGTGATTGTATTTCTAATGCATTTGCACTCATGACATGTGCATCTTGTGTTGCTCATATCTTTTAGGCCGTAGCTCCGTTTGAGATGTTCTATATATGTAAATCGACTAGAATGACGTGTAGAATTGCATGGTATGATTTATTCTGTTATTTAACAAATATAAAATATGGTTAGTTCAGATCTGGACCAATTTCGAAATTAACATATGAGGTCGTTTCGGAAATACTATAAGTTGTTTCCGGCCTCATTTAAGTTGCCTAGATAGATAGTTTATTTATGCTTCACTTTAATGTGTAGTAGTTGTTTGATGTGAATTGCCATGCGTTGCATATTTGAAACAGAGATGCATCATATTTGTTTGCGCATCATGTCATGCATATGTTGTGTTGTATTTTGTGTTGATTGTTGTTTCTGGTTTGCTTCTTCTCGATAGAGTTCCGAAAGCATTCAGAGTGTGAGGATTCGTTCGACTACGTTGGCCCGTCTTCTTCTTGGACTCGTTCTTCTTCCAAGCGGGATCTCAGGCAAGATGACACATTTCCCTGGATACCATTACT
This sequence comes from Hordeum marinum, assembly GCA_022496015.1. NCBI lineage: Eukaryota > Viridiplantae > Streptophyta > Magnoliopsida > Poales > Poaceae > Hordeum > Hordeum marinum. Next base: position 233,345,689 of record CM039675.1, read on the forward strand.
ATCATTGCCATGCTAGTTGTCCCGCTTTTATCGTTATGTCTCGCTACCTACCACTTGTTTGTCAAGCTTCTCAACATTGCCATGATAGGCCTCTAACCCCTCCACGTCCCAGCAAACCTTTGTTTGGCTATGTTACCGCTTGCTCAGCCCTTCTTATAGCGTTTCTAGTTGCAGGTGCAATTACTTCTATGTGTCAACATGGACATTGTTTTGCTATATCACAATATTATTGCTATTTAATTTAATGCACATATATACTTGGTAAAGGTGGAAGGCTTGGCCTTTTGCTCGGTGTTTTGTTCCACTCTTGCCGCCCCTAGTTACTTGTGAACTGGTGTTATGTTCCATAATTGAGCGCTCCTAACATGCTCGGGGTTGTTATGGGGACCCCCTTGATTTTAGTTCTGGGATAAAACTTATCTGGTAAGGCCCAACATTGGTACTACATTTGCCAAATAACTAATGAACTTGCATAGCGACTTTCCGGAACCCGTGGATAATTAATCAACCCCCGGGCCAGTGCTCCTCATGAGTGTTGGTCCAAAATAGAGCACTGTGCAGGGCCAACCCAAAGCAACTTGGGAGATTTCTATCAGGCCACTATACGCGTAGCTCATCTGCCGTGCCGTGAGAACGAGATACGCGGCTCCTATCGGGATTGTCGGCACGTCGGGCGGCCTGGCTGGATTTGTTTTACCTCTCTCAAACGTCTTGAGTGAGGAATTCTGATTATTCTTCGGGCTATCTCGAGGTGGCGGGTTTCCTTTGGAATTGCCTAGGAAGATCAAGAGATCCGTGGTTGAGGTTATTCCCGCTGTGTGTGGTTAATTTGTGATGGATGAGTTGGAGCACCCCTGCAGGGTTAAATCTTTTCGAGAAGTCGTGCCCGCGGTTATGTGGCAAACTTGGATAATTTGTTTAACACCTGGTCATAGCAAACTTGAAGTAAACTCTAATAAAACACACCAACTGTGTGTGTAACCGTGACTGTCTCTTCTCGTGAGTCCTTATCCGAAAGAGAACATGGTGAGGTTATGTCTGACGTAAGTAGGCGTTCAGGATCAGTTAGTGATCATTACTAGTTCACTTCCATTATGCGTAGACCACCATACTTAATTTCTGTACTCGTAAATTAGCCACTCTAATAAATGCTTAGTCGCTTGCTACAGCCTCACCACTAAACCATACCTCACCCATTAAGCTTTAATAGTCTTGATACCCTTGGAAATGAGATTGTTGAGTCCCTGTGGCTCACAGATTACTACAACAACAGTTATAGGTACAGGTAATGCAATGATTCGACGTGAGCGCGTTGCTTGTTTGATTTGGAGTTCTTTTTATTTTTCTTCCTGAATCTTGGATGGGTTCCAGGCGGCAGCCTGGGATAGCAAGGTAGGATGTCATTTTGTCGTTTGTTTTCGTTCGTAGTTGGACCCTGCTCTTCTGTATGATGTTTGAGTTTGTACTTGTATTGATGTGACTCTGATGTAGCTTGTGGTGAGTGTAAGCCAATTCCATATAGTCATCTCTTCTGTACATGTACTTTTAATGATATCCATTCTTGCAACACGATGAGATGCGCTTCTATCCCTGTCGAGGCCCTCGTGCCAAAATAAGGATATGACCGTATCTTGGGCGTGACAAGTTGGTATCAGAGCCTGTACCGACCTAGGAGCCCCCTTGATTGATCGAACTTGCCTGAGTCGAGTCTAGTAAAAATCTATTTTGAGTATAGTTATATCGGAGAGTAGGTTTATTTTTACTCCTCTTCTATGCTCTGGTGAGGTATTCGACATAGGAATTTTGATTCTACTTCTCTTCTCGCTCAAATTTTTTTAGGATCACGCGGGTATTTGGAAATTATATGATGCCGATGTGACGGAGTTCTGTCTTGGTGCCTCCTGTCTGACTTGATTTCTTTCGGGGAGTTGAGCTCCGAGGGATTCTTGGCACATCATTATCATTCAGCTTCCTTAGTATCTCAGGACGGAGAATGTTCGGAATTGCTTCAATACTTATCGTGGTGAGATAAGATCGGAGTCACCCAGTACTGGGGAGGCGTCTGGGGTACCACCATGTTTAGTATCATTGTGAGTTCGAGGATTCGAGTTAGATGGATTTGCGAAAGCCTCTGGTTATGTGTTGAAGGATGGATACAGTTGGGGTGTAGAATTGCTAGTTGTGTGAGATATTTCCTCCTTGTATCCCCCACACTGGATTGCATAACCAGAAAGTTTTCGGAAGTTCTTAGGTGGGAATTCAAGTAGTTACCTAGGATTATCTTTCCAACAAGTGCATAGTGGGTATGTATTTGTTCTGGCTTGTTTCGTAAGCCTCATCCTTTGTTTGTTTTGAATATGGTAATTGGAGTTGCTTCGATGTCAAGTGGTGATTTCATATCTTGCTAAGTAGTGTTCTCATATTTCTGTGGGAATGCTAATTCTTTTGCCTAATCAAGTTATCATATCAATTCTTTTCCCACCGGTGTGCTCGTCCTCAAGATAATTCTATCCTCTTCAATATTTGCAAGATCAATCCTCATGTTTCTTTCCGGAGTTCTTCTCACCTGTCCCAAGTTTTCTTTGTTTTTCCCACCCTCCCGCCCTTTTTCTTCAATGATTAAATTCTCATCCAAGTGTCTTTTCTATTCGTGTAATGCTTCTACTATCTTTTCTTCTATATTGTTTCCAGTGATTCTTTGTGAATATTCTCAGGAGTTTCAATTTCAAGATCTATCCTCATATTCCTTGTTCTCGTTGTTACTCTGCTCCGGTGATTCTTTATGAAGATGCTCAGTGCTCAAGTTATCATTTATTAGTATTCATCTTTGTTTTCTTTTCCGGTGGATTCAATTCTAGTTCTTGGTGTTCATCATATCATTATAATTCTCTATTTGCTCTCCCATGTTGGAATTCTTTATCAAGCGTCTCTTGTTTATTCATCCCTCTCTATTCTGTCCGGAGTATTGAAGATATCTCAGAAGACATTCATTTTCATTCTTGTCCTCTTAAATTATTTCAAGGGTCTCATATCATCAAGTTCTTAATTGTACCGGTGCAATCTCTCTTTTAATCAATTGTTTCAACGGTGGTTTCTTTGAGTGGGCCCATAACCCACATGCTTTTCCCAGGATCCTACCTGACTCTTCTATTCTTTTCGGAGATGTCCTCAAGTTCTTTTCAAATATGACATAAGTATGAATTTCATCAGTCATATGCCTTGTCGAAGATCGTTTCTAAATCATTTTCATGGTTGGCTCAACCTTTTTCCTTATTCATTGTTCCAGAGTGTTTAGTAATTCATGGTGTTGATTCTCTTCATTATCCTCAGCATCGAAGACCAAAGGAGAGTTTCTTTAAATCGTTGTTCGTTCTCCCAAAGATTCATGGTTTCAGGTTGTTGCTATCATCTCAAATTGTTTTGATCATGAGTTATTCCTCCCATATCGATCCGGTGCATTTCATAATTGTTTTTATTTCTTGATCCTCCGAAGGCCATCATTTCAGAAGATTTCTTTGTTCTTAGCTTTCAGCTTCTGTTCTCAAATTCTTCTCAATTGTTGTTCCTTGTTCGTATCAATTATTTCGGTGCTTCGTTCAAGATTTCCATTAGGTGGATCGTGATCTCTTCGTTCCCATGTATCTTTGTTCAATCATTGTATCCTCATTCGTTTGTGAATTCTTTCCAGTGTTCTTGTTCAAGACTTCTTCAAGTTTGTGATTTGTCTCTCTCTCTTCAATTCTTTGCAAGAAGAATAAGTGGTGTGTGAAATCCGTTGCTAGTCATCAATTTAACTTGATGAAGGATAAGCATACCGTAATTCTCATTCTTGTTTCATCATGGTGATTTAAATCCTTCTTCCGGAGTGTTCATGACATTATCGGTGTCAAGAGTTCTTATATTTTCTTTTCCGGAGTTCCAAGTTGCTCAAATATCTCTTTTCGAAGCTTCTTCTATATCGTAGCAAGGCCTCAATATTGTTCTTTTTGCATGCTTCAATTCTTTCTATCATCCTTCGTTTTAGAGTTCTTCTGGAGGTTCTTCATCATGGTCCATCAAGATTTCTTTCATTTAAAGTGTTCTTCAAGATTCTTGTTGGAGGTGCTCAAGTGTTCTTTATCTTGGATTTCTAAGTTCAATTCCTTCTCCATTTTTTCTTTTGAGATGGTGTTATTAATTCTTGATTATGAAGAGTCTCGAAGGAAAATTGTCAAGAATAAGATAAGTAAACCCATCATTCATTTCTCGGAGTTATCTTGGGTTGGATTCACCTAAAGCATTTCCTAAGGATTGTTGCTATCATGGTGTCATAAATGATCCAAGTTTTCTCCTCCTGTTCTTGGTGAAAGAAGTTTTGCATATCTTGTTTCTCTCAAGTAATCAATTGTTTTTTGTTATGGCAGGTTGTCACCTCACAATTTTGAGATGTTTTTCATAAGCCCATAACAAGCTATTCTTTCATTGTTGATTCTCCGTCAACTCCATTCAACCATGCTTTTCAAGTTCAATGGTGATGGAAGTTGTCATTTTCTTATCCGTTCTTTTCCTTCCAACAATCCAGTTTCTATTCTTTTCTTCCGGAAGCTTTGTGATGTTGCTCTCTTCAATCTATCATCTTGCCTTGTCAAGATCATGTTCTTTCTTTGCTTATTCATTTAACCGGGGTGCTGTCAAATCTTTTGTTGTTCCTTCCATCTTTTAAAAGTTTGATTCTATCCAACCGAATTTTGGTGTATCTCTTTCAATTTATTTCCATCATATTATTTTGCCTCTCTATCCTACCGAAGTGCTGCCGAAATTTCTTGTGAATTCTTGCTTGTTTCCATGTTAGTCTTCATCTCTTCCAACCTTAATGTTTTATTGGTTTCTCTCGTTTGTCAAAGAAGCAACTAAGTTTTACCTCTTGCTCTTTCTCTTCCCCTTTTCTTTCTAGATCTCGGTACGAGATCCTCGTGTAGTGGAGGAGAGTTGTAACAGCCCGGGTCCGATGCTCCAGAAGATTCCAGAAGATTCCCCTTATGTTTCCATTCTCGGCTGTGTTTTGTTTGATTGTTGCATTCATCATTGCATCATTCGCATCATCTGCATAGCATCATCAACCATTTTTGAAAACTTGCATCCGTTCGTAGTTGCCGGTTCTCTCCATTCTTGCCGTTGCCCATTTCGAGACCAACCACACATGCACGCGCCCGCGACATCGTTTTAAAAATGTTCTAAAAGTGCCTTTAAAATATTCTTGGATTGGGTCGAAACTTGGCGTGCAGTCTTGTTATATTGTAGGTAGACCGCCCGTCGAATTTCGCCGCGTTCAGAGTTCGTTTGATACCCCGTCGGTCATTTGTAGCAGTGCGGTCATCGATAGTTTATCGGGCGTTTGTCGGTCGTTTGTCGGTGTTTTAAAACCTTCGTGTCACGGGTCGCAGACCTCCCTCTCTTCTCCCCCTAGCCCTTCTGCACAGCCACCGTAGCCCCTCCGGTTCCGGACCATCCGATCGAGATTGAACGGTCCGAAAACGGATGGAAACCGTCATCCCTAGCCCTAAGATATATATAGACCCCCTCCCCTTCCTAATTGGGCAGCTAACCCTAATCCTCCTCGTTCCCCGTGCCAAACCAGCAGTCCTCCTCCTCCAGCCGTCAGGCCCGCCCAGGCCCAGATCCAGGCCCGCCCGGGCCCGAATCAGCCCGTGCCCGAGCTCCCGCAGCTCCTCCCATGGCTACCGCTCCTCCTGAGCTCGCTAGCTCCCCGTGCAGCCTCGGTGCCCGGCCACCGGAGGGTCATCAGCGCTGCCGCCGGCGAAGACCTCGCCGCCCCTCTCCTCCTCCTTCGCTTTCCTCCTTCTTCCTCCTCTCTTACCCCCGGCCTTCCTCTTTCTCCGCAGGACCCCGCCGCCATGGCTGCGTGCTAGCCGCCCCAAGCCTCGCGCCCGACCTCAGCCCGTCGCCGCCTAGACCGTCCACCGCCGGGAGCTGACCGGCCATGCCCGGATCCGCTGGATCCCGGCCAGATCCGGCATCCGCCTGAGCCCCCCCCCCCCCCCCCCCCCGCCCCCGACCCCCCCCCCCCCCCCCCGCTGTCCGCCGTCGCGGGTCCCACCTCCTGCTCGGGATCGGGAGGAGAAGCCTCCCGCGCCCGTTGACCCGCGCCTGGGCCCATCCTCCCTCGAGCTGCCTCCCTGCCGACATGAGCCAAGGCCCAGGGTGAGCCCAGCAGCCCCCCCGCGTTTTATTATTTATTGCCTATTTAATTTCCAATATAAAATCAACCGCTTGTCGTTTAAAAATATTTTATACATGCAAAATTCATAGAAAATGTGTAGATTAATAATATGCCAATTTCATCCATGCTTAAAATGTTTAACATGCCATTTTCCTGCTAATATGCATAATTGTCATGATTTGCATTTCGCATAATTTCTTGACATGCATCGGAATTAAATAAAACCATATATTAAAATGTTCATATTATCGGCATTGCATTTTCATGCATACTAAAAATGTTGGCATGATGTTTGCATTTTTTTTGCATAAATGATTGCTACAAGGTGATTAGGCCATACTTGCACAATTAATTGTGATTAATTTTTCACATGAACCTATGCATATTATATATGTTCTTGGGGTAGAAAAATCCATAGGATTTACCTGTGCATTTAGTTTTGTCATTTGAGAATTTTGTGTGCATGTAATTTATGCCATGATGCCCTTTTGTTAATTTTGTGGGATTTATTCCATGCTTGATATGAAATAATTTTGAACATGAGATATGCCCTTTGATATGTGTCCTAGCCCCTGGATATTTTGCTTGTCGTAGAAATGCATGTATAGGTGTTATTTTCTGGTTGACAACATGCTAGGAAAAATACTGCTGTTTTGAGATGCTAAAATATTTCTAAGTCTGGAATCTGTAATATTTTGTTGCTGTCTTGCCATGTGTTTTGCTAGTGATCTAGAACCCTTTTGTGGTAGGTGCAATGGAGTTAATTGTAGTTGATAATGTCCTTTAGTATGCTGGTAAGTTTCATGCCATAATATTCCCTTTAGAATATAGTTTTACTGATGTCAATATGCCTTCGTGATAAAAACTGTACTGTCAAAAACTGCTATTTTCACCAAGTCTGAAACTGTTTTCAAGTAGCTACCTTGTGAGCTTCCTACCATGTGATCCATGCATGTTTTGAATATGATATGTGAAGATGAAATGAAGTGTGTGTTATATGCTACTGCCCCTTGTTTAGTTTGTGCATTTTAGAATCTTGTAGATTGTTGTTTTCATGCGTTCCAAATGATAAGTTGCTGTCTTGGGCAGATTTCAAGTAAAACTTGTTTTGGTGTTTGTGGTTGAACCGTAGCTCCGTTTTGGACATGTCATATATGAAACTTGCTTAGAATATCATGTACATTCATAATAACTTTATGCTTTCATGATTTGAAATGTTTGTGATTGTATTTCTCATGCATTTGCACTCATGACATGTGCATCTTGTGTTGCTCATATCTTTTAGGCCGTAGCTCCGTTTGAGATGTTCTTTATATGTAAATCGACTAGAATGATGTGTAGAATTGCATGGTATGATTCATTATGTTGTTTAACAAATATAAAATATGGTTAGTTCAGATCTGGACCAATTTCGAAATTAACATATGAGGTCGTTTCGGAAATACCATAAGTTGTTTCCGGCCTCATTTAAGTTGCCTAGATAGATAGTTTACTTATGCTTCACTTCTTTACATGTTTAGCAAAATTTAATATCGATGAGTACCTAAACGAGATGAACTAAATAAGTCTAACATGGAGTTTCGTCAATATGCAACTCGTTGCATATTGGGCTTCACTTTAATGTGTAGTAGTTGTTTGATGTGAATTACCATGCCTTGCATATTTAAATCGGACATGCATCATATTTGTTTGCGCATCATGTCATGCATATGTTGTGGCGTATTTTGTGTTGATTGTTGTTTCCGGTTTGCTTCTTCTCGATAGAGTTCCAAAAGCGTTCGGAGTGTGAGGATTCGTTCGACTACGTTGGCCCGTCTTCTTCTTGGACTCGTTCTTCCCTGGATACCATTACTATGATTGCCATGCTAGTTGTCCCGCTTTTATAGTTATGTCTTGCTACCTACCACCTGTTTGTCAAGCCTCCCAACATTGCCATGATAATCCTCTAACCCCTCCACGTCCCAGCAAACCTTTGTTTGGCTATGTTACCGCTTGCTCAGCCCTTCTTATAGCGTTTCTAGTTGCAGGTGCAATTGCTTTCATGTGTCAACATGGACATTCTTTTGCTATATCACAAAATTATTGCTATTTAATTTAATGCACATATACACCTGGTAAAGGTGGATGGCTTGGCCTTTTGCTTGGTGTTTTGTTCCACTCTTGCCGCCCCTAGTTACTTGTGAACCGATGTTATGTTCCATAATTGAGCGCTCCTAAAATGCTCGGGGTTGTTATGGGGACCCCCTTGATTTTCGTTTTGGGATAAAACTTATCTGGCAAGGCCCAACATTGGTACTACATTTGCCAAATAACTAATGAACTTGCATAGGGACTTTCCGGAACCCGTGGATAATTAATCAACCCCCGGGCCAGTGCTCCTCATGAGGGTTGGTCCAAAATAGAGCACTATGCGGGGCCAACCCAGGGCAACTTGGGATATTTCTATCAGGCCATTGTATGCGTAGCTTGTCTGTCGTGCCCTGAGAACGAGATACGACGTCGGGCGGCCTTGCTGGATTTGTTTTACCTCACTCAAATGTCTTGAGTGAGGAATTCCAATTATTCTTCGGGCTATCTCGAGGTGGCGGATTTTCTTTGGAATTGCCTAGGAAGATCACGAGATCCGTTGTTGAGGTTATTCCCGCTGTGTGTGGTTAATTTGTGATGGATGAGTTGGAGCACCCCTGCAGGGTTAAATCTTTTCGAGAAGCCGTGCCCACGGTTATGTGGCAAACTTGGATAATTTGTTTAACACCCGGTCATAGAAAACTTGAAGTAAACTCTAATAAAACACACCAACTGTGTGTGTAACCGTGACTGTCTCTTCTCGTGAGTCCTTATCCGAAGGAGAACATGGTGGGGTTATGTTTGACGTAAGTAGGCATTTAGGATCAGTTAGTGATCATTACTAGTTCACGTCCGTTATGCGTAGAACCCCATACTTAATTTCTGTACTCGTAAATTAGCTACTAATAAATGCCTTGTTGCTTGCTGCAACCTCACCACTAAACCATACCTCACCCATTAAGCTTTAATAGTCTTGATACCCTTGGAAATGAGATTGCCGAGTCTCTGTGGCTCACAGATTACTACAACAACAGTTGCAGGTACAGGTAATGCGATGATTCGACGTGAGCGCGTTGCTTGTTTGATTTGGAGTTCTTTTTCTTCTTCTTCCTGAATCTTGGATGGGTTGCAAGCGGCAGCCTGGGATAGCAAGGTTGGATGTCATTTTGTCGTTTGTTTTCGTCCGTAGTCGGACCCTGCTCTTCTGTATGATGTTTGAGTATGTAGTTGTATTGATGTGACTCGGATGTAGCTTGTGGCGAGTGTAAGCCAATTCCATATACTCATCTCTTCTGTACATGTACTTGTAATGATATCCATTCTTGCAACACGACGAGATGCGCTTCTATCCCTGTCGAGGCCCTCGTGCCAAAATAAGGATAGGACCGCATCTTGGGCGTGACACAACCCCACAATCTCAGTCTCACCGAATGCCTAGGGTTGATCTGTTTTTCAATCTCGGTGCTGCTGATTTCATATTCTCGTTTACACCGAGTTTCCCTGTCAGCTGACAGTTGTGGAACTCGGTGACACTGAAAACATAAAATCGGTATCACCAACAATGGATGGTATATATAGTGTGGACCCCGATGTTTTGAAATTCATCCTCAGAACCGTCGCGCCTCAGAACCCTAAGCTGCCATTTCGAGACCCCTGGTCGTCGCCCTGTCTTCCTGTGCTCCTCTGCTGCTGGGAATCGCCGCCGTCGACGAAATCTGCTCCATCGTCACCGCCGTAGCGGATCTGCACCAAGGTAGGGTACAGATTGGACCTCCTTTGCGCCCCCTTCTGATTCTTGCGCATTGGATCTGCTTTTCTTCTTATGCCACCTATTGCACTGCTTCCTATCCACTAGGAAATCCCATAGGCTAGCAAACCATCGACTTTCTAGGGTTTGCCTTCCGCCCGACGCAACTCGGTAGAACCGAATCAAGAAAATCGGTACCACTGATTTTCGTTTCTGTGTTGCTGAGAACTGTCTCGGTAAAACCAAGCACTCCTTTTTGGTCTCACCTAAAAGGGTGCCAAGTTTCTATTAAAAGGGACAGTCAGTCTCGGTGTCACCGAAATTTTTGCTTCGGCCTTGCCGATTTGTTTCTGACAGAATGCAAAACTTTGAAAATCTTTTGTTCAAAATTTCAAAAACCAGCTGATAATTTTGTGATGACTCATCTACCTCTGCTCATCTATATTCCATTCATAGGGTCAGTATGTCAGATGCAGAGGACAGTCAGAATGACCTGAGAGAGCAAAGTGTTGAGATGGATTCAGGCACTAGTCCTGAGTCTAGTTCATCTTCAGACCCAGGCACTCCAAGTTCCCATGGTTTGCCCAAGGCTGCTACTAGGGCTAGGAAGAAGCTGAATTCTGATGAAGAAGATTCAGACTTCGTTCCAGAAGAGATTCTTGATAAGAAGCAAGAGAAGGCTGCCAAGAAGTCTGCTACTGAAGCCACTTCATCCAGGAGAGTTGTCAGCAAGGTCTATGCTCCTGCTTCAACATTCAAAGCACATGAGACTGCCAGAGCAACTATTTCAGTTGAGGTCCCCAAGAAAGCTATGCCTAAGAAGGCAGGGGAGAAAAAGTCCAGAAAGAGGATTATTCATGTGACTGGCAGGCCTACTTCCATGTATGAAGATCCAGAGGAAGCAACTGGTGCTTCTGCTGAGGAAGAGGAGGATGAGCCAGCTACAAAGGCTCCTCCCAAGAAGAAGGCCAAGAAGCCGATGTCTGATGCTATGCCAAAGACTAGCACATCCAAGAAGGCTGTTGCTGAGAAGCCTAAGAGGACATCTAGGCCGATTCCACCTTCTGAGAAAAACAAAGGGACTGCTTCGAGAGTTGAAGATGATGATGACTTGACAACTTTGATGAAGCTTAGACCTCACCTTCCAGTACACAATGCCAGCTACCCACTAGCTGAAGATATGAAGAAGAGGAAGGATTTAGGATTGAGAGAATGGAGAGCTGCTGATCCATATGCCTTGAGAAAGAAGACAGTTGTGGACTACATATTTTATACCAAAGAGCAACATGATTTCTATGAGACTGTGCTTTTTGACAAGAGCCCAGCTGTTAGTGATATGAGATATGTTGATTAGAAATTTATTAAGGAGAATGAGGACTACTTTCCAAGTGTCCAAGACAATTTCCACTGCATAGGTTTGGATGAGTTTGTTGGCAGAGAATTCACTGCTTGGAATGATGAGATGATCATGCAATTCTACTCCACTGCACATTTCTATGGAGATGGTAGAATTGTATGGATGATTGAAGGTGCAAGGTATGAATCGACTGTTGAAGAATGGGCTGCTATGTTAGGAGTTCCAGAAGAACAAGATGGTGACTTGGATGTATACTCAGAATCCAAGGAGAGGCACAATGCTATGGCAAATATGTACAAGGAGATCCCTGCTGCCAATGTGAAGTCTCACAAGCTAGGATCTATCTACTTTGTTCAGGATAGCCTCCGCACAATGAACACCATTCCGAGGCATACTTTGATGCCCAAGTCAGGAGATGACAAGATGATCCGAGGCCACTCCATCAATATGCTGATCCACCTTGACAGACACACCAGGATCAGAGTCATGGATTTGATTGTTGAGACAATCAAGAGGGTTGCTGCTAACTAGAAGCGCTCTTGCTGTTATGCACCCTACATCCAGATGCTTATCAATTGAAAGTTGGAGAAGCACATTTTTGCTCTAGATCGTCCATATTTACCCCTATAGCCAGATCTCGAGGACAATGTTGTGGTGATGGATGCAGAGGCAGAGGCAGTTAGAGCCACTAGTGCTCAAGTCCCTAGATCCAGAAATGAGCAAATGGATCTATTGATATCATCAGTTCAAGGTATGCAGAAGGACATTAAGGGGATTCTGGAAAATCAGAACAGTCTTGTCAAGATCTTTGAGAACAGGATCAAAACCCTTAATGATAAGGTGGATGGGCTGACTAAGACAGTCAATGAGCTCAAGAAGGAAGTTGACTCAGTGCCTCTTCCTCAGACTACTTCCTCAGATGATGATGATGATGGGGATGGATCACCTCTCAAGACAGGCACACAGTTTCATACCGAGGCCAGATCAACCACTATGCCAGCTCCAGACTTGAGGCCCTCTTCATTAGCTCCTGCTGCTGTCACCTCAGCTCCTGCTCCATCTGCTCTAGTTCCTCCAGCTGCCACTCCAACTCCATTTCAACATCTGTAGAGATCTTTGCTGATGATGTCTTCTCGACTCCTTCATCAATAACCGGAGGAGATCAGCCCAAGAACGATTAGATGTATGCCTTTGAACTTTTTGGTAACTTGTTGCCAAAGGGGGAGAAGTGTATATAGATCTTTAGGCTTCGAGCGAGAGAGCGTTTTGGTGTTTGTTGCTTTTCAAAACATTTGGTCTTTTGGTTGCTTGTGTTGAGCATGTGTGTTATGCTACTATTTTACGCTTTATGTGTGATGCTACTATTTCCTATCATCTTAATGCTTATGAGATGATCATTCACCTTGGCTTGATTGTGTTGTGCTTTTTCATTCATTCTAATTATTCTCGCACACCATCAAGTTGTATGTGATATAGGAAAGCCAATACTATTAAAAGGGGGTAAGGTTTTGTTGGTGAACAATATGCTCAAGCGTGCACAAGTCATAGTCGCCAAAAACATCCACAAACTCTCCCACCAAAGTCTGTTCTATACTTAACACTCAAAATCGGTGTAACCAACTTTCCCATACCGGTGCCACCGATTCCGGAACCTAGACAGACTCAGCCAAACCCTAGCCACTTTGGTGCAACCGATTCCATACCGGTGCCACCGAGTTTAGGTTGCCAACTTTCATTTACGCAAATTCACATTGTCGGTACCACCGAGAATGTTGGATCGGCGTCAAAGAGATTGGAAATCTGACCGTTGGTCACCTTATTGGTGCAACCGAGTTTCCTATATCGGTCTCACCGAGATTAAAAATTGCCACCTTTTGGTCACTTCGGTACCACCGATATTAACACATCGGTGTCACCGAGTTGGTCATTTTGTGTGTAAAGGTTGGATTTTTGGGGATGCCTATATATACCCCTTCACCACCACCTACACGAAAGAGAAGCACTCAGAACTATTCCATATCTATCCTATCAGATTTTCTGAGAGAGAACCACCTACCCTTGTGTTGAGGTCAAGATCTTCCACTCTAATCATATGGATCTTGATCTCTAGCCTCCCCAAGTAGCTTTCCACCAATCCCATCTCTCGCACCATGCCAAATCTGTGAGAGAGTGATTGGGTGCTGAGGAGTCTATCATCTTGAATCACAAGATCAAGGAGTTCATCGTCATTAATGAGCCTATTACCTTTTGGAGGGCGGTGCCTCCTCGATGGGTTAGGTGTCGCTTGGTAGCCTCCCACTTCGTGTTGTGGAGTGAACCAAGAAGTTTGTAAGGGCAATGTCACGCCCAAGATGCGCGCCTATCTGTTTAAGGCACGAGGGCCTCGCAAGGGATAGAGGCGCATCTTGTCGTTAGCAAGAATAGTATCATCACAACATACAATACTGAATGAGAAGAGTATACAAGTTGTCTTACACTCGCCACATGCTAAATTACAATGTCACTCAAATCATAACATCAGGATGAACACAGGGTCCGACTACAGACGGAATCAAACGATAAAAGAAGTTGCAAATGATACTATCAAGCTATCCCAACGATCTCGACCAGGTCCTCTACTCATCCGGATACGTCATGTACATCCTGCCTCTCTCCTCATCATACTCCCACTGGAGCTGGGTAAGATCATCCTGCACGAACTCATCTGAACCTGCACCTGGATTATTGTACTAAACTATGAGCCACAGAGGACTCAACTATCATGTGCCCGGGTACCAAGACTATTTAAGCTTTAGGAAGGAAGGGTGATGTTTAGTTTGCAGCAGCACTAAGCATTATAGGGTGGCGAGCTTACGCAACAAGAAATAAATGTGAGTGGCCTACGAAGAACGATCGGATCTGGTATGATCTCTAAGAGATCTTGAACACTTACTTACGTCAATCATAACCCCACCGTGTTCTCTCTCGGTTCATGTTCACGAGCAGAGACGATCACGTTTACTCACACAGTTGATGTGTTTTAATTAGAGTTTATTTCGAGTTTTCTATAACCGGGTATTAAAGAAATATCCAAGTTGCCACATAACCGCGGGCACGGCTTTCCGAAAGATTTAACCCTGCAGGGGTGCTCCAACTAGTCCATCAGAAATATCCACACTTCGCGGGAATTCCAACACCTCGAGTAAACCCGAAGAAAGTCAGAGTCCACACGCAAGACATTCGATAAGGTAAAACAAATCCAGCAAGACCACCCAACGTGTCGACGAACCCGATAAGAGCCGCGTATCTCAGTCTCAGGACATGACGGATAAGCTAAGCGTACGGAGGCCTGATAGAAATATCCCAAGTTGCCCTGGGTTGGCCCTGCATAGTGCTCTAGTTTGGACCAACACTCATGAGGAGCACTGGACCGGGGGTTGATTAAATTATCCACGGGGTTGCAAAGCCCTATGCAAGTTCATTAGTTATTAAAAAATGTAGTACCAAAGTTGGGTCTTGCCAGACAAGTTTTAATCTCAACCGAATAATCAAGGGGGTCCCCATAACAACCCCAAGTGTGTTAGGAGCGCAAAATATGGAAAACATAACGCCGGTAACAAGGAACTAATGACGGCACAAGTGGAACAAATCACTTAGAAAAGGCCAAGCCTTCCACCAATACCATATATATATGTGCATTAAATTAAATAACAGAATTTATTGTGATACCCAATCCATGTTAACACATGGAACAACCTGCACCTGCAACTAAAAACGCTATAAGAGGGGCTGAGCAGCGGTAACTTAGCCAATCAACGGTTTGCTGGGATGTGGAGGTTAGAGGCTTCATGGCAACATGGGGGCTGATATCATGTGGTAGGTAATGCAATTGTAATGATAAGAACGAGAAACTAGCAAGCAAAGGTAGTATTGGGATCCGGGTACGATCATCTTGCCTGTTGGATCTTCAGTGGAACAAGTAGCAGGATCCTCGTAGTGGTACTCTCCAGGATCCTCGAACTCAGTTTCGACACTCGCGTCTACCTAAGAGAAACAGCAAATAAATAACCAACCAAGGTGCAATGCACAACCAAGATGATGCATGATCCATTTAATGAAGTTTTAAACATGGCAACCCAATTCTATTCAAGTTTCATATGCAAAGTTGGTATATTAATGAACCTGGACAGAACCTTATATTAAGTTGTTTAGACATCCATTAACATGAAAAATATGGATTCATCATGCAAAATCGATCGAAATGCATATAAAGATCGCAAGAAACGGAGCTACGGTTCTCGAGATACGCTCACGACAAGGTACAAAGGCAAAACACAAGGTCACCAAATACCTGGGCTAATTCTTGGCATTCCAAGGTAGCCACTGTACAGGTGATGAAAAATCAATCACAATAGACTCAAGAATCACTCAATTCCATGGAGTATAGTTCCCACAACTCACAAAACAAAATAGCACCCAATCTGCCCAAAACAGCAACATAGTATCTTTTTTTTTTGAAACGGAGGCAAAAGCTTTGCCTCATATATTAATTAAGAGGAGAATAGAGTTTTACAGTGGCCCATACAACACCGCATGATAATTACTCGTGTATTATAATTTCCTCTAGTTTTTTTGCACCCGCGGCGACCCATAGCTTCGCCTCCTCGAGGATGATGTTGAGGACGATCGTCGGTGGCGCACTCTTTTGTCTGAAGACACGGGCATTCCGCTCATTCCAAATCGCCCAAGAGACGAGCATGGTTAGCGAGGCCATGGCCTTGCAAGATGGAATGTCCATGCCGGTTGTACTGTCCCACCATTCTTCAACAGAACCCGCCAAGTGCCAAGAAGATATATTCACATGAACGAGGCCAAGTTTCGCCACCACCATGCTCCAGAGCCTAATGGTGTACCGACACATAAAGAAGAGATGCGGTCCGGTCTCGGGATCTTGTTTGCACAACTGGCATAATCCATAGTTTTCCCATCCCTGCCTAGCAAGCCTATCGGCAGTCCAAATTCTATCTTGAAGGGCCAACCAGGCAAAAAACTGGACCTTCAGAGGTGCCCAGTTCTTCCATATCATGCGGTCCAAGGGGGATATGACCAAACCCAAGAATTGGGCTCTATAGGCTGAGGCCGCCAAATAAACCCCGTCGTTAGTGTGTTTCCACACGATAGTGTCGTCAATGAGTTCATCAAGATGGAAATCATGCACTAGCATCCAGAGCGTGAAGAATTCCCGGATGCGGTCGGCGGTGACAACCTCGGGGTGGTTTATCTTAAGAATCCAAGCATTGTTCCTCAATGCTTCACGAACCTTCCAATTCTTTCTCCTGGAGGCTTCATGGATGAGGGGAGCGATGTCTTTTGGTTTGCGGCCAAGCAACCAAGGAGAGTCCCAGAAAGGCGTTCTCGCTCCGTTCCCCACAGTGATGGTGGTGGAGGCATAGAAGAAGTAAAGGTCTTCCTCGCCACAAGGATTACCTAGACCCACCCAAAGTTTGGATCGGTCTGTGCATTCATACCAGGGCCACCGCAGCCGGAGAGCACGCGCAACTTTTTCGGTGTTGAGGACCCCAAGTCCACCGTATTCAAGGGGGCGACAAACAACCTCCCAATTGACCTTACACTTGGCACCGGTGGTCTTGTCAGATGCGGACCAGAGAAAAGCCCTCTCCAACTTATTGAGGTTATGCAAAGTGCCTTGGGGCACGACCAAAGGGGTGATGGAGTAAATTGCTTGGGAGGTGATGGCTGACTTGACGAGCGCTGTACGCCCAATGGTGGTGATGTTTTGCCCCTCCCAAGGGGTCAATTTTCCTGCCGCCTTGTCCTCAAGGTACTGGAAGTCTACCTTTTTTAGTTTCCAAACCGAAAGAGGAAGTCCTAGGTAAGTCACCGGGAAATTGTCTTTCTTTGCTAGCAAGTTTTGGAGGATGTGGTCCAGATTTCGCTCACTGCACCAGATAGGCACCACAGAGCTCTTTTGGAAGTTTGTGTGAAGACCGGTGACTTCGCCAAAACCCCTCAGGATGGATGCAAGGTTGTCAACGTCCCTCTTTATTGGTGCCACGAACACGACCGCATCATCCGCATAGAGTGAAGTTCGCACAATGGTGCCACAGCCACGAATCTTGTGGAGAAGGCCCTTCCGGGTTGCCAATTCCAGAAGTTGATGGAGAGGGTCAATCGCGATCACAAAGAGCAACGGAGAAAGTGGGTCCCCTTGTCGTAAACCGCAACCATGGGCAATGGGTGGGCCGGCCACCCCATTGAGGAGGATGCGCAAGGATGAAGTGCATAGGAGGGCGGTTATCCAATTCCGAACCTTGTTCGGGAAGCCAATCCTTTGAAGGAGATCCAAGATATAATCCCACGTGACCAAGTCAAAGGCCTTGCGAATGTCGAGCTTGAGGAGCAGGGCAGGGGTCTTGCATTTGTGAAGTCGTCGTGCAAAATTGCGGACACACATAAAGTTGTCAGGATGCTTCTCCTTTTAATGAAGGCACTCTGGGCGTTGGAGACTAGAGCGTTCATGTGGGGTGCTAGCCTCATGGAAATCACTTTCGCCAAGATCTTGGCGATCGCAGGCTAATAGGTCTATAATCGGCGATTCCTTCTGCCCCATCTTTCTTTGGGAGAAGCACCACGTTCGCAGAGTTGAGCCAATGGAGGTTTGCAGTGTGCAGGGAGTCAAAACAGTTTATGACTCGCATAATGTCATGCTTGATGACCGTCCAACATTTCTTGAAGAACATTCCCGTGAATCCATCCAGGCCTGGCGCCTTATCGCTTGGCATTTCCTTGATCGCCGTCCAGACCTCCTCCTCCGAGATGGTGGCCTCAAGATCATGTAGGTCATGCGTCTCAATGTTGAGCTCGTCCCAGTTGAAGTCTTTTGTGCTGCTATTGCCCCTTCCCAAAATTTTGGAGAAGTGGTCATGAATAATTTTCTCCTTTTCCTCGTGCTTAGTCACCCATCCGTTCTCATGCCTGATCCTATGAATATGGTTTTTTCTCCTCCTAGCATTGATGCGGCGGTGGAAAATTTTTGTGTTTGCATCGCCCTCACGTAAATTGGCAATCCTTGAGCATTGTTTCTTTCTCGATCTCTCGATGACCGCTAAACTGATAACTTTCCTTTTAAGTTTGGACCGTAGGGCAATCTCGTCAGCGGATAGGAGGCGCCCTTCTTGGGCGTTGTCCAGGCAAAGAATCACAAGGAGAGCAGCATGCAGCTGAACCTTTGCTTTTGAGAAAAGCTTTTGCTCCACTCAGATAGACGTGCCGCAGTTCTTTTGAGCTTTTGGAACAAGACATGGTAGGGCTCTGTGTGATCCACCCTTCCATTCCACGCTTTTTGAACCACCTCATGGAAGCCGGGCATAGCTGCCCAAAAGTTCTCGAATTTGAAACACCTAGGTCTCCTAGGCCCCTTGTCGTTGGCGAGCAAAAGAGGGCAATGGTCAGACAGGGATGTCGATAAAGCATGTAGCACATGCGTGTTGAATGTTGTGTCCCATTCGACGTTACAAAAAAAGGAGTCAAGTTTGCACATAGTTGGGTTTTCTCTCTCGTTGCTCCAAGTGAACCTCCAATTTTGGAGGTGAATCTCCTTTAGCTCACAAAAATGCAAGGTGTTGCGGAAGCGAGTAATCCTACTCCGGTTCATGCTTCGCTTGTTTTTATCTCTAGCCTGGTAGATTTGGTTGAAGTCCCCTACAGCGAGCCAAGATACTCCGGCCATGGGCTTTTGAGAGGTAAGTTCAGCAAAGAAATCGTCTTTGAGAGACGAAGATGTGGGTCCATAGACAGAGGTAATCTTGAAGCACGCCCCAGATGCGCGGATACGGACCATGGCCGATAGGCAGTAGGTTGTGCTGACTATATGTTTGAGCTCGAGCAAGTGGTCATCCCATAGAAGCAGGATACCACCTCTAGTCCCCACTGCTGGCCGCTGCGCGAAGGTGCGAAGCCGGTTGCCTCCAAGGAAAACCGCCGTGAATTGGTCGATGTTGGACAATTTAGTCTCTTGCAAACAAACGATGTGGCACGAAGAAGTGGCGATTGTTGCACTCACAGTAGCCCGACGGTCCGGGAAATTTAGCTCGCGAACGTTCCAACTCAGCGTGTTAATAGCTTGTTCTAACATATGGAAACCAGAATACCCCTAGAAACTCGCCTGAGGCCCAACATAAATAAAGGAGGTTCATAGTTGAAACATCTGCAAGCCCAGGAACAGAGTATGGGCAGCATGCATTTGGTACATGGCCAATGGCCAAACCTAGCTGAGAACAGCCTAATAGCAGTCGGTCTTAAGCCCCTGACATATTTGAAGGTTTGCACTAACATGAGAACAAAAGCGCCCTGACAGAACATTGGCCGAAGTAATCTAGGCCCCAGCCCAGCCTCCAAGTCCAGGGCATTGCCTCCAGCATGCACCATGAGGGCTTCTTCCACGGCTGCAGCTTCAGGGTTGTCCAGCTTGAACATGTCATGCATGGCTGCAATTACTTCTGGTGGCAGCTGCTCCTTGAATCTCTCTATGAAGGCATTTAGCATGTCCACGGTGACGTCTTCTCCATTCTTAGTGATGCCGAGCCCACGACAAACCATGGCCTCGGCTGCCTTCACCACCGGAGTGGCCTTGGGACAACCACCGGACTGGGGGCGGGCACACGTTCTCTGGAGAATAAACCCACTAGTGCGAGCAATGGTGACCCCAGCCATGGTCTTACGGCGCACCGAGGGCTTCCTAGGTGGTGAGGGAAGAAGAGCCCTCGGCCGCTCCCTGAAGAGCGGTGCCAAGTCGGCGTCCGCAACCACCACCACTCTGCTACGTGTTGGGGAGGGTGTGCAACGCAGCGGCCCACTGGAGGCCAACACTGGAGTTGGAGAGCGCTCGAAGCCCGGCGGCTTTGCCGGTGAAGCGAGGGGCAGGAGCAGGACCGTAGGAGAGCAAAGCTCCCTCACTGCCTGGCTCGATGTGCTGCCAAAGGTTGAGTGCCTGGATGCATCCCTCTTGGACCTCGGAGATGGCAGAAGCACCGTCGTTGGTGACAGAGGCGGGGACTCCGGTGGCGTGAGGCTCTCCTGAGAGCGGCGACAGGCAACACGTGGGGAGCGCTCCCGAGCAGCGTTGCGGCCTCTGGTCGGGGCTAAGCCCGCCTGTAGCTCCAGCTGGTCCGATGCGGGGTGGAGTAAGGGCAACTGCAGGGGTGCCGCAGGTGTGTTCTTGACGCGCCGCACCAACTCAGAGGAGAATCCAGAGCCCAGGAGGACCAGAGGTGGCTCCCCCACTGCGGCATGGTGCCTGTTGCCGCGCCCCTTCCTCTAGTCGCGGTCGTCGCGGTCACGCTCCTGGTCGCGAGGCCCCTGGCGGTTGTTACGGGACAGGCTGCGCCTGATGCGCGCACCCCATCCGTTCCTGTTGTTGGAGTCGTCATGGCCACGCCCACGGCGGCGTTCGTCCTCGTCGTCGCTATCCCGCCTAGCCGGGCGAGGCGCCGGGCGGGACATGCGCTCCCGACGGTCCCTGGGCGCAACCTCGCTGTCAACGATGTGGCGACGCCAGTCGTGGCCCTCGGACACAACCCTTGAGCCAATCTTCTACTCGTGGATGGCGAGGTGAATAAGCACCCTGTGTTGCAGCCCGCGCCGGCCGTAGATCGGCTCACCACCATTGCGCGCAGGCAGGGTGATCCAGTTCACTCGGGGAATCTTGCTGGGGTAGGTTGCCCATGCCCACAAGCCGAGCACCTCCGTCTCGGTCTTCAAGCAGGAGGCAGGCTCAATGTAGTCGAGCGAGCAGTTGGTGCCAATGGCCGTGGCCACCGACTGTAGGTCCCACGCTTGGAGCGGCAACCCCTCAAGGCAGAGGCGGACATGGTGGGACATGTCGACGTGCTCTGCGTGAGCCTCGACCCTCCACGGCCGCATCTTGATGAAGGTGTCGCGGTAGGGCAATGGAGGGCGTGAGGCGGCATCCAAGCAGTGGTTGCGGTGGATGAACCTGACGAGGAAAGCCTCAGGGTGGTGGCGGACGATGTCGACGTCAGGGCGCAGGCAACCGATGGCGTGAGCCACCGCAGTGCCGATGTCATTCGGGGAGGCGCGCGTCTCCCGCTCGAGCCATGCCACCATAGCATTGGACTCGAGCAACATGGCCTCCTGGAGCATGGCCGGGGTTGAGTGCACCACCGAGAAAACCTCCCCAGGCCACTCCGAGTGGTCACCGGACCAGGCCAGCTAAGCGGGCGCCCGCATGTCGCAGCGCGAAGGTGCTGATGGAGATGGCGGACGTTGCAGCAGAGGCGACGACGGCAGCTGTAGACGAACTGGGATAGATGGGGAAGGCCTTTGGCACTAGGGGAGCGGCAGCCTGCGGGGAGGAGCCCGGGGTCGCAGGTGAGGGGCGGGTGGATTCTTGCAACCGCGCGCCCGATGGCCAGAGCGAAAGCAGCACCTACAAGTCACTAGGTTCCTGCAAGAGATGGCCTTGTGCCCAGGAAATAGGCAGTGGAAACAGAGGTTGAAGAGCCACGCCGGCGAGGGTGGTGGCATCGTCTTGAAGGCGGTCTCTGCAAAAGCCGGCCGATGCGGCCGACGGGACTTTGCTGCCTGCCATCCCGCCGTCCCATCGTCCTCGAGCCCCGCGACGTGCACCACAACCGCGTCCTGCGGTACAGGAGCTATGGCAGAGGGCGCGTTGGGGGCTTGAAGCACACCAGCCAACCACTAGCGTTAATGCCCACACCCGCCCCGCGGGATGGAGCAGGGGGAGCAGTAATGGCCGCCCCCGCGGCGGGCACAAGAGCACAGCTGGTGGCCAGGCCCAGCATTGAAGGCGGCGTCTCCAGCATGCACCGTCAGCGTGGCGGGGCGGCCGACCGGGCGGCGGAGGCAGAGGCGTCTGCAGCAGGCGATCCAGATCTGGGCTGCTTGTCCCTGACGGATCCGCGGCAGAGCAAGGCAGCGGGGGAAATCCCCAATGCAGGTGCTGCGGCATGGGGGGTTGGCCATCAGGACGGGAGGGGGAGGCACAGGGCCGTGGGTGGCCGACGGCGCCGGAGTGGCCGCCGTCGGAATGAGCTGGTAGGCCGCCGTCGGAAGGAAGGATGTTTTGGGCAACACAGCTGGTGCACACTTTACAAGACGCAGTTAGTCAACATAGTATCTTGAAAAGATCACAACAAGAGCTACAAGACTCCTACAGCCACAAACAAGATATGGACAGGTTCTACTAAACACCCACATCAATTCATCCAACTATGCAATCAGCAAAAGAGCAACACATCAATATGCATGTATCAAGCAAGTTGGCATGACGAATCAGGTTTCTAGGGACTTAGTGAAAATTCCAGTTTTCTGGAATCTGGGTTAATAAAGTAGCAAGTTAACAGCACTGGTTAAATATGCTATAAAGCTCCAAATGGCATGAAAATTAACAGGATGGTATATGGCAACATACACTACAATTAACTAACACTGAGCATGATCAAATAACAAACAAGCACTAGCTACACCCCACTCTACATGGCAAAACAATAATAGCAAACTCTCCAGACTTAGCCATTTCTAAGCAGGATGAACAGTAACATAAAGTAGCCTACTAAACAGCATGGTTCTCACTTATCTAGAGACTTGGCATGAATAACAAAAATACAGGGATATTCCCAACATCTTTGACTAACAAATTTATGTTGGCAAGATCTTGAAAGCCTGCCTGGATTAATTCATGTGAAAAAGACAAAAGGGCATCACAGCATAAAAATGCAGTTTTGACAAGTTGCCCCAAAGGCAAATATGACTTCACAGGTGCATACATGGGTTGATTATACTCCAAAATCATTACTCATACCTATATTCTTGCATGGAACAAAGGGAGCAAAGGGGGGTTGAAATTTGACCTCCCTAGGCCATGGTGACTTATGCCACTCACTAAACTTGATGTAAATGCCACAATATGCTATGTGCTCCATAGATACATGTTGAGAGAGGTTATTTAGCATGCTAGGGACTTGATAACATGGCATAGCAACAATTGCATGGATGAAACTATCTAGAGGAGGAAATATGCTCACATGCTTATAGGAGAACCTTCACATGGAACTACTCAAGCACACACACACACATACCCACATGCATATATCTATAAGAAGGCACACACCACCTACACCTATGCAAAACATCACTAACATATGTGTATGTGCAAAGCACATACACACACCACAACACAAGACACACATATGTATATGCCTTGGCATACACACACACACACACTACACTACACCCACACTACATACACATATACATAACATGTATGGATACATGTGCATATGCACCAATAGGTGCATACACACACATGCTGCAAAAACACTACACACACAACAGCCTACACACACCACACCTCTAGATCTGCTGCCACAGCAGATCCTGCACTCCCACCGCACACACACAGGCACTCACAATCACCCCAGATCCGACACGAGCGCATCAGATCTGAACACAGCACACCGGATCGACCAATCAAAATAAATGGACCGAAAAAAAGACTTGCGCCCGTGGGGATCGAACCCGGGTCTCCCCCGTGGAAGACGCGCAGCGCTACCAGACGGGCTAGGCGGGGAACTCTGCTACTACTGGGGGCGCGACTTAGAACAATCGGCTCTAGGAGACCGACTCCCTTCTCCAACCCCTCGCCGGCAGAGAACAACGTGGCGGCTAGGGCTAGCTCTGGCCACCTCTGGCGAGGAGAATAGCCGGCGGGGCTGCGGGATCTAAGGGGGAACCCGTCCCCAGGCTAGGATGGAGGAAACGTCGAGGGCAAGGGAGGCGCAAGAAGTCTGCGAACTTCTGGCCATGGCGCATCGGAGCACAAGGTGGGGCTAGGCGCAGCTAGTCCTTGCAGAGAGCAAAACGGGGACTACGCGGGCATGCAGAGGGGTCTACACCAACTAGATGTGCGAGTCCACCCACAGAACATCGCCACCACAACACCCTGCAACCAAAACTGAAGCTAGACTAGAGCAACGGGAGCGCGAACATGGCACGGTCTGATCTACGCGCACACGGGGCTAACGATGAGCCAGCAAGGGGGAATGGAAGGAAGGGACGTACCTCCTTACCCAGGACAAGGAGAAGAGGCACGGGGCTCGACGAGGCGACGGCGAGGAATAGCTAACTCCGGTGACCGAACCTGACGACGGCTTCAGAGCAGAGGAGGCAAAGAAGGCGGCGTCCTTGGCGCCTTGGAGCGCTCACGGATGACGAGGAAGAAGAGGCCGTCGACAAGGGAGCCCTTCGAGCGCACCAGAGGGATGGAGACGGCCGGAGGAGCTACCCCCGAGCACGAGCTGATGCTCGGCCGGAGCACGACGGACGCGGCGATGGCATGAAGCTAGCCTACCATACCTGACGGCGGCGCGGCGAGGAAGAAGGAGGAATGGAGAGAGGAAAGGAACTAGGGCACCGGGGACGCGCTTAAAAGGAGCAGGAGGGACACCGTCGGCCGTCAAATCGACCGAGCCGTCGACGTGTCCCCTATCGATGCTATGCCGTACAGGGGAACGACGCACGTGAGCGATGGGGGCCAGTTAGGCTGCTAGCGCTACTGCTGGGCTGCGCGGGGAGGACAAGAGGCCCACTGCTCCTTTCTCACACAGAACACACAACTAACTATATACAAAAGAAGGAAACAACAAAACCCCAAAGAAACGAGATATGCTTGCTAACTGAAATAAATAAATAAAACGAAAAAAAATATTTGGACTCACAGAATTATGTACTAGTCAATAAAAAAATGATCTTGGCTTTTTTTTGGAGAAGCAAAATTATTTCACATATATTATTTTGGACTCTATTTTTCAATGTTTAAAACTCAAGACCAGAGGAACATGTTTCAGACTACACAACAAGTCTCATATGAATATATAGAAAAGGAGCAACATTTTTAATATGTGAAAACAGCAAGTAAATTATTATCATGGGAATATTTTGAATAAGAGAGACGAGGGGGTATAGTTTATTAGATGGGAGGGGGTAGTACTCCAAACAAAGACACACATGAACTCACTCCACATCACATACACTCCCATCAACACCACCTCACATCACAACAACACAAGCATAGGCATGGCAATAATTAATATGCACTTGGTATGATGAGCATGATGGCATGATGCAAGAAATGACCATGAGGCAAGGATGCACAACACAATGAATAACAAGGTGCAATCATACATTAGCTCAAGACACAAGGTTCATACATACGGTCACATGCCAAAAGGTAGGGACAACACTTGGGTTGTCACAACTCTCCCACACTACAAGAGGATCTCGACCCGAGATCTAGGAACGGAAGAAGTCTGGAAATTCGGGACGGAGCAGGTCCTCACGTTCCCAAGTAGATTCTTTGTAGGAATGATGAGACCACTTCACCTTGAGGAACTTGATAGACTCTTGCAAGTCTTACGCTCAGTTTCTTCAAGAATTGCAACTGGATGCTCACGATAAGAAAGATCTGCTTGAAGATCGATGTCTTGGAGGTCAATGGTTCGCTCAGGAGTCTTGAAGCATCTCCGGAGCTGAGAAACATGGAAGACATCGTGCACGTTTGCGAAATTTGGAGGAAGCTCAAGTTGATATGCAAGACCACCTCTCTTGTCAACAACTTTGAAAGGACCAACAAAACGAGGAGCCAACTTCCCTTTGATTCCAAATCGCTGCGTGCCTCTCATGGGAGAAACTTTGAGATAGACTAGATCATCCACTTGGAAGGAAACATCCCGATGTTTGCTATCGTAATAGCTCTTCTGATAGGACTGAGCTGCTTTGAGGTTCTCGCGAATGACATGGCACATTTCTTCAGCTTCTGTGATCATGTCATTGCCCAATATCTGACGCTCACCGGTTTCAGACCAGTTAAGCGGGGTACGACACTTTCTGCCGTAGAGAATCTCAAAAGGGGCCTTGCCTGAACTAGCTTGGAAGCTATCGTTGTATGAGAATTCGGCATATGGAAGACAGTCTTCCCACTTCATGCCGAACGATATCACACAGGCTCTGAGCATATCTTCAAGAATTTGATTGACTCTCTCAACTTGAGCACTTGTCTGCGGATGGAACGCCATGCTGAAATGGACCTTAGTACCCATAGCAGTCTGGAAGGACTCCCAAAACTTGGAAGTGAAGAGACTTCCACGGTTAGAAGAGATGAGTTGAGGAATGTCATGTAGAGATACTATTCTTGACGTATACAGCTCTACAAGCTGAGCTGTCGAAATAGACTCCTTGACTGGCAGGAAATGAGCAACTTTTGACAGCTTGTCAATAACCACAAAGATGGCATCGTTGCCCCTCTTGGACTTAGGAAACCCAGTTACGAAATCCATCTCCACGTGATCGAATTTCCATTCTGGGATAGGCAAAGGCTGCAAAAGACCTGCTGGATGCTGATGCTCCGCCTTCACTCTGCGGCAAACATTGCACTCGTTGACAAACTGAGCAATTTCACGTTTCACACGAGTCCACCAGAAGGTCTGCTTGAGGTCCTGATACATCTTGGAGCTGCCCGGGTGAATGGATAGAAGGAAATTGTGTGGTTCGTCCATGATAACCTTTCTGAGATCACCTTTTGGAACAACAAGACGGTCCTCAAAGAACAAGGTATCTTTGTCATCGACACAAAATCACTTATACTTCGGAATGCTCTTGGCCACACCTTTCTTCACTTTCTTCACCATAGCATCTAGCAGCTGCACTTGGCGAACCTGATCTTCCAGAGTCGGAGAGACTTGAAGATTGGCAAGAAATCCTTGCGGAATCATCTGAAGGTTGAGCTTGTGGAAGGCTTCACAAAGCTCGGGTTGAAGAGGCTTCAAGATCAGACTATTGCAGTACGCCTTACAGCTGAGCGCGTCTGCAATGACATTTGCTTTCCCAGGAGTATACTCAGTGCTTGTGGGTTGAAGTCTTCAAGCATTTCCACCCAAGAGATTGCCAAAGATTGAGATTGGGTTGAGTGAAAATGTACCTCAGGCTCTTGTGATCAGTGTACACCTCAACTGGTCTACCCAACAACAAATGCCTCCGAGTCATTAGAGCATGCACAACTGCCGCCAACTCAAGATCGAGTGGGGTAGTTCTTCTCGGCAGGCTTCAACTGACGCGAGGTATAGGCCACAATCTTCTTGTCTTGCATAATAACACCACCAAGGCCTTGGAGAGAAGCATCACAGAAAACTTGGAAAGGCTTGGACTGCTCAGGAGGAACGAGAACTGGAGCTGAAGTCAGTCTCTGCTTGAGCGTATTGAACGCCACATCACACTCAAGAGACCAAACATACTTGACGCTCTTCTGGAGGAGATTGGACAGAGGCTTAGCAATTTGAGAGAAGTTCTCCATGAATCTTCTGCAATAACTAGCAAGCCCGAGGAAACTGCGAAGCTGCTTGACGTTCTGAGGAGGTTCCCACTTCAAGATTGCCTCGACTTTCTCAGGGTGCACTTTAATTCCCTCGGCAGAGATGACATGCCCGAGGTACACCACTTCATTGAGCCAGAACTCACACTTGGAAAACTTGGCATAGAACCGATGTTCCCTTAACTCGTCAAGCACAAGGCGGAGATGCTCTGCATGATCTTCTTCTGTCTTTGAGAACACAAGGATATCATCCAGATAGACCAAGACGAACTCATTCTTGAAAGGAGAGAAGATAAAATTCATCATTCTTGAGAAGGTTGGAGGAGCATTCGCAAGACCAAACGACATAATGGTGTACTCATAAGAGCCAAAACTCGTCCTGAAAGCAGTCTTGGGAATGTCTTCTTCGCGAATGCGAATTTGCTGATATCCCATGCGAAGATCAAGCTTCGAGAAAACCTTGGCACCTTTCAGTTGCTTAAACAACTCATTGATGTTGGGAAGTGGGTACTTGTTTCTGATTGTTTTCTTGTTCAATGGCCGGTAGTCCACACAAAGACGATCCGTGCCAACCTTCTTCTTGACAAACAAAACTCCACAGCCCCACGGAGAAGAGCTTGGTCTGATCAGACCCAGACATTCTTGCTCGTCTAGATGCTTCTTCAACTCTTTCAGCTCTTCGGGGCCAAGTTTATACGGGCGCTTGCATACCGGTTCAGTACCGGGCTCGAGATCAATCACGAACTCGACTGGCCGGTGCGGAGGCATTCCTGGCAACTCTTCTGGAAAGACATCTTCATACTCACAAACCACCGGAATTTGAGAAATCACCGAGATTTCACCATTCTCATTAAGAGCAAAGAGACGGATTGTGTCATCGCGAGCTGCGAAAATAATCACGTCTTCTGAAGGATGAGTCAGCTTGACTTCTTTTGCTTTGCAATCAATATGATCCTTATTCATAGCCAGGAAGTCCATGCCCAGAATGATATCAATATCAGAATTTCCGAGAACAATTGGAGAAGCCAGAAAAGAATAATTGCCCATCTTGATAGAAACATCTGGAACCACTACATTGGAACTCATCAACTGGCCTGGGGACACCACCCGAAAAGGACTAGGAAGAACTACTGAATCGAAATCATACTTCCAAGCAAAAGGTTTAGAAATGAATGAATGCGATGCACCAGAATCAAACAATACTTTAGCAGGAAAATCATTAACTAAGAGATTACCCATAATCACATCATTGGCCTGCTCTGCTTCTGCTGCATTCACCATATTCACTCTGACTGACTTGGGATTATGCTTCACCATAGCATTGCCTGGAGGCTTGACAAAAGGAGGAGGCGGAAGACGCCGCTGGTTGCACTTGTTAGCATAGTGACCCTTCTGGCCACACTTGTGACAAGTCACCTCAGAGAGCGGACGAACATTGCCTGGAGGAGGAACAAGAACAGCCTTGGACGCCTGGTTCTTCTGCTGGAAACCTGGGTTGGGTGGGTGGGAAGAACCACGACCACCAAACTGCTTCTGCTACTGAGGAGGACGAAATGGAAGAGGATTTGGCGCCCAATACTTCTGTTGCTTAGGAACCATCTGAGAGCTGGAAGAAGAATATGAATCCCTTGAACGCTTCTTGGAGTTATCCAACTTGAGCTGAGCTGCTTCAATCTTCAAAGCCATGTTGTAGAACTGATCAAACTCCCGAGGCTCCTGAAGAACTAAGCCTGGGAGAAGCTCATCCTTGAGGCCACCTCTGAACAGATAGATCATAGCCTTATCATCTGGAACATCTTGCTTGGCATAACGAGCTAGATTCTGGAACTCTATGTTGTACTGGTAGACTGACTTGGTTCCCTGCTTCAGGTGCCTGAACTTCTCACGCATCTCCTCGACAAAGCTTGTCGGAATGTAATGAGCCCTGAAGTCACGACGGAAGTCGTCCCAAGTAATAACACGATAGCCCCTAGAATCCTTGTACTGCTGCCACCAATCAGCTGCCTGACCCTTCAGCTAGAATGATGCAAACCTGACAAAGTCCTCTGGCCTGACATTGCTGCACTCAAAATGTTTGCTCATATCACGAAGCCAATCATCAGCATCTAGAGGCTGCTCACAACAGGTGAAAGTCTTGGGCTAGTTGGCAAGGAACTGATTGAGTGTCGCAAACTGAAGCTGATTCTGAAAATTGCCTTGAAAGCCCTGCTGACCCTGTTCCCTTTCTTGCAAAAGCCTGAGCAACATCTGGGTGTTTGCATTGGTCGCAGCCATCATAGCTTGCCAAGCTTCTAGAGGAGGAGGCGGAGGAGGCGGTGGCGGGGGTGGTGGTGGAACATCAGTCTGCTCCTCACCACGACCCGGATTGCTGTGAGTTGGTGGAGCCATCCTGAAGATGGACAAAACACATCAGCACCTCATTGACAAGATGAAACATAAGCTGAATCAAATGCTTGAAAGAAATCGAACAATTAACAACATAGCCTTCCTACTGAAAAATTAGTAAAAATGCTTCTTCGGTTATGATAACATCATCAGAAATTAGAAGCCACTTACAATAACACAAAAGTATTGAGCTACGCGCTTGGAACAAATGTACATGCCCATATACATCTGAAGAAGATGATCCTAGATGACTACAAGATTTCCCACCTATGAACTTTCGAAAACTTTCTTGTTTATGCGATTCGGGTTGCGGAATCAAGAACCTGCCCTAGGCAATCAGCTGCAACTGCATCCGCAACCCTCCACACCGTAACTCAAGAAACTTCCGCAAACTCGTCTAATCTCGAATCCTCGAACTCACAACGATACTAAACCATGGTGGTACCCCGGACGCCTCCCCAGTACTAGGTGACTCCGACCATATCTCACCACGACGAGTATTGAAGTAATTTCGAACATTCTCCGTCCTGAGATATCAAGGAAGCTGAACGATAACGATGTGCCAACATTCCCTGGAGCTCGACTCCCTGGAAGAAATCAAGTCAGACAGGAGGCACCAAGATAGAACCCTGTCACATCGGTATCATATAAACTCCAAAACACCCGCGTGATCCTAAAACTTTTTTGAGCGAGAAGAGGAGTAGAATCAAAATTTCCTAAGTCGTATACCTCACCAGAGCATAGAAGAGGAGTAAAAAGAATCCTACTCTCTGATATAACTAGACTCAAATAGTTTTTACTAGACTCGACTCGGCCAAGTTCGAACAAGCAAAGGCTCCTATGGTCGTATGGCTCTGAATACAAACTTGTCACGCCCAAGATGCGCGCCTATCCGTTTAAGGCACGAGGGGCTCACAAGGGATAGAGGCGCATCTTGTCGTTAGCAAGATAGTATCATCACAACATACAATAGTGAATGAGAAGAGTATACAAGTTGGCTTACACTCGCCACATGCTAACTTACAATGTCACTCAAATCATAACATCAAGATGAACACAGGGTCCGACTACGGACGGAATCAAACGATAAAAGAAGTTGAAAATGATACTATCAAGCTATCCCAACGATCTCGACCAGGTCCTCTACTCATCCGGATACGTCACGTACATCCTGCCTCTCTCCTCATCATACTCCCACTGGAGCTGGGTAAGATCATCCTGCACGAACTCATCTGAACCTACACCTGGATTATTGTAGTAAACTGTGAGCCACAGAGGACTCAGCTATCATGTGCCCGGGTACCAAGACAATTTAAGCTTTAGGAAGGAAGGGTGATGTTTAGTTTGTAGCAGCACTAAGCATTATAGGGTGGCGAGCTTACGCAACAAGAAATAAATGCGAGTGGCCTACGAAGAACGATCGAATCTGGTATGATCTCTAAGAGATCCTGAACACTTACTTACATCAATCATAACCCCACCGTGTTCTCTCTCGGTTCATGTTCACGAGCAGAGATGATCACGGTTACTCACACAGTTGATGTGTTTTAATTAGAGTTTATTTCAAGTTTTCTATAACCGGGTGTTAAACAAATATCCAAGTTGCCACATAACCGCGGGCACAACTTTCCGAAAGATTTAACCCTGCAGGGGTGCTCCAACTAGTCCATCACAAATATCCACACTTCGCGGGAATTCCAACACCTCGAGTAAACCCGAAGAAAGTCAGAGTCCACACGCAAGACATTCGATAAGGTAAAACAAATCCAGCAAGACCACCCGACGTGTCGACGAACCCGATAAGAGCCGCGTATCTCAGTCTCAGGACACGACGGAGAAGCTACGCGTACGGAGGCCTGATAGAAATCTCCCAAGTTGCCCTGGGTTGGCCCCGCACAGTGCTCTAGTTTGGACCAACAATCATGAGGAGCACTGGCCCGAGGCTTGATTAAATTATCCACGGGATTGCAAAGCGCTATGCAAGTTCACTAGTTATTAGCACATGTAGTACCAAAGTTGGGTCTTGCCAGACAAGTTTTAATCTCAACCGAATAATCAAAGGCGTCCCCATAACAACCCCTAGCGTGTTAGCAGCGCAAAATATGGAAAACATAACACCGGTAACAAGGAACTAATGACGGCGTGAGTGGAACAAATCACTTAGCAAAAGGCCAAGCCTTCCACCAATACCAGATATATATGTGCATTAAATTAAATAACAGAATTTATTGTGATATCCAATCCATGTTAACACATGGAACAACCTGCACCTGCAACTAAAAACGCTATAAGAGGGGCTGAGCAGCGGTAACTTAGCCAATCAACGGTTTGCTGGGATGTGGAGGTTAGAGGCTTCATGGCAACATGGGGGCTGATATCATGTGGTAGGTAGCGCAATTTTAACGATAAGAACGAGAAACTAGCAAGCAAAGATAGTATTGGGATTCGGGTACGATCATCTTGCCTGTTGGATCTTCAGTGGAACAAGTAGCGGGATCCTCATAGTGGTACTCTCCAGGGTCCTCGAACTCAGTTTCGACACTCGCGTCTACCCAAGAGAAACAGCAAATAAATAACCAACCAAGTTGCAATGCAAAACCAAGATGACGCATGATCCATTTAATGAAGTTTTAAACATGGCAACCCAATTCTATTCAAGTTTCATATGCAAAGTTGGTATATTAATGAACCTGGACATAACCTTATGTTAAGTTGTCTAGACATGAATTAACATGAAAAATATGGACGCGTCATGCAAAATCGAGGGAAAGTCATATAAAGATCGCGAGAAACGGAGCTACGGTTCTCGAGATAGGCTCACGACAAGGTACGAAGGCAAAACACAAGATCACCAAATACTGGGCTAATTATTGTCATTCCAAGGTAGGCACTGGACAGGTGATGAAAAATAAATCACAATAGACTCAAGAATCGCTCAATTCCATGGAGTATAGCTCCCACAACTCACAAAACAAAATAGCACCCAATCTGCCCAAAACAGCATCATGGTATCTTGAAAAGATCACAACAAGAGCTACAGGACTCCTACAGCCACAAACAAGACATGGACAGGTTCTATTAAACGCCCACATCAATTCATCCAACTATGCAATCAGCAAAAGAGCAACACATCAATATGCATGTATCAAGCAAGTTGGCATGACGAATCAGGTTTTTAGGGACTTGTGAAAATTCCAGTTTTCTGGAATCTGGGTTAATAAAGTAGCAAGTTAACAGCACTTGTTAAATATGCTATAAAGCTCCAAATGGCATGAAAATTAACAGGATGGTATATGGCAACATACAACACAATTAACTAACACTGAGCATGATCAAATAACAACCACAGCACTAGCTACACCCCACTCTACATGGCAAAACAATAACAGCAAACTCTCCAGACTTAGCCATTTCTAAGCAGGATGAACAGTAACAGAAAGTAGCCTACTAAACAGCATGGTTCCCACTTATCTAGAGACTTGACATGAATAACAAAAATACTGGGACATTCCCAACATATTTGACTAACAAATTCATGTTGGCAAGATCTTTAAAGCCTGCATGGATTAATTCATGTGAAAAAGACAAAAGGGTATCCCAGCATAAAAATGCAGTTTTGACAAGTTGCCCCAAAGGCAAATCTGACATCACAGGTGCATACATGGATCGATTCTACTCCAAAATCATTACTCATACCTATATGCTTGCACTCCCACCACACACACACAAGAACTCACAATCACCCCAGATCCGGCACGAGCACATCGGATCCGAACACAGCACACCGGATCGACCAATCAAAATAAAGGGACTAAAAAAAAGACTTGCGCCCGCGGGGATCGAACCAGGGTCTCCCCCGTGGAAGACGTGTAGCGCTACCAGACGGGCTAGGCGGGGAACTCTGCTACTACTGGGGGCACGACTTAGAATAATCGGCTCTAGGAGATCGGCTCCCTTCTCCAACCCCTCGCTAGTAGAGTACAACGCGGCGGCTAGGGCTAGCTCTGGCCACCTCTGGCGAGGAGAATAGCCGGCGGGGCTGCGGGATATAAGGGGGAACCCCTCCCCAGGTTAAGATGGAGGAAACGCCGAGGGCAGGGGAGGCGCAAGAAGTCTGCGGACTTTTGGCCATGGCGCATCGGAGCACAAGGCGGGGCTAGGCACAGCTAGTCCTTGCAGCGGGCAAAACAGGGACTGCGCGGGCATGCAGAGGGGTCTACACCAACTAGATGTGCGAGGCCACCCACGGAACAGCGCCACCACAACACCCTACAACCAAAACTGAAGCTAGACCAGAGCAACGGGAGCACGAACATGGCACGGTCCGATCTACGCGCACACGGGGCTAACGACGAGCCAGCAAGGGGGAATGGAAGGAGGGGACGTACCTCCGTACTCAGGACAAGGAGAAGAGGCACGGGGCTCAACGAGGCGATGGCGAGGAACAGCTAACTCCGACAACCGAACCTGATGACGACTTCAGAGAAGAGGAGGCGAAGAAGGCGGCGGCCATGGCGCCTTGGAGCGCCCCCGGATGACGAGGAAGAAGAGGCCGTTGACGAGGGAGCCCTTCGAGCGCACCAGAGGGACGGAGACGGCCGGAGGAGCTACCCTCGGGCACGAGCTGATGCTCGGCCGGAGCACGACGGACGCGGTAATGGCATGAAGCTAACCTACCATACCTGACGGCGGCGAGGCAAGGAAGAAGGAGGAATGGAGAGAGGGAAGGAACTAGGGCACTGGGGACGCGCTTAAAAGGAGCAGGAGGGACACCGTCGGCCGTCAAATTGACCGAGTCGTCGACGTGTCCCCTGCCGATGCTATGCCATACAGGGGAACGATGCACGCGAGCGATGGGGGCCGGCTGGGCTGCTAGCGCTACTGCTGGGCTGCACGGGGAGGACAAGAGGCCCACTGCTCCTTTCTCACACATAACACACAGCTAACTATATACAAAAGAAGGAAACAACAAAACCCCAAAGAAAAGAGAGATGCTTGCTAACTGAAATAAATAAAAAAATAAAAAAATATTTGGACTCACAGAATTATGTACTAGTCAATAAAAAAATGATCTTGGCATTTTTTTGGAGAAGCAAAATTATTTCACATATATAATTTTGGACTCTATTTTTCAATGTTTAAAACTCAAGACCAGAGGAACATGTTTGAGACTACACAACAAGTCTCATATGAATATATAGAAAAGGAGCAACATTTTTAATATGTGAAAACAACAAGTAAATTATTATCATGGGAATATTTTGAATAAGAGAGACGAGGGGGGATAGTTTACTAGATGGGAGGGGGGTAGTACTCCAAACAAAGACACACATGAACTCACTCCACATCACATACACTCCCATCAACACCACCTCACATCACAACAAACACAAGCATAGGCATGGGAATAATTAATATGCACTTGGTATGATGAGCATGATGGCATGATGCAAGAAATGACCATGAGGCAAGGATGCACAACATAATGAATAACAAGGTGCAATCATACATTAGCTCAAGACACAAGGATCATACATATGGTCACATGCCAAAAGGTAGGGACAACACTTGGGCTGTCACAGGCAAGGAGATCGCCTACTTCGTGAAGATCTACCCATAGTGAGGCTAGTCCTTCGTGGACGGAAGCCGTTATGGAATAGTCAAGGTTGCTACTTCGTGGACCCTTTTGGGTGGAGCCCTCTGTGGACTCTCGCGACCGTTACCCTTTGTGGGTTGAAGACTCCATAAACGTGGATGTATGATAGCGCCACCTATCGGAACCATGGGAAAAATCATCGTGTCTACAACTGCGTTTGATCTTCCTACCCTATCCCTTCTATACATGCTTGTTGTTACTTTCCGCTGCTATATACTCTTAGACTTGCATGTGTAGGGTGTACTTGACTTGCCATGAAATGCTAAAAATTGTCAACCCTAAAACTTGGTATAGGCAAAACTTTTATTTGGTCAAGTAGTCTAATCACCCCCCTCTAGACATACTTTCGTTCCTACAGAAGTCAGCTTTAACTTTTGTAAGTTCCTCGGCGATAAGGCATCACTTCTCATCTGATTCGCTTCGGGCGGCTTGCTGGGTGGCCAGATTGCTCCTGAAGCCGGTTAATTCAGACTCGGCCTCGTTTAAAGCTTCCTGTAACATATCACAAAGTAAAGGGAGGGCTAAGTCACCAGGATGGTATATTATCACATCATCAAGAGTGAGACAATATGCTCGACACTTGGTGGCTAATGTCTATTTGTTCTCCAAGGATACAAGAAAGTTTCGTCTCATCTTCATTAAAGTTAAGCTGGCCCTTGGGGGCTACACATGGCTCTTTTCTCTACCTACAAGGAAGTTCTGACTCATCTTTCATCAAAGTTAAGCTGCCCCTTGGGGACTACATGTGACTCGTTGATCTATCTGCAAGGAAGTTCTGGCTCATCTTCATCAAAGTTAAGCCGAACCTTGGGGACTATATGTGACTCTTTGATCTATCTATGTGGAAGTTCTGGCTCATCTTTTATCAAGTCAAGTCGGCCCTTGGGGGCTATAGATGGCTCTTTGAACAAATACTTACGCACTAAAGCGTCGTCTCAATATTTAAGTCTTAAGCTGATTATTGAGGCCTAACATCTAAGTGTTTTTTACTTATAACAAGAGTCAATGACCTGGTTTACCATTGGCAAATACTAAACCGGCCCTTGGGGGCTACGTAAGGGTATAAGGGAAAGAAAGCAAGAGTACCTCATATTTCTTCTTCATCAAGTTAACAAGCTTGAGATCCATATTCCGGCTTGCGGAACGGCGATTCAGATAACCAGCGTGAAGTTCGTCGGCTGTTAGCTTTTCTAGCGCGGGGAGCTCAAAGTCCAACATCTCGGAGGCTTCAGTCTTCCCGGTGTGCTTAACACATGAGGTTGAGGAGAGTGAAAGTCGGTGCTAGTAATGACGACGTCCGGAGTAACCGAATCGTCAGCAACGTGTGCAGGGCTCGGTGGCTTAAAATTGGCCCCCAAAGGACTCTCAGGAATCATATCATTGGCCACCGGCTCGGCAGAGTGATGAGCTCCTTCAGGCACGTCCTTGGAGGCCGTATAGGGATCAGCGTGCGATGCAGGAGAATCCGTCTTTGCAGGTTCTAGCTCTCTAACCTTGGGAGCAGGGTTAGACCCACTGGTCTTCCTTCGTTTTGCTTGAGCCCTGGAAAGCATAGAAGGTCATGATATAAACTTTACAGCTAACAAAGGATGGAATGCAAGCATGAAAGGCACATACTCTGGGTTGATCTTCAGAGGCGGAAGAGCAGTAGCTGTAGAGTCGCCCGATGAAGGGGGTGATTCCTGAAAACAGTTAAGGCAATATAAGACATGATCAAATCATAAAGGCAAGGTTGACAAACTTAAAGCCAAGTGAAACAAATACCTCAGCTGGCGGTTTCCGTTGAGCCGGAGATTGAGATAACCCGGCCATGAGATCGTTAGAGCCGGTGCTCTGGGTCTGGCATCGGGAGAGTTGCTATTGCTTTTTCAAAGAAAAGTGGGGGC
Organism: Hordeum marinum; assembly: GCA_022496015.1. NCBI lineage: Eukaryota > Viridiplantae > Streptophyta > Magnoliopsida > Poales > Poaceae > Hordeum > Hordeum marinum. The sequence goes on from CM039675.1 coordinate 233,383,412, forward strand.
CTAAGTAAGAAAGAGGATGAGAGAGTGGGACCTTTCGGACGACCCGCCGTATCTTCTATGGTGCAAGATGTTCTGAGTCAGATGAAACATAAGTTACCTCAGGAACGTTGGCGTGGCTTGTCTCCGTTTTGTCCTGAGAATTAGCATTGTCAATAAGGTGCATGAAGAGACGGCCAAGAGAGTCAAGTTCTACCTCTGAGTCGTCAGATTCTGGTTGTTCTTGAGGTGCCGTCTTCTTCTTTCGGCTGTAAGTTTTCTCCTTTGATTTCTTCGAAGGAGGAACGTATTTATTTTTCCAGAAGCTGGAATTGGTCTGAAAGTGTGAGCCATCAAATGAGGTCAAAAGACTACAAAGTATATATGGATAGCTAACGCGGAAGTAAGGAGATCGAGAGTTGCCCTTACGTTTGGGGCTAGGTTTGCGGCGTAGAAAGGTGCTAATCCGATGGCGCGGCAAGATCCTTCAGATTCATGAACAAGGCTCTTGATGGCGGCCACGATGTTATCCTCTGACAAAGTGGTAGAGTTAAAGCACAGGGGGTCATTATCATCACCCATATACTCGCACATGAGGCGGCTTCGCCGGCTCAGGGGAAGGACTTTCCAGGAAACTCAACAGCGGGTCAGTCAGATCCATCCATGTCAGACCATTGGCCATAAGGGCCTTGATTTTTGCGTGAGCCAGAGCATACTTCGCTCGTTCAGTGGCTGACAGCTGGTCAGGGAGCTTGGTTGAAGTCTTGAGTTGGGCCGGACGATAACCCGACAAGGAATGTTCTCCCTCTGAAGAGGTGTCTTTACAGTAAAACCAGGTCTTATTCCAGTCCTTGGGATGACTTGGCATCCAAACATCCCGAAAGGTCACGTCCCGTCTTCTTTGAATTGAGATTTCACCAAGCTCTATGTTTGGACCAGCTTTTACCTCCATCTGACGGTTTGCGTAGAAAAATTCACGAAAAAGACCAGGGGACGGCTATTCTTGTAAGTAAACTTCACTAAGGATTTGGAAGTTGCATATGTTTGAGACGGAGTTTGGGGCAATATCTTGAGGGTGCAGCTTAAAGAAATGAAGGACGTCCCGGAAGAATTTTGAACCAGGCAGGCTGAAACCACGTACAAGATGATCTGCGAAAACAACTACTTCACCCTTTTGAGGAAGGGATTGCTTTCCATTGCCTGGAACCTGCCAATGGATGACATCTTTGGCTGGTAATGACCCTGTGTCTACGAAGTCCTTCAAGAACTCTTCGGTAACGGTAGAGACGACCCAGTTACAAGAATTGGACACATGAGGCATGGTAGCGTCTTAAAGCTGTGCAAAGTAATAATGTGTGGCGAGTCAGAAGGTGACAGATGACTATAGACGGCTGATGAAATTTAAGCTCTCCAAGGCTAAGTCGCCGGAGCAGTTTAGCCGAGAGTCGGAAGTTCAATGGCGAGTTAAAGTTGCAAATAAGCAGAACAAATATTACTATGTATGGAGAACAAGTTTCACAGACTATCTACATAGTTATGGATCTACAAAACAGAGAAAAAAGCAGGTTTATTCTAACCTAGCGAAGAACTGAAGAACTAGCAGAATTTGAAGACAGTACAGGGGGCAACCATGGATCTGTGTTGTGCTATTATCTACTTCCTACGATCTACCAGATGGGAAAAAGGGGTATTATCAAGCTCATTGGTCTACATACTATTGGACATTGCGAAGAGCTCGTGTTCTAACGGCGGAGGAACTCCATGAAAACCCTTTCGAAAGCTACAGATCTAGGGGTGGAGAAGATCTTACCGGAGATGACGCGACGAACGCGGGCGATGCTCTGGTCCGATCAGGTTGATGCAGTGGCCTGGTGTGATGACGGCGCGAAAGCTTCGCCGGAGCAGGAAAGCTCTAGAGTGACGACGTCGGGAGGAAGAATAAGAAGGGCAAGCAGAGAAGGAAATGAAGACCACCCTTCACGGTCCTATTTAATAGGCAAAAAGTGGAAATGGGCATGAGAATCCAGGCGACAGAAGTTGATTGACCGAGATGGATGCCTCGATTTTTGGGCCGTCAGTTTAATAGTGGAAAGATCCATTGTGATCGTCATGGAATCTTTTTTGATATCTCCGGTATGACGTCACGGCGGGTTACCATGTCTTACTTTCAGGTGATAATGAGCAAGACTCGCTGCCAAGTGAGATGGAAGGTTGAGCAAGACTCACTGCCAAGTGAGACGGAAGGTTGAAATGAGCAAGCTCAAATCAACCTGGGGCCTAATGTTAGGGATATAACCTCGTGGTCAGACCCGCCCTGGTGATGTCGGGTCATACCTGGCGGCTCATAAGCCAGACCAAGGATGGGCCTCGCGACATAAGCCTAGACGTATGGCGGTTCATCAAGATGGGCATCGAGACAAGGAAGGAAGGCATGAAGACCCGGGCGGATAAGCCGCCCAGAGACGGCTTGCTAAGGAAGGCAAGACGACATAGAGATAGAGTCGGACACGTTGTAAGAGTCGGTATGAGACTTGTGTAACCCATGCTCTTGATGTCCTTTATAAGGGTGAGACCCGAGGCGACTTAGACAGAAACCAACTAATTGAGAACTAGGTCAAGCGAATCCGCTCCCTTGTAATCGATACTCCAATCAATACAAGACAAGTAGGACGTAGGCCTTTACCTCTTATTGAGGGGCTGAACCTGGGTAAACTCGTGTCCTTTGTCCCAACCAACCCCTTTGAGTCCATCACCTTAGCGATGGCCTCGAATCTAATTCCTCGGACATCTGCTGTGACAAAACCACGACAAGTCCTGTCCAAATTCTGCACATTTTTAATTATTTTCTTTTGGTATTTTTTCCTTTTTCTTTCCCTCCCACTTTGCTTTTGGATAGGACCGTTTCTCTTCTTCCTATGTTCGGTTAAACCGATCCTATACTAAGGTTATCGGCATGCACCATAGAGTGTTACATCAGAACACAGCACGTGGGAACTGCTTTTAGTAGCCATCAGTTTCTATGGCAATTTGTCGCTCACACCTATTGTGCACACATGTTTCTTTTGTCATGTTTTAGCCATTATATGCATCAGTTCGAACTAAGACTTTGCCAATCTAGGTTGCCTCGCTCTTGTGGTTACTCTCTACGTTCCCGCTTGTTCGGCTAGATAGTAAAGGGAGCACCTCTGCAATTTTTACGACCGGGTCATCCGGACTCGTACCTCAGATGGGTGAAGCCAAAAGCTAGCTATCTTATGTTGACAATTGATCGGCTATGACGGAAACACTATATCCGGCCTTGGTTGCTCTTTTTGTTGTTTGGGTCTCTTATTACAAAAGGACACTTAGTCAGAAGTATGCAGACTCCCATCTACGTTCTTCGTAGAACCCTTTGAAAGGTATTATTAGTGGTACTATTTTTATTGGAAGATGTTTATTACACTCCGTCGTAATATAACATATTTTTCTGTGTGCTTTCTGTCGGTTTGCACCACATGGCCGGATTGCCAGGTTCCTCGACTACAATTTCGCTATTCGGCGAAGGTATAATAATAAGGAACACTCCCTAGCTCTTTGCCCGGGAGGGAGAAGTCGATGGCCGGTTAAGACAAAGTTTACAACACAGATTGTTTTACACATGTATATGCAAATTACATATTCGGCTCGTAATCGAGATCATCGATTATTGTGTCAAGGGGGCAATCTGCTTGCGAGAGACGGGCGGCTGACATCACCTGGTCATACACTAGGCGGGGTGGCACTTCTTTTCCATCCGATCCCACAGGACCAACCCACGCCATATGCTCGGGGTTGAGTCCGGTGAAACGGGTCTTGACAATTTACCACGCCTCTTGTGCTCCTTTGCGGCAGGCTGAAGTCTTCCACAGCTCGAACCTATCACGAGCCCCCCAAACCGATCCACAAGTCCGACTATCCATTCAGGTGGCTGTTCGGTGGGCCATAGTGCCTTCACCATCACTTTCATCGCTTTCTACGCATGCTTGTGGATAGAGGTCAGCTCCTTCAGCAGGTCCCCTTGGTACGATTCAATCTCCTCTTCAGGATGTCCGGTAAGGAGACCCGCACATGAGATAACAAGCGTGATTACTATCATCCTTTACATCGGAAATACTTACTCATAGCGGAATTGTATTTACCGAATACACCCCACCAGAGATTTTGATTATCTTCTTGTGCTTGGGCCAGTTGAGTCTTCAAACTCTTTCTTTCATCGACCTGTTTTTGTATAACCAAACAGCCGGCTTGCTGCTGGGATTCCGCATACCTTTGTGAATCCCGGGCTTCTTCCAGCTGCCTTTCCATATGTCCTATTGATTCGGCTGCTACACAGAATCCATATGTCAGGTATGAAATACATATGTCCTATTGATTAAGCAATAAAAGGACACTTACCATGGTCCTCTCGCGTGAAACTTTTCACTTGTGCTAGTTCAGCTTTCACGGAATGCACCTCCGCGTGACTCTCCTCGAGAGACTTGGCCAATTGCTCAGACTGTTGCTTTGAGGCCTGCGTTAGCAGTCAAACAGTTGTGAGATCCTTAATTCATTTTTTCCAAATAAAATTAAGGCCCGGGGGCTACTAGGCTTATACAAGTATACAAACGCTACAAAACCTGACCACTTACCTGAATGCTGGTTATTATCAGCTTCATAGCTTCACTGAATCCAACTCGGGCGGCCCCGAGGTGTGCATCAACTGAGCGTAGGGCGCCGAACTCCTGGTGGAGAAAATTGGGTGCCACATGGTCTCCCATCGGTGCCAATTATGCATGGCACTCTCCACCTCCGATTTGGTTACGGATACTCCGTTGCCATATTCGGCGGGCATCGGACCAGCCATGGGGGCTTCCGTAGCAAAAGCCGTATGGACGGTGGCCCGGGAGCTTCGGGCGTCTCCTGACATCCGGGTGACCCCCTCAGTAGGTGGACATTGGGTGTTTCGCCTAGGAAAAATACAAGTGGCTATAAGATTTTGCCGAGCACAATGATAAAATGGACATCCGAGCAATGTACCTTTGAGATGCGCGGATGGGTGGATTCATCCCCGCGTCCGGATCCTTTGTAGGGGCCCGGCCGACCGCTGACTCGTCTGCGACCTTGGATGCGGGTGCAAGACATGCTGATCGGCGGTGCTTGGGGGCTGGGACCGACGCGTCCGGAGCGCTCTTGGTAGCAGGCCTCTTTCGGGAGGTTTTTTCTTCTTATCCATGGACAGAATGAAGAATGACTCGGGGTAATCGACTATGATTGCCACCGGGGTCTAGACGATGTTGTCCTGGTAGTAGACTCCGTTTTCGAAGTCAAGATGGAGATCCGGGTCCTTGTTCAATCCCGGATCTTTGTCATGTGAATGATTGTCAAGCTGAGGAGCCGGATAGTTGTCTGTCTCGATGAAGCACCTCTATTCATATTCACGCCAATGCCTTGATCAAATGGAGTGTGGAATGAAGCCCTGAACTATTTCATGATTGAAAAGAAGGAAGGTTTACGTGTTCGATGGGACTATGGGCCGAATACCCCTCCTTGGTTGACCGCCAAATGAAGTCTTCTTGCTCTCCTTTGTATAGGTCGGCAAGTGCGGCGGCCAGTGCTGTTTGATTGGTAGGACCTAATTTTTGGGAACGCATGGCATCGCTTTTCCCGTTGTATCGCCATAAGGGGTGCACCCTTTGTTGGAGGGGTTGCATGCACTGGGAGATAGCGGCGGTCATGACGTCGATCATGGTCAGCCGGTGATGGGCAAGCATCCACAGTTGCGCAGCCAGGAGTTGCACTTCAGTGCTCTCCTCCTGAGAGCTCTTGGGTCGCCAGTTGTACCTCTTCTTCGGGAGGAGGTCGGTGTATTCGGGCAGACCTGTCCGAGTTGGCTCGAATAGGGGGACGTCTTCAATATAAAACCACCCTAAAGTCCTTTCTTCGGATTTCTTTGGTGTGCCAGCCGGATACCTCGTTCCCGCTATGCGTCATACTTCGGCTCTGCTGACCTCTAAGATGGCCTTGTCCCAAGTTTGGGGGACGAGGCAGAAATATTTCCTCCACAGATCGAAGTGAGCTTCACACCCTAAGAACATCTCACGAAGGGCAACGAAGCCCGAGATGTGCATGATCAACCCCGGGGTGAGATGGTGGAGTTGAATTCCGTAGAACTCCAATAACCCCCTCTAGAATGGGTTGATTGGGAATCCAAGGCCTCGGAGGAGGAAAAGAACGAAGCAAACACACTCCCCTATGTTTGGATTGGGGAAGCGCTCATCGAAGACCTCATCGCCATAAGCGACTAGGCCAGCGCGGGTTGTTGCCAAATCTAATAATGGGAGCTATCCCTGGGTCTCCAGGTTGCAGAGCCTCAGAAGTGTGACAGAGTAGCTGGTCCAGTCGCCTGGGCGTTGGCTATAAGGGAACTTTGAGGAATTGGGAGCGTTAGCCATGTTTTGCGTAGAGCTTCCGCTGGGAGTTTCTGAAGATAGGGAGGAAGAGGATGTGGTTTGAATCATGATTTTGTTTGGTTAAATGGGTTGGTGCCTCCATTACGGAGGGGTAGGATTGTCAAAATCACTGACCACTCACCTCCCCATGACGCACAAAAATCGAGGAACCTATGCAGTTATTATAATAACCCGTGTCCGCGACGCTTGGGATCTTACCGAAGACTGGTCAGATGCCGAACAGAGAAGGATGAGGGACTCATCTTGCAAGCCAAAGACAACGACATGAGGGAATTAACCGAAGATATATATATTGACATTGAAGGCCAGTTCGGGGGCTACTGAGGGAGGCCTGGATTAAGGGGTCCTCAGATAGCCGACCATTATTCATGGGCCGGACTATATGGGCCGCAAGGCAGGCATGAGAGGGTCAAGGACCATCTGCGCCAGGATGGAAGCTTCATGGACTCTAGTCATGTTCTCTAAGTTATTAGCTATAGTTAGACTAGTTATCTCTTTGGTATGTAACCGACCATGTGTAAGCTAAGGGCACCCCTGGCATCTATATAAGTTGGAGGGTTTTAGCGCATAGGACACAACAACTCATCTAGGGTTAGACATACGATCTCGAGGTAGATCAACTCTGTAACCCCTTACACCATCAATACAATCAAGCAGGACGTAGGGTATTACCTCCATAGGAGGGCCTAAACCTGGGTAAACTCGTGTCTCCTTCATCTCCTGTTACCATCGATCCTAGTCTCATAGTTCGGGACCCCCTACCCGAGATCCGCTGGTTTTGACACCTACACTAGCCTTTTCAATCATTAAACATTTCCTGAAATATTCTTGATAAAACAGTCCAAGATGCAATGTATGTTGTCATTAATCATCAAAACCACCAAGGTAGCATTTTGCTTTCAATCTCCCCCTTTTTGGTAAGTGATAACAACATGCAAGCAAAGCTTTATTTGAAATATGCAACCTAATATATGACGGCTTTGAGGGACATATGACTAGAGAAAGCTCGCCTACAAGTGTGCAATTCTTTTAGCGAATAGTGTAACAGCCCGAAACCGATGCTCCAAATGCCTTCGAGTTATTTCGAGTTTCATCGTGTGTTTTATGTGTGTGTCGCATTCATCATCGCATGATCTGCATCATCTGTACATCATCAAAAGATCGTTCGAGTCATATTTTAAAATGTGCGTTTGTTCGTAGTTGCTAGTTCTTCATGTTTTTGTCGTTGAACGTTTCGAGACCAATCACACTCCCACATGCCCACGACATCTAAAAAATATTATTTTATAAGTGGGATAAAAATGGAATGGGTTGAAAGTTGACGTGCAGCCTTATTATATTTTAGGTGCACCGCCTGCCAAATTTCATCGCATTCGGAGGTCGTTTGATACCCGAACCATTAAACCTATAACGGCACTATATTGAGTAAAACCTCACGTAATTCGTTATTTCTACAACCTGAGACGGGGAACGACCTTCCCTCTCATATTAGCCCAACTACTCTACAAAACCTATCCCATCCTAGCCCTCCTCCAACTGGGTCGACGGATCGTGATCCTACGTTTCGAAGTCGGACTAAAAAACCTAACCCTAGCCCCCTTGTGCTATATATGGACGCCCCCGGCCCAAAATGGCCTCGCTAGCCCTCCCTCATGATTTGCGATGCCGTCTACCTCCTATGCGGCAGTTGGCGCCGCCACAGGCGCCTTCGCAGACAACCAGGGAGCGCCATGCCTCCCCGGCCTCCTCCTCCACCCCACCAGGCCCGCGGGTATCAAATCTGGCCAGCCCCTGGCCTGATCCATCGTTGTTGCGCCCAAGCGCTCCAGATCAGGAGAGGAGCTCCCAATCCATAGCATCGTGTCCGGTCCCACTCCTCGCCCCGCGACCCCTCCACCCCTGCTGGTCATCGGCCGCCGCTAGCCACCGGAGCATCGGACCTCATCAGCGAGCCACCAGGTCGACCAGGACAACCCTTGTCGCCTCCCTGTCTCTCCCTCCTTCGTCCCTGTCTCTCGATGCCTCACCTCTCTCCCTTATTTTCTATGCAGGGAGTAGTCATGAAAGTAGCCTCGTAGGATCTCTCTACCGGAGTTGATCACCGCCGGCTCGTGCCTCGCCGCCATTCGGAATGGGAACCCCGGACCCAGATCCGCCCAGATCCGGCCTAGCCTCACCGGATCGTGCCGCTCATGCGCTGCCGGCTCAAGCCTCCGCCATGGACTCGAGCACGGGGAGGACGACCTCACCTAGAACGCCTTCCATGCCTTGCACCTGGGCAGGCCTCCCCTAGACCGAGCCGAGCTGGCCTGCGCCACCGCAACCACTAGTCAAAGCCGCACCTTAGCCCACCTAGGCCAAGGCACATCAGTGAGATCCCACGTCTCAACGCTATCCTTCGCCGCACGTTCTTGTACTTATGATGTGGCCATGTGACACTATTGGGCTGTCCCAGATTTGGCTCATGTATTTTTTTCTGCCCAGCAAATTTGTCTATTTATCTAGGGAATTACAGATTTGTAGAAAACCTCTCAAACTTCATGCATTTAATATCTCACAAACCGTGCATCGGATAAAAATAGTTTATATGCGAAAGATATTCATAATTTTCTGTGGATTAATAGTATCCAACTTTCATGCATGATAAAAATATTTAGACTATCTGTTTGTTTAAATTTGTATAAACTCCATGCTAAATCGGTTTATTTCATAACTAAATAACCGTAGCTCCGATCACTATATATATATGTAAATTGCTTATTTCATAACTAAATAACCGTAGCTTCGATCACTATATATATATATGTAAATTGCTTAGAAAAGTGTGTAGAATAACAAGGTGCACTCTATTCCCCTGTTTAATAAACATAAAATATGGTTAGTTCAGATCTGAACCAATTTCGAATATCACATATGAGGACGTTTTGGAGATACTATATCTTGTTTCTGGCCTCATTTAAAATATCTAGATAGTTTAGTTTCATTATGCTTAACCTCTTTCCATGCTTAACAACGTTTAATTTTTTTGTTTATTTAAAGAAATATTAACCATATTTCTCTTAATATGGAGAGTTATGAATTTGTTATATTTATGTTCTTCTCCATTTAAATTGCTTAATTCCATCTTCACCTTATGGCATGATCACCCGTGTTAAACAACATTTAATATTGAGGGGTACCTAAACAAGTGTGAACTAAATGATTCGAATGTGGAGTTTCATCAATATGCGACTTGTTGCATATTGAACTTCACTTAATTTGTAGTATTTGATTATTGAATCTCGCCACACCTTGCATATTTAAAATTGACATCGATCATCCTTGTTTGTGCATCATGTAATGAATATGATGTGGTGTTTACCGTGTCATTTATTTATTTCCAGATTTTCTTCTTGTCGATAGAGTTCTGAAACCATTTTGAAGTGAGAAGATTTGTTTGGCTACGTTGATTCGTCTTCTCCATGGATTAATTCTTCTTCCAAGTGGGGTCTCAGGCAAGATAATCATTTACCTGGATACCACTACTCTCATTGCATGCTAGTTGTTTCCTTTCTATCGCTATGTCTCTGCTTCCTACCACCATTTGTCTAGCCTCCCAACATGCCATGATAATCATCTAACCCTCCACATCCTAGCAAACCATTGATTTTCTAAGTTACCGCTTGCTCAGCCCCCTCTTATAGCGTTGCTAGTTGCAGGTGCAGGTTGTTCCATGTGATAACATGGATATCTTGGGATATCACAATACAATTGCTCTTTCATTTAATGCACATATATACTTGGTAAAAGATGGAAGGTTTGGCCTTTTGCTTGGTGTTTTGTTCTACGTTTGCCGCCCTAATTACTTGTGTACCGGTGTTATGTTCCATATTGAGCGCTCCTAACATGCTTGGGACTGTTATGGTGACCCCCTTGATAATTCATTTTGGGATAAAACTCTTCTGGCAAGGCCCAACAATGGTACTATATTTTCTCAACATAATAGTACTGAACACCGTTAGTAATGCATTGGGAGTCATGAACCCATGGATTAATTCAACATAATACAAGGGGCAGTGATGATGGTGTTGGTTCCAAATGGGCAGACTACAGGGCCACCGCGGGGCAACTCGTGGTTTTTCTTAACTCGTAGGCTTCCCCATCTGGTCATGCCCTAAGAATGAGATATGCAGCTCCTATCGAGATTGTTGGCACGTCGGGCGGCCTTGCTGGATTTGTTTTACCATTTTTGAATGTCTAGTCCATCGGGACTTCGAAGATACCTTGGGCTATCTCGAGGTTGAGGTTTTCCACCACAACTTGTGGCTAGTTTGTGATGGATGAGCTGGAGCACCATTGCAGGATTAGATCTTTTTTAGAGATGTGCCAATGGTTATGTGGCAACTTTGAAATTAGTTTAACACCCAGTCATAGCAAACTTGAAGTAAGTTCAATTAAAATACACCAACTGTGTGTGTAATCGTGTTCGTCTTTACTTGTGAGGTTTGAACCAAGAAGGGAACATGGTGGGGTTATGATTGACTCGTAAGTAGGTGTTCAAGATCACTTCTTTATCGTTACTAGTTCAACTCTAATTATGCGTAGATCACTCTTCTTATTCTTGTACTCGTAAGTTAGCCAAATATCAAATGCTTAGTGCTTGCTGCAGCCTCACCACTTAACCATACCTCACCCATTAAGCTTTGTTAGCCTTGATACCATTGGAAATGTGATTGTTGAGTCCTCGTGGCTCACAGATTACTATAACAACAGATGCAGGTACTGGTAAATCGACACATTGGCGTGAGAGCGATGCTTGTTCTATCTGGAGTTTCTTCTTCTTCTTCATCAATCATAGGATGGCTTCCAGGCCAACAACCTAGGATTAACAAGGATGTATGTAGCTTTTAGGATTTGATTTAGTCCGTAGTCGGACCCTGCTTTTATGTATGATGATTGTGATTGAGATGCTCATGATTTAGCTTGTGGCGAATGTAAGCCAATGCCATATTCTTAATGACAACCTAGGACAAGGGAGATGGAAGAAGGGTTGGATCAGGCGGATGGGGCGGAAGCATTGTAGCAAGAGTCGGGGTCAGGGCAGTCCAGCTCGCGGTTGCCAGGGTAAGAGTTGGACGGCCTCTTTGGACGACCAGGGTGGAGGCCATGGCTGGCTCACTAGGGCTTGGCAGGAGCGCACAGATGCCACGCCCCGTGTCCTCGAGGCAGGCGAGGCGCAGGTCTCGGCACCACTAATGCCCCATAGAGAAAGGAAGGAGGGCGTCGCGGGTGGAGCTGGCTGCGTCGGCGACGGGAGGAACCATAGAAGGGAGGCACTGGTCGCCGGCAAGGGCAGTCGGTGGCGCAGAATGCTGGATCGGGGGCGGAGGCGCACCGTGTGCGTGTATTGCGGCGCATAGGGAGAGGGTGGGTTCGAGAGGTCGATGTGCGAGGTGAGGGGGGCGATTGGTATCAAGCGAGCGGCTGCATCCCGGGGAATTCTGGGCAGGTGGCGGTGGGAGCACCTATATGTCGCTTGCTGCGGCACCCAGTCGGGGCTTCGCACAGGGCTAGCCTTTACTGGGCTGGCTTAGCAGGCAAATGACATTTTTTTGTTTCTTTTTTCTTTTCTGCTTATTTATTTATTTTCTTTTTTGCGTCGTTTTCCTTCCCCTTTCCGTTTCCTTTTTCTTTTTATCAAAACGAACAAACATGAATGTTTTTTAAAACAGAGAACAAATTTGACATTACGAATAATTTTTTAATCTTGAGAACAAATTTTTCAATCACTAACAATTTTGAAAAATGCTGAACAAATTTGGGACCTGGAACAATTTTTTAAAGCATGAGCATTTTTTAAATTTTGAGAACAAAATTTTGATACGGAGAACAATTTAGAAAACCCCGAACAAATTTCGAAGCATGAACAACATTTTGAAAGCACGAACATTTTTTAAATCTTGAGAACAAATTTTGAAAATCGGAACAATTTTGAAAAATCTTGAACAATTTTTGAAAATGTGAACATTTTTTTGAACCTTGAGAACAAATTTCGACAAACAAGAACATTTTTTGTAAAGATTTAAAAAAATCAAGAACATTTTTTGAAAATCCATAATATTTTTCTAAAAGCAAAAACATTTTCCAAATTTTGAAAACCCTGAACAAATTTGGAAGCGTGAACAATTTTTTAAAAGCACGAACATTTTTTAAATCTTGAGAACAAATTTTGAAAATGAGAACAATTTTGAAAAATACTGAACAAATTCATAAACGTGAACAATTTTTGAAAATACGAACATTTTTTGGATTTTGAGAACAAATTTCGAAAAACAAGATCATTTCTTGGAAAACATTTAAAAAAATCCAGAGCAATTTTCTAAAAGGAAAAACATTTTTAAATTTGAAGAACAATATTTGAAAATCCAGAATATTTTTTGAAAATCCAAAACATTTTTTTTGTAAAAATGCTGAAACATTTGCCGAATTTGACGAACATTTTTATGAAAATCCAAAACATTTTTGTAAGAAATAAAAACATTTTTCGAATTTGAAGAACATTTTTCAAAAATCCCGATCTTTTTTTGAAAATTCAGAACATTTTTTAAACAAAAAAGAAATAACAAAGAATAAAGGAAAAAGGAAACGAAAAAAAGAAAAACCGGTTTAGGGAACCTTCTAGAATGTTCCCAAAACCAGAAAAACCAGCTGGAAACTTCTAGAAGGTTCCCAAAACGAGGGGCGTTGCAACAGTTAAACGGGCCGCCCCACTCACGACCGATCGTTGGTTATGCCTGTGCAAAGCCAAGACATCGCGTCGCAACGAGCGGCAATAGGGTTTTCCGGTGGCGGTGGCTGTCGGACTAGGGTTAGTACGGCGTGGCTGGGCCTATAGTGCGTGTCTGGTTGGGCCGTTACCTCTCTCCCTGTGTTTTCAAAATTAGAAAAAAAGAGAAATAAGGAAAAGGTGGGAAATAAATAGGAAAAGGCTTGAAAAAATATGGAACACTTTTGTGGGACTTATTGGGGGAAAACCAAGCCAAAAAAGTTGGTTCCAACAATTGAACACAATGTTTAAATTCAATATGATTTCAATTTAAATCAAATGAGTTAGAAGTAGAGGTAGGAGTTAGCAGTGTAAAAAATTGATGACAAATTGGTGGAGCTTTGGAAGGTAACAAAAAAATTATTGTCGAGGTTTTGAGACAAATCATGAAGTTGGAAACGACATGGATTTAAATTGAAGTGTGTTGCAATACTTATTTTATCTCCGAAACAAAAATGGGAGGATATATGTCTTAAAGAGAAATGACCATGTGAATTTCCCTCGGTTTAAATGTAGCAAGATCCATACAATTTATTTATTTGTGTTTTAAAAAATAATGACATGATGGAATAATGAAATGATGCAATGCAAAAAATGAAAATAGAGCAAGCAATAAATAAGAATGGGAGGAGACGGTCTCGGGCTTTTAAACAAAGATATATGGAGGTGAGAAACTTCTGCCAGTGAACCAGCAAAAACTAAACCACGAAAACGCAAAAATGATGCATATCAAATCCGTTTTCGATGAACTTGAGCTTGTTATGAAGATGACCATAAGTTCCAGAAACTCACAAGGAGAAAAGCCAAATGAGAACCAAGAAATATGATGCCAAGCATGCATTTGTTTGAGTTCTCTATGAATGATACGACCAAGCTACTCACTTCACAGCCCTCCTGATAGTAAAGCAGTCAAAATTTTGAGCCGGTCTCCCAAGTAATACCATGATTCTAGCGAAATATAAAGCCTATCAAGGTCAAACGTTTGCCTTGTGCATAGTCCACTTGATCTAGATGATTACAATCTTGACCTCCTCAAGTTGGACCATCTTTACTGATTGTGTTGGCTCGAGGAGGACTAGTGAATTGCTCCTCCATACTCCACTTTTGTGGGATCGAGAAGTGGCATCTAGAGAGGGGTGAATAGACACTTAAGAACTCAAACATGAAATTTTTAGTTTGCTTTAATTTTAGGAAGATTTTAGCACAAGTTAAGATACATCCAATACTTCCTACGCACGCATATCTAGAGATAAAGCAGCGGAAAGTAAACATCATGCGATTGCAAGAAAGGTAAAAGATGGTAGACTTGGAAGATCAAATGCAATGAAGACACATAGATTTTTGGCATGGTTCCGATAGGTGGTGCTATCGTATGTACACGTTGATGGAGACTTCTACCCGCGGACGAGGTAACGGTTGCCCGAGTCCACGAAGGGCTCCACCAACCAAAGGGCCCATGAAGAAGCAACCTTTTCTATTCCACCATGTCTTACGTCCACGAAGTACTAGTCTCACTCGGGTTAGATCTTCACGAAGTAGGTCATCTCCTTTCCCTTACAAACTACTTGGTTCAAGTCCACATGATTTATAGGATCCCAAATGACACCTAATAAATCAAGGAGACACCAGTCTCCAAAAGGTAATAGATGTTGTGTTGACGATGAACTACTTGCTCTTGTGATTCAAAAGGTAATCTCCTCAAGACTTAATAACTCTCTCACAGAAATTTGCTTGGTAGATGAGGATGATTGCATGGAAAGCAACTTGGAGAGGCTATAAATTAAGGATCTATTGGTTGTAGTGGAATCCCTTGATCTCAACAAATCAGTAGGTGGTTCTCTCTTAGAAAATGAATGGTGAAGTGTAGTCTTGTTCTCATGGCTCTCACTGATAGGAAGAGGTACTGGAGGTGTATATATAGCCTTCACCAAAAATCCAACCATTAGAACATGATTTCCCAACTCGGTGACACCAAAGCTAACGGTGGTACTGACTAGTGCAAAAAGCCCCAACTTTTGGCTTTTTGGTGGGACCGAAGGAAACATCTCGGTGAGACCGATTAGGCTAAACCTAGGCACACCCATCACTTCGGTATCTCCAAAAATTCATTCTTGGAAATGCAAAAACTAAAAATAGCGACCACAAAAGGTTGATATCTTTTTGGTTCCACCGGATGTAGTCTCATTACAACGAGAAATTATGGTTTGGCTTAGGGTTCTGTTTGGGACTGAGACGGTGATACCGAAGTGGGAAACTCGGTAGGACCGAAGTAGCAGTTAAGGTTTTGGACAACAATGATTGTGAGGAAATGTGTGAGGTTTTTGGTGGAAAATCTCTAAGCACTTGAGCAACGAGATCATCATGGTTACCGCATCCCCTCTTAATAGTGTTGGCTTTCCTATGGACTCAATGTGATCAAATAACTTAAAGTTAAAAGTAGAGTCTTGAAGCTTTTGCCAATATGATTCCTTTGCATATAAGGGGTTCCTCATCATATCTCCTAGCAGAGGGAGTCCTGGATTAAGGGGTCCTCGGATAGCCGTCCATTATTCATGAGCTAGACTATATGGGCTGCAAGGCAGGCATTAGAGGGTTGAGGACCATCTGAACCAGGATGGAAGCTTCATGGAGTCTAGACTTGTTCTCCAAGTTATTAGCTGTAGTTAGGCAAGTTATCTCTTTGGCATGTAACCGACCATGTGTAAGCGAAGGGCACTCCGACATCTATATAAGCCGGAGGGTTTTAGGGCATAGGACACAACAACTCATCTAGGGTTAGACATTCGATCTCGAGGTAGATCAACTCTATAACCCTCTACACAATCAATACAATCAAGCATGATGTAGGGTATTACCTCCATAGGAGGGCCCGAACCTGGGTAAACTCATGTCCCCTTCATCTCCTGTTAGCATCAATCCTAGTCTCATAGTTCGGGACTCCCTACCTGAGATCCGCCAGTTTTGACACCGAAATTGGTGCTTCATTGACAGTTCCACTATGAGCGCCGAAGGCATCGATGGCCCGCATCATCGCAGGTGACAAGATCTGCATCGAGGGTACTTTTGCCCCCAATCAGAGTTTCACTGGAAATGACATCTTGTCGCATGCCAACCCAATCAACCGTCATGGCCAGATCAGAAGGTTTCCCCCGAATTAGAGTATCAAGTTCGGAACCCTAGAGTTCGTGCCTGATTCATGGGGGACACTCATTCCAATGGAACCTTCAACCTTCCAGGAAAGACCCACAAGTACCGATATTTTGATGTCCGAGTCATCAGATCCCGTAGGGGAATGGAACGTAGATCCGCTTCGGTGTGACTCTGGAACTGTCTCCCCACTTGACGAATCAACCCGTATCAGCGACACACACCATGCCATCGCTTCGTTCTTAAACGAATTGTTCGATCGGCTCGAAGCAATGCGTATACTGGATGACCAGGTTCCGATCTATGATTGGCTCAGGATTAAACCCGATGATAGGGAAATTCACGTCCCTCCTGTCACCCACCATGTCGCCATTGTCGAGTGTCCGACTGCGAATTCGTCTCGATAGCTGGAATTGAAAACAGTTTACACCCCGGTCTCCGATCATCTAGCAGAGGAGCCAGGCGCCAGGGATTACCTCAAAACCGGATTGTCATCGGTCCTAGATGTATGCCACAGTTCGGAGTTTGTATCCCCGAATACCCAACGTGACGTAGAATCCAGTTTTTGCCCACCCACCACCCAGGATGATAATCCCAGTTTTTCACCGAAGCCCGTATTGCTGGACTTCCAAGATATAAAACAACTGCGCAGAGAATCAGTCCACCACTTTTGGGCAAGACTCCTACTCACTATAGCAGAGTAAAAGGTCTCGTCGACCAAGATTTCACGGCAATTTTCATTTGCAATTGCCATGACGAGGGTATTCTTAGTGCCCTAGCCCGTCGACACATAAGCAATTTCTCGGAGCTATCAGAATTAGTACAGAAGTACTGTGCCATGGAGAGCGTTTGGCAATCCGAGCGGCTATTCTCGGAACCAAAATCCTCTAAACACCCTAGAGGAGCTCGGAAGAATAGGATACCTCCAAACGGCCAGCTAGGTATTAACCCGCCAAAAAAAGAAACAAGCTCCTTTCGGGGGCCTGCACTGTCCTTGACGGGCTTTTGGATAAACCCTGCTCCATACATTCCGTATTACTAAACACAAACCCAACACACATCCTTCGAGCTGCTGGATTGCCAGGCAAGTCGCAAAATGTGGGGAGGCCATCCTCGACACACCTCTGTCGAGTAGACGTTCTTATTCGCCGCCCGGATTTAATGGCGAAGTCCTGACCGTCTACGAAATCTTCCCGTCGAGGAACAAATGCAAGAGAGCTCTTAAGGAGCACGAGCAGGTCTACCACGTGGCAGCCACTAGCCCATGGGCACATGTACCGATTACTTTTAGGGACACTGACTGGCCACCCATTTTTCTGGTCATTCACCAGGCGCTCTAGTCTTGAATCCCATAATCGACGGATACATGCTACATAAAGTGCTAATGGATGGCGACAGTGGTCTTAACCTCATATACGAGGCCACTCTGGAAAAATGCAGTTCGATCGATCCCGCATCAAACGTAGCAACACAACATTCCAGGGAATTATCCTAGGAAAGGAGGCACGTTGTTCCGGATGTATCATCCTGGACATAGTGTTCGGCGCACACAAAAACTACCGATCTGAAGAACTTCTCTTCCACATCGTCCCCTTCCCAAGTGAATGTCACACCCTATTGGGACGGGACGCCTTCACAAAATTCCAGGCTATACACCATTACGGGTACATGAAACCAACTGAAGTGATCACGATCACCAGTGATCCGAACATAGCCCTTCGGGCCGAAAACAAAACGGCAGTGCTCGCCCTCGAGGCACTAGCAGAAACTTTTCGCCGCCGTAGAGTTGTCCGCTCTATGATCGAAAGTCAATAGAGACGATGTGATCCTTAGCAAAAAGACCCAAGTCTAGATCCTTCAAACCTGGAGAAGAAATCATTAAATTTCAGGTGCATCCAATGGACCCCAATAAGACGGCATCCATTGGAGCCCAGCTCGATCCCCTTATTGACGAAGCTTTGTGGAATTTCCTCCGCGAGAACTAGGACATTTTTTCCTATCATCCTTCCGATATGCCTGGAATCCCACGATGGCTAGCCAAACATAGCCTCAACATTATTCCAGGCTTTAAGCCCGTGAAACAAACTCTGCGCCACTTCTGTGAACCCAAACGAGAGGCCATGGGTGAAGAATTAGCGAAACTACTCGAGGCCGGATTTATTCGGGATATTAAACACCCCGAGTGGATAGCAAACCTGGTGATGGTACATAAGAAAGACAAGTCCTGGAGGCTATGTGTCGATTTGAAAGACCTTAAAAAAGCATGCCCTAAGGATCATTTCCCCTTACCACGCATAGACCAGATCATCGATGCCACAACCGGACACGATCTATTGTGTTTCCTCGACGCTTACTCCGGATATCACCAAATTAAAATGAAGGAATCCGATCAAGCTACTACGGTTTTCATCACCCCCTACGGGCCATTCTGCTTCAACATGATGCCTTTCGGGCTAAAAAACGATGGGGCTACATACCAGCGCATGATCCAAACCTGCCTCTCTACACATGTCGGCAAGACCATCAAGGCATACATGGATGATGTGGTAATCAAAATGAAACACGTCGACCAGTTGATCGACGACCTACGTCAAACTTTCGCTAATTTACGCGAATATGATACACGAACCAATCCGGAAAAATGTGTATTCGGAGTTACCTCTAGTAAGCTGCTTGGATTCATCATATCCCATAGAGGAGTAGAGGCAAATTCGGCTAAAATCCGTGCTCTATCAGATCTTGCAATCCCCACGAAGCTGAAGCATGTCCAGAGGCTATCCGGGTGCGTAGCGGCGTTAAGCCACTTTATCTCCTACCTCCAAGAAAAGGCTGTACCGCTCTATAAGCTGCTAAAACGGACCAACAATTTTTAATGGACCGATGAAGCAGCGACTGCATTGGAAGAAATCAAAGCAATACTGGCAGGCAACCCCATACTCATGGCACCAGGCGCCGGTGAGCCCATGTTGTTATATATATCGGCCACCAACAAAGTCGTCAGTGTAGTGCTCGTCGTTGAACGAGATGAGGAGGGAGATAAATTCCGGACTCAGAAGCCGGTCTACTATGTGTCAGAGGTGCTAACGCAGTGCAAGTCTAGATATCCGCATTATCAGAAGATTGCCTATACAGTATTCATGGCATCGAGGAAACTCCGACATTACTTCTATGAGTGTGTTGTGATGGTAGCATCGGAGGTCCCCTTGAACGATATATTCAACAACAGGGACGCCACCGGGCGCATTGCCAAATGGGCCATTGAATTCCTCCCCTTTGAAATAACCTACAAGCCATGCCATGCCATTAAATCATAGGTGCTGGCGGACTTTCCGGCTGAATGGACGGAGGCCGAACTTCCCAAGGAATATAGTGCATACTCCCATTGGACAATGTACTTTGACGACTCCAAAATCTTGGCCGGACTGGGGCTGGAGTTATCCTCACATCCCCCACCGGCGACAACGTGCGATATATGTTACAAATCATGTATGCAGACTCCAACAATGCAGCCGAATACGAGGCCCTACTTCATGGTCTCTGAATGGATGCATCAATGGGCATACGCCGGCTAGAGGTACGGGGAGACTCAACTTAGCCATCTCCCAAATCAATGGCGAAATCGACGCTGAAAATCCGAGGATGGCGGCATACAGAAACACCATCCTCAAGATATCAGCTCGGTTTGTGGGGCTAGAATTTCACCATTCGCTCGTGACAACAACCAAGGCGCCGACATATTGGCTCGTATAGGAGCCAAGCGCATTTGTCCCAAAGAACACCTTTTGGGAACAGATTTTTAAGCCTTCCGTCATGTGGAAGGACAAGGACAATGGTGCCATTCTGAATACACCGGACGTGGTTGTCACCCTTGTCAACGAACCGGGCGACCAAATAATCGGCGGCTCCGTAATGAATGAAACGCCTTTATCTCATGAAGTAATGGCAATAATTGCACCTTGGACAGAGCCCTTCCTCGCCTACCTTCTTCGAAAGGAACTCCCCAACGACCAAATAGAGGCACAGTGCATAGTTTGGCGCTCCAAGGCCTACAAGATTCACGAGGGAGAGTTATACAAGAAAAGCACAACTAGTGTACTACAACGGTGCATATCAGAGGAAAAAGGGCGGGAGCTTCTCACCGAAATACATGCAGGCATGGGGGGCCATCACACCGTGGCATGAGCCCCCACAAGGCCCTCCGAGCCGGTTGCTTCTGGCCCACGGCTCAAACGGACGCACAGTCACTTGTCAAGCACCGCGTGGGGTGTAGAATTTTCGCAAATCAAAGTCACATGCCCCCAACAGCTCTTCGGACGATTCCGATCACTTGGCCTTTTGCGGTCTGGGGGCTTGACATGGTTGGAGGCCTTAAAGCGGGGACCAAGAAAAACAACTACCTACTGGTCATGGTCGACAAGTTCACCAAATGGATAGAGGCAAAACCAATTAAATCAGCCAAGTTCGGACCAGTTATAGACTCCATATCTGGCATAGTACACCGTTACGGCGTACCACATAGTATCATAATGGATAATGGATCTAATTTTACAGCCCAAGAGGTCAAGGACTGGTGCATGAAAATGGGCATTAAGCTCGATTACGCATCAGTCTACCATCCGCAGACTAATGGACAAGTCGAACGTGCCAACGATCTCATCATGAGAGGCATTAAGCCATGTTTGGTCTGATCTCTTCATGAGTCCGAATGTCATTAGGTTGAGGAGCTCGACTCCGTACTATGGGGCCTGCACACCACCCGAAATAGATCAACGGGCTTCACACCATTCTTCATGGTCTATGGGGCTGAGGCAGTCCTCCCCTGCAATATTATTCACGATGCACCATGAGTGCGCATGTACAAGGAAAAGGAAGCCAAGTTGGATCGGCAGGACGACCTGGATGCCTTGGAGGGCGAACGCGACATAGCTCTGGCTCGCTTTGCGCTTTATCAGCAGTCATGACAGAGTTCAGGGCACAAGCATACAATGTAGGTGAACTCGTCCTATGGCTCCCGAAGAAGGAGAAGCATAAACTTAACCCCAAGTGGGAGGGCCCCTTCATCATCGACGCATTACTTGCCGGAGGAGCCTATCGTCTTTGGAACTCATCAGATAATCGCCTTGAACCAAACCCATGGAATGCGGCTCGTCTACGGAGCTTCTACGGATAAACCGGTCCTGTCCAAATTCCCGCACATTTTTAATTTTTTCTTTTGGTATTTTTTCCTTTTTCTTTCCCTCCCACTTTGCTGTTGGATAGGATCGATTCTCTTCATCGTATGTTCGGTTGAACCGATCTTGTACTAAGGTTACCGGCATGCACCATAGAGTGTTACATCCGAACACAACACGTGGGAACTACTTTTAGTAGCCATCCGTTTCTATGGCAATATTTCGCTCACACCAATTGTGTGCACATTTTTCCTTTGTCATATTTTAGTTATATGCATCTATTCGAACTAAGACTTTGCCAATCTAGGTTGCCTTGCTCTTGTGGTTACTCTCTACGTTCCCGCTTGTTCGGCTAGATAGTGAAGGGAGCACCTCTGAGTTTTTATGACCGGGTCATCCGGACTCGTACCTCAGATGGGTGAAGCCGAAAGCTAGATATCTTACATAGACAATTGATCGTTTATGACCGAAACACCATATCCATCCTTGGTTGCTCTTTCTGTTGTTTGGGTCTCTTATTACAAAAGGACACATAGTCGGAAGTATGCGGATTCCCATCTACGTTCTTCGTATAACCATGGTGAAAGGTATCATTAGTGGTACTATTTTCATCGGAATATGTTTCTTACGCTCCGCCGTAATATAATATATCTTTTTGTGTGCTTTCTGTCTGTTCGCACCACATGGCCGGATTGCCTGGTTCCCCGACTACAATTTCGCTATCCGGCGAAGGTATAATAAGAAGGAACACTCCCGAGATCTTCGCCCGGGAGGGACAAGTCGATGGCCGGTTAAGACAAAGTTTACAACACAGATTGTTTTACACATGTATATGCAAATTACATATTCGGCTGCTAATTAAGATCATCGATTGTTGTGTCGAGGGGGGCAGTCTGCTTGCGAGAGACGGGCGGCTGACATCACCTGGTCATACACTAGGCGGGGTGGCACTTCTTTTCCATCCGATCCCACAGGACCAACCCATGCCATATGCTCGGGGTTGAGTCCGGTGAAACGGGTCTTGACCATTGCCCACGCCTCTTGTGCTCCTTCGCGGCAGGCTGAAGTCTTCCACACCTCGAACCTATCACGAGCCCCCCTGAACCGATCCACAAGTCCGGCTATCCCTTCTGGTGGCTATTCGGTGGGCCATAGTGCCTACACCATCACTTTCATCACATTCTGGGCATGCTTGTGGAGAGAGGTCAGCTCGTTCAGCAGGTCCCCTTGGTATGATTCGATCTCCTCTTTAGGTTGTCCGGTAAGGAGACCTGCACATGAGATAACAAGCGTGATTACTATCATCCTTTACATCGGAAATACTTACTCATAGCGGAATTTTATTTACCGAATACGCCCCGCCAGAGATTTTGATTATCTTATTGTGCTTGGGCTAGTTGAGTCTTCAAACTCTTTCTTTCATCGTCCTGTTTTTGTATAACCAGATAGCCGACTTGCTGCTAGGATTCCGCATACCTTTGTGAATCGCGGGCTTCTTCCAGCTGCCTTTCCATATGTCGTATTGATTCGGCTGCTACACAGAATCCATATGTCAGGTATGAAATCCATATGTCCTATTGATTAAGCAATAAAAGGACACTTACCATAGGCCTCTCGCGTGAAACTTTTCACTTGTGCTAGTTCAACTTTCACGGACTGCACCTCCGCGCAACTCTCCTTGAGGGCCTTGGCCAATTGCTCGGACTGTTGCTTTAAGGCCTGCGTTAGTAGTCAAACATTTGTGAGATCCTTAATTCGTTTTTTCCAAATAAAATTAAGGCTCGGGGGCTACTAGGCTTGTACAAGTATACAGACTCTACAAAACCTGACCACTTACCTGAATGCTGGTTCTTATCAGCTTCATAGCTTCACCGAATCCAACTCGGGCGGCCCCGAGGTGTGCATCAGCTGAGCATAGGGCGTTGAACTCCTGGTCGGAGAAAACTGGGTGCCGCATGGCCTCCCATCGATGCTAATGATGCATGGCACTCTTCACTTCTGATTTGGTGACGGATACTCCGTTGCCATATTCGACAGGCATCGGACCGGCCATGGGGGCTTCCGTAGCGGAAGTCGCATGGACGGTGGCCCGGGAGCTTCGGGCGTCTCCTAACATTCGGGCAACCCCCTCGGTATGTGGAGATTGGGTGTTTCGCCTACAAAAAATACAAGTGGCTATAAGATTTTGCCGAGCACAATGATAAAATGGACATTCGAGCAATGTACCTTTGGGATGCGCGAATGGGTGGATCCATCCCCTCGTCCGGCACCTTCGTAGGGGCCCGGACGACCGGTGACTCGTCTGCGGCCTCGGCTACGGGTGCAAGACATGCTGATTGGTGGCGCTTGGGGGCTGGGACCGATGCGTCCGGAGTGCTCTTGGTAGTAGGCCTCTTTTGGGAGGGATTTTTATACTTATCCATTGGCGGAATGGAGAATGACTCGGGGTAATCGACTATGATTGCCACCGGGGTTTGCACGATACTGTCCTGGTAGTATAATCCGTTTTTGAAGTCAAGATGGAGATACGGGTCCCTGTTGAAGCCCGGATCGTTGCCACTTGAATGATTCTCAAGCTGAGGAGCCGGATAGTTGACTGTCTCGACGAAGCACCTCCATTCCTATGAACACCAAGGCCTCGGTCAAATAGAGTGTGGAATGATGTCCTAAACTATTTCATGATTGAAAAGAAGGAAGGTTTACCTATTCTATGGGATTGTGGGCCGAATACCCCTCCTTGGTTGACCGCCGAATGAAGTCTTCTTGCTCTCCTTTGTATAGGTCAGCAAGTGCGGCGGCCAGTGCTGTTGGATTGGCAGGACCTAATTTTCTGGAATGCGTGGCATCGCTTGTCCCGTTGTACCGCCCTAAGTGTGCACCCTTTGTTGGAGGGGCTGCACGCAGCGGGAGATAGTGGCAGCCATGACGTCAATCATGGTCAGCCGATGATGGGCAAGCATCCGCACTTGCACGGCCAGGCATTGCACTTCGGAGCTCTCCTCCTGAGAGCTCTTGGGTTGCCAGTTGTACCTCTTCTTCGGGAGGAGGTCGGAGTATTCGGGCAGACTTGTTCGAGTTGGCTCGAATAGGGGGGCGTCTTCAATATAAAACCACTCCGAAGTCCATTCTTCGGATTTCTTCGGTGTGCCAGCCGGATACCTCGTTCGCGCTATGCGGCATACTTCGGCTCCGGCGACCTCTAAGATGGCCTTGTCTCGAGTTTGGGGGACAAGGTAGAAAAATTTCCTCCACAGATCGAAGTGAGCTTCGCACCCTAAGAACCTCTCACAAAGGGCAACGAAGCCTGAGATGTGCAGGATCGCCCCCGGGGTGAGATGGTGGAGTTGAATTCCGTAGAACTCCAGTAACCCCCTCCAAAATGGCTCGATTGGGAATCCAAGGCCTCGGAGGAGGAACGGAACGAAGCAAACACGCTCCCCTCTGTTTGGATTGGGGAAGCGCTCGTAGAAGACCTCATCGCCATAAGCGACTAGGCCAGTGCGGGTTGTTGCCAAATATGTTATTGGGAGGTATCCCTGGGTCTCTAGGTTGTGGAGCGTCGAAAGTGTGACACAGTAGATGGTACAGTCGCCTGGGCGCTAGCTGTAAGAGCGCTTTGAGGAACTAGGAGCGTTAGCCATGTTTTGAGTAGAGCTTCCGCTCAGAGTTTCTGACGAGAGGGAGGAAGAGGATGTGGTTTGAATCACGATTTTGTTTGGTTAAATGGGTTGGTGCCTCCATTACGGAGGGGTAGGATTGTAATAATAACTGACCACTCACCTCACCATGACGCACGAAAATCGAGGAACCTGTGTAGCTATTATAATAACCTGTGTCCGCAATGCTTGGGATCTTTCCGAAGACTGGTCAGATGCTGAACAAAGAAGGATGAGGGAATCACCTCACAAGACAAAGACAACAACGTGAGGGAATCAACTTAATATATATATATCGGCATTGAAGGCCAGTTCGGGCGCTACTAAGGGAGTCCTGGATTAAGGGGTCCTCGGATAGCTGACCATTATTCATGGACTGGACTATATGGGCCGCAAGGCAGGCATCAGAGGGTCGAGGACTATCTGCGATAGGATGGAAGCTTCATGGAGTCTAGACGTGTTCTCTAAGTTATTAGCTGTAGTTAGACAAGTTATCTCTTCGGCATGTAACCGACCATGTGTAAGCTAAGGGCACCCCCGACATCTATATAAGCCCGAGGGTTTTGGTTCATAGGACACAACAACTCATCTAGGGTTAGACATACGATCTCGAGGTAGATCAACTCTGTAACCCCTTACACCATCAATACAATCAAGCAGGACATAGGGTATTACCTCCATCGGAGGGCCTAAACCTGGGTAAACTCGTGTCCCCTTCATCTCTTGTTACCATCGATCGTAGTCTCATATTTCAGGACCCCCTACCCGAGATCCGCCGGTTTTGACACCTACACTAGCCTTTTCAATCATTGAACATTTCCTGAAATATTCTTGATAAAACAAACCAAGATGCAATGTATGTTGTCATTAATCATCAAAACCACCAAGGTAGCATTTTTCTTTCAATCTCCCCCTTTTTGGTAAGTGATAACAACATGCAATCAAAGATTTATTTGAAATATGCAACCTAATATATGACGGCTTTAAGGGACATATGACTAGAGAAAGCTCCCCTACAAGTGTGCAATTCTTTTAGAGAATAGTGTAACAGCCCAAAACCGATGCTCCAAATGCCTTCCAGTTATTTCAAGTTTCATCGTGTGTTTTATGTGTGTGTCGCATTCATCATCGCATCATCTGCATCATCTGTATAGCATTGACAGATCGTTCGAGTCATATTTTAAAACATGCGTTCGTTCATAGTTGCCAGTTCTTCCTATTTTTGTCGTTGAACGTTTCGAGACCAATCACACTCCTAGATGCCCGCGACATCTAAAAATAGATTAATTTATAAGTGGTATAAAAATGTTCTTGGAATGGGTTGAAAGTTGATGTGCAGGCTTATTATATTCTAGGTGCACCGCCTGCCAAATTTCATCGCATTCGGAGGTCGTTTGATAACCGAACCATTAAATCTATAATGGCACGATAGTCGGTAAAACCTCACGTAATTCGTTATTTCTACAACCTGTGATAGGGAATGACTTTCCCTCTCAACTTAGCCCAACTACTCTACACAACCATCCTGTCCTAGCCCTCCTCCAGCCGGGGTCGACGGATTGTGATCCTACTTTTCGAAGTTGGACTAAAAAGCCTAACCCTAGCCCCCTTGCTATATATGGACGCCCCCAGCCCAAAATGGCCTCCCTAGCCCTCCCTCATGATTTGCGATGTTGTCTACCTCCTATGCGACAGGTGGCGCCGCCACAGGCGCCTCCGCATCCAACCAAGGAGCGCCATGCCTCTCCGGCCTCCTCCTCCACCGCACCAGGCCCGCGGGTATCAAATCCGGCCCGCCCCTGGCCTGATCCATCGCCATTGCGCCTGGACGCTCCAGATCGGGAGAGGAGCTCTCAATCCATAGCCTCGTGCCCGATCCCACTCCTCGCCCCGCGACCCCACCACCCCTGCTAGTCGTCGGCCGCCGCCGGCCAACGGAGCATCGGACCTCATCGACGAGCCACCGGGTCGACCAGGCCAACCCCTGTCGCCTACCTGTCTCTCTCTCCTTCGTCCCTGTCTCTCGATGTCTCACCTCTCTCTCCCTTCTTTTATATGCAGGGAGTAGTCATGGAAGTAGCCTCGTAGGATCTCTCTACCTGAGTTGACCACCGCCGGCTCATGCCTCGCCGCCGTTCGGAATGGGAACCCCGGACCCAGATCCGCCCGGATCCGACCTAGCCCCACCGGATCGTGCTGCTCATGCGCTGCCTGTTCGAGCCTCCGCCATGGACCCAAGAACGAGGAGGACGACCTCACCTAGAACACCTTCCATGGCTTGCACCTGGGCAGGCCTCCCCCAGACCGAGCCGAGCTAGCCTGCGCCACCGCGACCACCAGTCGAAGTCGCGCCTTCGCCTAGCTAGGCCAAGGCGTATCGATGATATCCCACGTCGCCATGCTATCCTCCACCGCACGCGCTTGTACTTATGTTGTGGCCATGTGACACTATTGGGCTGTCCCAAATTCATCTGATGTATTTTTTCTGCCCAGCAAATTTGTCTATTTATCTAGGGAATTACAGATTTGCAGAAAACCTCTGAAATTTCATGCATTTAATACCTCACAAACCGTGCATCGAATAAAAATAATTTATATGCGAAAGATATTCTGAATTTTCTGTAGATTAATAGTATCCAACTTTCATGCATGATAAAAATATTTAGACTTGTTGTTTGTTTAAATTTGTATAAATGCCATGCTAAATCGGTTTATTTCGTAACTAAATAACCATAGCTCTGATCAAAAAGATATATATATGTAACTTTCTTAGAAAAGTGTGTTGAATAACAAGGTGCACTCTATCCCCTGTTTAATAAACATAAAATATGGTTAGTTCAGATCTGAACCAATTTCGAATATCACATATGAAGTCGTTTTGGAGATACTATATGTTGTTTCTGACCTCATTTAAAATGCCTAGATAGTTTAGTTTCACTATGCTTAACCTCTTTCCATGCTTAACAACGTTTAATTTTTTTGTTTATTTAATTAGTTCTGAAACCATTTCGGAGTAACAAGATTTGTTTGGCTACGTTGATTTGTCTTCTCCATGGATTAATTCTTCTTCCAAGCGGGGTCTCAGGCAAGATGATCATTTCCTTGGATACCACTACTATCATTGCATGCTAGTTGTTTCCTTTCTATCGCTATGTCTCACTTCCTACCACTTGTTTATAGCCTCCCAATATGCCATGATAATCATCTAACCCTGCACATCCCAGCAAACCATTGATTTGCTAACTTGCCGCTTGCTCAGCCCCCTCTTAAAGCGTTGCTAGTTGCAGGTGCAGGTTGTTCCATGTGATAACATGTATATCTTGGGATATCACAATACAATTGCTCTTTAATTTAATCCACATATATACTTGGTAAAAGATGGAAGGCTTGGCCTTTTGCTTGGTGATTTTTCTGACGTTTGTCGCTCTAATTACTTGTGTACTAGTGTTATGTTCCATATTAAGCGCTCCTAACATGCTTGGGACTATTATGGTGACCCCCTTGATAATTCATTTAGGGATAAAACTCTTCTGTCAAGGCCCAACAATGGTACTATATTTTCTCAACATAATAATACTAAACACCATTAGTAATGCATTGCGAGTCATGAACCCATGGATTAATTCAACATAATACAGGGGGCCAATGCTGATGGTGTTGTTTCCAAATGGGCAGACTACAGGGCCACTGCAGGGCAACTCGTGGTTTTGCTTAACTCGTAGGCTTTCCCATCTGGTCATGCCCTAAAAACGAGATATGCACCTCCTATCGAGATTGTTGGCATGTCGGGCGGCCTTGCTGGATTTGTTTTACCATTTTCGAATGTCTAGTCCACCGGGACTTCGAGGATGCCTTGGGCTATCTAAAGGTTGAGGTTTTCCACCGCAGCTTGTGGCTAGTTTATGATGGATGAGCTGGAGCACCCTTACAGGATTAGATCTTTTTGAGAGACGTGCCAATGGTTATGTGGCAACTTTGAAATTAGTTTAAGACCCAGTCATAGCTAACTTCAAGTAAGTTGAATTAAAATACACCAACTGTGTGTGTAACCGTGTCCGTCTTTTCTTGTGTGGTTTGAACCAAGAAGGGAACATGGTGGGGTTATGATTGACTCGTAAGTAGGTGTTCAAGATCACTTCTTGATCATTACTAGTTCAACTCTGATTATGCGTAGATCACTCTTCTTATTCTTGTACTCGTAAGTCAGCCAAATATCAAATGCTTAGTGCTTGCTGCAGCCTCACCACTTAACCATACCTCACCCATTAAGCTTTGCTAGCCTTGATACCCTTGGAAATGTGATTGTTGAGTCCTTGTGGCTCACAGATTACTAGAATAACAGATGCAGGTATAAGTAAAGCGACACATTGACGTGAGAGCGATGCTTGTTCTATCTGGAGTTTCTTCTTCTTCATCATCAATCATAGGATGGCTTCCAGGCCGACAACCTAGGATTAACAAGGACCGATGTAGCTTTTAGCATTTGATTTAGTCTGTAGTCAGACCTTGCTTTTATGTATGATGATTGTGATTGAGATGCTCATGATTTAGCTTGTGGCGAGTCTAAGCCAATGCCATATACTTAATGACAACCTAGGACAAGGGAGATGGAAGGAGGGTTAGAACAGGCGGATGGGGCGGCAGCATTGTAGCAAGAGTCGGGGTCGGGGTAGTCCAGTCGCGGCTACCAGGGTAGGAGTTGGACGGCCTCGTTGGACGGCCACGGTGGAGGCCATGGCTGGATCGCTAGGGCTCGGCAGGAGCACACGGATGCCACAGGCGGTGCCTTCGATGCAGGCGAGGCGCAGGTCTTGGCACCGCTAGTGCCCCATAGAGCAAGGAAGGAGGGCATCGCGGGAGGAGCTGGCTGCGTCGGCGAGGGGAGGAACCATAGAGGGAGGCACTGGTCCCCGGCGAGGGCAGTCAGTGGCGCAGAACGCTGGATCGGGGGCAAAGGCCCACCGTGTGTGTGTGTTGCGACGCATAGGGAGAGGTGGGTTCGAGAGGTCGATGTGCGAGGTGAGGGGGCGATTGGGATCGAGCGAGCGGCTGTGTCCCGGGGTAATTCTGGGCACGTGGCGGTGGGAGCACCTATACGCCGCTCGCTACGGCACCGAGTCGGGGCTTCGCACAGGGCTAGCCCTAACTAGGCCGGCTCAACAAGCGCATGGCAATTTTTTTTTGTTTCCTTTTTCCTTTTCTGCTTATTTATTTCTTTTCTTTTTTGGGTCATTTTCTTCCCTTTTTTATTTTTCCTTTTTCCTTTTAACAAAACGAACAAACATGAACGTTTTTTAAAACAGAGAACAAATTTGAAAATATGAACAATTTTCTAAAGGACGAACATTTTTTTAATCTCGACAACCAATTTTTCACTCAATAACAATTTTGAAAAATCCTGAACAAATTTGGGACCTGGAACAATTTTTTAAAGCATGAGTATTTTATAAATTTTGAGAACAAAATTTTGATACGGAGAACAATTTTGAAAACCCTAAACAAATTTCATAGCATGAACAATTTTTTGAAAGCACGAACATTTTTTGAATCTTGAAAGCAAATTTTTAAAATTGGAACAATTTTGGAAAATCTTGAACAATTTTTGAGAACAAGAACATTTTTTTTAAATCTTGAGAACAAATTTCAACAAACAAGAACATTTTTTGTAAACCATTTAAAAAATCTAGAACATTTTTTGAAAATCCAATTTTTTTTTCTGAAACCAAAAACATTTTTTGAATTTTGAAAACCCTGAACAAATTTGGAAGCGTGAACAATTTTTTAAAAGCATGAACATTTTTTAAATCTTGAGAACAAATTTTGAAAATGAGAACATTTTTGAAAAATAGTGAACAAATTCATAAACGTGAACAATTTTTGAAAATACGAACATTTTTTTGAGAACAAATTTCGAAAAACAAGAACATTTTTTTGGAAAACATATTAAAAAATCCAGAACAATTTTCTAAAAGGAAAAACATTTTTTAAATTTGAAGAACAACATTTGAGAATGCAGATATTTTTTGAAAATCCAAAACATTTTTGTGTAAAAATGCTAAAACATTTGCCGAATTTGACGAACATTTTTTTGAAAATCCAGAACATTTTTCTAAGTAATAAAAACATTTTTTGAATTTGAAGAACATTTTTCAAAATTCCCAAACTTTTTTTGAAAATGCAGAACATTTTTTGAAACAGAAAGAGAAAAAAATATGAAACAACAAAGAATAAAGAAAAAGAAAACGAAAAAAGAAAAACCGCTTTAGGGAACCTTCTAGAATGTTCCCAAAACCTGAAAAAACCAGCTGGGAACTTCTAGAAGGTTCCCAAAGTCGGGGGCATTTAAATAGTTAAACGAGCCGACCCACTCCCGACCGATCGCTGGTTATGCCCGCGCGAAGCCCCGACATCGCTTCGCAATGAGCGGCAAATCGGGTTATACGGTTTCGGTGGCTGTCAAGCTAGGGTTAGTATGGCATGACTGGGCCTAAAGTGCCTGTCTGGTTGGGCTGTTACCTCTCTCCCTCTGTTTTCAAAATTACAGAAAAAGAGAAATAAGGAAAAGTTGGAAAAGATATAGTAAAAGGCTTGAGAAAAATATGGAACACTTTCGTGGGATTTATCAGGGGAAACCCAAGCCGACAAAGTTGGTTCCAACAATTGAACACAATGTTTAAATTCAATATGATTTGAATTTAAATCAAATGAGTTAGAATTAGAGGTAGGAGTTAGTAGTGTAAAAAATTGATGAAAAATTGGTCGGAAGGTGACAAAAGAATTATTGCTGAGGTTTTGAGACAAATCATGAAATTGGAAACGACATGGATTTAAATTGAAGTGTGTTGCAATACTTATTTTAGCTTCGAAACAAAATTGGGAGGATATATGTCTTAAAGAGAAATGACCATGTGAATTTCCCTCGGTTTAAATGTAGCAAGATACATACAATTTATTTATTTGTGTTCCAAAAAATAATGACATGATGGAATAATGAAATGATGCAATGCAAAAAATGAAAATAGAGCAAGCAATAAATAAGAATGGGACGAGATGGTCTCGGGCTTTTAAACAAAGATATATGGAGGTGAGAAACTTCCGTCAGTGAACCAGAAAAAACTACACCACGAAAACGCAAAAATGATGCATATCAAATCCGTTTTTGATGAACTTGAGCTTGTTATGAAGATGACCATAAGTTCTAGAAACTCACAAGGAGAAAAGCCAAACAAGAACCAATAAATATGATGCCAATCATGCATTGGTTTGAGTTCTCTATGAATGATACGACCAAGCTACTCACTTGAGAGCCCTCCGTGATAGTAAGGAAATCAAAATTTTGAGCCGATCTCCCAAGTATTACCATGAGTCTAGTGAAACATAAAGCCTATCAAGGTCAAACATTTGCCTTGTGCATAGTACACTTGATCTAGATGATTACAATCTTGACCTCCTCAAGTTGGACTATCTTTATTGATTGC
The DNA here is from genome assembly GCA_022496015.1 of Hordeum marinum. Taxonomy (NCBI): domain Eukaryota; kingdom Viridiplantae; phylum Streptophyta; class Magnoliopsida; order Poales; family Poaceae; genus Hordeum; species Hordeum marinum. Next base: position 233,416,112 of record CM039675.1, read on the forward strand.
GTTGGCTCGAGGAGGACTGGCAAATTGCTCCTCCATACTCCACTTTTGTGGGATCGAGAAGTGGTGTTTAGAGAGGGGTGAATAGACACTTAAGAACTCAAACGTGCAATTTTTAGTTTGCTTTAGTTTTTGGAAGATTTTAGCACAAGTTAAGATACATCCAATAATTCCTACGCATGAATATCTAGAGATTAAGCAGCGGAAGGTAAACATCATGCGATTGCAAGAAAGGTAAAAGATGGTAGACTTGGAAGATCAAATGCAATGAATACACATAGATTTTTGGCGTGGTTCCAGTAGGTGGTGCTATCATACGTCCACGTTGATGGAGACTTCTACCCGTAGAGGTAACGGCTGCCCGAGTCCATGAAGGGCTCCACCAACCAAAGGGCCCATGAAGAAGCAACCTTTTCTATTCCACCATGGCTTACGTGCACGAAGTACTAGCCTCATTCGGGGTAGATATTCATGATGTAGGTGATCTCCTTACCCTTACAAACTACTTGGTTCAAGTCCACATGATTTAGAGGCTCCCAAATGACACCTAAAAAATCAAGGAGACACCAGTCTCCAAAAGGTAATAGATGTTGTGTTGACGATGAACTCCTTGCTCTTGTGCTTCAAAAGGTAATCTCCTCAACACTCAATAACTCTCTCACAGAAATTTGCTTGGTAGAAGAGGATGATTGGATGGAAAGCAACTTGGAGAGGCTATAAATCAAGGATCTATTGGTTGTAGTGGAATCCCTTGATCTCAACACACTAGTAGGTGGTTCTCTCTTAGAAAATGAATGGTGAAGTGTAGTCTTGTTATCATGGCTCTCACTGATAGGAACAGGTACTGGAGGTGTACATATAGCCTTCACCAAAAATCCAACCATGAGAACATGATTGCCCAACTCGGTGACACGAAGCTAAATCTTGGTGGTACTGACTAGTGCAAAAAGTCCCAACTTTTGGCCTTTTGGTGGGACCAAAGGAAACATCTCGGTGAGACCGATTAGGCTTAACCTAGGCACACCCATCACTTCGGTAGTTCCGAAAATTCATTCTTGGAAATTCGAAAACTAAAAATAGTGACCACAGAAGGTTGGTCACATCTTTTTGGTTCCACCAGATGTAGTCTCGATTACAGTGAGAAATTATTGTTTTGATTAGGGTTCTATTTGGGACTGAGATGGTGATACCAAAGTGGGAAACTCAGTAGGACCAAAGTAGCAGTTAAGGTTTTGGACAACAATGATTGTGAGGAAATGTTTGAGGTTTTTGGTGGAAAATCTCTAAGCACTTGAGCAACGAGATCATCATGGGTACCGCATACCCTCTTTATAGTGTTGGCTTTCCTATGGACTCAATGTGATCAAATAACTTAAAGTTAAAAGTAGAGTCTTGAAGCTTTTTCCAATATGAATCCTTTGCATCTAAGGGGTTCCTCATCTTATCTCCTAGCCGAGGGAGTCCTGGATTAAGGGATCCTCGGATAGCCGACCATTATTCATGGGCCGGACTATATGGGCCGCAAGATAGACATCGGACGGTCGAGGACCATCTGCGCTAGGATGGAAGCTTCATGGAGTCTAGACATATTCTCCAAGTTATTAGCTGTAGTTAGGCAAGTTATCTCTTCGGCATGTAACTGACCATGTGTAAGCTAAGGGCACCCCGACATCTATATAAGCTGGAAGGTTTTAGGGCATAGGACACAACAACTCATCTAGGGTTAGACATACGATCTCGAGGTAGATCAACTCTATAACCCCTTACCCCATCAATACAATCAAGAAGGACGTAGGGTATTACCTCCATAGGAGGGCCCGAAACTGGGTAGACTCATGTCCCCTTCATCTCCTGTTACCATCGATCCTACTCTCATAGTTCAGGACCCCCTACCCGAGATCCGCCAGTTTTGACACCGACATTGGTGCTTTCATTGAGAGTTCCACTATGAGCACCAAAGGCATCGATGGCCCGCATCATCGCAGGTGACAAGATCTGCATCGAGGGGACTTTTGCCCCCAATCAGAGTTTCACTGGAAATGACATCTTGTCGCATGCCAACCCAATTAGCCGTCATGGCCAGATCGGAAGGTTTCCCCCATATCAGAGTATCAAGTTTGGAACCCTAGAGTTCGTGTCTGATTCACGTGGGACACTCATTCCAATGGAACCATCAACCTTCGAGGAAAGACCCACAAGTACGGATATTTTAATGTCCGAGTCATCAGGTCCCGTAGGGGAACGGAACGTAGATCCGCTTCAGTGTGACTCTGGAACCGTGACCCCACTTGACAAATCCACCCATATCAGCGACACGCACCCTGCTATCGCTTCGTTCTTAAACGAATTGTTCGATCGGCTCGAAGCAATCCGTATACCGGATGACCAGGTTCCGATCTATGATCGTCTCGGGATTAAACCCGATGATAGGGAAATTCACGTCCCTCCTGTCACCCACCTTGTCACCACTGTCGAGTGTCCGACTGCGGATTCGTCCCAACGGCTGGAATTGAAAACACTTTACACCCCGGTCTCCGATCATCTAGCAGATGAGCCAGGTGCCATGGATTACCTCAAAACCGGACCGTCATTGGTCCTAGATCTATGCCACAGTTTGGAGTTTGTATCCCCGAATACCCAAATTGACGTAGAATCTAGTTTTTGCCCACCCACCACCGAGGATGGTAATCCCAGTTTTTCACCGAAGCCCGTATTGCTGGACTTCCAAGATATAAAACAACTGCGGGAGAATCAGTCCACCATTTTTGGGCAAGACTCCTACTCGCTAGAAGAAGAGTAAAAGGTCTCAACGACCAAGATTTAATGGAAATTATCATTCTCAATTGCCATGACAAGGGTATTCTTAGTGCCCTAGCCTGCCGACCCATAAGCGATTTCTCGGAGCTATCAGAATTAGTACAAAAGTATTGTGCCATGGAGAGCGTCTAGCAATCCGAGTGGCTGTTCTCGGAACCAAAATCCTCTGAACATCCTAGAGGAGCTCAGAAAAGAGGATACCTCCAAATCGGCTAGCTAGGTATGAACCCGCCGAAAAAAGGAACAACCTTGACGAGCTTTTGGATAAACCCTGCTCCATACATTTCGTATTACTAAACGCGAACCCAACACATAGCCTTCGAGCTTGCTGGATCGTCAGGCAAGTCGCAAAAAGTGGGGAGGCGATCCTCGACACACTACTGTCGAGTAGGTGTTCTTATTCGCCGTCCAGTTTTAATGGCGAAGTCCTGACTGTCTACGAAATCTTCCCCTCGAGGAACAGACGCAAGAGAGCTCTTAAGGAGCATGAGCAGGTCTACCATGTGGCAGCAACTTGCCCATCGGCAGAAGTACCGATTACTTTCAGGGACATTGAACGGCCGCCCATTCTTTTTGGTCATTCACCAACCGCTCTAGTCTTGAATCCCATAATCGATGGATACATGCTACATAAAGTGCTAATGGACGGTGATAGTGGTCTTAACCTCATATACGAGGCCACTCTAGAAAATGCAGTTCGAGCGATCCCGCATCAAATGTAGCAACACAACATTCCGGGGAATTATCCTAGGAAAGGAGGCACGTTCCGAATGTATCATCCTAGAAGTAGTGTTTGACACACATGAAAACTACCGATCCGAAGAACTTCTCTTCAACATCGCCCCCTTCCCAAGTGGCTATCACACCCTATTGGGACGGGACGCCTTCAGAAAATTCCAGGCTATACCCCATTAGGGGTACATGAAACCAAATGGAGTGATCACGATCACCAGTGATCCAAACATAGCCCTTCGGGCCGAAAACAAAACGGCAGCTCTTGCCCTCGAGGCACTAGCAGGAACTTTCGCTGCCGAAGAGTTGACCGCTCTACGATCGACAGTCAATAGAGAAGATGTGATCCTTAGCAAAAGACCCAAGTCTACATCCTTCAAACCCGCAGAAGAAATCATTAAATTTCAGGTGCATCCAACGGACCCCAATAAGACGGCGTCCATTGGAGCCTAGTTCGATCCCCTTATGGACGAAGCTTTGCGGAATTTCCTCCGCAAGAACTGGGATATTTTTGCCTGGCATCCTTCCGATATGCCTGGAATCCCACGATGGCTAGCCGAACATAGCCTAAACATTATTCCAAGGTCTAAGCCCGTGAAACAAACTCTGCGCCGCTTCTCCGAACCCAAACGGCAGGCCATGGGTGAAGAATTAGCGAAACTACTTGAGGCCGGATTTATTCGGGATATTAAATATCCCGAGTGGCTAGCAAACCTGGTGATTGTACATAAGAAAGACAAGTCTTGGCGGCTATGTGTCGATTTCAAAGACCTTAATAAAGCATGCCCCAAGGACCCTTTCCCCTTTCCACGTATAGACCAGATCATCGATGCCACAGCCGGACACGATCTATTGTGTTTCCTCGCGGCTTACTCCGGATACCACCAAATTAAAATGAAGGAATCCGATCAAGCTGCTATGGCTTTCATCATCCCCTACAGGCCATTCTGCTTCAACATGATGCCTTTTGGGCTAAAAAACGATGGGGCTACATACCAGCACATGATCCAAAGCCGCCTCTCTACACAGGTCGGCAAGACCGTCAAGGCATACGTGGATGATGTGGTAATCAAAACCAAACACGTCGACCAGTTGATCGACGACCTACATCAAACTTTTGCTAATTTACGTGAATATGATATATGGTTCAATCCGGAAAAATGTGTATTCGGAGTTCCCTCTAGTAAGCTGCTTGGATTCATCGTCTCCCACAGAGGTATAGAGAAAAATCCAGCTAAAACCTGTGCTCTATCAGATCTTGCAATCCCCACGGAGCTGAAGCATGTCCAGAGGCTATCCGGGTGTGTAGCAGCGTTAAGCCGCTTTATCTCCCTCCTCGGAGAAAAGGCTCTACCGCTCAATAAGCTGCTGAAGCGGACCGATGAAGTAGCGAGTGCATTGGAAGAAATCAAATCAATACCGGCAATCAACCCCATACTCACGGCACCAGGCGGCGGTGAGCCCATGTTGTTATATATATCGGCCACCAACAAAGACGTTAGTGTAGTGCTTGTCGTTGAACGAGATGAGGAGGGACATAAATAAAGGTGCTGGCGGACTTTCTGGCTGAACTCCTCCCCTTTGAAATAACCTACAAGCCATGCCGTGCCATTAAATCACAGGTGCTGGCGGATTTTCTGGCTGAATGGATGGAGGCCGAACTTCCCAAGGAATATAGTGCATACTCCCACTGGAAAATGTACTTTGATGGCTCCAAAACCTTGGCCAGACTGGGGCTGGAGTTATCCTCACATCCCCCACTGGCGACAACGTGCGATACGTGTTGCAAATCATGTATGCGAACTCCAACAATGCAGCCGAATACGAGGCCCTACCTCATGGTCTCCGAATGGCTGCATCAATGGGCATACACCGGCTAGAGGTACAGGGAGACTCCAACTTAGCCATCTCCCAAATCAATGGCGAATTCGATGCTAGAAATCCGAAGATGGCGGCATACAGAAATGCCGTCCTCAAGATATCAGCTCGGTTTGTGGGGCTAGAATTTCACCATGTCGCTCGCGACAACAACCAAGCCGCCGACATATTGGCTCGTATAGGAGCCAAGCGTGATCCTGTCCCAAAGAACACCTTTGTGGAACAGATTTTCAAGCCTTCCGTCGTGTGGCAGGATGAGGACAATGGCTCTGTTCCGAATACACCGGACGTGGTTGTCACCCCTGTCAACGAACCGAGCGACCAAATAATTGGCGGCTCCTTAATGAACGAAACGCCTTCAGCTCATGAGGTAATGGCAATAATTGCACCTTGGACAGAGCCCTTCCTCGCCTACCTTCTTCGAAAGGAACTCCCCAACGACCAGACAGAGGCACAATGCATAGTTCGGCGCTCCAAGGCCTACAAGATTCACGAGGGAGAGTTATACAAGAAAAGAACAACTAGTGTACTACAGCGGTGCATATCAGAGGAAGAAGGGCGGGAGCTTCTCGCCGAAATAGAAGTAGGCATGGGCGTCCATCACACTGCGGCAAGAGGATTATCCAGCAAGGCCCTCCGAGCCGGTTTCTTCTGGCCCATAGCTCGAACGGATGCACAATCACTTGTCAAGCACAACGTGGGGTGTCAACTTTTCGCAAATCAAAGTCACATGCCACCAACAACTCTTTGGACAATTCCGATCACTTGGCCTTTGGCGGTCTGGGGTCTTGACATGGTTGGACCCCTTAAAGGGGGACCAAGAAAAACAAATACCTACTAGTCATGGTCGACAAGTTCACCTAATGGATAGAGGCAAAACCCGTTAAATCAGCCAAGTCCGAACCAGTTATAGACTCCATATCCAGCGTAGTACACCGTTACGGCATACCATATAGTATCATAATGGATAATGGATCTAATTTTACAGCCCAAGAAGTCAAAGGCTGGTGCACGAAAATGGGCATTAAGCTCGATTACCATCAGTCTACCATCCGTAGACTAATGGACAAGTCGAACATGCCAACAGTCTCATCATGAGAGGCATTAAGCCACGTTTGGTCTGATGTCTTCATGAGTCCGTCTGTCATTAGGTTGAGGAGCTCGACTCCATACTATGCGGCCTGCACACCACCCGAAATAGATCAACGGGCTTCACACCTTTCTTCATGGTCTATGGGGCTGAGGCAGTCCTCCCCTGCGATATTATTCATGATGCACCATGAGTGCGCATGTATGAGGAAAAGGAAGCCGAGTTGGATTGGCAAGAAGACCTGGACGCCTTGGAGAGCGAACGCGACATAGCTCTGGCTCGCTCTGCGCTTTATCAGCAGCAAGCACGACGGAGTTTAGGGCACCAGCATAAAATGTAGGTGAACTCGTCCTACGTCTCTCGGAGAAGGAGACGCATAAACATAACCCCAAGTGGGAGGGCCCCTTCATCATCGACGCATTACTCGCCGGAGGAGCCTATCGTCTTTGGAACTCGTCAGATAATCGCCTTGAACCAAACCCATGGAATGCGGCTCGTCTACGGAGCTTCTATGGATAAATTGATCCTGTCCAAATTCCCGCACATTTTTTATTTTTTCTTTTTGTATTTTTTCCTTTTTCTTTCCCTCCCACTTTGCTGTTGGATAGGATCGATTCTTTTCTGTCAGGACCCCAATCCTAAGCCATAAAAATCTAGCCTGTAACACATCACATCACTTTGCGGTCTCACGCACAGTTATCTCCACGGCTGCAACCTTACCTGGGCCAGGACCGTTCGCGTCTTTTGACTCACGTATGTGAATGTGTTGCTAGTATTCAAATGTCAAAGAACCCGGGCCGATATGACTAGTCGTAGAACCCAAGTGGCACATCCGTACAGGGAAAGGCATACGTAGCCCATCAATCCAGGTGTCGATCTCTAGCGTGTGTAGACGAATCATAGCAAGCTACAAGGACTCCATTACGCCGTGGCACATAAATTTCATCACTGCATGTAGACGAGTTGTAGCAGGCTACAGGGACTCCATTACGCTACGAGACATTTCCCCGAAGGGACAAACACAACAGCAAAGAAGGATACATGCCGGTCAATCAATGTGTCCGGAGCAGTAGCAAGCTACCAAGGCTCGGTGGAAGCACAAAGAGGCATTTCCCCGTAAAGAGTACAACTAAAGGCACACAACTAGGTGTCGAATCCTATGCATACCGTTGCACGTCACACGTACACACGACATTCCCGATATGCATAGATACAACTATGGCATCACAAGATAACCATACAACATTACAACATTTATTTAGCAGGCTCGGAAGAGCCAATACAATAAGATGTTACAAACAGGGGTCACAAGACCCAACATTCAGAGCATTCAAACAAGCAAGTGGAAGTTAAACATGTCTGGGTACAGACATCTACAAAAGTGGCTGGAGGAGCCTGAAAAGTTACAATGACCCTACCAAATGAACTAGACCTATGCCTGGGAGTCCCAAGCTAATCTGGTCAACATCGAACTTCACGTCGTAAATACCACTAATGAGACTGACGTCTCCTATGCAAAACATAAATTAAACAAACGTGAGTACAAGGGTACTCAGCAAGACTTACATCAGAACTAACTACATATGCATCAGTATCAATGAAGGGGGTTATGGAGTTTATTGCAGCAAGCCAGCTTTGACTCTTGGCTAACCTATACTATGACTACAAGTAGTATCTTGAGGTGGGATAGTGCACACGAGTCCACATATTCACCAATCAATACACCACTATGGATCCACTCCCGTCTCCCTACGAGAAGGCCATCCATAGCACTCACGCTTATCTTGCATATTTTAGAGTATCCACTTCAAGTTTTCTATGAACCACATAAGTTCTCCAAGTAGTCCATATCCGAGGACGCGGCTATTCAAACAGATTATTTCACCCTGTAGGGGTATACTTCTTCAAACACGCTCTCGCCACTTATCACCATATGCACATCATGCATCTCGGCAACCTTCAAGCGGAAGCACTTGTGTGGCGTCGACCATGACCGTCAACCACATAAGACCCTAGTCCAGGTTTATCGCCTATTTGAGACTGAACCGACATATATGTCCGACCGAAGTTTCCGCTACGGCCTCAAACGATGTGTGTAGGGTTCCCAAGCCCACCGTTCGGGTGCCACTTGGTACACTGTGCCACTGTGCCTATACCGCATCACAGTCCACCCTGTCGGGCAGCGCTATGCACGACCGCCAACACTTTTGCTACAAACACCAGAAACTAGTTGCAACTCCTGGACATAGGTCTAGGCGATTAATAAGCCGAGAGGGGTCGAGTTACCGGAACCCAGTGTGTGGTAGTATCTTGTCTTGGATAACATACATAGAACTCAGTTCTTAAGATGGTCCCAATGAGACAACCTGCCATGTACTCCTACATGACCTCTCATCGCTACCTTTACCAAATCGTGTTCACACACTTAGCTCTCACATAGTAGGACATGAACATTGCCATTCTGGTTCATCACCCAGATGGATCAAACACGACACGACCTAACTTTCAGCATAGCAGGCACAGTAAGAAAACATGGATGAGTAAGCACAACAAGGCTCAAGCAGTTGCAACTCATGCTTAGTGGTTTCAACCATTTACTGTGGCAAAGATAGGTCATGGAAAGGAATGAGTTCAACTACCGATAACACGTAATAGTTGAATCATTTTTGTCCTAATGCAATAAAAGAGAGCAGGAGCGAGAGAGTGGGTTCATATCAGTATGCTCAAGGGGGGTTGCTTGCCTGACAGTCCTGAAGATAATACTTCTCTTCGTTAGTGTCAATGGTCACATCGTGAGAACCATCGTCTACCGAGAAGGAACAAACACCTACAAACAGGAAAGGAATACATTCAATGCAATGCAACAACCATGATGCATGATATGACAAGTTAAGGTACTGAATTGACCTAGAGGAATAATTAGCCAAGTTAACTGAAGTGGAATTCAAACAAGTTTGAATTCCAACTCCAAATGATATTTCCAATATTGCCCTAATCATGAAATGTCCTACTTGGTGATGCACGATCATGGCATAAACAGATTTATTGGATTTTTTGATCATTTTTTATATATAAATTATTTTCATCTGAGTTACAGATTATTTTCAATTATTTTAGGAGTTTTAAACATTTTCCGAATTTCCTGAATTATTTTATTATTAGTAAATCAATTAACGCGTCATCGTTACGTCAACATGACGTCAGCGGGACAACAGCCTCGGTTCCACGTCAAACCTGACGACCGGGGTCCAGAGGCCTGTGTCACGGGGTTAATCCTCGCGCTGACCTGGGTTTGACCGCTCTTGGGGCCCGCTGTTAGTGGTTAGGGGGGTCATTAACGGTTAATTAAGCCCTAATGGTTGGCCAGGTCAGCGTTCGTCGGAGCTTCACCGGCGGCGACCAAAACCACGGCGGCAGGGCGCCGGAGTTGGCTACGGGGCTTGGTTCGATGCGCGATTAGTACTAGGGGATAGCCCTTGGTCGTGCCGATCCATTTAGGACACCAGTGGGGTCGTGTGGTTGCCGGAGCGATGGCCAGCGATGAGCTATGCGGCGGCGGCGGATCGGGCAACAAGGGGGCAATGACTACAACGAGGGGAAGGCCAGGGGGTTAGGAGTAGGAGAAGGGGGAGCTCACAGGGAAGTGGACGGGATGATCAGCATGCTCGGGGACGAGCGGAATGCGGCGAATCGATGGCGGGGAGCTTCAGCGACCGGCGGGGTTGATGAGCTCGATGGCGACGATGGAAGGCGCCTCTGCTTGATTTCTGCGGCAGGATGGACCAGGGCGTCGCGGTGGTCCTCGAGGCTAGCTTGGGGAGGCGAGGCAGCGGCGGTGGGCATGGCTATGGCGAGCGACGGCGACGAGCTCCGCTCGGGTGGCTGCAGGGAAGAGAGCCAAAGAAGAGGGAAAGAGAGCGAGGGAGAGAGACGTGCACAGGAGGCCCTCGCGGCGTCCTTATCGGCCTGCAGGCGGTTGGCGGCAAGCAAGAGGTGGCATGGCATGTGCCGACGTGCCTCGGCCACGCGCTCGTCCTCCTAGCGCGAGGAAGAGGACAGGGGAGCGATGGTGTGGGGCTAGGCTGCAGCTGGGCCGACTCCAGGTAAGTCCAGGTGGGGTTTTCTATTTATTTGTTTTATCTTTTCTAATTTCTGCTATTTGTTTTGTTTTTGTTTGGGCAAAAATCATATAGCCAAAATCCCTGAAACAATTTATGGGATATAAATAGAGTATTAAAAAGTCCCACAAAAAGTTTCAACATTTTTTTAAACAACTAAAATATTTATAGTGCTTTATTAGTCATTTTCAGAAATTTGTTGATTTATTCAATTTGCCAAAATAGTTGTGAAAATATGCTTCACCCCTGGTATGTTGTCGCCAACATTTATCAGACATGGTGAACATTTTTAAAAGGCATTTTGAAATCATTAAAAAACGCAATTATTGGAATCAGTTTAATCTTTTTGAAGTGCTAGGGTTTGCCATCCCCATTTCAAATTCATTGAAGTTAAACATGATGCAATGAATGCTCAATGATGCAACTAATACAAGCAATTTCTAGGGCTGTAACAACTCACCCCCACTAAACAAGAATCTCATCCCGAGATTCAAGCGTAGGGTAAGAGAACAGAGGGAACACTAACTACCACAACCTTCTTGGTCCACGTGCCCTCCTCGCAGCTGTTGATTCATTGCATTATGTTGATCTTGACTTCTTTGCCTTTGGGCTCTTCATCCAACAAAAAGACAACAGAGATAGAAAGCTCTACAAGAATCGATCCTTACGAAGATCGAGCAACTCATGACCAACTCATGGAATGAGACATAATAACATCTCTCGAGCTAGGACACAAAACACACGTCGAGAACAATGAATGAGGCAGATGACGGAGGTCCAATTGGTAGGCAACAATTCCACGCTATAGCAGATGGTGAAGAGGTTTCAAAGTAGCGAGGAGTTAATTGCCATGATTCCTTGACGAGACATCTCAGGGAAGGTGACTCGTAGGATTATCCCTTAAGTGGCAAAAGGAACTACTTTTGATACAGTTATCATTGAAACTCTTCATACTAGCCTAAGGCAATTCGCAAATGATCATTGGAAGGAATTCAAAGAATGGCATACTCAGATCGGAAAGGAAACTAGAGTTATAGAACAACTCGGTAAACAGAAGGCACTTTCCAGTTAAAACCGAGAGTATAACCCAGTGTCTGAGCATGCTCTCAAGAACTTGAGCATTTCCATATTCATCAGGGTTTTTACGAACATCCGTGCCAAGGATCCTGGCAACACCTCATACTACCATGATGAATAACAATGGAGGATGGAGATGCAAAGGAAGATAACACTTTCTCAGATTTCACCTTAGCTATGCCAAGGGAGTGAAATCTGGATGAGCGACCGAGAGACATTTAACACTCCGCTTCTAATGTTCTCCTTGGTGTACTAGCATATCCTGATTACAGATAATGCTTGATATCCAACACATCAAGTAAAAGGTCGGACTTCAGGGATTCCAAGGGTCCATGAGGAATAACTTCTAGAGCAAGTCATACAAGGTCCTCATGGGAAGGTGGCCAAGTTGCTGATACAAGATATTATAACAATAGGTCTTCCAGCTAGGTGCGTTAGCCACAACATCACTTTGCCGGGTTACAAAGAGACCAATATTATAATTCTTGGGAAATGTTCCAACCATCATATTTGCCTGAGATTCACATATGGTTGGTGTCAGGATATTCCAGACTCAGCATGTCTGATAGTGAAAGGTTGCAACACAAATCGAAGAGATGATGTTGCGAGATTCTCGGGAAATGAATTGCGGAAGTCAACTCCAAAACATGATCTGGATTGCAAGACACATGTGGACACACTGTTTAGGACAAGCATGACTACATGTACTTACAACAAAACACTACCGAGTTTGGGTTAGGAACCATCATTGGGGTACGAAGTCTTGTGTACGTCCGTCTGAGCTCTTTAGGGATAACACTTAATTTCTTCTCCTTAACAGGACAAACAGTGGCTTGATGTGCTAGGAAATTCATACAGAATGGAGGTAGCGAGCCTATCACGCCATAGAATACTTCGCACATGCATGATGACCTTGGGATGATTCCAGAGGAGACAAAATAACTTTTCCCGAAGTCACGGCGGCAACTTGCACCAAATGCCCATGAACTTTGAGTAAGTCACTTCTTACACCAACCATATACTTCACGTACATGACACGAAGATAATTGCCTATAAAGTTTCCAACACCAGCTTAATGTCCATCATGAGTCATGGTATCGATGAGGATGTTGCCGATGAGCTCAACAACAATTCATCGCGGTATCCAATGGATGGAATTCCACAACTATGAGAACAAAGTGATAGCATTGGTCAGACCAAAAGATATAACACTTTATGCTCGAGGATACATCCATGAGTAAAACAACATTAGGAAGATCTTTGGTTCTTATTTTGATTTGACGATAGCCCATACTCAAATCAAAGATTGAACAAGTCAAAAGATGCAACAATTGATCACAAGGATTAATTGATGAAGATATCATCTTTCTTCGACAGCCACACAAGGTATCCCTTTGGACTAACTAAGTCAGGCAAAGCTTTTATCTTCCAACTCTCCAAGTTGTTGTTTAGCTTAACCAATTAGTTCGGGGGTATCCAACACAGATTCTTGGAGAGGGGATGGTTTATGGAAAAACCATTTTGATCACGAGCTCAACATAACGGTCAAGGAACACCCTGGTAATACTTCTAAGAGGATATTCAGAAAATCACGATCCACCGATATGTTATCAAGGTCGAGAACAATCTTGCTTTTCAAGGCAAGACGATATGATAACAGAGCAAAGGATTGACAAAATCCTATCTCGTTGATCGAAAAGTGCACCATGGAAAATAGACTAGGTAGCACGATCACTCCTAGAGTGGTGATTCAATGACCAACACACTAAGGATGAAATTATTGTCCATTAACTACCAAGCAACAAAGTTGCTAGGAGTATCGATTTCACACATCACGATTGACTTGTCGGTATTCTGGTTTCAACAACACACAGACCGGGGAATGAATGATGATGGCAAGAAGTATCACTACCTCAAGATTTCATAAGAGGGAGTGTAGTTCTCATGATATTCTTGACATGAAGAGGGTAATACCTCAAGGTAGAACAGAGCAAAAGCTGGATTGACATTTTGATCTGCGAAATACAACTTCTTTGACCCAATCCTAGAAATGGATGAGGTACGGGAGTTTGCTTCTCCTAGTCATTCTGAAATAGAATGGCTTGACACACCACGAGAATAGTCGACATAGGTAAGACAATGCATGACAAACCCTTGACTATCCATTGATAGATAAAGGTCAGAATGCAATTGAAGAAGGACAACTCAAGAGCACCTAATTTTTCCTGAGTCATAGATGCATGGATTGAATATGTCAAATGGAGTTCAACATGTTTCTTCCAGGTAATCCATGCAGAAATGAAAGAATTGGCAGGCTCACAACTATGAAATGGAGGACTCATCACGCGCACTCTTGTTGTGATATTAAGATCACAAGAAACTTCTGCCATAATGGATCGTGGTATTGGAAGAATGATATACCACGAACCTTGAAGACTATAACAAGGTTACTAATATCCTAAAGGAACGAGAAAATACTATCAACGGAGGTGAGCAAAAGGATTCTTGGGTTCAGGAAGCCAGATACAGAATACCTATTGACTAAGTAGCATCACATCATGCTTTTCATAATGATGGCCAGAATTATCACACTGGAAACAAAAGACACAACTAGACTATTGGGTGGTTCACTGAAACAACATGGTTTCCTAAACACCTTCATCAAACATGTCGAAATAATACAATAACTCAACTCAACAATTAGTGTGCTTTGCCTGGCCTGAAAGACATTGACTTAAGATGAAAGAGTTTTGCAATTGCATCAGATAATTTAGAAACCTTGGATAACTCGGACAGCATAACGACTGTACAGGCATGAAATATGAGGCAACCTGCACAAGAAAACTAACAACATAACATGGAATTCTTATGGAGACACTGATCTCGAAAGACAACAACTTTCCTATAGGTCTATAGCATAGTAACTCGTCCTCCTAATAGATAGATGATAAGGCCTAGTTCTTAAACCTCGTAGAATAAAGAAGAGGGTGACTCAGAATTAGAATGACATGAGGAAAGGAGTAAAAAGAGCCTTACGTTCCCTTCCACAATCAATTCCCTTAAATAACTAAAGCAGTTCTAGACTCAACATCGACCAGTTTGGCTGTGTAATCCTACAGGCAAGCAAGCTCTGATACCAAAGCTATAAGGACCCCGATCCTAAGCCATAAGAATCCAGCCTGTAACACATCACATCACTTTGCGGTCTCACGCATGGTTATCTCCACGGCTGCCACCTTACCTGGGCCGGGACCGTTTGCTTCTTTTGACTCACGTATGTGAATGTGTCGCTAGCATTCAAATATCAAAGAACCCGGGACGACATGACTAGTCGTAGAACCCAAGTGGCACATCCGTACAGGGACAGACATACGTAACCTAGCAATGCAGGTGTTGATATCTAGCGTGTGTAGATGAGTCATAGCAAGCTACAAGGACTCAATTACACCATGGGACATAAATGTCATCACTGCACATAGACGAGTCATAGCAGGCTATAGGGACTCCATTACACTGCGAGACATTTCCCCGAAGGGACAGACACAGCAGCAAAGAAGGATACATGCCGGTCAATCAATGTGTCCAGAGCAGTAGCAAGCTACCAAGGCTCGGTGGAAGCACAAAGAGGCATTTCCCCGTAAAGAGTACTACTAAAGGCACACAACTAGGTGTCAAATCTCATACATACCATTGCACGTCACATGTACACACGACATGCCCGATGTGCATAGATACAACTATGGCATCACAACGTAACCATACAACATTACAACATTTATTTCGAAGGCTCGGAAGAGCCAATACAATATGATGTTACAAACAAGGGTCACAAGACCCAACATTCAGAGCATTCAAACAAGCAAGTAGAAGCTAAACATGTCTAGGTACAGACATCTACAAAAGTGGCTGGTGGAGCCTGAACAGCCACAACAACCCTACCAAAGGAACCAGACCTCTGTTTGGGATTCCCAAGCTAATCCGGTCAACATCGAACTTCACGTTGGAAATACCACTAATGAGATTGATGTCTCCTATGCAAAACATAAATTAAACAAACGTGAGTACAAGGGTACTCAGCAAGACTTACATCAGAACTAACTACATATGCATCAGTATCAATGAAGGGGGTTGTGGAGTTTATTGCCGCAAGCTAGCTTTGACTCTTGTTTAACCTATACGACTACAAGTAGTAACTTGAGGTGGGATAGCGCACACGAGTCCACATATTCACCAATCTATACACCACTATGGATCCACTCCCGTCTCCCTACGAGAAGGCCATCCATAGCACTCACGCTTATCTTGCGTATTTTAGAGTATCCACTTCATGTTTTCTATGAACGACATAAGTTCTCCAAGTAGTCCATATCCGAGGACGCGGCTATTCGAACAGATTATTTCACCTTGCAGGGGTATACTTCTTCACACACGCTCTCGCCACTTATCACCATATGCACGTCATGCATCTCGGCGACCGTCAAGCAGAAGCACTGGCGTGGGCGTCGGCCACGACCGTCAACCACATAAGACCCTAGTCCAGGTTTATCGCCTATTTGAGACTAAACCCGCACGGAAGTCCGACCGAAGTTTCCGCTACGACCTCAAACGTTGTGTGTAGGGTTCCCAAGCCCACCGTTCGGGTGCCACTTGGTACACCGTGCCACTGTGCCTATAACGCATCATAGTCCACCCCGTCGGGAAGCGCTATGCACGGCCGCCAACACTTTTCCTACAAACACCAGAAACTAGTTGCAACTCCTAGACATAGGTCTAGGCGATTAATAAGCCGAGAGGGGTCGAGTTACCGGAACCCAATGTGTGGTAGTATCTTGTCTTGGATAACATACACAGAACTCAGTTCTTAAGATGGTCCCAATGAGACAACCTGCCATGTACTCCTACATGTCCTCTCATCGCTACCTTTACCAAATCGTGTTCACACACTTTGCTCTCACACAGTATCACATGAACATTGCCATTCTGATTCATCACCCAGATGGGTCAAACCTGACACGACATAACTTTAAGCATAGCAGGCACAGTAAGCAAACATGGATGAGTAAGCACAACAAGGCTCAAGCAGTTGCTACTCATGCTAAGTGGTTTCAACTATTTACTATGGCAAAGACAGGTCATGCAAAGGAATGGGTTCAACTATCGAGAACACGTCACAGTTGAATCGTTGTTGTCCTAATGCAATAAAAGAGAGCAGGAGCAAGAGAGTGGGTTCATATCGGTATGCTCAAGGGGCTTTGCTTGCCTGACAGTCCTGAATATAATACTTCTGTTAATTAGTGTCAATGGTTACATCATCGGAACCATCGTCTAGAATTAAGCAGTATGATTTTTAGATGTTTTAAACATTTTCTGGAATTTCCTGAATTATTTGATTATTAGTAAATCAATTAACGCGTCATCGTTACGTCAGCATGACGTCAGCGGGACAACAACCCCGGTTCCAGGTCAAACCTGACGACCGAGGTCCATAGGTTAGTTTCACGAGGTTAATCCCCGCGCTGACCTGGGTTTGACCGCTGATGGGGCCCGCTCTCAGTGGTTAGGGGGTCATTAGCGGTTAATTAAGCCCTAATGGCCAAGCCAGGTCAGTGTTCGCCAGAGCTTCGCCGGAGGCGACCAAAACCATGGCGGCAGGGCGCCAGAGTTGGCTACGGGGCTCGGTTCGATGCACGGTTAGCACCAGGGGATAGCCCTTGGTCGCGCCGATCCATTTGGGACATCGGAGGGGTCGTGAGGTTGCCGGAGCGGTGGCCGGTGATGAGCCGTGCGGCGGCGGCAGCTCGGGCAACAAGGGGGAGACGACTACGGCGAGGGCAGGCCACGGGGTTAGCAGGAGGGGAAAGGGGAGCTCACAGGGAGGCGGACGGGATGGTCAGTGGGATCAAGGACGGGCGGAACACGGCGAATCGATGGCGGGGAGCTTTAGCAACCACCATGGATGATGAGCTCGATGGCGACGATGGAAGGCGTCTCTGCTTGATTTGTGCGGTGGGATGGACCAGGGCGTCACGGTGGTCCTCGAAGCTAGCTTGGGGAGGCGAGGCAGCGGCGGTGGGTGCGGCTACGGCGAGCGACGGCGATGAGCTCCGCTCGGGTGGTTGCGGGGAAGAGAGCTAGAGAAGAGGGAAAGATAGCGAGGGAGAGAGACATGCACGGGAGGCCCTCGTGGCGTTCTTATCGGCGTCTAGGCGGTCCGCTGCAAGCAGGAGGTGCCATGGCGTGTGCCGGCGCGCCTCGTCCATGCGCTCGTCCTCCTGGCGCGAGGAAGACGACAGGGGAGCGACGATGTGTGCTGGGCTGCAGCTGGGTCGACTCCTGGTAAGTCCAGGTGGGGTTTTCTATTTATTTGTTTTATCTTTCCTAATTTCTGCTATTTGTTTTGTTTTTGTTTGGGCAAAAATCATATAGCCAAAATCCCTGAAGCAATTTATGGGATATAAATAGAATATTAAAAAGTCCCACAAAAAGTTTCAGCATTTTTTGAAACAACTAAAATATTTATAGTGCTTTATTAGTCATTTTCAGAAATCTATTGATTTATTGAATTTGCCAAAATAGTTGTGAAAATATGCTTCACCCCTGGTATGTTGTTGCCAACATTTATCAAACATGGTGAACATTTTTAAAAGGCATTTTGAAATCATTGAAAAAACACAATTATTGGAATTGGTTTAATCTTTTTGAAGTGCTAGGGTTTGCCATCCCGATTTCAAATTCATTTGAAGTTAAACATGATGCAATGAATGCTCAATAATGCAACTAATACAAGCAATTTCTAGGGCTATGACATCTTCTTCCTATGTTCGGTTAAACTGATCCTGTACTAAGGTTATCGGCATGCACCATAGAGTGTTACATCCGAACACAGCACATGAGAACTGCTTTTAGTAGCCATCCATTTCTATGGCAATTTTTCGCTCGCACCTATTGTGCGCACATGTTTCTTTTGTCATGTTTTAGCCATTATATGCATCAGTTCGAACTAAGACTTTGCTAATCTAGGTTGCCTCGCTCTTGTGGTTACTCTCTATGTTCCCGCTTGTTCGGCTAGATAGTAAAGGGAGGACCTCTGCGATTTTTACGACCGGGTCATCCGGACTCGTACCTTACATGGGTGAAGCTGAAAGCTAGCTATCTTACGTAGAGAATTGATCAGCTAAGACGGAAACACCGTATCCAGCCTTGGTTGCTCTTTCCGTTGTTTGGGTCTCTTATTACAAAAGGACACTTAGTCGGAAGTATGCGGATTCCCATCTACGTACTTCGTAGAACCCTGGTGAAAGGTATCATTAGTGGTACTATTTTCATCGGAAGATGTTTCTTACGCTCCGCCGTAATATTAGATATCTTTCTGTGTGCTTTCTGTCTGTTCGCACCACACATCGCCGGATTGCCTGGTTCCTCGACTACAATTTCGCTATTCGGCGAAGGTATAATAAGAAGGAACACTCCCGAGCTCTTCGCCCAGGAGGGAGAAGTCGATGGCCGGTTAAGACAAAGTTTGCAACACAGTTTGATTTACACATGTATATGCAAATTACATATTTGGCTGCTAATCGAGATCATCGATTGTTGTGTCAAGGGGGCAGTTTGCTTGCGAGAGATGGGCGGCTGACATCACCTGGTCATACACTAGGCTAGGTGGCAATTCTTTTCCCTCCGATCCCATAGGACCAACCCGTTCCATATGCTTGGGGTTGAGTCCGGTGAAACGGGTCTTAACCATTGCCCACGCCTCTTGTGCTCCTTCGCGGAAGGCTGAAGTCTTCCAGAGCTCAAACCTACCACGAGCCCCACTGAACCGATCCACAAGTCTGGCTATACCTTCAGGTGGCTGTTCGGTGGGCCGTAGTGCCTTCACCATCACTTTCATCGCTTTCTGTGCATGCTTGTGGAGAGAGGTCAGCTCCTTCAGCAGGTCCCCTTGGTACGATTCGATCTCCTCTTTAGGATGTCCAGTAAGGAGAACTGCACATGAGATAACAAGCGTGATTACTATCATCTTTTACATCGGAAATACTTACTCATAGCAGAACTGTATTTACCGAATACGCCCGCCGGAGATTTTAATGATCTTCTTGTGCTTGGGCCAGTTGAGTCTTGAAACTCTTTCTTTCATCGACCTGTTTTTGTATAACTAGACAGCCGGCTTGCTGCTAGGATTCCGCATACCTTTGTGAATCCCGAGCTTCTTCCAGTTACCTTTCCATATGTCCTATTGATTCGGCTGCTACACAAAATCCATATGTCAGGTATGAAATCCATATGTCCTATTGATTAAGCAATAAAATGTCACTTACCATGGGCCTCTCGCATGGAACTTTTGACATGTGCTAGTTCAACTTTCATGGACTGCACCTCCGCGCGACTCTCCTCGAGGGCCTTGGCCAATTGCTTGGACTGTTGCTTTGAGGCCTGCGTTAGCAGTCAAACAGTTGTGAGATACTTAATTCATTTTTTCCAAATAAAATTAAGGCTCAAGGACTACTAGGCTTATAAAAAGTATACGAACTCTACAAAACCTGACCACTTACCTAAATGTTGGTTGTTATCAGCTTCATAGCTTCACCGAATCGAACTCGGGCGGCCCTGAGGTGTTCATCAGCTGAGCGTAGGGCGCCGAACTCCTGGTCGGAGAAAACTGGGTGCTGCATGGCCTCCCATCGGTGCCAATGATGCATGGAACTCTACACTTCTGATTTGGTGACGGATACTCCGTTGCCATATTCGGCGGGCATCAGACCGACCATGGGGGCTTCCGTAGCAGAAGCCGCATGGATGGTGGCCGAGGAGCTTCGGGCGTCTCCTGACATCCGGGTGACCCCATCAGTAGGTGGAGATTGGGTGTTTCGCCTAGGAAAAAGACAAGTGGCTATAAGATTTTGCCAAGCACAATGATAAAATGGACATCCGAGCAATATACCTTTGGGATGAGCGGATGGGTGGATTCATCCCCGCGTCTGGCTCCTTTGCAGGGGCCCAGCCGACCACTGAATCGTTGGCGGCCTCGGTTGCTTGTGCAAGACATGCTGATCGGCGACGCTTGGGGGTTGGGACCGACGCGTCCAGAGCACTCTTGGTAGCAGGCCTCTTTCGGGAGGTTTTTTTCTTCTTATCCATGGACTGAATGGAGAATCGCTCGGGGTAATCGACTATGATTGCCACCAGGGTCTAGACGATGCAGTGCTGGTAGTAGACTCCGTTTTCGAAGTCTAGATGGAGATTCAGGTCCTTGTTGAAGCTCGGATCGTTGTCACTTCAATGATTCTCAAGCTGAGGAGACGGATAGTTGACTATCTCGACAAAGCAACTCCATTCCTATTAACGCCAAGGCCTTGGTCAAACAGAGTGCAAAATGAAGCCCTAAACTATTTCATGATTGAAAAGAAGGAAGGTTTACCTATTCGATGGGATTGTGGGCCAAATACCCCTCCTTGGTTGACCGCCGAATGAAGTCTTCTTGCTCTCCTTTGTTTTCACGCCCAAGATGCACGCCTATCCATTTTAAGGCACGAGGGCCTCACAAGGGATAGAGGCGCATCTTGTCGTTAGCAAGTATAGAATCATTGCATCATACATTACAGAAGAGATGAGAATACAAGTTGGCTTACACTCTGCACATACTAAATTACAATTCCACACAAAGTTCAAATCATCAAGATGAAGACAGGGTCCGACTACGAACAAAATCAAACGATAAAACAGATGCAAATGATACTATCTCACTATCCCAAAGATCACGACGATGGTCCTCTACTCATCCGGGTAAGTCACGTACATCCTGCCTCTTTCCTCATCATATTCCCATTGGAGCTGGGTAAGATCATCCTGCACGTACTCATTTGTACCTGTACCCGGAGGTTTGTAGTAATCTGTGAGCCACAAGGACTCAGCAATCAAGCGCCCGGGTACCGAGACTATTCATGCTTAAAGATTAGGATGGGGTATGTGTTTAGTTTGCAACAACACTAAGCATATATGGTGGCTAACTTATGTAACATGAAAATAAATAGAAGTGGCCTAGGATGAACGATTGAATCTAGTATGACCTCTATGAGATCCTGAACACTTACTTACGTCAATCATAACCCCACTGTGTTCTCCCTCGGATCAAGTTCACGAGCAGAGACGATCATAGTTACTCACACAGTTGGTGTATTTTAATTAGAGTTTACTTCAAGTTTATTATAACCGGGTGTTAAACAAATATCCAAGTTACCACATAACCACGGGCACGGCTTCTCGAAAAGATTTAACCCTGTAGGGGTGCTCCAACTAATCCATCACAAATTAACCACACTCCATGGGAATAGCCTCGACCATGGATCTCGTGGTCATCATAGGTAATTCCAAAGGAATTCCAACACCTCGAGAAAACCCGAAGAAAGTCAAAGTCCACACGCAAGACACTCGATAAAGGTAAAACAAATCCAGCAGGACCACCCGATGTGTCGACAAACCCGATAAGAGCCGCGTATCTCGTTCTCAGGACATGATGGATAAGCGACGCGTACGGAGGCCTGATAGAAATCTCCCAAGTTGCCTTGGGTTGGCCCCGCACAGTGCTCTAGTTTGGACCAACACTCATGAGGAGCATTGGCCCGGGGGTTGATTAATTATCCACGGGGTTGCAAAGCCCTATGCAAATTTTATTAAGTTAATAAGCAAATGTAGTACCAATATTGTGTCTTGCCAGACAAGTTTTAATCTCAACCGAATAAACAAGGGGGTCCTCATAACAACCCCGAGCATGTTAGGAGCACAAAATATGGAAAACATAACACCGGTAACAAGAAACTATGGCGGTAACAGCGGAACAAAACACCTAGCAGAAGGCCAAGCCTTCCACCAATACAAAGATATATATGTGCATTAAATTAAATAAAAGATAATATTGTGATATGCCAAATCCATGTTATTACATGGAACAACTGCACCTGCAACTAAGAACGCTATAAGAGGGGCTGAGCAGCGCTAACTTAGCCATTCGAAGGTTTGCTAGGATGTGGAGGTTAGAGGCTATCATGGAAATTAGGAGGTTGACATTCAAGTGGTAGGTAGCGCAATTGTAACAATAAGAGCAAGAAACTAGCAAGCAAAAATAGTGTCGGGATCCGGGTACGATCATCTTGCCTGTTGGTTCTTCACCGAAACAAGTAACAGGATCCTCATAGTGGTACTATCCTAGGTCCTCGTACTCAGTATCAACACTCGCGTCTACCCAAGAGAAACAACACCAATAAACCTCCAACCTAGGTGCAATGCACAACCAAGATGATGCATGATTCATTTATGAAGAATTAGACATGGCAATCCAAAACTATTCATGTTTCACATGCAAGGATTGGTTATTAATGAATCTGGACAAAACCTCATGTTAAGTTATTTAGACAGGCATGAACATGGAAAATATGGATGCATCATGCAGAATCGATAGAAATGCATATAAAGAACGCAAGAAACGGAGTTACGGTTCTCACGATACGCTCACGACAAGGTATGAAGGCAAAACACAAGACAACCAATACCATGGGCTAATTCTTGGCATTCCAAGGTAGCCAATGGTTAGGCAATGAAAAACCAAGCACAATAGACTCATAGATCAATCAATTCCATGGAGTATAGCTCCCACGAGTCACAAAACAATAAAACAAATAATCTGCCACAAAACAACAACATAGCAACTTACACAGCCCACAACTTGAGCTACAAGAATCCTAGAGCCACAAACAAGGTATTTACAGAAACTAAATAACATGCTTATTAAATTATCCAACTACAAAATCTGCAAAGGAGGCACACATAAATAAGCATGAAACTAGCAAGTAGGCATGATGAAACAGTTTTCTGGACATGTGAAAATAACAGTTTTCTGGAATCTGAGTTAATCTGGTAGCATGTTAACAGCATAAGTTAAAGGTTCTAGATACCACCTCTTGGCATGAAAATTAACAGGGTTGTAGTAGACAGAGGAGGGGCATGAGCCCACTAATACACACACACGCACGGGAACCTGACGAAACTGAAGCGCAGAACACATCCAGCGACAGAGCGCGGCAGCAGCAATTCCGGCAAGCACACGGCCTCACCGACGATGGGATAAGAAGTAGGGAGAAGCTGCACCTACGGGGGACACATTTCTACCTCTAACATCAACGAGAACGCACGACAACACCACCTGCAACTACGACGAAGCTACGACGGACACGAGCACGGACTCGTCGGGCACGACGAGCTCGCGCACTCATCGGGACAGCGGGGGGCACGGCGGAGGACCAGCTGCTCACCCCTGGGCTGCCGGAGGAGAAGCAGATGAAGGAGGGGGTTAGAGACGCGTGCCGGAGTTGAAGCAGGGGAAGAAGATGACAGAGCGGACGTCTCCGGCAAAGATGAAGAGGGGGCTGTCGCTGCGGAGCCTCTCCGGGGCTCCTAGCGGCAGGAATGGAACGTGGGGAGGATCCCCGAGCTCCACGCCATCACCACCGGGGACAAGACCCACCGGAGACGTGGCGACGACGGCGAAGACGACCGACGGGGACTCTGCTTCTCTCTGAACCTCACTGCGCTCTGAATTCCTTACCTGATAGGGGGGAAGAAGAGAGGAGGGAGAGGAATTGAGAGGGAGATGGGAGCTGCGGCGGTGCGAGGGAAGAGAGGAACCCTAGCGGAGGGGCACGCACGTCGAGGGGGGACTAAATACCCATGGGTTGACGGCGATGGGCGATGGAAAAGGGGACGGCGAAGCGGTCTCTCTCTCTAAACCTGACGGCGACGACAGATGGAGTAGGTAGCCATTCCTCGAGCGGGCTGGGCCAAGGGGAGGAAAGGCCCATCTCTAGCGCTCACTCTCGCAAACAAATAAACAAAGAAGTTTTTATCTTTTAAAAACACCACAACACAAGGGAAAAACCACAGAGATAAAATAAGGATTTTTGGTGTAGAACAAAAATACTTTTGCAAAGAAAATAATATGCACCAATTACGAAAAATATCAAGATGGTTTTCAGGACAAGTAATTTAATTATTTTAAAATGGACAGCCCCCTAATATTTAAAAACTACAAACACATAAGGCTCGAAACCACAAAATACCAACACTCACATGCTCAAAACAATTTAGACTAACACTTGAACATTTTTAAATAATTTAAATAGCAACTTAATTCTGTATATCAAATAACATGAAATAAAAAGGGGGGGGGTATTGGAAGGGTTGTTTGAAAACAAAAGAGAGCGGAAAAGGAAGGAGGGTTGCATCACCAATCCCCAAGCACATCACACAACACAAGAACACACCCACAACAAACCACAAGATACAAGGTCACTTCACAACTAGGCATGGCATGATGAATGCATGATGCATGATGCATGAATTCAAAACAAAGCATGGCATGACAAGGTGCAATTTATCCATAAAGCTCATGACACAAGGTTCATACAAGAGATTACATGCCAATAAAGGTAGGGACAACACTTGGGCTATCACATTTGTATAGGTCAGCATGTGTGGCGGCCAGTGCTGTTGGACTGGCAGGACCTAATTTTCGGGAACGCGTGGCATCGCTTGTCCCGTTGTATCGCCATAAGGGGTGCACCCTTTGTTGGATGGGCTGCACGCACGAGGAGATAGAGGCGGCCATGACGTCGATCATGGTCAGCCGGTGATGGGCAAGCATCCACACTTGGACGGCCAGGCGTTGCACTTTGGCGCTCTCCTCCTAAGAGCTCTTGTGTCGCCAGTTGTACCTCTTCTTTGGGAGGAGGTCGGTGTATTCGGGCAGACCTGTCCGAGTTGGCTCGAATAGGAGGACGTCTTCAATATAAAACCACTCCGATGTCCATTCCTCGAATTTCTTTGGTGTGCCAGCCGGATACCTTGTTCCCTCTATGCGGCATACTTTGGCTCCGCCGACCTCTAAGATGGCCTTGTCCCCAGTACGGGGGACGAGGCAGAAATATTTCCTCCACAGATCGAAGTGAGCCTTGCATCCTAAGAACATCTCACAAAGGGCAACGAAGCCCGAGATGTGTAGGATCGACCCCGGGGTGAGATGGTGGAGTTGAATTCCGGAGAACTCCAGTAATCCCCTCCAAAATGGGTCGATGGGGAATCCAAGGCCTTGGAGGAGGAACGGAACAAAGCAAACATGTACCCCTCTGTTTGGATTAGGGAAGCGCTCGTCGAAGACCTCATCGCCATAAACGACTAGGCCTGTGCGGGTTGTTGCCAGATCTGATAATGGGAGGTGTCCTTGGGTCTCCAGGTTGCGGAGCCTCAGAAGTGTGATAGAGTAGCTGGTCCAGTCGCCTGGGCGTTGGCTGTAAGGGCGCTTTGAGGAACTGGGAGCGTTAGCCATGTTTTGCATAGAGCTTCCGCTGGGAGTTTCCGACGAGAGGGAGGAAGAGGATGTGGTTTGAATCGCGATTTTGTTCAGTTAAATGGGTTGGACCCTCCATTACGGAGGGGTAGGATTGTGAAAATCACTGACCACTCACCTCCCCATGATGCACGAAAATCGAGGAACCTGTGAAGTTATTATAATAACCCGTGTCCGTGACGCTTGGGATCTTACCGAAGACTGGTCAGAAGCCGAACAAAGAAGGATGAGGGACATAACTCGCAAGCCGAAGACAACAACGTGAGGGAATCAACCGAATATATATATCGACATTGAAGGCCAGTTCGGGGGCTACTGAGGTAGATCTGGATTAAGGGGTCCTTGGATAGCCGACCATTATTCATGGGCCGGACTATATGGGCCGCAAGGCAGGCATCAGAGGGTCGAGGACCATCTGCGTCAGGATGGAAGCTTCATGGACTCTAGACGTGTTCTCTAAGTTATTAGCTGTAGTTAGACAAGTTATCTCTTCGGCATGTAACTGACCATGTGTAAGCTAAGGGCAGCCCCGACATCTATATAAGCCGGAGGGTTTTAGGGCATAGGACACAACAACTCATCTAGGGTTAGACATACGATCTCGAGGTAGATCAACTCTGTAACCCCTTACACCATCAATACAATCAAGCAGGACGTAGGGTATTACCTCCATTGGAGGGCCTAACCCTGGGTAAACTCGTGTCTCCTTCATCTCCTGTTACCATTGATCCTAGTCTCATAGTTCGAGACCCCCTACCCGAGATCCGTCAGTTTTGACACCTACACTAGCCTTTTCAATCATTGAACATTTCCTAAAATATTCTTGATAAAACAGTCCAAGACGCAATGTATGTTGTCATTAATCATCAAAACCACCAAGGTTCCATTTTTCTTTCAATCTCCCTCTTTTTGGTAACTGATAACAACATGCAATCAAAGCTTTATTTGAAATATGCAACCTAATATATGATGGCTTTGACGGACATATGACTAGAGAAAGCTCCCCTACAAGTGTGCAATTCTTTTAGAGAATAGTGTAACAGCTTGAAACCGACGCTCCAAATGCCTTCCAGTTATTTCGAGTTTCATTGTGTGTTTTATGTGTGTGTCGCATTCGTCATCGCATCATCTGCATCATCTGTATAGCATTGGCAGATCGTTCGAGTCATATTTTAAAATGTGCATTTGTTCGTAGTTGCCAGTTCTTCCTGTTTTTGTCGTTGAACGTTTAGAGAGCAATCACACTCCCACATGCCCGCGACATCTAAAAATATATTATTTTATAAGTGGGATAAAATTGTTCTTGGAATGGGTTGAAAGTTGACGTGCAGCCTTATTATATTCTAGGTGCACCGCCTGCCAAATTTCATCGCATTCAGAGTTCGTTTGATACCCGAACCATTAAATCTATAACGGCACTATAGCTGGTAAAACCTCACGTAATTTGTTATTTTTACAACCTGTGATGGGGAACGACCTTCCCTCTCATCTTAGCCCAACTACTCTACACAAACTATCCCATCCTAGCCCTCCTCGGCCTAAAAGTGCTGGGCCAAAACCGGCCCAAGAGGGAAGCCAGCCCAGACAAGGAGCCGCACACGGTAGGTTTGTTTTAAACCTACCTGTGGGCTCGAACTGCAAGCGAGAGAGGAGGGGGCAAGGGGATGAGATGTGATCCCCACTTGTCATCCCTCTCCTCGCGACAGGGGCAGAGGAGGTGCTCACCGGAGGGCTACGGGCCATGGCAGCCGGAATGGAGGGCACCGACATGGTCCTGGGGGCGTCGCACGTCGGTGGGTGGTCGAGGGGTCGCCGGGGGGAGAGGGGAACACCAACAAGGGGGAAGCCTGACGGCGGTGGCGAGGGTTTGGGTCGGGGAGGGCTCCCGACCGCAGGGGAGAGGACTCTGGGCATGGGGAGGACATGGAGGAAGAGGGAGAGCAAGGAGAGACGAGCAGGAGGAGCGGGGAGGCCTATTTATAGACGGCCGCCGGTCCACCGTGGGCGTGGTGCGCCGGAGAGCACGGGATGTTCGCCACAGCCCACGGGTTAGGGAATGGTCGTGTCTAGGGACTTTGTGGGTGAGGTCTATGCCGAGGGAGAGAGCAGAGAGAGGCGGGGGCGCACGCGCGTGCGAGCCCACTGGTTGGCGCACATACATCTGAAGAAGATGATCCTAGATAACTACAAGAGTTCCCACCTAAGAACTTCCGAAAACTTTCTGGTTATGCAATCCGGTGTGGGGGATACAAGAAGGAAATATCTCACACAACTAGCAATCCTACACCCCAACTGTATCCATCCTTCAACACATAACCAGAGGCTTTCGCAAATTCATCTAGCTCGAATCCTCGAACTCACAACGATACTAAACCATGGTGGTACCCCGGACGCCTCCCCAGTACTGGGTGACTCTGACCTTATCTCACCACGACAAGTATTGAAGTAATTCCGAAAACTCTCCGTCCTGAGATATCAAGGAAGCTGAATGATAACGATGTGCCAACATTCCCTGGTGCTCGACTCCCCGTAAGAAATCAAGTTAGACAGGAGGCACCAAGACAGAACCCTGTCACATCGGTATCATATAGACTCCAAAATACCCGCATGATCCTAAATTTTTTTTGAGCGAGAAGAGGAGTAGAATCAAAATTCCTAAGTCTAATACCTCACCAGAGCATAGAAGAGGAGTAAAAAGAATCCTACTCTCCGATATAACTAGACTCAAAATAGTTTTTAACTAGACTCGACTCGGCCAAGTTCGATCAAGCAAAGGCTCCTATGCTCGTATGGCTCTGAATACCAAGTTGTCATGCCCAAGATGCATGCCTATCCAAATTAATGCACGGGGGCCTCGCAAGGGATAGAGGCGCATCTCATCATTTGCATGTATAGCATCATTACATCATACATTTAAGAAGAGATGAGTATATGAGTTGGCTTACACTTGCCACATACGAAATTACAATTCCACACAAGAGTTCAAACACCAATATGAAGATAAGGTCTGACTACGGACGAAAACAAATGATAAAAGCAGATGCAATGATACTATCTCGCTAGCCCGAAGATCACGTCCATGGTCCTCTACTCATCCGGATAAGTCACATACATCCTGCCTCTTTCCTCGTCATACTCCCACTAGAGATGTGTCAGATCATCCTGCACGAACTCATCTGTTCCTGTACCTGGATTGTTGTAGTAATCCGTGATCCACAAGGACTCAACAATCATGCGCCCGGGTACCGAGACTATTCAAGCTTAAAGTTTGGGATGGGGTATGTGTTTAGTTTGAAGAAGCACTAAGCATTTATGGTGGCTAAACTTACATAACATGAAGATAAATATGTGGCCTACGATGAACGATCGAATCTAGAGTGACCTCTATGAGATCCTGAACACTTACTTACGTCAATGATAACCCCACCGTGTTCTCTCTAGGATCATGTTCACGAGCAGAGACGATCACAGTTACTCATACAGTTGGTGCATTTTATTTAGAGCTTACTTCAAGTTAAATATAACCGGGTGTTAAACAAATATCCAAGTTGCCACATAACCGCAGGCACGACTTTCCGAATGATTTGACCCTGCAGGGGTGCTCCAACTAGTCCATCACAAATTAACCACACTCCACGGGAATAGCCTCGACTACGGATCTCGTGATCATCCTAGGCAACTCCAAAGGAATTCCAACACCTCGAGATAGCCCGAACAAAGTCAGAGCTCCTCACGCAAGACACTCGATAAAGGTAAAACAAGTCCAGCAAGACCACCCGATGTGTCGACGAACCCGATAAGAGCCGCGTATCTCATTCTCAGGACACGGCCGAATGAGCACGGCGTACGGTGGATTGATAGAAATCTCCCGAGTTGCCCCGGGTTGGCCCCGCACATGACTGTAGTTTGGACCAACACTCATGAGGAGCACTGGCCCGGGGGTGGATTAATTATCCACGGGGTTGCAAAGCCCTATGAATAGTTTATTAAGTTATTAAGCAAGGCTAGTACCAAATATGGGTCTTGCCTAACAAGTTTTAATCTTAACCGAATAAACAAGGGGGTCCCCATAACAACCCGAGCATGTTAGGAGCGCAAAGTATGGAAACATAACACCGGTAACAAGAAACTATGGCGGTAACAACAGAACAAAACACCTAGAAAAATGCCAAGCCTTCCACCAATACCAAGATATATATGTGCATTTAATTAAATAATAGATAATATTGTGATATGCCAAATCCACGTTATCACATGGAACAACCTGTACCTGCATCTAGAACGCTATAAGAGGGGCCGAGCAGTGGTAACTTAGCCAATGAAAGGTTTGCTAGGATGTGGAGGGTTAGAGGCTATCATGGCCAATAGGAGGCTGACATTCAAGTGGTAGGTAGCGCAATTGTAACGATAAGAGCGAGACAACTAGCAAGCGACAATAGTATCGGGATCCGGGTGCGATCATCTTGCCTGTTGGTTCTTTAGTGGAACAAGTAGCGGGATCCTCGTAGTTGTACTTGCCTGGCTCTTCATACTCAGGTTCAACGTTTACGTCTACCCAAAAGAAACAGCAAGAATAAACAAACAACCATGGTGCAATGCACAAGCAAGAATGATGCATGCTGATGTGAAGAGTTTTAGCATGGCAATCCTAACTAGTCATGTTTCACATGGAAAGGATTGGTTATTAATGAATCTGGACATAACCTTATGTTAAGTTATTTGGACATGCATGAACATGGAAAATATGGATGCATCATGCAAAAAACGATACAAATGCATATGTAGAACGTAAGAAACAGAGTTACGGTTCTCACGCTATGTTCACGGCAAGATACGAAGGCGAAACACAAGACAAGAAGGACGTGGGCTATTCCTTGGCATTCTAGAGTAGCCACTGGATAGGCAATGAAAAACCAACCACAATATACCCAAAAATCAAGCAATTCCATGGAGTATAGCTCCCACAAGTCACAAAGCAATAAAACAAATAATCTGCCACAAAACAGCAACATAGCAACTTTCGCGGCCAATAACTTGAGCTACAGGAATCCCACAACCACAAACAAGGTATTGACAGAAACTACATAACATGCTTATCAACTTAACCAACTACACAATCTGTAAAGGAGGCACACATCAATAAGCATGAAGCTCACAAGTTGGCATGATGAAACAGAAATCTGGGACTTGGTGAAAATAACAGTTTTCTGGAATCTGAGTTAATCTGGTAGCAAGTTGACAGCATAAACTAATGGTGTTAGAGACAACCTCATGGCATGAAAATGAACAGGATGCTAGAAGACAACATATACTTCAAAACACTAGCACTGAGCTTGAGCTAATTCACAACATATCACAAGATAGCAACCACTCTTCATGGCATAAAAATAACAGCAGATTCTCAGACTTAGAAATATTTGGCATGGTTGAAAACAGGAACATTTTAGTGGCTACTTTAGAGCATCGTTCCCACTTATTTGCAAGTTTATTATGATAAATATAAATACCATGGCACTCTACACATCAAAGACTATCATATTCATGTTAGCACAAACATCATGGCATGCATGGATTAAACATAGCAAAAATGACAAAATGGCATTATGAGATAAAATGACATTTTGTCAAACTTGGTCAAAAGACCAAAAAAATAGCACCAATGAATTCCTGGGATTTTTCTACCCCAAATTCATCTATCATACCCATATAGTCACATGGAGCATCATGACAAAAACTACATAGCAAAAACATCATCCACTCCCATAAGTGAAAACCTACCAAAAATGCTCATGTGCAAAAATGATCATGTCCAGATTTGGAATTATAGCTATAATTGGAAATGTACTAACATAACCCATAAAACAACAAATCAAACATCCAAATAGATAGGGTATGACAAGTGGGGCATGGACCCACTTGTCACACACACACACGCAACACCCACACACACACTACACAAGCATGCACACACACATAGCTACATATGCCCAAGTGCATATGGGCACACCCACGCTCAAGAACACACACACCACTATGTGTGTGGGTGCTCATCACACACACATATATGCACAAGTGAATATATGCACATACACATGTATTCAAGCACCACACACACACACACACACTCACATACACATGTTTTTCTACTAAACAACAAGGGAGAAAAGAAAAACACACATCTATACATGTATTGAAACACATACACATACACATAGATCAGAAAAGAAGAAGAAAAACAAAAGGAAATAAAATAAAAAAGGGGGGTTTGGGGATCGAACCCAGACCTACGGGTCTACACCACCGAGCGCGCATCACTGCGCTACTGCATCGAATCTTAACAGGAGAGGGCAGCGAGCCCACTAGTACTACACTTCATGCGCTAACTGACGAACTGAAGAAACATGCACACTACGGCGACAGCAATGACAATGACGAATTCGGCGACCACATGGGCGCTCCGGTGACTCTAACGGGCACAAACGAAGAGGGGATCTATGGGGTCCCATTCCTCTACTCATCACGCGACGAGGAGGACGGAGGTGAGCTCAAGCTCTCACCTTTTCGACCGGTGGCGATGGCACTATGGCGACGACACATGGGCCTATGCGGGGGAAGAAGGGGCAGCGGGGACTCGGCAGCTCATCGAGGGGCCTCGGAGGCACGGGGGATGCGGATGACGGCAAGACGGAGGGGAAGAAGATGCCGACGACGACCTTGCTCCTTGCGGACGACAGCGACGCGAAGCGGTGCTGCGGGGAGGTGCTCCTCACCTCCCTAGCAGCGGGAACGGAACACGGGCGACGGCCCCATGCTCCACGCCATCTCCACCGGCAACGAGGGCGACCGAAGAAGCGGTGACGACGGCGAAGACGACCGGCGCAACCTCTCTAAACTTACCTGACGCTCTCTAAACCTCACCGAGGGGGAAGAACAAGGGGAGGAGGAGAAGTCTAGAGAGGGAGATGGGAGCGGCAGCGGCTGGGAGGAGGAGAGGAACCCTAGGCGAACGGGCACACATGTCGAGGGGGGTTAAGTACCCCGGAGCTTACGGCGACGGACGGCGAAAAGGGACGGCAAGCGCACTCTCTCTGCACTTGAAGGTGATGGCAAGAAACGGGAGCAGGTAGCCGCTAGGCCACCTGGGCTGGGCCATACGGGGAGGAACCGTCCCAGTGCCTGTCTCTCACTGGAAACAAAATCAGCAGGGTTTTATATCATTTTTCTAAAAGGACAGAGCAAAACAATTATTCTAGGGGAAAAGAAGAAGGAATAATTTAGAAACAAAATACTGTTGAGATTAGAAGAAAAATCTCCATTTTATAAAAATGAGAAGAGGATTTTTAGAGCAAGTATTTTAAATAGTTTTAAGACACATCAACCACTGTTATTTAAAGCCCCAAATTCATATAGATCAAAACAACAAAAGAACCACACACACAATTTTAAAACATTGAAGACTACCTCCTAAACATTTTTAAACAATTTTTATAGCAAGTTGGAGACTGTTCGAAATATGCCCTAGAGGCAATAAATAAAGTGTTTATTATTGTATTTCTTTGTTCATGATAATCGTTTATTATCCATGTTATAATTCTATTAATTGGAAACATGGATACATGTGTGGATACATAGACAAACACAATGTCCCTAGTATGCCTCTAGTGAACTAGCTCGTTGATTGAAAGATGGTTAAGGTTTCCTAGCCATGGACATGAGATGTCATTTGATAACGGGATCACATCATTAGGAGAATGATGTGATGGACAAGACCCAAACTACAAACGTAGCTTATGATCGTGTCAGTTTATTGCTACTGTTTTCTGCATGTCAAGTATATGTTCCTATGACCATGAGATCATGCAACTCACAGATATCGAAAGAGTACCTTGTGTGTATCAAATGTCGCAACGTAACTAGGTGACTATAAAGGTGCTCTACAGGTGTCTCCGAGGGTGTCAGTTGAGTTGGCATGGATCAAGACTGGGATTTGTTACTCCGTGTGACGGAGAGGTATCTCAGGGCCCACTCGGTAATACAACATCACAATAAGCCTTGCAAGCAATGTGACTAAGTGTTGGTCACGGGATCTTGTATTACTAAACGAGTAAAGAGACTTTCCAGTAACGAGGTTGAACTAGGTATTGAGATACCGACGATCGAATCTCGGGCAAGTAACATACCGAAGAACAAAGGGAACATCATACGAGATTAATTGAATCCTTGACATAGAGGTTCGACCGATAAAGATCTTCGTAGAATATGTAGGAACCAATGTAGACATCCAGGTCCCGCCATTGGTTATTGAAGATAGAGGTGTCTCGGTCATGTCTACATAGTTCTCGAACCCGTACGGTCTGCACACTTAAGGTTTGGTGAAGTTTCGGTAGTGTAGAGTTATGTATGGTGGTGAACGAAGTTTGTTTGGAGTCCCGGATTAGATCCAGGACGTCACGAGGAGCTCTGGAATGGTCCGGAGGTAAATATATAGGAAGTCCTGTTTTGGTCGCCGGAAAAGTTCCGGGCTTATCGGTAGTGTACCGGGAGTGCCGGTAGTGTACCGGGAGACCTCCGGGAGGGGTATTTCGACCCAAGAGGCTTCATGGGCTGTGGTAGAGTGAATATCAGCCCTTAGTGGGCTGGTGAAAACTCCCACACAAGGCCCATGTGGCTGGAGAAGAAAACCCAAAAGGAAAAAGGTGGAAAAAGGCAAAAAGGAAAAAAAAGGATGAATCCTAATCCTACTAGGAGTGCAGGAGGTGGAATCCTCCTCTCCTAGTTCGGCTGAAGCCTAGGAGGCTTGGAGGCCAAGCTTCCTCCTCTCCTCCTCTCCTCCTATATATACTAGTGGTATTGAGGGTTTTTGCACTAGATTTTCAGCCACATGCTACCTTTCCTCCAGTGCATAGTTTCTCCTCTAGATCGGTTTTCTGCAGTGCTTAGGCGAAGCCCTGCCGGAATTGCTCCACCACCATTGCCGGAGCGCCGTCAGGCTGCCAGAGAACTCTTCTTCCTCTCCACTCCTTCTTGCTGGATCAAGACGGTGGAGATCGTCATCAAGTCGTACGTGTGCTGAACACGGAGGTGCCGTCCGTTCGGTGCTAGATCGGAAGGATCGTGATCAAGTTTGTGAGACGGATTGTGATCAAGTTCGTGGGACGGATCGTGATCGGATCGTGGGACGGATCGTGATTGGAACGCGGGATGGATCGTGATTGGATCACGGGATGCACGGCGATTTGGATCGCGAAGACGTTCGACTACACCAACCGCGTTTCTTAACGCTTCCCGCTTAGCGATCTATAAGGGTATGTAGATCCACTCTCCCTCTCGTAGATGCTCATCACCATGGATAGATCTTCATGTGCGTAGGAAAGTTTTTGTTTCCCATGCAATGTTCCCCAACAGTGGCATCATGAGCTAGGTCTATGTGTAGATGAGATCTCGAGTAGAACACAAAAGATTTGTGGGCGTTGATGGTTAGATTGCTTCCTCCCTTGGTCGGATTTTGGTTCAGCGGTATTGTGAGATGAAGCGGCCCGGACCAACATTACTCGTACGCTTACGAGAGACCGGTTCCCTCGACGCAACTTGTTGCCTAGATGGCTTGCGGGTGGCAGTTTCTCTCACTTTAGTTGGATGAGATTCAACAAAGACGGTCCTTGAGAAGGTTGAAAAGCAAATTATGTATCACCGTTGTGGTTTATGCGTAGGTGAGAATCGTTCTTGCTAGAAACCCGTAGCAGCCACGTAAAACATGCAACAACAATTAGAGGACGTCTAACTTGTTTTTGCAGGGTATGTTGTGATGTGATATGGCCAATTACATGATGTGATATATGTGATGTATGAGGTGATCATGTGATGTATAGAATTTCACGACTTGCATGTCGATGAGTATGGCAACCGGCAGGAGCCATAGGGTTGTCTTTAATTATTGTATGACCTGCGTGTCAATCATTAAGAGCTATGTAATGCTTTAGTTCATCGCTAAACGGTAGCAATAGTAGTAGAAGCATGCAGGGCGTGACAACCTCGATGGTGACACATTGATGGAGATCAAGATGATGGAGATCATGGTGTCGTGCCGGTGACGATGAAGATCATGCCGGTGCTTTCAAGATGGAGATCTAAAGCACAAGTTCATGGCCATATCATGTCACTTACGAATTGCACGTGATGTTAATACTTTTATGCACCTTGTTATGCTTAGTACGACGGTAGCATTATAAGGTGATCCCTCACTTAAATTTGAAGATAAAATTGTGTTCTCCCCGAGTGTGCACCGTTGCGAAAGTTCGTCGTGTTGAGACACCACGTGATGATCGGGTGTGATAGACTCTACGTTCACATACAACGGGTGCAAGCCAGTGTTGCACGCATAGAACACTCGGGTTAAACTTGATGAGCCTAGCATGTACAAACATGGCCTCGGATCACAAGAGACCAAAAGGTCGAACATGAGTCATATAGTAGATATGATCAACATAATGATGTTCACCATTGAAGCCACCTCAACTCACGTGATGATCGGACTTGAGTTGGTGGATTTGGATCATGTGACACTCAGATGACCTGAGGGATGTCAATTTGAGTGGGAGCTTTAGTAATTTGATTAACTAAACTCATTATCTTGAACAATAGTCTAAGTGAACTTTGCATATTTATGTTGTAGATTAATGGCTCGCGCAGTAGCACCCCTGAATTTTAATGCGTTCCCGGAGAAAGCTCAAATGAAAGATGATGGAAGTAACTTTGTTGACTGGGCTCGTAATCTGAGGATTATCCTCATGTCTTTCCAGAAATCATATGTCCTTGATGCACTGCTTGGTGATCAACCAGAAGACATGACCTCCGAAGACGTTAAGAACGCTTGGGAGGCACGTACTAGAGATTACTCAATAGTTCAGTGTGCAATATTGTATGGCTTAGAACTGGGACTTCAAAGACAGTTTGAACGTCATGGAGCATATGAGATGTTCCAGGCGTTGAAGTTTATCTTTCAGAAGAACGCCCGGATCGAGAGGTATGAAACCACCGATAAGTTCTATGCTTGAAAGATGGAGGAGAACGGGTCTATCAGTGAACATATACTCAGAATGTCTGGGTATTCAACTCGTCTAGCAGAGTTGGGAATTGCCCTTCCGCCAAAGGCGATCACTGACAGAGTTCTTCAATCACTGCCACCTAGTTACAAGAGCTTTGTGATGAACTATAACATGCACGGGATGAACAAGTCAGTCGCCGAGCTATTTGCGATGCTAAAAGTCGCTGAGTCTGAAATCCAGAAAGAACATCAAGTGTTGATGGTCAATAAAACCACTAGTTTCAAGAAAAATGGCAAAGTCAAGGGCAAGGGCAAGAAGGGTAAAACCAAGAAGGATGGCAAAGCAGTTGCTACTCCTGCAAAGCAGCCCAAGCATGGACCCAAGCCAGAAACTGAGTGCTTTCATTGTAAAGGAACTGGTCACTGGAAGCGGAACTGCCCTAAGTACCTGGCTGACAAGAAGGCGGCCAACGACAAACAAGGTATATATGATATACATGTTATTGATGTGTACCTTACTAGATCTCGTAGTAGTGCCTGGGTATTTGATACCAGTTCGGTTGCTCACATTTGCAACTCAAAGCAGGAACTATGGAATAAACGAAGGTTGGCAAAGGATGAAGTGACGATGCGCGTGAGAAATGGTTCCAAGGTTGATGTGATCGCCGTCGGCACATTCTCTCGTCGATTACCATCGGGATTTGTGATGAACCTGAATAATTGTTATTTAGTGCCTGCGTTAAGCATGAACATTATATCTGGATCTTGTTTATTGCGAGACGGTTACTCATTTAAATCAGAGAATAAAGGTTGTTCTATTTATATGAGTAATATCTTTTATGGTCATGCACCCAATGTTAGGGGTTTATTCATATTGAATCTTGATAGTGATGACACACATGTTCATAACATTGATGCCAAAAGATGTAGAATTGATAATGATAGTAACACTTTCTTGTGGCACTGCTGTTTAGGTCATATTGGTGTAAAACGCATGAGGAAGCTCCATGCTGATGGACTTTTGGAGTCACTTGATTTTGAATAACTTGACACATGTGAACCATGCCTCATGGGCAAGATGACTAAAACGCCGTTCTCTGGAACAATGGAACGGGCGAGTGACTTATTGGAAATCATACACACTGATGTGTGCGGTCCGATGAATGTTACAGCGCATGGTGGATATCGTTATTTTCTCACCTTCACTGATGACTTAAGTAGATATGGGTATATTTACTTAATGAAACACAAGTCTGAAACGTTTGAAAAGTTCAAGAAATTTCAGAGTGAAGTTGAGAATCATCGTAACAAGAAGATTAAGTTCCCGCGATCTGATTGAGGAGGTGAATATCTGAGTTATAAGTTTGGTAGTCACTTAAGACAGTGTGGAATTGTTTCACTTTTGACATCGCCTGTAACACCACAGCGTAATAGTGAGTCCGAACGTCATAATCGAACCTTATTAGATATGGTGCGTTCTATGATGTCTCTTGCTGATTTGCCACTATCATTTGGGGTTATGCATTAGAGATAGCTGCATTCACTTTAAATAGGGCACCATCAAAATCCGTTGAGGCGACGCCATATGAACTATGGTTTGGCAAGAAGTCAAAGTTGTCGTGTCTTAAAGTTTGGGGATGTGATGCTTATGTCAAAAAGCTTCAGCCTGAAAAGCTGGAACCCAAAGTGGAGAAATGCGTCTTCATAGGATACCCGAAAGAGACAGTCGAGTATACCTTCTATCTCAGATCCGAAGGCAAAGTGTTTGTCGCTAAAAATGGAACATTTCTTGAGAAAGAGTTTCTCTTGAAAGAATTGAGTGGGAGGAAAATAGAGCTTGATGAGGTTATTGAACCTTTACTTCAACCAGAAAGTAGCGCAGCGCAGAAAGATGTTTTTGTGGAACCTACAATGGTAGAAGAGGAAGTTAATGATGATGATCATGAAGCTTCGGATCAAGCATCTATTGAACCTCGTAGGTCGACAAGGCTGCATACTACCCCTGAGTGGTACGGCAACCCTGTCTTGCAGGTCATGTTGTTGGACAACAATGAACCTACGAGCTATGGAGGAGTAGTGATGGGCCCGGATTCCGAGAAATGGTTAGAGGCCATGAAATCCGAGATGGGATCCATGTATGAAAACAAAGTATGGACTTTGGAAGTATTACCTGAAGGGCGAAAGGCCATTCAGAACAAATGGATCTTTAAGACGAAAACAGACGCGGACGGTAATGTCACAGTCTATAAAGCTCGACTTGTGGCAAAGGGTTTTTCACAAGTTCAAGGAGTTGACTACGATGAGACTTTCTCACCCGTAGCGATGCTTAAGTCTATCAGAATCATGTTAGCAATAGCTGCCTATTTCGACTATGAAATTTGGCAGATGGATGTAAAAACAGCGTTCCTCAACGGTTTCCTTGAGGAAGAGTTGTATATGATGCAACCCAAAGGTTTTGTCGATCCAGAGAATGCTGACAAAGTTTCAAACTCCAGTGATCCATTTATGGACTGGTGCAAGCATCTCGGAGTTGGAATAAGCGCTTTGATGAGGTGATCAAAGCGTTTGAGTTTATACAAGTTTACGGAGAAGCTTGTATTTACAAGAAAGTGAGTGGGAGCTCTATAGCGTTTCTAGTATTATATGTGGATGACATATTGCTGATTGGAAACAATATAGAAATGCTGGAAAGCGTGAAGGAATATTTGAACAAGAGTTTTTCAATGAAGGACCTAGGAGAAGCTGCTTTATATTAGGCATTAAGATCTATAGAGATAGATCGAGACGCTTAATAGGACTTTCACAGAGGACATACCTTGATAAAGTTTTGAAGAAGTTCAAAGTGGAATAGTCCAAGAAGGGGTTCTTGCCTATATTACAAGGTGTGAAGTTGAGTAAGACTCAATGCCCAGTAACTGCAGAAGATAGAGAAAAGATGAGTGTCATCCCCTATGCTTCAGCCATAGGCTCTATCATGTATGCAATGCTGTGCACAAGACCCGATGTCAGCCTTGCCATAAGTATGGCTGGAAGGTTTCAAAGTGATCCTTGAATGGAGCACTGGCAAGCGGTCAAGAATATCCTTAAGTACCTGA
Source organism: Hordeum marinum (assembly GCA_022496015.1). Taxonomy (NCBI): domain Eukaryota; kingdom Viridiplantae; phylum Streptophyta; class Magnoliopsida; order Poales; family Poaceae; genus Hordeum; species Hordeum marinum. The sequence goes on from CM039675.1 coordinate 233,456,355, forward strand.
AAATGACTAAGGAAATGTTTCTCGTTTATGGAGGTGATGAAGATCTCGTCGTAAAGGGTTACGTCGATGCAAGCTTTGACACTGATCTGGACGACCCTAAGTCGCAAACCGGATACGTATTTATTCTTAACGGGGGAGCGGTAAGCTGGTGCAATTCCAAGCAAAGCGTGGTAGCTGATTCTACGTGCGAAGCGGAATACATCGCAGCCTCGGAGGCGGCGAAGGAAGGTGTCTAGATGAAGTAGTTCATGACAGATCTTGGAGTAGTGCCCAGTGCACTGAATCTAATGAACCTGTTCTGTGACAACGCTGGTGCCATTGCTCTGGCCAAGGAACGAAGGTTTCACAAGAGGACCAGACACATAAAGCGACGCTTCAACTCCATCCACGATAACATCTTGGAGAAAGACATAAATATTTGCAAAGTGCACACATATCTGAATGTTGCAGACCCGTTGACTAAACCTCTTCCAAGGGCTAACCATGATCAACACCAGAACTGCATGGGTGTTCGATTCATTACAATGTAAATCACATAGTGATGTGAACTACATTATTGACTCTAGTGCAAGTGGGAGACTGTTGAAAATATACCCTAGAGGCAATAAATAAATTGTTTATTATTGTATTTCTTTGTTCATGATAATCGTTTATTATCCATGCTATAATTGTATTAATTGGAAACATGGATACATGTGTGGATACATAGACAAACACAATGTCCCTAGTATGCCTCTAGTGAACTAGCTCGTTGATTGAAAGATGGTTAAGGTTTCCTAGCCATGGACATGAGATGTCATTTGATAACGATATCACATCATTAGGAGAATGATGTGATGGATAAGACCCAAACTACAAACGTAGCTTATGATTGTGTCAGTTTATTGCTACAGTTTTCTGCATGTCAAGTATATGTTCCTATGACCATGAGATCATGCAACTCACAGATATCGGAGGAGTACCTTGTGTGTATCAAATGTCGCAATGTAACTGGGTGACTATAAAGGTGCTCTACAGGTGTCTCCGAGGGTGTCTGATGAGTTGGCATGGATCAAGACTGGGATTTGTTACTCCGTGTGACGGAGAGGTATCTCAGGGCCCACTCGGTAATACAACATCACAATAAGCCTTGCAAGCAATGTGACTAAGTGTTGGTCACGGGATCTTGTATTACAGAACGAGTAAAGAGACTTGCCAGTAACGAGGTTGAACTAGGTATGGAGATACCGACGATCGAATCTCGGGCAAGTAACATACCGAAGAACAAAGGGAACATCATAAGGGATTAACTGAATCCTTGACATAGAGGTTCGACTGATAAAGATCTTCGTAGAATATGTAGGAACCAATGTGGACATCCAGGTCCCGCCATTGGTTATTGACCGTAGAGGTGTCTCGGTCATGTCTACATAGTTCTCGAACCCGCAGGGTCTGCACACTTAAGGTTTGGTGACGTTTCGGTAGTATAGGGTTATGTATGGTGGTGACCGAAGTTTGTTCGGAGTTCCGGATGAGATACCCTGTCGGAATTGCTCCACCACCATCGCCAGAGCGTCGTCAGGCTGCCGGAGAACTCTTCTTCCTCTCCACTCCTTCTTGCTAGATCAAGACGGTGGAGATCGTCATCAAGCTGTACGTGTGCTGAACGCAGAGGTGCCGTCCGTTCGGTGCTAGATCAGAAGGATCGTGATCAAGTTCGTGAGACGGATCGTGATCAAGTTCGTGGGACGGATCATGATCGGATCGTGATTGGATCGCGGGACGGATCGTGATTGGATCGCGGGACGCACGGCGATTTGGATCGCGAAGACGTTCGACTACACCAACCATGTTTCTTAACGCTTCCCGCTTAGCAATCTAGAAGGGTATGTAGATCCACTCTCCCTCTTGTAGATGCTCATCACCATGGATAGATCTTCGTGTGTGTAGGAAATTTTTTGTTTCCCATGCAACGTTCCCCAACACAAACGTCGTGCGTGCGTGCGCCGGCCGCCCTGGGCTCGTCCGAGCATCGTGACATCGCCGGAATCGCCTCTCTCAGACGCACCGGCTCGCAGCTCCTTCCGACTCCGTCCCCGCGCTGCTTGACTGCACCCAACCTCGCTCCGGCTTGCGCCCATACGGCTGCCTGGCCGTGTGCCGCTGCTTGACCGCCCGTCGAAGCACTGGCCGGCTGCATGGCCATGGCGCTGGCCAGCTGCTGCCATAGCCTGGCCGCGTGTGCACACACATGCAGGCACGGGCCGGCTGTTGAATGGCCGCATGCACACATGTCTGGCCGGATGCTACATGGTCGCATGCACATATTTGTTGCATGCACGCCCTGCGTGCTGCCGTTCGGCCAGCTATGGCTGCCTAGTTGTAGTTTGCCCGTCCGACTGCCCTAGCTCAACGCCCGCGCTCGTGCACTCTCGCTTCTCCTACGTAGCTTCACCTCCGATAGTCTGACCAGCCGGCTCACCATATCAGTCGGCTCTACTAGGTGACGTCTCACCACACCTGCTTCGTGCTTGCCCGGACGGCTGTTGTGTCCATACATTCGCGCGTAGGCATCGTCCCGGGCGGATAGCTGCGCCCGCTTCTCACTCCATTGGACGACCCCTTTTTCTTGCTCTGTCGATGGTCCTTGTAAATCGGTTGCAAGCAAACAAGAGAATGAAAAAAGAAAAAGAAGGACCTACATGCATGCATGTATGCAGTATGTGCATGACCGGCCTGCATGCGTGGGTGCATGACCGACCGGTTGCACTGCGTGCGTGCGTTCGGCTGCATGGCCCTGGCTGGCTGCACCGCGTGCATGCACGCATGACCGTCTGCCAATCTGACCGACTGCAGGCCTGGGCGGTGGCACTACGTACGTGCATGGCCCGACCTTGCTTTGTACATCCGTTTACCCACAACTAGCTGGCAACAAAAATAAGAGAAGAAAAGGTGTTAGCTGGTCAGCCTGCCCGCGTCCTCGGTCGGCCAGCCCGCAACGCCGCTCGGCCAGTTGGCGCCCGTCGACGTCATCGCTAGGCCGGCTAGCACGCCTGCCCGCCTCATCGTCCGGCCGGCTGGCCCGCCTGTGTTGCCACTTGACTGGCCTCCCGGCTGGCCTACCCTTCTACTTCGACATAGGGCTGGCTCGGGAGTCGGCTCCACTGCTCGTCCACTTCGATGCTGGCTGGTTGGGCCCGGTCGGCCAACAGCTCCATCAACTGCCCCGAAAGCTACACCTAGCGGGTGCGGCCGCCACGCCCCGCTGGTAAACGGCCGCGTCGTATGCAGACGGACAGCCGGCTATCTTCGACAACACCCGCCTTGCCTATGTGCAAATCAATGTGAGCTTCCGGTCGCCCATCCTCATGCCATGCACAAACAACGGATACCCCCGACGTCCCTTAGAGGCAATTTTCGCATTTATTTTAGCCACTTAACTGTTCACCTCGGCGCCAACTAGTCTCGGTCCGGGGCTGGCCGTTTGGCCTGATACGTTCATACCCATAGACAGATTAGTAGTGTGCATGGTACCGAAGGCCCACTCTTTGTCTCAACTAAAGTCTGCATCACGATTGTCCGGCTAGCGAGAGCAAAAGCTGGAGGTCACTTCACGCGAGAAACGTCCGGGGAGAAAATGGCTCGGGCAACACAGTCGTTTAATTCGTGAGTATCTCCTCGGTCGAGTCTGCTCCCAGAGTCCGAGTACTGTGTGCCCCATTCCGTGGCCCAATCTTCACCTCGGCCACAAACCAGGTCCCAGCTGTCCGGCTGGCAAGAGCAAAAGTCAAATAGCGGAGAGAACATGAAAAAGATTGAAGGGGACTCAGACAAAACCGAGTTGGCACCCTTTGCATAAAGCATGGACTACCAAAACTAGATATTTGACACATCTGCATCGACTAAACTTGTCTTTTGGACGATCATTCCTTGAGGAACCTCCTCGCTCGGAGGCTACTCCCAGCAGGGTCCCGCGCCCATTAGCCGGCGGACCCCGCGTCTGCCCTCGACAACGCTTCACTCTTGTTAGCCAGCGAAACCCGCATCCGCACCTGGCAGGGCTCCATGCCAATCAGCCGGCAGACCCCGCATCTGCCCCTGGCTGGGCTCCACGCCCATCGGCCGGCGGGCCCCGTGTACGCGTCCGACAATGCCTCGCGCTCAATAGCTGATGGACCCCGTGTCCGCCCTTGGCACGGCTCCGGACCCATCAGCAGGCGACCCCGCGTGCACCCCTGGTAGGACTCCACGCCCATCAAGCAGCGGACCCCGTGTCCGCGGCCAGCAGGGCCCCGCGCCCATCAGCCAGCAGACCCCGCGTCCGCACCTGACAGCGCCCTGCGCCAATCTACCGGCAGACCCTGCGTCCGCCCCTGACAAGCCCCCCATCAGTCGACGGACCCCACATACGTGCCTGACTTGCTTAATGCCACCGTCTGCTTCAGCAACGGAGAAAACCGTCCGCCCGACTCTTCGAGTCGCCCGGAGGCTCGGAGGCTACACGCAACGGATGCGCTGGCGCGCCCCCACTGGAAACAGCTAGGCGGTGGCCTCCATGTTCATGCCCGTCAGGGCCCCGTAGCCATGAGTTGGCGGACCCCACGTCCGCCCTAGATAACCTCTATACCAGTGTCCGCTCTAGCAATAGCAAAGACCCTCCTCCTGACTCTTCGAGTCGCCTAGAGGCTCGGAGGCTACACCCAGCGGGTGTGCTAGTGCACCCCCGCTGGAAGTAAGCCGTGCCGTCCTAGACCCGCAAACGACCGTCATCGACAACTTCTGCAACAATAACAACTACTACGAAAACCCTCGGCCCGACTCCTCGAGTCACCCGGAGGCTCGGAGGCTACTGTCTGGGGGATGATCCCCGGGTACCCCAAAGATAACGAGACGGATGGGGCGCCCGCCCGCTAGGGCCGGCTGCTCCGAGCTCACACCCGCAACCGGCTGCTCTAGCTAGCCAGCTGCCCAGGGCCAACTATGACGTCCCATCGGACACGCATGGACAAGTCGACCATACCGCGCGGTGGTGCACTATTGATGGGTAGTGGTGCGCTATACGCGTGTCGTGCACTGTCATCTGCAATGTAACTTGTCCCCTGGGCACTGATGTATAAAGCGCCCCTTGGGACAAGCATATCCTAGTTCACAAGCTACATATAGCTTGGAATGTAAGCTAACCATTGGAGCTTACGTCTCATGCAGCTCCGCATGTCAGCTACCCACTGTAGCTTACATCCCAAGCTACATAATCATGCCTATATAAAGGCCTCCTCTCACTCTCTCATTCCCTGCATGATCACACGTACACACGATGAGTCCAAGGTAAGGAGCTCATAGCTCCCTCTTCCTCCTCAGATACATCTCCTGGAGCAACCCTATACTACATATACATTTCATATACAGACATACATGATTAGGGTATTATCTTTCCGGAGAGCCCAGAACCTGGGTAAACCACTATGTGCTACTACCCCATCCCGTCCCGGATCTTCCACGGTAGCCTTCCTCTCAACTTGATTAGTTACCCCCAGGCATCTCTTGCGACAAAAAGATGACACCTATTGTTGATATGGTTAAATATCTCTTGGTAGAAATTATTGATGGCCATGTTATTTTCTCCCAGTGATGAAGCTGCTAGAATTGCCGAACCCGATGAAAAAGATAAACATAGAAGCATAGTTGGCATGCCTGTTCTCTCAGTTAAAATAGGAGATCATTCCTATCATGGTTTATGTGACATGGGTGCTAGTGTAAGTGCTATTCCATTTACTTTACACCAAGAAATTATGAATGACATAGTGAGACGTCTCCATCGTATCCACTTTTCCAAACTCTTTTGCCCTTGTTTTGGAATCTAATTTGCATGATTTGAATGGAACTAACCCAAACTGACGTTATTTTCACCAGAATTGCCTTGGTGTTATTTTTGTGCAGAAATAAAGTTCCCGGATTGACCTGAAAAAATATGGAGATGTTTTTGGAATTAATAAAAAACTGGCAAAAGAATAACCAGAGGGGGGCCACCCACAGGTGACTTGCCTGCCAGGCGCGGACACCCGCCCTCGCCGCGCCTAGTAGGCTTGTGGGGCCCCTGTTGCTCCACCGACCTCAATTCCAGTCCTATTTATTTCTATTCGCAGAGAAAAAAATCAAGGAGAAGAGTTCATCGTGTTTCACGACACGGAGCCGCCGCTACCTCCTGTACTTCCTCGGTAGGCCAGATCTGGAGTCTGTTTTGGGCTTCAGAGAGGGAAAATCGAGGCCGTAGTCATCACCAACCATCCTTCATCGCCAATTCCAGGATGCTCGCCGCCGTTCGTGAGTAATCCCATCGTAGGCTTGCTAGACGGTGATGGGTTGGATGAGATTTATCATGTGATTGAGTTAGTTTTGTTAGAGTTTGATCCCTAGTATCCATTATGTTCTGAGATTGATGTTGCTATGACTTTGCTATGCTTAATGCTTTTCACTAGGGCCTGAGTGCCATGATCTCAGATCTAAACCTATTATGTTTTCATGAATATATATGTGTTCTTGATCCTATCTTGCAAGTTGTAGACACCTATTATGTCAGCGTTTTGGGAACAGGGGTACCTAGACCTGCCTGCCTGCGGCCCAGGGCATGGCCCACTTCATCGACCAAACGGGACCAGGCGAGGCCTCACTCAAAACAAGGCCCTCGCGAGGGCCCTAGCCTCGCGAGGAAGAATAGTGACGAGACCCGTGAAGGATGGGCCTCCTCAGGACCCCTCCGGAGCGGTGGAGATCTCTATGCAAGGCCCGGCCTCAGGAGTCAAAGATGACGCAAGGAAGGACAGGCGAGCACCAGTGTGCCATGCGGCGCAGTTTCCCCTTTGGTGCAAAGGGATCAAGGACAGACGCGGGTTCCCAAAGCATCCCCCAAAGGTTTCCATTCTGGTGCAAGAAGACCACAACCACCCGCCCTGCATGGCGGATGTCATCGCTGAGCCTGTTCTTGCGGCGTCAACAGCTACTTTGCAGGCGAAGACTGCCTTTGGGCAGGGGAAGCACCAACCCCTATCCCCTTTGAAAATTGGTCATTGTGGGATCCCTTCCTGCCATTGTGATAAGGGAAGAGGACCCGGGCCGCCGCTATATATAGAGCATAGGTTGCACCATAGAAAGGGACCCCAGATCCCTCGACGGATCCGACCCCGACACTTAGTCAGCCCACACACCACCACGAGATAGCCAGCCAACAACACATCTTGAGCGCCCTCACGAGGCTCAAGCACATTGTACAAGCTCAACCACCAAAACCTCCGTGAGAGGCAATCCACCAAAGCAGGAGTAGGGTATTACGCTTCGCAGCGGCCCGAACCTAGGTAAACTATCGTGTCCATCTTCCTCATCATCGTGTGAGTTCATCGTTGCGCTCATCGAGTAGTGAGCTAGGTTGGGCGAGGCTGTAGGAGATCCTCGGACATGCCCCTGTGTTAGAATCTTAAGGGTTTAGCGGAGCTCAAAATCCGACATTTGGCGCACCAGGTAGGGGGCATGTCAAGGTCTTTTGCAAGCTTCATCCTTCCCAAGCTTCACCGCTCTGGTGGCGACGCTCAGCAAGCTTCTCTGGGCAGCAGTGGTCTGTCCTCTGTTGACCCCACCATGGCGGTCGGGGGCCCTCACCCCAACATTGTGGTGCCAAGCGGCCAGCACCAGGTCGCTAGCGTCGCCTCCACCGTTACCGCCCCCTGTGCGGCCCAGGTGCGCGACAAGCGGGTAGCGTCCCCGACACCAGTAGCACGGAAAACCTACGTGGGAGACCTCGACACGAAGGATTACTACTGGCGAGTGAGATGCTCCACCACCGACCTATGCATGGGGGCTTGGATGCATGGGCGAATCACATCGCGGAGCTGGTCGCCGTCGCCCAGCGTGCCATCCCTTCTCACTCACCTTCAAGACCACAGGCGTCAGCCATCGGGGGCTCGCATGAAAAGCCTGCCCCCGGTCCTGCCAGTGGAAGGGGCCCCCAATGTCAAACGGGGCCGAACGGGGTGCGCCACACTCTGTGCTCCTTCTCCTCCGAATTCCGGTGACCAGTTTCGGGGTGCAGCACGACAGTAACCACCAGGTACACGGAGGAAACGACGGGGTGCTCTATGCGCATACTAACGCGCATCTGTGCAACCCGACGGGCCCCTAGCAGCCCGGGCAGGCTAGACGGGAGCACGCCCTACGGCGCTGTCAGCGGGCGGCGCAAGCGTCCGAACGAGCAAGCCACGACGGCGGAGGCGCATCAGAGTACCAAGGAGGGAACCTACACTAGGCAATACAAGGCACACCCAATGGCGGTGGCAAGGGTAAGCAACTCCGCTCTGAGGCCCGGCGCAGGCGGGCCTGTGAGCGACGTGCACAGGGCAACCTTCCTCGCCGCCGGAAGGGAGAACCCCAGGCACACCAGAGGACAATTCAGGAGGTGGACCGAGCACCTACGTCGAGCCCTACATACCATGCTACGTCATACCACCGGGCCCACCTGGCAGGCGGGAGGCTATAGCGCCCACCACGGGCGCCAGCCCCCCTCATGAGTAAGAAGTACCTTGGGCATCCTCGAGCCGGGCCTAGGGGTTCCCACCAACGAAGCTCCGGGCCCAAGCGGCACGGGTAGGAGGGCGCCCCCAGGCTGCGGGGCGTGGCACCGGCCGGTGCCCTCATGGGAAAGTGATGGCATATGAAGCCCTCAGGCCCCAGGAGTGATGACCTAGGGGGAGTGGTAGGACAGATGCAATACGGTCCACCCGTGGCAACCACCAAGCCCTCAGGCCTCAAGAGTGATGATCTGGGGGATCGGCAGGACAGATGCAATGCGGGCCACCCGCGGCAACCACCAAGCCCTCATGCCATAGGAGTGATTACCTGGGGGAGTGGTAGAACAGATGCAACACGGGCCACCTGCGGCAACCATCAAGCTCTGAGGCCCCAGGAGTAATGACCTGGGGGAACGGCAAGAAAAATGCAATGCGAGCCACCCATGGCAACCATGACGCCTACACGGCCTCAGGAGGATGGGCCCTCAGGTCTTCGGGAGTGAGGTCCACCCGCGCCGATACATCGCGCTCATGTTTGGGCCTCGGGAGCGCAATCTAGAGGTCGCGCGGGGAGCGATGCACTTGGGTTAGGGTCATAAGGGCACGCAACCGAGAAAAAATGCACGGGATAATCTGGAGTCCATTTTGGGCTCCGGAGAGGGGAAATAGACGCCATGGTCATGACCAACCATCCTTCATCACCAATTCCATGATGCTCTCCGGCGTTCGTGAGCAATCCCATCATAGGCTTGCTGGACGGTGATGGGTTGGATGAGATTTATCATGTAATCGAGTTAGTTTTGTTAGGGTTTGATCCTAGTATCCACTATGTTCTGAGATTGATGTTGCTATGACTTTGCTATGCTTAATGCTCCTCACTAGGGCTCGAGTGTCATGATTTTAGATATGAACCTATTATGTTTTCATCAACATATATGTGTTCTTCATCCTATATTGCAAGTTGTAGACACCTATTACGAGTTATGATCCGCATCCCCCAGGGTGACAATAACTGGGATTCTTTCCGGTGATTACCGTAGTTTGAGGAGTTCATGTATTCACTAAGTACTAATGCTCTGGTCCGGTTGTCTATTAAAAGGAGGCCTTAATATCCGTTAGTTTCCATTAGGACCCCTCTACCACGGGAGGGTAGGACAAAAGATGTCATGCAAGTTCTTTTCCATAAGCACGCATGACTATATATGGAATACATGCCTACATTACATTGATGAATTGGAGCTAGTTCTGTATTACCCTATGTTATAATTGTTGCATGATGAATGCCATCCGACATAATTATCCATCACTGATCCATTGCCTACGAGCTTTCCACATATTAATCCTTGCTAAGTTACTTTTTGTTGCTACTGTTACAATCACTACAAAAACCGCTACTGGCACTTTTGCCATCGTTAGCGTTACTTCCATACTACCTTGCTATTGAATACTTTACTGCAGATATTAAGTCTTTCAGGTGTGGTTGAATTGAAAACTCAGCTGATAATACTTGAGAATATTCTTTGGCTCCCCTTGTGTCGAATCAATAAATTTGGGTTGAATACTCTACCCTCGAAAACTGTTGCGATCCCCTATACTTGTGGCTTATCAAGACCTTTTTATGGTACTGTTGCCGAGGAGCACAACTCTATTCTCTGAGTCACTTGGGATTTATATCTGTTGATCCCTATGAATAATCTAAATGATCCAAAAACCAAGATCTATCCCTCTACTACGAGGGGAGGTATGGAACTGCCATCTAGCTCTGCACTTGATTCACCTTCTGTTATGAGTAAGTTTGCGACACCACCACCTGCCTGTAACTCTGATATGTCACAAGTAATTGATTATGCCACTTATGCTATGCATGATGATTATGATGATACTTTCTTTATAGTACTGTGCCACTTGGCGAATTTCTTGATGAACAAATTGCTAGGGCGATGCTGAAAATTATGATACTTCTGAAACTGATGAAATTATTAAAACTGAACACTTTGAGACACCTGCTAGACCTAGCTCTCCTGGATATGAATTGCCTGATATTCCTGAGGGTTATGTTATGGAAGGAGAGGTAGCTAGGGACTTTCTTGCTTGTAAGGATAGAGATGATCTTAAGAAATTACTATGCAAGTGGAAAGAAAAATCTTTGAATGCTAGAATGAAATATGATCCTAAGTTTGCTACTTCACCTATCTTTGTTACCGATAAGGATTATGAACTCTCTGTCGATCCACAGTTAATTACTTTGGTTGAATCTGATCCTTTCCATGGTTATGAATCTGAAACTATTGTGGCACATATCACTAAATTGAATGATATATCCACACTATTTACTCCTTAGGAAAAATTCATTATTACTATATCGTTAAGTTGTTTCCTTTCTCATTAAAGGGTGATGCTAAGATATGGTTTAATTCTCTTGTTCCTGGTTGTGTGCGTAGTCCCCAGGATATGATATATCACTTTTCTGAAAAATATTTTCCTGCTCATAAGAAACAAGCTGCCTTGCAGGAAATATTTAACATTGTGCAATTTGAAGAAGGGAGTCTCCCACAAGCTTGGGAGAGACTTCTCCAATTACTAAATGCTTTGCCTGATCATCCTCTCAAGAAAAATGAAATACTTGGTATCTTTTATAATGGACTAACCAATGTTTCTAGGGACCACCTAGATAGTTGTGCTAGTTTTCTTTCAGGGAACGAATACTTGAACAAGCCGAAATACTATTCAATAATATATTGAGCAATGATATTGATTGGACTATTCCCGAACCACCTCCGAAGCCAACTCTGAAGTAAAGAGGTATTCTATTTCTGAGCCCTGAAGATATGCAAGAGGCAAAAAAATGTATGAAAGAAAAAGGTATTAAAGCTGAAGATGTAAAAAATATACCACCTATTGAAGAAATACATGGTCTTGATAACCTGACATAGGTAGTAGAGGTAAATTCTCTTTGTAGATTTGATGAAAGCGATATTCCTTCTAATAAGTCATCTAGCCAATGCTTGGATGAGTTTGATAATTTTATTGTTAAGCAAGAAAATTTCAATGCTTATGTTAGTAGACAATTGAAACATAATGCTTTCATGCTTGATCTCTTAGGCGACTATATGAGTAGAACTATCAATGATCTTAAACTGATTAGTAAACATGCTTCCATGGTAAGTACTCAAGTAGAACAAGTACATAAGGAACAAAATGATTTGCTTAATAAGATGAATAGTAAGAACAATGATCATTCTATTAAAGTTGTGACGAGAGGTGGAAGAATGACTTAGGAACCTTTGTATCTTGAGGCCCACCCTAAGAGAATTGAGCAAGATTCTCAAAGGAGTAATATTGACACACCTAGTCGCTCCGGTAATAAGAGGAACAAGGATGATGATAGAACTTTGCATGCTGCTAGTGAACCTGCTATAGATACACCTGAAAACCAAAATGATATTTCTGTTTGTGATGCTGACACACAATCTGGTGACGAACATGAGCCTAGTGATAATATTAATGATGATATTCATGTTGATGCTCAACCTAGTAATGATAATGATGTGGAGATCGAACCTGCTGTTGATCTTGATAACCCACAACCTACGAATAAAAGATATGACAAAGAGATTTTATTGCTAGGAAGCATGGTAAAGAAAGAGAACCATGGGTTGAGAAATCCATGCCCTTTCCTCCTAAACCATCCAAGAAAAAGGATGATGAGGATTTTGAGCGCTTTGCTGAAATGCTTAGACCTGTCTTTTTGCGTATGCGCTTGACCGATATTCTGAAAATGTCTCCTTATGCGAAGTATATGAACGATATTGTGACTAATAAATGGAAGATAATGAAAGCTGAAATTTCCACCATGCTTGCTAATTATACTTTTAAGGGTGGAGTATGAAAGAAATTAGGAGATCCAGGCCAAATATACCATGCTCTATTAAAGGGAATTATGTTAAAACTGCCTTATGTGATTTGGGAGTTGGTGTTAGTGTTATGCCTTTCTATTTATATCGTAGACTTGATTTGAATAAGTTGACACCTACTGAAATCTCTTTTCAAATGGCTGATAAATTAACTGCTCTACCTATCAGTTTTTGTGAGGATGTACCTGTCATAGTTGCAAATGCTACTATCTTAACGGACTTTGTTATTCTTGAGGACGACAATATGTCGATCATCCTTGGGAGACCCTTTCTTAATACTGCAGGGGCTATTATTGATTGCAATAAAGGCAATGTCAATTTTCATATTAATGCTAATGAGCATACTATACACTTTCCGAAGAAACAAGCTCAAGTTCATAGTATCAACTCCACTGACAAAATTCCAACAATTATTATTGGATACTTTGAATTCCCTCTTCGTACTGTCAAGAAGAAATATGATGTACTTATTGTTGGGGGAATGCATATCCCCATTGAGGTAACTTAGTGTTATTCGAAAATTCTCCGGTTTCGTGTTATTCAAAAGAAGTTTGTGAATAAGACTTGATCAACCTTATTGATGGTTTCCTTTTGATCAGCATGAGATGGTTTAATTTAGAAAGCACAACTTTTCTGTACCATACTTTTACTTTCTGTTAGTTAGATTTAATTAAGTAAAATGCTATTATTTTTCTATTTTCTGTGTTTTTCATGAAATAGAAAAGTGACCTGAAAATAAAAGTTCTTCAAATACCCTGAAATTGTAGTATGATTTTTCTGGATTATTTAAAAATATCTGGCATTGAGAACACTACAGGGGGATGCACCAGTGGATCACAAGCCCACAAGGTGCGGCCACCCCCTGGTCGCGCCTAGCAGGCTTGTGGGTCCCACGTGCCCCCCTCCACTTAATCCAGCACCTATTGACTTCATCTTCCCCCCAGAAAAAATCCCACCATTGCTCATACTCGTGTTCTAGCTCATTTTGCTACCATTTTTGATCTCCTTCTGCAAAGCTTCATTCGCAAAACTGTTTTGGGAGATTGTTCCTCGGTATATGACTCCTCCAATGGTCCAATTAGTTTTTGTTCTAGTGCTTTATTTATTGCAAACTTTTGCTGCTGTGGTGACCTTGTTCTTGAGCTTGAATATCTAATTTGTATGGTCCCAAGTAGTTTTGATGCATGATATAGCCTCTAGGCACTTGAGGGAGTAGTTGTTATAAGTTTTGCTGAGTTTTGTTCACCTTTATTTTGGGTCGCTAAAAATTTCAGAATTTTTTCAAAAAAAGAAAAAATGTTGAGGAGGGTGTTTCAAGGGGGTTCAGAGCAAGAAGGCCCCGAGACTCGCGATACGTGAGCCCAACCTTGAACCAAAAAGGGAAGCACAAGTAAGAACTTGTGAATGGCCATCGCATCAATTCATGAGTGATGCCAGGTTCAAGGATGAATTCTACTCATACACAAGAAATGCTGGCCTTGAGGAATTCGTTTTGGAGAAATGCAAGCAATACTATTAACTCACAGATTCTTTTGTGCGGAGACAGTGTGCTGTCCATGTTACCCTTCCTGCTCCTGCCTTCTTTAACATTCAGGAAAAACAGAGATACTTTATAACCAGAGAGGAGGCAAACGAGTACGAGAGAAATGCGGAAGCAGCTCGCCTTCACGCTGCAGTCATTCAGGCCGTAGCCACCGCAGCCTAGTACAACCCCAACTATGACTTCGGATATTATCCGGGACAGCCATGGACAGAAACCAACTTAGGCTAAAAGCCTAAGCTTGGGGGAGTACGTATTTCTCACCGACTTTACATTCATGTTCACACATCCATCTTAAGTAGTATGTGTTCATACTTTTTCATTGTACTATCCATGGTAGTTTATTTCCTTGTTTCGCTTTCTTCTTGTGTGTTTAATTAACTTTGAGGAAAATACAAAACAGTTAGTTCCATGTTTATCTTCTAGTTGCTTAGTTGTAGCATTAAAAGAAAACCCAAAAAGATTTTTCGTTCTTCTTTTACTTGTTGGGAGCTTTCCCGTGTAAATAGTTTTTCTCATGCTTGTTTTGATTTTTCTTTCTTTGGATCATAAGGAGAAGACCACAATGAAAATGTTGAGTGGCTCTCATATGCATTATTGTTTACCTATTAGAAAGCCCATGTTACCTTGTCTTCTCCTTTGAGTTATTGTTTGTAGATTCCATCTTAGTCCAATGCACGTGCACTCTTATAATTATCCACATCGTTTGGTCATGCAAGTGAAAGGCAATAATGATGATATTTGAAGAAAAGATTGAGATGGGGAAAAGCTGGTATGAACTCGACCTATCTTGCTTTTGTAAATATGATTAGCTCATCATTCCGAATTTAGTTCATTATGGGTGAAACATATTTGCAATGAAAATTAGAGATTATAGTTACTCATGCCATGCTTAATTAGCTAAGTGTGGATAATGGTTTGTCTTGGGAGCAAACATGCATGTTAAAGTGGTTGTGATGTAGTATGATGGAATGGTATCCTCCTCTGAACGATTCAAGTGGCTCGACTTGGCACATGTTCATGCATGTAGTTGAAACAAAATCAACATAGCCTCTACAATATTTATGTTCATAGAGATTTATATCCTACTCATGCTTGCATTCAATGTTGGTTAATCTCAAAGGATGTTGATGACTGTGTTGCTCTCTAGTTCGTCGCACCCCAGTCTTTTGCTAGCCTTCACTTGTACTAAGCGAGAATACTACTTGTGCATCCAATCCCTCAAACCCAAAGTTGTTCCATATGAGTCCACCATACCTGCCTATATGCGGCATTTACCTGTCGTTCCAAGTAAATCTGCATGCGCCAAACTCTAAACCTTCAAATAAACATTCTGTTTTGTATGCCCAAATCGCTCATGTGGCGACTGGGGGCTACCAGTATCTTCCATGTAGTTGGGTTATTCTCACGATATTTGTTGATTCACTATCATTCACAACAAAGTGGTTGGTAATCAGGATGCCTAGTTCCATGCTCGAAACAAAAGCAAAATACAATTAAACAAAACTCCCCCAGGACTGTGTTTGTATGGACGGTACCTGTGGATTCGGCTCGCCATGGAGTGTGACTGATTGGTGGAGGGGGAGTAAAAAATTTATCATTCTGTTTGGTAACCGCCTATAATGTATCTAGCATGGAAGATGTTGAAAACCTCTTGTTCGATTTGTGAGCAATGAAAGCATACCACTCAAAAATCATTACTTATCTCTGTTTAAAAACATGAGCTCTGGCACCTCTGCAAATCAATGCTTCCCTCTACGAAGGGCCTTTCCATTTACTTTATTGTTGAGTCATTCTCTTCTTATAAAAGGCACCAGTTAGAGAGCACCATCGTAATTTGTATGCTTTGCTGTTAATTGATATTGAGTATGAGCATGACTGGATCTCTTTCACTGTGAATTAGAATATCTAGTCAGTCCTTCTTTGGAAGTGCTCTGCATTTATGTTTTGCAGTTGTAGAAAGGGCTAGCGAGATATCATTTCATCATACTGTATCATGATTGTTTTGATAAAGTGGTTTCATCCGAGAGTTATTATTATTGCTCGCTAGTTGATTATGTCATTTATATGAGTAAATGTGAGACCTAAATCTTATTGTAAACGTGGTTAGTCCATGATCTTTGTTGAAAATTTGAACATCAGTTAGACATAATTGCAAGAACAAGATCAAACAGAGTTTGTAAAAGTTTTTCTTTATCACTTTCAGTTTATCAACGTAATCGCTTGAGGACAAGCAATGGGTTAAGCTTGGGGGAGTTGATATGTCTCTAGCGTATCAACTTTTCCAAACTCTTTTGCCCTTGTTTTGGACTCCAATTTCCAAGATGTGAATGGAACTAACCCGTACTGACGCTATTTTCAGCAGAATTGCCTGGGTGTTATTTTTGTGCAGAAATAAAAGTTCTTGGATTGACCTGAAAATTTTTGGAGAATACTTTTGGAATTAATAAAAAATACTGGTGAAAGAATCAACCAGAGGGGGCCACCCACAGGTGACAAGCTTGCCAGGGGTGGGCACCCCCTGGACGCGCCTAGCAGGCTTGTGGGGCCCCTGCTGCTCCACCGACATCAATTGCACTCCAATTTATTCCTATTCGCGGAGAGAAAAAATCAGGGAGAAGAGTTCATCGCATTTCACGATACGGAGCTACCGCCACCTCCTGTTCTTCCTTGGGAGACCAGATCTGAAGTCCGTTTTGGGCTTCGGAGAGCGGAAATCGACGCTATCGTCATCACCAACCATCCTTTATCACCAATTCCATGATGCTCTCTATCGTTCGTGAGTAATCCCATCATAGGCTTGCTGGACAGTGATGGGTTGGATGAGATTTATCATGTAATCGAGTTAGTTTTGTTAGGGTTTGAACCCTAGTATCCACTTTGTTTTGATATTGATGTTGCTATGACTTTGCTATGCTTAATGCTTGTCACTAGGGCCCGAGTGCTATGATTTCAGATCTGAACCTATTATTTTTTCATGAATATATATGAGTTGTAGTAACCTATTACTAGTTATGATCCGCATCCCCAGGGTGACAATAATTGGGATTCTTTCCGGTTATTACCGTAGTTTGAGGAGTTCATGTATTCACTATGTGCTAATGCTTTGGTCTGCTTCTCTACTCAAAGGAGGCCTTAATATCCCTTAGTTTCCATTAGGACCCTGCTGACACGGGAGGGTACGAGAAAAGATGTCATGCAAGTTCTTTTCCATAAGCATGTATGACTATATACGGAATACATGCATACATTACATTGATGAATTGGAGCTAGTTTTGTGTCACCCTATGTTATAACTATTGCATGATGAATGCCATTCGACATAATTATCCATCACTGATCTATTGCCTACGAGCTTTCCACATATTGATCCTTTCTAATTTACTTTTCCGTTGCTACTGTTACAATCCCTACAAAACTGCTACTGTCACTTTTTCCATTGTTACCGTTACTTCCATACTACTTTGCTACTGAATACTTTGTTGCAGATATTAAATCTTTCACGTGTGGCTGAATTGACAACTCAGCTGCTAATACTCAAGAATATTCTATTGCTTCCCTTTTGTCCAATCAATAAATTTCGGTTGAATACTGTACCCTGAAAAACTGTTGCAATCCCCTATACTTGTGGGTTATCACATAGCACCTGCTGAAATAGAAGATATTGATGTTACTATTACAGTTGCTAATAGAGACACCATCACACCACTTCGGATTGTTAGAGATGTTGAGGTCTTGTGTGGGAAAATAAAATATCATACTGATTTTCTAGTTCTTGGTTCCCCACAAGATGACTTTGTCCCATTATC
Organism: Hordeum marinum; assembly: GCA_022496015.1. Classification (NCBI taxonomy): domain Eukaryota; kingdom Viridiplantae; phylum Streptophyta; class Magnoliopsida; order Poales; family Poaceae; genus Hordeum; species Hordeum marinum. The sequence goes on from CM039675.1 coordinate 233,474,152, forward strand.
TTTGGTAGACCTTTCTTGAACACCATTAATGCTAAGATAGATTGCAAGAGAGATACCGTCAATGTTAATTTTGCATGTGTATCATGAGTTTAAATTTTCCAAGTTTAGTTGACAACCCCGTAATAGAGAATTATGTAGTAAGGATGAAATAATTGGTCTTTCTTCTATTGCCATTCCTCCTACTGATCCACTAGAACAATATTGTCTAGACCATGAAAATGATATGCACTTGCGTGAAAGAAATGAAATAGATAAAAGTTTCTTTGAACAACAACCTCTCCTGAAACACAATTTGCCTATTGAAACTCTAGGAGGTCCTCCTCCACCTAAAGGTGATCCTATGTTTGAATTAGACCAATTTCCTCACACTTTGAAGTATGCTTATCTTGATGAGAAAAAGATATATCATGTGATTATTAGTGCTAACCTTTCAGAACATGAAGAACAAAGATTATTAAAAATTCCTAGGAAGTACCGGGCTGCTAATGCATATACTCTTGATGATCTTAAGGGCATTAGTCCCACTCTATGTCAGCACAAGATTAATATGGAACCTGATGCTAAACCTGTTGTTGATCACAAATGAAGATTGAACCCTAAGATGAAAGAAGTGGTAAGAACTAAAATATTAAAGCTTCTGGAAGCAAGTATAATCTATCCCATAGCTGATACTAGATGGGTAAGTCCCGTTCGTTGTGTCCCTAAGAAGGGAGGTATTGTTGTTGTTCTTAATGATAAAAACAAACTTACCCCACAGAGAATTTTCACTGGATATAGAATGGTAATTGATATTAGAAAATTAAATGAAGGTACTAGAAAATATGATTATCCTCTATCTTTCATTGATCAAATGTTAGAAAGATTATCTAAGCATACACACTTTTGTTTTCTGGATGGATATTCCGGTTTCTCTCAAATACCTGTGTCACAATCTCATCAAGAGAAACCCACATTTACTTGTCCTTTTGGAACCTATGCTTATACAAGTATGCCATTTGATTTATGTAATGCACCTACTAACTTCCAAAGATGTATGACTGATATATTCTCTGAATTTTGTGAAAAGATTGTGGAGGTTTTCATGGATGATTTTTCCGTTTATAGAACTTCTTTTGATGATTTCTTAAGCGACCTTGATCAAGTTTTGCAGAGATGTGAACAAACTAATCTCGTCTTGAATTGGGAGAAGTGCCACTTTATGGTTAATGAAGATATTGTCTTGGGGCATAAAATCTGTGAACGAGGTATTGAGGTGGATCAAGCTAAAGGTTATGAAATTGAGAAAATATCATGTCCTAAAGATATTAATGGTATTCGGAGTTTCCTTGGTCATGCTGGTTACTACAGGAGGTTTATTAAAGACTTCTCAGAAATTTCTAGGCTTCTCACTAATCTTTTGCAAAAGGATATTCCCTTGCTTTTTTATGATGATTGCGTAGAAGCCTTTGAAGCACTTAAGAAAGCCTTAACTTCTACACCTATTGTTCAACCACCTGATTGGAACTTGCCTTTTGAAATTATGTTTGATGCTAGCAATTATGATGTTGGTGCTCCTTCTAGGACAAACACTTGATTAGAAATTAATTGTTATCCATTATGCTAGCAAAATTCTAGACAGTGCCCAAAGAAATGATGCTACTACTGAAAAAGAATTTTTAGCAGTTGTGTTTGCTTGTGAGAAATTTAGACCTTACATCGTTGATTCCAAAGTTATTGTTGACACTGATCATGCTGCTATAAAATATCTTATGGAAAATAAAGATGCTCAATGTAGATTCATTATGTGGGTTCTCTTGCTTCTATATTTTGACTTACATATCACTAATTGGAAAGGAGCTGAGAATCCCGTAGCTGATAACTTGTCTAGGTTAGAAAACATTCTTGATGACCCACTACCTATTGATGATAGTTTTCCTGATGAATAGTTAGCTACAATAAATGTTTCTCAAAACACTCCTTGCTATGCTGATTATGCTAATTACATTGTTGCTAAATATATACCACCTAAGTTCACACACTAACAAAAGAAAAGAAAAATCTTCTATGATTTAAGACATTACTTTTGGGATGACCCATATATTTATAAAGATGGAGGAGATGGTATTATTAGACGTTGTGTACGTGAGCGTGAACAAGAACAAATCCTATAGAAATGTCATTTCGAAGCGTATGGAGGACAGGAGATAGAACTGCTCACAAGGTATTGCAATTTGGTTTTTATTGGCCTACTCTCTTCAAGGATGCCCGTAAGTTTTTTCTTATCTTGCGATGAATGTCAAAGAATTGGTAATATCGATAAGCGTCAGGAAATGCCTATGAATTATTCACTTGTGGTTGGACCATTTGATGTTTGGGGTTTTGACTATATGAGACCTCTTCCTTCCTCTAATGGGTATACTCATATTTTGGTTGCTGTTGATTATGTTACTTAGTGGGGTAGAAGCTATTCCAGCTAGTAGTGTTGATCATAACACCTCAATTAAAATGCTTAAAGAAGTTATTTTCCCAAGGTTTGGCATCCCTAGATATTTAATGATTGATGGTTGTTCACACTTTACTCATGGCGCTTTTCATAAAATGCTTGCTAAATATGATGTTAACCGTAGAATTGCATCACCCTATCGTTGTTAGTCTAGTGTTCAAGTTGAACTTAGCAATAGAGAAATAAAATTATTATTACAAAAAACTGTCAATAGGTCCTGAAAGAGTTGGTCTAAGAAACTAGATGATGCACTTTGGGCCTATAGAACAACTTATAAAAATCCTATGGGTATGTCTCCATACAAAATGGTACATGTGAAAGCTTGTAATTTGCCTCTAGAGTTAGAAAATAGAGAATTTTTGGCAATTAAAGAAGTCAACCATGACTTCAAACTTCGTGGTGAAAAGAGGTTATTTGATATTAGCCCACTAGATGAATGGAGAACCCAAGCTTATGAAAATGCTAAATTATTCAAAGAAAAAGTTAAATGTTGGCATGTCAGAAGAATCCAAAAGCGGGAATTCAAAGTCGAAGAATATGTTATTTTGTACAACTCCCATTTTAGATTTTTTGCAGGAAAACATCTTTCCAAATGGGAAGGATCATATCTTATTGAAGAGGTTTATCGCTTTGGAGCTATCAAGATTAATAATGCCGAAGGCACTAACCCAAAGGTGGTCGATGGACAAAGAATTAAACACTATATCTCAAGTATGCCTATTAATATTGAAAGCAGTATTATCCAAACCATGACGCCAGAGGAACACATAAAAGAAACCTTCCAGTACACTCCAGAATCTTGAAAAAGAGGAGGTACGTGATATGGTAAGTAAACGGACTCCAAACAATCCACAAAAATATTTTTTGATAGTTTTGGGATATTAGAAAAATTAGGAAATAAGAAATAAACAGGAAAGCAATTGGGGTGAGCACGATACACTAGGGCGCGCCTGCCCCCCTAGTGCACCCTGGTGGGTTGTGCCCTCCCCGGGAACCTACCCGACTCGGTTTTTGTTCCATATTATTGTTTCCTAAGATTAAAAAATCTCTATATATACCCACGATTATTTTGACCACCGCATCATGGAAATATTCTCTTTTCTTGTTTCGTGTCATTTTCTTGCCACATCTAGATCTCCATGGCTCCACCAAGTTCCCCCAAGGACAAGTTCTTCGAGAAGGTCATCAATCCGCACTTTATTGGAGGTGATGAAGCACCCTCAAGCCATTGATATGTGTGAGGGGGTGCTCCACATATAAGAAGTTTAGGGGCCCAAGAGGACGGGTGTCGTGGGGAACGAACACATATGGGTTCGGAGGGACACCTTTTGGTTAGGCGGGGGAGCAGGCTCGCACAAAGAGCAGGTCTGATGAACAACATGCTGGGATTTTACCAGGTTCGGGCCGCAAAGATGCGTAAAACCCTACTACTACTTGGTTGTATTGAGGGTGTTCTTGGGGTTCTAGCTACATGTGCGCCACGAGCAGTAGCTATGCGTATGTGTTAGAATATCCAAAGTCAAAAAGCCAGTCCTCTAACGTATCGCCCTGGGCCTACTTTTATACTCTAAAGGGAATCCCAACAGTGGCGTACAGTGCGTACATGGGGTGTACAGAGATACAGTGCTATCATACCTAACACTAACAGAGTAGGACAGGCACATTTAATGCACCGTCAGGCATCTCTATCTGTCCATGGAACGGGACAGGAGCCCGTCCCATCGGCACCGCTTAGCCCCTCCATCGCGGACGCCGCGGCACATGCCCAGGCGGGGCGACACCTGGCCTGTGCGCTGGCGGGGCCTTGCCGGGTGTTGCCGGGGCTTTGTCTTGCCTGAGGGTTTGATGTCCTTCCCGACAAGGTCTTGCCGGGGTCTTGATTCTTCTGTGCTTGTATCTGGCAGCCCCCTGCCAGGCCTTGTCGCCAGCGTGGCTACTACTGCCCGTGCACGAGTAAAGGGGCACTGAGGAGACAAAAACTCTAGTGCACCGATAGGAGCCCCTGGGCCTGAGCCACTCATGGTGCGAGGCATTGTTGGGCTAGGCCCAAACAGTGCACGGCATGCGTGGCAGGGCCTTGTAGTGGTGCTCATTGCGCTTACTGCGCCTTCCCACAACGCCCATTGAATTTGGGACGTGGGATACGTGCGCGGCGCAGCCATTGCAGCAGCGTGCCCACGAAGAGTTTCTATATTATTTTAGTAAAGAGGCTGCCCCGCACATTCCCCATAAAGAGAGAATTGCAGAGGCGCTGCTCATTCACTTCTTGTCTTTCCCAATCTGAGAACCGCCGTCACCTTCCTCCCTAAGCCCGAAACAGAGATCCTCTGATTCATCCGCGCCTCCATGCCCTCTCCGTCTTCAGCCCCCGCCCCCATAGCCACCATGCCAGCCAAGGGTCGCAAGGGCAAGGATGTAGAAGCCGTCCCGGAGAACAAGCTGATGAGGATGCAGAAGGAGCATGTCGTCTTTCTGTCGGGGCTTGACGTGGGCGCTGTGAAGGGGCGGTACCAGTGTATGTGGGCGATGGAGATGACGGCGCATCCCGCCACCCGCGAGAGTCCAGGTCCTTCCAGGGCCAGCCCAGATAAATATCTTTTTTCGCCAATTATTTTTACCGTGAGCTCTTCCCCCCTTTCTCGGATTTCTTCAACGAAATCATGTTCACTTACAGCTTCCAACTCTTTGATTTTACGCCGAATGCCATGACATGTATGCCAGTTTTCGCTCATCTTTGCGAAAACTTTGCCGGAGTAGTCCCTAGCACCGCTCTTTTCTGCCACTACTTTACTCCCTGCATCCAACAAGACGGAGCCCGTTCTGGTGTCGTCTCTTGGATTCCACGCCAAGGAACCAAGGAGGTCTACCCATACGGGGCCTACTGCGACAGGTGGGACGAGTGGCGAGGCAAATGGTGTTGGATTCAGGAGAAGAAATTCTAGCCTTTCTGCTTGCCGTGACAAACCAAGATGGTACGCAGCGACGACTGGAGTGCCCTTGACCTTGATGATGGGAAGCTTGCGGTCGCGACCACCAGGATTCACCGCCTCAGAAACGCCGGCCTTACCATAGAGATGATAGGCGCCAATTTCCTTTGCCGGCGCATTGCTCTCCTACAGAATAAGGGGAGGCCATCTTGGGAATTCCGGAACGCGGCGGACATCATGAGGTTGCGCCCTTGGCTGAACCACAATCTAAAAGTTATGTACCACAGAGCTCTCTGCTAGAAACTGTTCAGGAGTGCCGTGGTACGCGAGCTGCCGGTAGACATAACCTCCCTGTGCAACAACTCTGCCTTAGGTAGAATCATCGCCATGATGCCGGTGTTCGATGCCCATAGCCTTGAGGCATCTTGGATTGAACCGCCTACAGAGCGGGTGCAAGAATTCTTTGATAACTTGACGGAGAGGGCCATCCATGAGGAAGAGGGCCTCGTCCACGACACCACTGAGGAGGAAATGGCGTACATCACTAGTAGGGCGCAGGAAGTAGATCTTGCCGCGGAGGCTGGCAGCACCAGCTTCTTGGAAGATGAAACTAGTGGAGGGGAAACACTCCCGGACAAAAACTCATCGGGCAAGGTGGGACCGCTTGTTGGGGAACGTTGCATGGGAAACACATTTTTTTCCTACGCACACGCAGATCTATCCATGGTGATGAGCATCGACGAGAGGGAGAGTGGATCTACATACCCTTGTAGATCGCTAACCGGGAAGCGTTAAGAAACGCGGTTGGTGTAGTCGAACGTCTTCGCAATACAAATCGCCATGCGTCCCGTGATCCAATCATGATCCGTCCCACGATCCAATCATGATCCGTCCCGCGATCCAATCACGATCCATCCCGCGATCCGATCATGATCCGTCCCACAAACTTGATCACGATCCGTCCCACGAACTTGATCACGATCCTTCCGATCTAGCACCGAACGGACGGCACCTCCGCGTTCAGCACACGTACAACTTGATGACGATCTCCACCATCTTGATCCAGCAAGAAGGAGTGGAGAGTAAGAAGAGCTCTCCGGCATCCTGACGGCGCTCCGGCGATGGTGGTGGAGCAATTCTAGCAGGGCTTCGCCTAAGCACTGCAGAAATCCGATCTAGAGGAGAAACTATGCATTGGAGGAACGGGTAGCACATGGATGAAATTCTAGTGCAAAAACTCTCTATACCACCAGTATATATAGGAGGAAGAGAGGAGAGGAGGCAGACTTGCCTTCCCAAGCCAAGGGCTTTGGCCGAAAGGAGGTGGAGGAGGTGGAGTCCACCTCCAATCCTAGTAGGACTAGGATTCACCTATTTTGCCTTTTTTCCACCTTTTCTCTTGGGATTTTTACTTCCAGCCGCATGGGACTCTTGTGGTCGTTCCACCAGCCCACAAAGGGCTGGTTTCCACTCTCCCACAGCCCATGTAGGCTCTTGGGTCGAAATACCCCTCCTGGAGGTCTCCCGGTACACTCCCGGCACTCCCGGTACACTACCGATGAGCCCGAAACTTTTCCGGTGACCAAAACAGGACTTCCTATATATGAATCTTTTCCTCCAGACCATTCAGGAGCTCCTCGTGATGTCCGGGATCTCATCCAGGACTCCTAACAAACTTCGGTCACCACCATACATAACTCTATACTATCGAAACATCACCAAACCTTAAGTGTGCAGACCCTGTGGGTTCGAGAACTATGTAGACATGACCGAGAAACCTCTACAGTCAATAACCAATGGCCGGACCTGGATGTCCACATTCGTTCCTAAATATTCTACAAAGATCTTTATCGATCAAACCTCTATGTCAAGGATTCAGTTAATCCCGTATGATGTTCCCTTTGTTCTTCGATATGTTACTTTCCCGAGATTCGATCGTCGGTATCTCCATACCTAGTTCAACCTCGTTACTGGCAAGTCTCTTTACTCGTTCTGTAATACAAGATCCCGTAACTAACACTTAGTCACATTGCTTGCAAGGCTTATTGTGATGTTGTATTACCGAGTGGGCCCTGAGATACCTCTCCGTCACACAGAGTAACAAATCCCAGTATTGATCCATGCCAACTCAACAGACACCCTCGGAGACACCTGTAGAGCACCTTTATAGTCACCCAGTTACGTTGTGACGTTTGATACACACAAGGCACTCCTCTGATATCTATGAGTTGCATGATCTCATGGTCATAGGAACATATACTTGACATGCAGAAAAACAGTAGCAATAAACTGACACGATCATAAGCTACGTTTGTAGTTTGGGTCTTGTCCATCACAACATTCTCCTAATGATGTGATCCCGTTATCAAATGACATCCCATGTCCATGGCTAGGAAACCTTAACCATCTTTCGATCAACGAGCTAGTTCACTAGAGGCATACTAGGGACATTGTGTTTGTCTATGTATCCACACTTGTATCCATGTTTCCAATTAATACAATTATAGCATGGATAATAAACGATTATCATGAACAAGGAAATACAATAATAAACACTTTATTTATTGCCTCTAGGGCATATTTCCAACACCGCTGTGGAGCAAAGCGGCACATCTGCCCAGGGCTATCCTGCCGAAGACACAACTGAGGAGGGGCTGCTTGAGGAGGCCCTGTCCCATGTGACAAGGAAGAGGCGCGTCCTTCGAAGCACGCCAGTGGGCTTCCGGTCCGCCAGGCTCCCACGAGTAGCGCAGTCCCTGGCAAGGGGGTGACCGAAAAGGCCTAGCGGTGGCAAGAAGCTCATCGGCAACCTGTGCCCGCTGCTGCAAAGCGATCCAGGAGCATCCTCCACCTTCCCTCACGGGCACCATGGCAGAGGTCGCCTTCGACCTCTCAGCCCTTAGCTCAGGAGAAGAAGATGAGGAGTAAGGATCTTTCCATATATTTTGCCTATCGAATTTTTGGTTTTACTTTACTCATTTGCTTTGCCTTGACTTTCCTCCACGGGGATGCGGAAACTCCGGCACAAAGGGTGGTGAAGAGGGCGAGGACCTCAATGCTTGGGGAGCCTCTAGCAAGCACCTTAGGCGCGCCAACGACAACCATCATCAACCCGGAGGCTAGCCCGTGGCACAACCGTCGACTCAGCCCCCGACGGAGCCCCCAGCGTGAGCCCATTACTCACTTCCCACTAGCAAGTGTTGTGGTGTGCATCTTTACTGCTGACAACACCAGACATGCAAGAGGAGGGTAGCGACAAGGAGAACCATCAGAGTCCGTCCCTGATATGCCGCCTCCATCATCTACGCCGCCCAGAGATGGATCCCCGGCGAGGACTGCCTCAAGCGTGCTTTATCGCAACGAGGGAGTGCCGACAAGAACGGGCACTGGCAGGTCTTAACCGGCAACCGTCGTTGGCACAGGTACTCTTTACTACATTCGTCTTTTTTTGTCTTCTTGAGCTCCACCTTAGCTTAGTTTGGTTTGTTTTCTTGGCCTTCAGACATTCCCTCGATGGAGGGCACGGATGTCGACACCGTCATCGAGAAGACCGCTAGGGATGCTGTCGCTGAGGCCAAAAGGATCGCTGCTGAGGAGGCCATCAAGAGTGTTGCCGCCGAGGCTGCCAAGAATGCTGCTACCGAGGCCGCTAGCACTGAGGCCGCCAAGGCCATGTGGGAAGAGGCTGACTAGGCCGGTGTGGGGGCCAGTGACCGTACTGACAGCATTCCTGCCGCAGGAGCGCCAGGAGTTATGCCAGCCACGGAGACCCCAGCTGCCGGGAAGGTGGCCGTCGATGATCAGCCGCCCACATCATAAGGCCCTTCATTGAGCAAGAACCTCAGGGTTGGCGATAATTTGTTCGTCAGCATCCCCGGCATGGCAAGATCTGGGACGCCACCTCAAGGGGAAGCTTTTGAAGAGGTGATCATTATTGTTGCCGGGATCGAGATTGTTGATGAACCAAATGCTAGCAACAGCAAATCCCAGGAAGAGCAACTCCTCCAAACCATGGGCGACAGCTTCCAGAAGCTCCAAGTGCGTCACCATTCCCGAAAGGAGAAACTAGACTCCAGGGCAGTGGTTATGGAAGCGGCGGAGGCCAATTTCCAGGAGCGCTTCGAAGAAACTCAGGCCTGGTTCGCCCAAGCTTCCCATGATCTGAAGTCTGGTCAAGCGCAATTGAGCCAAGGCTGGAGCCAACTCTACATGCAGCAGTCCAATGCCGAGCAGGCGTAGGAGGAGGCCAAACAACGGGCTGCTATAGAGGATGATCGCTTGATGGAGTGCCGTATCGGGCTCAACATGTATGAGGAAGACCTTGTCGCTCACGAGAAGGTGCTTGTCAACAAACTTCGTGGCAAGGAAGTGGAGATCGAGGATCTTGTCGCGTGGTGGACCTGGGAGCTGGAGCAGAAACACAAGGAGACGCTCGAGGCTCTAACTACAGATCACACCGGCAAGCTGAAGGAGGCTGCCGGTGCTGCTGAAGCTGCAGAGGCCGCCAAGAACGTGTTGGAGGAGAGGGTGAAGAAGATGGAGGCCGACCTTGAGGATCTTGGCAAGGAGGTCTCGTTACTCAAGTCTGGAAGAGACAAAGCCCTCGACAGCCTGATGGAGATGCAGGTCACCATATCAGACAAGACCAAACAGCTCTCTTCAGCCAACGAGTCCATTGATGACCTGAAACTGAAGCTGGCTATGCTGACCAAGACTCTTCAGACCGCTAGGACCCGTGAGAAGGCTCCTGTCAAGGATCTTCGACATGAGAAAGAGCTGGTCAAGAGCGCTACTACCATCCATAACGACTATGCATAGGGAGTACAAGTCTGGACTGCGAAGCTCGTTGACACCGCGGAGAAGCTTGCCGCACAACTGTCCGCATGGCCCTGGAAGGCCCCATGTACTCTTTCGACGACAGAGTGTCCACGAGTGCTAAGGTGACCATGTTCTTTGAATGTATGCTTGCATCCTTGGAGCGGCTTCATTTCTTCCGGGCATCCTACCTGGCCAGCGAATCACGCAAGCTCTACCAGGCCATTCGCCGCAAGGTGCTCGTCAAGGTGGCGCACAAGAACCCCGACATCGGCTTCTCCAACGTCCTTTACCACTTGCCAAAGGGTGTAGACGTCAAGGCGCTTGAGGAACTCATCACGCCCATCATCGATAGGGTAAGCCTAGTCAAGCGGGTTGAAGGCGATCGCTGGCATTAGCTGCCTTACTCCTCACCGCCATCTATGGCAAGACCAGTTTATGTTATGTTAGAATCTCATCAAGACCGATGTAATATTGCTTGTTATGCTTTCCACAACTGTTATGTTATCCTTCTTGTTTGAATTCTCTCTGTATGCATTCACCCTACGGTTGATTGGAAACTTGCCGGCGCGCACGCCCCTGCCGCGAGCGCTAGGTGCGGGACTTTAGCAGCCTGCTGGCAGGGCTGCCATTGGCAAGTGACCCGGGTGTTTTCAGTGCAGACACCTAGACTGTTGAGCAGACTTGAAACAGAATAGGGACGCAACCAATCGCAATAAGGTTCCTTCGTGTGCAGGTTTTCCATACAAGAATGGAAATCGCCCAAGGGAAATAACTCCACAACAAGAATTTACTTGGGTTTTGCAACTTATCTTTTCATTGTCATACTCCTTCCGGCATGATTTTTTTGGGACGTCGCCCGTAGGTATCCATACCACCATTCCCCCCGGCAAAGCTGCACGCGAGATAACCTTCGGTCCTTCGAGAAAAAGAAAGAAGAGAAAATATGGATATGGAACCTTGGCGGTCGGTTAGCTCTTTCTGGAAGTAAGTGCAATGCAATATCTCAGACAAACATGCTCATGAGAATCAACAAGATTTGCAGAACACTTATCTTTATTTAACTACGCACAGGGTCTGTGCCTGGCTTTGTACCAAGGATTGCATGCTTCAGCGGCAAGGCTTGTACAAAAGGTGGTTGCCGAGAGGCCCGGCAACTGCATCATGGGTAGAACTTGCGAAGATGTTCGATATTCCAGGAGTTGCTCACTGGGATGCCATCTTTGGTCTCCAGGCGGACTGTGCTAGGCCTAGTGACTCGTACTACCCGATAAGCGCCTTCCCACTTCGACGTCAACTTGTTGGAATTCTTGGTGGACTAAACTCGCCGAAGAATAAGGTCGCCTTCCTCAAGACTCCTAGAATTAACTTTGCAGTTATGGTAGCGGCGCAAAGCTTGCTGGTAGCATGCAACTCTCACAACGGCCTGAAGACGGTCTTCCTCAAGGACCGTCGCGTCATCTTGCTACAACTTCTCTTACTCAAGCTCATCATAAGCGAGCACTCGAGGCGACACGTATATGAGTTCCGTGGGGATAATTGCTTCCGCCCCATAGACGAGGGAGAAGGGTGTCTTGCTGGTAGCTCAATTTGGTGTTGTCCTAATTGACTAAAGAACCACCGGCAAGTCATCAATCCAGTGCCTTCCGCACTTGTGCAACTTGTCGAAAGTCCTTGTCTTGAGGCCTCGTAGCACTTGAGCATTAGCCCTTTAAGCTTGGCCGTTGCTCCTTGGGTGGGCAACGGAAGCAAAACAGATTATGCTGCCAAGGTCTTGGACGTACTGCATGAAGGTGCGGCTCGTGAACTGTGTGCCATTGTTAGTGATGATCCTTGTAGGAACACCAAAGCGACAGACTAGTCCTTTGAAGAACTTAACGGCTGATTGTGTTGTCACTTTTCTCACATCTTCCACTTCCGGCCACTTTGTGAACTTGTCGATTGCAACGTACAAGTACTCAAAGCCCCCGACGGCATGGGAAGAGGCCCAAGATGTCAAGCCCCCAGTCCAAAAATGGCCAAGATGGAGGGATTGTTTGAAGGGCTTGAGCTGGTTGACGTAATTTCTTCGAATAAAACTTGCATGCTTCACACTTGGTTACTAACGTAGTTGCATCCTGGAGGGCAGTGAGCCAAAAGAAACCTTGCCGGAATACCTTCCCGGCAAGTGCTCTTGATCCCATGTGGGAGACACATATGCCTCCATGTATCTCTGCCAACAGCTCCAGTCCATCCTCCCGAGAAATGCATTTGAGTTTCATGCCATTCGGTCTCTTTCTGTACAGGACGTTGTCTATGAACTGGTACATATTAGACAGGCGGCTACTTTCTCTGCTTTCTCTTGTTCCTCAGGGAGTTCTCCTGTTTGAAGGAAATGGATGATGTGATGTGCCATGTTGGAGCCAGGGGCTGGACAACAAGGACTAAACGCATATCCTCTACCAGGGAAGCATTTGTCTCAACGGCAAGAGCCTGAGGCTCCGCCGGAGCCTGCTGCCTCCCAGCAAGCCTAGCGGGAGCGTGTGTTTGCCGGGCAAGAGCCTGACGCTCCGCCGGAGCAGGGCGCTCACCAACAAGCCTGATGTTGTCCCCGACAACCTCCTCGCCGGCGGCCTTTGGGAGTTCTGCCGGGAAATACTTGCCGGAACTCAACTTCCTTGTTTTCTCTTCTCCAATTGATGGTGTCAAGGATGGTTGAGTCAATCGAAGCACGAAAGCTTTTGGTTCCATAGGTAACTTAAGGGCAGCACACTTTGACAGGCCATCGGCAACACTATTTTCTGCATGCGGAACGTGCTCCATTTGCAGGCCATCAAAACATTCTTCCAACTTCCTCACTTCATCTACATAAGCTTCCATCAACGAACTCTGATAATCCTTATTCACTTGCCTGACGACAAGCTGAGAATCACCCCTGGCAATAAGTCTCTTGATCCCAAAGTCTGCCGTGATCTTGAGACCGGCAAGCAGTCCTTCGTACTCAGCAGTATTGTTTGTTGATCTCTCCCAGGGACAGTGCGTCTCAATCACATATTTGAGGTGCTCTCCGGTGGGTGTGACAATCAGCACTCTAGCACCGGTGCCTTGTAGTGAGAAAGCCCCATCAAAATACATGACCCACTCTTGATCAGTTTCCTCGCTGGTGAGAGTTGACTATGGAACTTCTTCACCCGGTGTTGGGGTCCATTCTGCAATGGAATCCGCCAAGGCTATGCTCTTGATGGTTGAAGTGCTTTCAAACTTGAGACCAAAACTTGAGAGTTCCAAATCCCACTCCACAATCTTGCCGGTAGCTTCAGGGTTCCGTAAGATCCACTGCAGCGAGAAGCAAGTGACAACGATGATCTCATGTGCTTGGAAGTAATGGCGCAGCTTCCTTGAGGCCATAAGAAGGCTCAAGAGCAAATTTTGCATGCCAGTATATCTTGACCTAGCCCCCTACAAAAGGGAGATGACGAAATAGACTGGGCGCCACACCACCTTCTTCTTCTGAATTGTCTCATTCATCTCTGCAGATCCTTCCTTGCCAGTACCAGACCCTGCTGGGGAATGTCATGGCTTGTCACTTTGTGGTCTTGCCGCCGCCACTGCTTCTTCATCAACTTGTCTTTCAGCCACTAGTGCGGCACTCACCACTTGATTTGTTGCCGCTAGATATAGCAGCAATGGCTCTTGTGGTTTTGGCGCGACTAGGACTGGTAGAGAGGAGAGGTACTTCTTCAAATCTTGTAGCACTGCCTCCGCTTCCAGAGTCCATTTAATTGGACCTTGCTTGTTCAAGATTTTGAAAAAGGGCGGGGCGTGCTCGGCAGATTTTGAGATGAACCTACTCAGAGCAGCAACACAATGGGCAAGATGATGCACATCTTTGACATGTCTTGGTGCTTTAGTTTGCTCAATTGCTTTGATCTTGTCGGGATTTGCTTCAATTCCACGTTGAGATACAAAGAACCCAAGAAGCTTGCCGGATGGGATGCCGAACACACACTTCTCAGGGTTGGGCTTCATGTTGATCTTGCGCAAATTTGCAAATGTTTCTTCTAGGTCTGATATGAGCGTAGCCTTGTCCTTGGTTTTGACCACTATGTAATCCATATAAGCCTCCATATTTCTATGTAGCTGGGGCTCAAAACCAATCTGGACTTCTCTTGCGAATGTAGAACCAACACTTTTCAACCCGAAAGGCATACGCAAAAAGCAGTGCGTACCACATGGGGTGATAAATGCGGTCTTCTCCTCGTCTTCCTTGGCCATGAAAATCTGCTGATAGCCTGAATAGGTGTCAAGCAAAGATAACAAGTTTCATCCGGTGGTGGAGTCCAGAATCTGGTCGATGCGCGGCAGGGGAAAAGGATCTTTGGGGCAGCATTTGTTAATATCTGTGAACTCGATGCACAACCTCCAATTTCCATTCGCCTTGCGCACTACCACCGGATTGGACAACCACATTGGTTGGAGTACTCCTCTCATCAAGCCAGCTACTTCTAATTTCTTGATCTCTTCGGTAATAAACTGTTTCTGCTCAAAGGCTTGCTTCCGGACTTTCTGCTTGACAGGTCGCGCATGTGGGCAGACGGCAAGGTGGTGCTCAATCACCTTCCTTGGAATGCTGGGGATATCAGATGATTTCCATGCAAACACGTCGACATTCTCCCATAGGAAGGTGATGAGTGCGCTTTCCTGTTTGTCATAAAGGGTGAAACTTATGGTGAAAGTTCCTCCCGTACCATCCTCCTTGGCGGGAACCTTCTTGGTCTCCGGAGCAGCTGCCTTGGACTTCTTGCTCTTGCCGGGGGAGCTCTCTAGCACATCGTCAACGAGAGCGCAGCACCCCGAGGAGGTGCGGTTGCCAGAATGTGCGCCAGAGGCCTTGCCGGTCTTCTTCCCCTGGGAGCTTCAGTGGCAGGAGCAAGTGCCTTGGCGTTAGGTGCTGCAACTGCCTCCCGGTAGAGTTGGTCGGCGCAAATAAGTGCGCCTTTCTTGTCGGAGTTGATCATGATGACACTCATTGGCCTGGGCATCTTCAGCACATTGTAAGCGAAGTGGGTGGCCGCCATGAACTTGGCCAGCGCTGGGCGACCAAGGATGCCATTGTACGGCAACGAGATCTTGGCAACGTCAAAAACGATCTTTTCTTTTATGAAATTGATATCACCGCCAAACGTCACCGACAACGTGATCTTGCTCTTCAGCTGAGTTCTCCCTGAATTGACCCCTTGGAAAGCACCTGTCGGCTCGACGTCTTCATCAGGAATTTGCAGCCTCTAGATGACATCAGGCGAGATCAGGTTCAGGCTGGCCCCACTGTCGACTAGCATCTTCGTCACCTTGAGATTGCGAATTGTTGGCGAAACCAACAACGGCATGCACCTAACCGTAGTTATGCGGTCAGGGTGATCCTCGGCGTCAAAAATGATAGGAGTGTTGGACCACCTCAAAGGTCTCTGGACGCCGATAGAGGGTTCCTCCACGTTAACCTCACGCACCCACTGTTTAAGTTGGCGGCGAGAGGAATGCAACGAGGCACCTCCCTTGATGCACATCATCTCTGTGGACTTCTGGAACTCATGCTCGCTGGACTCGTCGTCCTCTTTGACATCATTATCATCACCTTATTGCTTGTCATGGCCGCGGGCGGGCCGGTCTTTTTGCTGCTTGAGCTTGCCACGGTGACCTCCTCGGCTAACATGCTTCTTGTCGGACCCTTCCTCACCATCCTGGCCCTTCTCCTTGTCTCGCCTCTCGTATTCGGCTTTTTGTTTCTCGGCAAGCTGCCCAACTTGCTGGCAGTCTTGGAGATCATGGCCATTGGTGGGATGGATCTAGCAATACTGCTTGACGGAGCCTTCCGGCTTGTCGACGGCCGCCATCGCTTGGTAGGAGGCGCACCCTGCAACATCCTTGCCGGGGTCATCAACCTTGCCCTTCTTGGCAGTACCGGGGTTGCTGGATCCCTCGACGGCAAGAATGGTTTGCCCTTGCGCTTGTTGTTCCGCCGCCGGCCCTTCTTTGTCGGGGTGGTGTTGTCTTCATCCACAGAGTCGACCCCTACGCCAGTGTCTTCGCCGGGGAGCCTCCTTTCTTCAGCACAAGCACATTTATCTGCCAAAGCATAAAGCTAGGCAACATCCCTGACCTTGTTCATTTCTAGCTCTTCCCACATCTTGCGGTTGTGCACGTTTTGATGGAACGTGCTAATAACAACGGCAGGATGAACGTTTGGTGTGTTGTGGTGCACGTGGCTGAATCTTTTAATGTACTTGGGCAAAGTCTCGCCCTCCTTCTGAGTGATGATGTGCAAATTGCTTTCTTGACTAGGAGCTTGGTGGCCTCCGGTAAAGGCTCCAACAAACTCGTGGCACAAGTCTGCCCAGGAGGTGATGGATCCTTCCAGCAGGTGCATCAACCATGACCTGACGTTGTGCTTAAGCACCAACGGGAAGTAGTTGGCGAGTATCTTGGCATCATGAGCCCCGACAGCCTGCACCACAATGGTGTAGATGCTCAAGAACTCTGACGAATGAGTCTTGCCGTTGTACTTCCCCGGGACCTCTAGCTTGAACATGCGGGAATTTGGCCACTGGACTTGCTGCAGCTCACGGGTAAAAGCTGGACAACCCACCTCGTAAGGCAGGCTGGCAGGATACCCTGGCACGGGCTTGTCTACAGTGGTCCCCGCAAGCTTATCAGATTGTTGGCGCGCTTCCCGCCGTCGCTCGATTGTAGTCCGAGCGTGTTCCTTGCTTCTCTCTCGAAGAACTTGACGCTGGTCGTGGCGAGTCCGTGGATCGGACGATGCGGTCGAGTAACCATCGTAAGCATCGGTCCGTCGAGTCGGTGACCGGCGTTGTTGTTGTTGTGGAGGAGAGTGCATCGTGGTCGCATTGCCTCCAGCCCTCTCACCATTTGTCGAGCTTTTCCACAGCAACAAGGAAGTTTAGGAGTAGCTGTGCTCGGGCCATTGCTTCTTCCGACGTGGTCGGCAGCAAACGACACGAGGAACGCGAGGTGCTCTAACTCTAACTATGTTGGAAGGAGCTCCGCCGCAGTCCCGTGATGGCACGCCACTCCCACTAGCATGCTGGCGAGCATGCCGGTCTCACGCACCTTGGGAGTGATGCGCATGAGCTTTTCCATGGGGACATTCAGAACCGCACACGCCATGGCGCGGCTCTTCGCACGCGTCCTGGGAAGGTCGTGTTGTAGGCGCCGACGTGGGCGTCCGGGAAGATACTCTTCCCTCCTCAGAGTTCACCGTACCACCCCCAGGCAGTCCAGCTCCATCCTGAGACCCATCGGCGTAGGGGTTCCCGCCGCCGTCATGGGTTTCTCTGTGGCGGGCATCTCCGCTTGCTTGGCCTTGATCACCGGAGCATCGCAAAAGTTCTGAACCTCCGCCTCCTCCTCCACTCGCGTCTACGCCGTTGCCTATCTATGCAGATATAGGGATAGCAGACGTGAATGAGCCAACCACCATCAGACCTTTCTTCTTGGGGGCCATGGCGATGATGGGTATGAAGGAACTGTCGTGCTGATCACCAGAACAGGTTCATAGGACCTATCCCCCTACCTGGCGCACCAAAGATGTCATGGGGAACGAACACCTATGGGATCGGAGGGACCCATTTCGGTTCGGCGAGGGAGCAGGCTCACACAAAGAGCAGGTCTGACGAACAACACGCAGGGATTTTAGCGAGGTTCGAATCGCAAAGATGAATAAAACTCTATTGCTGCTTGGTTGTATTGAGGGTGTTCTTAGGGTTCTAGCTACAGGAGCGACACGAGGAGTAGCTATGCGTATGAGCTAGAAGATCCAAAGTCGAAAAGCCAAAAGTCCTCTACCGTAGCACCCTAGGCCTCCTTTTATACTCTAAAGGGGATTCCAACAATGTCGTACAGTGCTTACATGGGGTGTACAGAGCTACAATGCTATCATACGTAAAACTGATGGAGTAGGGCATGCGCATTTAATGCACCGTCATGCATCTCTGTCTATCCATGGGACGGGATAGGAGCCCATCCCATCGGCATCGTTTAGCCCCTCCATCGCTGACACCATGACTCGTGCCCAGGCGGAGCGACACCTGGCCTGTGCGCTGGCGGGGCCTTGCTGGGGCTTCGCCTTGCCAGGTGTTGCTAGGGCTTTATCTTGCCTAAGGGTTTGATGTTCGTCCTGGCAACGTCTTGCCGGGGGTCTTGATTCTTCTATGCTTTTATATGGCAGCCCCCTACCAGGCCTTGTCGCCAGGGTGGCTACTACTGCCCATGCACGAGTAAAGGGGCACTGCGGATCCCAAAACTCTAGTGCACCGACAACGGTAAGCATGGAGGCCAGGCTGAAGCGGTGGAACAAGACATCTTCAAGTGCTAAGGGATGGTGGAGCTTGGACTTACTGCCAATCACTCCATGACCATGGAATTCACCCGTGATCACATGGTGGATGGTCGGTCCATGAAGGACATCGACTTGACCTTCAATGAGCAAATCAATTTTTCTAAGAAGTTAAAGTTATGATCTTCAAAACCAAGTTTTTGAGTTTGAAGAAAGATTTAAAGATATGAGTTTATCTACCAGTTGCAGGACTCAGGGGACCCGTGCATCAACTTTTGATGGTGAGCCTTTGCCCTGGTAGCCGAAGGACAAACCTACTACTTCATCACCACCACTTTCGCCATCTTCACCACCAAAGAAGACTTGAGTACACGGGTATGGGCACTCCCATTGTATCGAGGCAAGCTTAGGGGAGATACCCCGGTATCGTATCACCATCATGTTTTACCTTTACTTATTTTGTTTCGATCCTTTGCTATTTCATGATTTAGTTGAATGAAAGTTTACTATGATCTATTTTTGATTGCTTGTGTCTTGATCTACCTATCTATGTAATTGAGTGAGAGTTATATAATAAAGTTTAGTTTGAGCTCTTGCTTCTTTACTTTCAATCAAAATAAAAAGAAAATAAATGAAAGGATGAGATGATAGTCTTATGATGAGTAATGACATCACATATGGAAAAGTATAAGTGGTAAAATTTATTGGAGATTGACAAACATAGCATTGGTCAATGATGCAATTCATGAAACAATTAATTAGGGAAGAGAAGATACACATGCAAACACACTAGCTTGGACATCTTTTATGATCGTGAGCCCCCATTAAATATTATAGGACAAAATAGTTGACGCTGGACAAGCAAGACAACGTAATGACTTATCTTTGTTCATACTGACATAGAAGTTATATTGTCATAGATCCTTCAATATGTGGTTCTTGCTCAATATCTTTGCTAGCCAAAAATTCTGCACTAAGTAGAGATACTACTTGTGCATAAAAAAAACCTAAACCCAAACTCATGTTTTTAGAGTCCACCATACCTACCTATGGATTGAATAAGATCCTTCAAGTAAGTTGGTATTGGTGCACTAAGGAAATAAAAATTGCTTCTAAATGTGATGATAAATTAGTGTAAGAGAAAATTGATTGTTGTACGAACTTGTGATGGCAAAATAATAAAAGCGACGGACTGCATAATAAAGGTCGGTATCACATGGGGAAATACAACGTGACATTACTTTTGTACTAAGGGATTTGGCATACAAACTGAAAAGCACATGACAACCTCTACTTCCCTCTATGAAGGGCATATCTTTTACTTTTATGTATTTACTTTTATGGAAGAGCCAAAGTGTTCTTCCTTATTCATTTTTATTTTTCCGTTTTTGCAAGCATCATGTGGTGAGGAAAGATCTAGGCACATATATCCAGTTGGATATGAGCGAGGATGAGTTAATATTGTCGACATCACCCTTGAGCTGAATACGTTGGGAGGGAAAATTATAAGCCCCTATCTTTCTATGTGCCCGGTTGAAATTTTTTGCTCATGGGTATGCTTTGAGTGTTAGCAATCATAAAAGATTAAATGATGGTTGAGTATGTGGACTTCCCGAAAGGCTCCGACACGAGACCCTTCCCGAAATATGATGAATTGTAGTTGCAAAGTTGAGTGAGAACATATTTTGTTGGTTTTCAATAAGGTTTATGCTTTATACTTCTATGTTGTGATGAATTGTCACTTGTTCATGAGAAGTTATATGATGATGTTATAGAATAAAAGTTATATGAAAGAGTCTGATGATAAATTTTGTTGTTGCTATGACAATAAGCATGCTGCTACTATGCTGGTATTTTATTTTTATAGACACATGTCTCTCAAACCATGTGGACATGTTTTTCAATATTGGCTTTTGCTTGAGGACAAGCGAGGTCTAAGCTTGGGGGAGTTGATACGTCCATTTTGCATCACGATTTCCTACAATTACTTATGATGTTTTTATGCAAAATAATGCTTTATGGAGTAATTCTAATGCCTTTTCTCTCATAATATGCAAGGTTTGCACAAAGAGGGAGAATGCCGGCAGCTGGAATTCTAGACCTAAAAAAGCATATCAAAGATACCTATTCTGTACATCTTCAAATGAGCTGAAACTTCATGTAGAATTATTTTGGAATATATAGAAAATACGAGAGAAAATAACTACCAGAGGGGGGCCACCTGGTGAGCACAAGACACCAAGGAGCGCTCGCCCCCAGGCGCGCCCTGGTGGCTTGTGCTTATCCCGGCCCACCTCTGGTGCCCATCTTCTCGTACTTAAGGTGTTTTGACCAAGAAAACAATCAGGAGTGTACTTTCGGGATGGAATGTCGTCGTCTCGATGCGGAACTTGGCAGGAGCACTTTTGCCCTCCGGAGGAGCGATTCCGTTGGGGGAACTTCCCTCCCGGAGGGGGAAATCAAAGCCATCATCATCACCAACAACCGTCTCATCATTGGGAGGCCAATCTTCATCAACATCTTCAACAACACCATATCCTCTCAAACCATAGTTCATCTCTTCTGTTCAATCTTTGTATCGAAACCTCAGATTGGTACCTGTGGGTGACTAATAGTGTTGATTACATTACATAGTTGATTACTATATGGTTTATTTGGTGGACGATTATATGTTCAAAATAATTATGCTATTTAATACCCCTATGATCTTTAGCATGAATATCATTTTTGAGTAGTTATCTTTGTTCTTGAGGTCACGGGAGAAGTCATGTTGCAAGTAATGATGTGAATTTGATATGTGTCACTATTGGAATCATAACATTTGCCGTCTGACATGTCTTTGCCCTCTCCTAGCAGACGACAAAGAAGGCCTTTGCCATAAGCTTGCCGAAAACAGACTGTAAAGGTATGGCAGACGACAAAGGTACTTTTTGCCGTCTGCCTACCCTTTGTCGTCGGTTAGCAGACGACAAAGATGGGGCAGGCAGATGACAACAGTTATGGGCGGGCCCAACCACACCGTGGGTTCGGAGGACAACCTCTTTGCCGTCAGGTACATCTTTGCAGTATGCCTCCCCTCTCTTTGCTGTCCCCTAGCGGACGACAAAGAGAATGCCCCCTAACGGTCATGGGGGGCCCACCCCACGCACCCTCCTCTTTGTTGTCTACTAGCAGACGACAAAGAGAACGCCCCAATAGCGACCGGATCCCTCCTCCATCCCCCTCACTCTCCCGAGTCTCTATCGATCCTACCCCGCCCCTCCCTACGCCGCCAGCCCAGCACCACCACCCCCTCCCTGCGCCGACCCCCACATTGTGTCGGCACCCTCCCTACGTCGCCCCCACCGTAACCACCCCTCCCCGTGCCGCCCCCAACACAATGTTGCCACCCTCCCTGCGTCGCCCCCCACCGCAACCACCCCTCCCCGTGCCGTCACCATCACCTCGGCGGCTCCCCCGCTTCGCCCCCTCCCCGAGCCGCCCTGTCCTCGCCAGACCACTCCCTACGCCGCCGCCCTCCGTGCGCTGCCCACACCACCACAACGAGCCCCTCCCTGCGCCACCCCCTTCCCTCGGCGCCGCCCCCACGCCGCCCCCTCCCCGAGTCGTGCCCTCCCCTTGCCAGCTCCTGAAGCTGCACCCTCCCGACGGCGCCCCTCCCCGCGGCCCCCCTCCCCCCGCCGCCCTGACCTCCCCCACCCAACTCCGCTGAGTGCCCGACCGCCGCCCCCTCACATTTTTTTGTTTTTCCTATTTTTTATCTAGTTAGTTAGTTAGTTAAATTAGATATTTAGTTTATTTTATGTTTTTATTTTCTATTAAATTAGATAGTTAGTTTATTAGGTAGGAAAAATTTAGATAGTAAAGAAAAAAATTAGAAGAAAACAAAAACTAGAAGAAGAAGAAGAAGAAGAAGAAAGAGGAGAGGAGGAGAAGGATAATAGGAAAAAGGAAAAGAAGAATAAAAAGAAGAGAAGAAGAAGAAGAAGAAGAAGAAGAAGAAGACGAAGAAGAAAGAGGAGTGGAGGAGAAGGAGAAGAAGAAAAGGGAAAAGAAGAAGCAAAAGAAGAAGAAGAAGAAGAAGAAGAAGAAGAAGAGAAGGAGAAGAAAACGACACCCGACACGACGCCCCGCCAAGAACCGCAACACCCCGACACCCAGACGCGATGCCCATACACGACGCCCCGACACCCCGACACCCAAACACGACACCATGACACCCCAGCACGACACTCCGAGCAATTGTTAGTACGCTGTCCCCAACTTCATTGACCCCCCGACCCCTGACCCCGACACCTCTTCGGCCTCCTTTGACATAAGAGGTAGTCTTTGGCCTTCAAGAGGCCGACGGGGTCATAGTTTTGTAAATTATGAGTTAGGTCATACACACACACACACACACACACACACACACACACACACACACACACACACATATATATATATATATATATATATATACGCTATTCGTCACCTTGGGTGAGGAATAGTTATTCTTCACCCCCCCTCTATTTTGATATCAATGCACCGTAATTTTACGTTACGTAATTTTTTTCTTATTCCATATGTAAAAAGAGACCGTAAGAAAATATATAATCACCGTAAAAAATATTTTTGTTACGTAAAATTACAAACATAAAAACATAGTGTAAAATATACATAAAATGCACTTTTTCTTGTCTTACAGCCTGTATTTTTATTTTCTTATGCCAAATTTTACATAGTGGGTCAATATAAATGTAACACTACCAAGAGCAGTACGGTATTTGTATTTCAAATGTAATTTATTTATGAAAAACTCGTAAGATTACCTCGGGTGAAGAATAACCTATTCTGCACCCTGGGTGATGAATAGAGTTTCTATATATATATATATATATTCTAATTTTTTATGAAAAACATCATATTTGTGTTGATCGGGTGGATTTCAATTTGTAGTTGTTTCATCGCTGCGAGGATCTGCTATTTGACGAGCTCCCCACGCGTTTGACGAGCTCCCCGAGGCGTTTGTGGGTGAGCACAAATGAAATCTCCTGCCCCCCTTAATTTGCTATGTTCCGGTCTTCGTGCCGGTGAAACTTGTTAGCTATAGGTGTCTTCAATCATCAGTATGCGTGACCAGTATGTGTCTCCCGTTCAAAAGGCAGACATCTATAAATATGCATGTCTTTGCATATTTATAACTGCCATCCTTTCGAATTGTCCAACGTTATCCATGGATAGCCCGACTATGTGTAGATTGGGTTCGTTTTCCCGTATTCTCTGCTCCGGATCCGATGCAGAATTTTGTCAGTGCCTCCCTTTTGTTCTTTGGGTAGAAATCCTCTCTGGCTATTGCCAAGATGTGTACTAGGAGGACAGCGGGGAGGTGCTGCCGAAATCGGCGTCGGATCCGGAGCAGAGCATGCGAAAACGAACCCAATCTACACATACTAGGGTGGGATTAGGACCTATCTCTACCTATTAGCGTGTAGGTTGCATGGACATAATAAAACTGACAAACTTGATTAACGGATGAATATATATGATGAATTATATATATGTATATATTTCTTGTGTGTTTAGTAGGTAGGCAAGATGAGTGATCATGGTTGGATGTACACCGGTCACCCTAGTCAGAAAAAATTACCATTTAATGGTTAATAAAAACGAAGGGGTTTCTGACCGCCGCATTTGCAAATGGCCAGGAAATAACCTGGTGCCCCTGTGTCCGGCTCAAAAACCATAGAAAGTGGACACGGGATTAAATGGGTAAAGACTTGCAGAAGTGGGGTTTTATGCCTGATTTTACAGTGTGGAGATTTCAAGGTTAGTCTGACCAATGTGCTAGAGCCGAGGTTGTTCGTCGTCGCACCGACGAGCATGGTACTGGGATCGAAGACATGGTGCAAGACTTTGATGATGCTCGGGATTCGGAAGATGAGATGGAGGAATCTGCCAAGGCCTTCTATGAAATGTTGGAGTCTTCAAAACGTCCTCTCGATGAGCACACTGAGCATTGTCACCTAGATTCCATCGCGCAAGTAATGGGTCTGAAGCCTCGGTTCAATCTAGTCAGAGAATGCTATGACGTGATGATGACGATACTTGGACGCTTTCTACCCAAAGGCCATGTATTGCCACCAAACCAGTACCAGTCGGACAAAATCCTATGTGCGCTTAAGATGACCTATGAGAAGATAGATGCCTGTTAGAATGGATGTGCCTTATTTTGGCTTGAGTATGCGGGCTTGAACTATTGTCCCATTTGCAAGTCTTCTAGGTATGTTGTGGTAGACAACGGTATGGGTGAGAAGAGTCAGACCAAAATCCTAGTTAATGTTCTTCGGTATCTGCCAATCATACCAAGACTTCAACGTCTTTTCATGGTCGAAGAGACGACCAGACAGATGACGTGGCATAAATTGGGAAAAAGAACCGATCTAGATGCAGATGGCACTACAAGAATCAGGCACTTTGCTGTCAGCCATCCCAGACGGCAAAGGCATGCATCCCGGATGGCAAAGGCTTTGTTGTCCGCCAGCAGACGGCCAACCGTCCGGCTGAATAAGCCACGGTAAAGGATGCTTTGCCGTCTGCTGGCAGACGACAAAGACCTTTGCATCTTTGCCGTCTGCCAGCGGACGACAAAGGGCATGGACGGCACACGTGGAAACTTAGGTCCGTTAAGGGCTTAACGGCGTGCTTTGCCATTCGCTGGCAGACGGCAAAGAACTAAGGTCTTTGCCGTCTGCCAGCGGACGACAAAGCACCTGTTTCTTTGCCGGCCTAGGTGGGTTCTTTGTTGTCCGCTGCCAGACGGCAAAGAACTTAAGTCTTTGCCGTCTGCCAGCGGATGACAAAGAACCCACCTAGGCCAGCCTGGTGCTACCCCAGGTTGCACAGGTAGCTGCCACATGGCAGCTTTGCCATCTGCTGGCAGACAACATAGCTCTTTGTCGTCTGCCAGCAGACGGCAAAAAGCCTGCACAGCCCCTGTTTTCCTGTTTTTTATTAAATTCATTCAATTTCACATAATTTCACACATATATATACACACATTTGAAAATACTTTCAACAAGCATAACAACACATATACATACCAAATCATATCCCTGCCATATGGATATGATCATCCAACACACACACACACACACACACACATATATATATACCAAATGAAAAGTCCATATGCAACATATATAGCTAGCCAACATATCCCACAACAACCATACAATGGTTTCATCCATACATACATATATAGGTAGCAAGTTTCACATTGTTCATCCTACAAAATGAAAACAAAAAGGAAGCACAAGCAGAAGAGTAGACTCCATGAACGCAAGCTTCCTCATCGAAAGCAAATCTGCAAATTGGGAAAGAAGAAAGTTAGAAGAAGAAGAAGAAGAAGAAGAAGAAGAAGACTAGAATAAGAAGACTAGCTAGAAGAAGAAGAAGAAGACTAGCTAGAAGAAGAAGAAGAAGAAGAAGACTAGCTAGAAGAAGAAGAGGAATTTATCTTCTCTTTCTTTTTCTCCTCTCCTCTCATCGTCTCCAAGGTAATAATACCATTTTCTAGCTAACTAAGCTTATCAAGTCATTTTCGAGGAAAAAATGCTAAGTATAGGTCATTTTATAGCTATCCTAGGTAGAATATATCATCTCGGAGCTAAGTAAGGTTATTATGTCATTTTTGAGGAAAATAAGCTAAGTATAGGTCATTTTGGAGCTAAACCATGGTTATTATACCATTTTTTACCTAAGTGAGCTAATTATGTCATAAATGAACTAGCTAAGCAAATTATAGATCATTATTGAGCTATCCTAGGTAGTTATGCCATTTTGTACCTAAGTTAGCTAATTATGTCATAAATGAACTATCTAAGCTAGCTATAGATCATTATTGAGCTATCCTAGGTAGTTATGCCATTTTCTAGCTAACTAAGCATATCAAGTCATTTTGGAGGAAAAAAATGCTAAGTATAGGTCATTTTATAGCTATCCTAGGTAGAATATATGATTTTGGAGCTAAGTAAGGTTATTATGTCATTTTTGAGGAAAATAAGCTAAGTATAGCTCATTTTGGAGCTAATTAGGTCATTTCTTAAGCTAAGTATGCATTTGTTAAGCAAAACACTTGGGAAAACTTACCATCATCATGGAGGTGGAGGACCGGTCGGGTTTGCGCTAGGTTGAGACGTAGAAGGACCGGTCGGGGTTGGGGCAGACACAGAAGGATTAGTCAATGCTTGTCGGGAGGCACGCTGCACTAAAGATCATTTGCAATGTGTCCTTAGCATGATGAAACTCAAATGTGAATACTAGTAACTAATGACCATTCAAATGAAACTCATCGTGGGTGCTATAGCAATATGGGGCATCGACGGAGGGGTCTGACCATTGTTCTGGCACACGGTTTGCACATTTTGTTTCCACAAGTCATTCATATTAGTTAGTGATGAAACCAACATTACGTGCGTGATTTGGCTAATATGCAGGAGAAACTTACCACGAGGAGCTCGTATAGGGCCTGGTGAGACGTGTCGTTCCGGTTCCTCTCCTCCTCCAAGAGCCTAGCCGTCCTCTCCTCCATGTCCCTCTCCCTTTGCGCCACCTACCTGTTTGCCTCCGCCAGAAGCTCCTACGCCCTAGCCTCAATGGTGAGCTCCATTGGCCGTGGACGAGGCCTTATCTCAGGTTCAGAGCTCGTCTGGCGCTTCTTGATCTTCGGGAGAGTTCTAGGACAACGTATCAGTCCATCCCCAATGGCTATCGAGCCATGGGGCCTCGCGCCACCAGATATCATCACGAGCTCTGGATCAAAAGGATTTTAGCTTGGGTTGAAGTCCTCCCCTTTCCTCGCCTTCCCCTCATCTCTGTACCTCACAAGCTTGTTGTGGGAGGAGATGTTGTTGAAGCTCTCTGGATGATCGAGGTCAT
Source organism: Hordeum marinum (assembly GCA_022496015.1). NCBI lineage: Eukaryota > Viridiplantae > Streptophyta > Magnoliopsida > Poales > Poaceae > Hordeum > Hordeum marinum. The sequence continues at coordinate 233,501,627 of CM039675.1, forward strand.
CCTCAGAGAATGCCTTGTCCTTCTTGTATGAGGCAGTATGGGCCATGGCATAGAGGTCGAACAGAGGTGGCACCTCCTTCTTGTTTTCTCGTGCCTAAAAGAGAGGAACAAAATATTATTTAAGGGCTCAAGCTAGCATGAAGAATGAAATTGCATGAATCATGAAGCAAACCACATACCCAGTGATCCCCGTACTCGAACAGGTTGGATCTCCCTTGATGGTGTGGATCACCTCTCATTTGGGCACGCTTATCCTTGGCCTTGTTGTGTTCGGCTAGCCATTGGGGAGAGCACCACTCATCCACCAATGCCTCCCAATAGTCCATCCTATCCGCACACCATCTCGGGGGCACCTAAGTTAGCCAAGAGAAATTTCAGCGCTACGCCTACGAATCAAATCAAAGAAACTAAGTACAAGGCCTTAAGAATAGATAATTACCTTCATTAACTTCTCCATACTCAGATAATTTTTGCGGCACTTCTTCTTGGCCCTCTTAATGTTAGTCGAGGCATAGTAGTCTCGAATAGCCTGCACCCGAGCCTCGTGCCGTAAGTTCTAAAGTAGGCGCTTGCACTCGGCTTCGAGAACAACAGCCGCTTTCGCCTCATCTTCCTCAAGACACCTGTAGAAGGTCTGCAATCAAACAAGACAACACTGATTAGTACAATCACTAGGTGCTATTGATTAATTCTGTAAAGGAGAAATTACCCAAAAGCGACGGATCACAATGTCAGCCACCATCTCGCACAAGACACCGTCGACCATCTCCTCCGGCGGGGCCAGGGCAGCCATGTACAACTCCCAGGTCAGTGCTACCTGTGGAGCCTCACCGGGCAACTGGACCTTTCCCGGGAAGTGGTGCCGGAGAAGCACACCAAGGACCTGGTTGGGCCTGCGAACACCATGCTCGTATGTCCAACCCCTGCAGTATGACAAGGCCAACACATTAGATATTAATTTGAAGAAACATGAAGGCAAAAGGTTAAAAAAGAGTAAATGCAGGTACTTCTCCGCATTAGGCGCAATCAACCACCTCTGCTCGCGGGTCATGGGCACGGGCGGGAGCTTTGTACAACCACGCTGGTAGACCTTCTTGCCCTCCTCAGCCAGCTCGCCCTTGCTATAGGTGTCCTCAAACAAGTTGTCCTTGCCACCATCAGCATGGCCACTAGCCTCCGGAGTCACGTGGGACAAAGACTCTGGGACCTAAGTCTCCTGGGACGAAGACTCTGGGACCGGAGTCTCCTAGGACGAAGGCTCGGTGACTCGAGGCTCATGGACCTGAGGCTCGTGGACTGGAGTCCGAGACGGGTCCAAGTCAGAAGGGTCCACCTAAGACGGAGCACTCCTGTGGTCGGGAGAATCACCTAGGGGTGGCGGCGAGAAAGGTGCAACGGCCTTCCTACCTCTAGCACCTCTCTTCGTCTTCCCCCGACCTCTCCTGGTCGAAGAAGAAACGCCCGCTGGTGTCTACATGCTGTGTACCAGCGCTCTCCGGAGTTGCTGGGGTGGAATAATAGCACCCCTCCCAGCACGCGCCGAGGAAGGAGGCTCAGAGCCCTCTCAACCCGAGCCCACCATCTGTCAACACCGGCAATGACAAAGAGTGAACGAAATTAGTTCAACATAAAAAAATTGAATACATAATAACATGAACTAATTAATAATATATATGTACATAATAATAATTGAATACCTCACATTACTAATATTAATCTTCATCTTCTATATATGCTCTGGGATCAATAAATGCATAATCATCATCACTATCAGTAATGATGTGCTCATCAGCATCATCAATAAATGCATCAACATGTGGAAGGCCTCTATGTAATCGGTCAAGCATTGTCAGGTCATCCGCAACAGTAACCTCTTCTTCTTCCATCTCTTCTTGTTCCGGCTCATGGGAGAAGTCGGGTTCACTTTCACTGTCGACCTCAATGTTCTGGGGTTCTTGAAACGTTTTTTGGAAACACGTGTTTCTTGGAAGAATTCTCCTTCATATGTGTTTGGGTTAATGTGAGGTTCATAATCATCTTCATTGAAGGGAGGTGGTCTAAAATGTGGCGGCACATCATAAACGACATCCCAACCTTTCAAATTTGGATCCGTTTGGCAGTCCCACGGTAGATAGAAAACTTGGGTCACCTGTTGAGCCGTAATATAGACATCGGGAACATCTAAATGGGTGCTTTGTTTGATTTCAACTAGCCCTATATGTTCATGAGTCCTTCTAGTCTCCTTCAGCTGGAACCAATAACATTTGAAGACTATGACGTTTGGTGGGTTTTCACCAAAGAATGTAAGTTCATAAATTGCTTCAACTCTTCCATAATACTTGATCCCTCCTTCGCCAACAGCGGAGACACAACAATTTGTAGACTTTCGGTCGGCCATAGATAGCTCTTTGCCAAAAGTACGAAAGCGATACCCGTTGATGTCGTATTTGTCAAATGAATGGACCTTATAGTCAAAACCATCAGCGACTTGTCTCAATTCGGAGTCCATAGACTCTGTATTAGCCTACAAGTTTAATACGAAAGGATTGTTGCATTAGCCACAAAGTCGGCGAAGAAATGAAATCATCTAATTAATGATTACCGTTTGCTTGAACCAAGAGATGAAACCGGGATAGCTGTCCGCATGCTTTGCCAGAAGCTCATACTCTTCGATGGAATCCTTTTGGATCACCGGTCCATCCGAGAATTTGGCGACGTATCGACTATATCACATATCTGGGAATAAGAGCATTTCAAAGGAATTAGAAGTTGCGAAACAATGTACCGAGAACTTACTCGATGTATGGCTGCACTTCTCGTAGGTTTTTGAAGATATACAACAAAATGGTCCGCCATTCTTTGACATCCAATGCTATTGATTTCGAAGCACCAGCTGGTGCGAGCTTCCCTTTGAATAGGCTAAGGTTGCATCGCCCGTTTTCACGGTTGCCATCATTGTACCGAGGCTTCGGATTATGCAATGATGATTCTTGGCTTTGTAGTGTGTTGTCATGAAGTTTGCCACCTCCTCAGTAATGAATGCCTCAGCCATCGATGCTTCAACTCTATGTTTATTTTTACATTTTGCTCGAAGCGTCTTCTGCATCCTCTCAGTTGCAAAGCACCAACGATTTTGCATGCCCCCCAATCTTGCCTCAGTCGAGAGATGCAAAATCAAATGCTGCATTGGATTAAAGAAGCCCGGTGGAAAGATCCTTTCTAACTTACAGATCAACTTCGGCGCCAACTCTTCTAGTTTTTCTAGCACGTCAGGCGATAGATCTTTCACACAAAGAGCATAGAAGAAATAGCTCAACTCTGCCAGTACTAGCCATTCATCCTCAGGGATAAAGCCACGCAATATCACCGACATTACCCGCTCAAGCCATATGTGCCAATCATGACTCTTGAGACCAAATATTTTCAATTTGTCAAGACTCGCTCCCCTCTTTAGATTCGCTGCATACCCATTGGGGAACATTAACTGCATTTTCACCCACAAGATCATTTCCCTCATAGCTGGCCTTCCAAGATTGAACCATGCCTTTGGCTTCCTCTAGTTCTTCTTTCCTTTCAGTTGTCGAATGTTCTATATAACAAAATCGAAAAATATATGACCTAACTCATAATTCACAAATATATGACAAGTGTCGTGTCGGGGTCGGGGTGTCGGGGGTGTCGTGTCGGGGTCGGGGTGCGGGGGGTGTCGTGTTGGGGTAGGGGTGTCAGGGGTGTCGTGTCGGGGTAGGGGTGTTATGTCGTGGTCGGGGTGCCGTGTCAGGTGTCGAGGTGTCGTGTTGGGGTCGGGGTGTCGTGTCGGGGTCGGGTGTCGGGGGGTGTCGTGTCGGGGTCGGGGTGTTGGGGGTGCCGTGTCGGGGTCTCGTGTCGGGGGTCGGGTTGTTGGAGATGTCGTGTCAGGGTCGATCCTCGACTCCTTTTCCCCTCGATCCTCGACCCCCGACAATCTAAATAAACCTAAACTAAATCTAGCGGGGGGGGGGGGGGTAAACTAAACCTAAACTAAACCTAAAACTAAACTAAACCTAAACTTAACCTAAAACTAGACCTAAACCTAGACCTAATTAAACAAAATCTAAATTAAACTTAATTTAAACAAAATCTAAATAAAACAAAATCTAAACAAAATCTAAATTAAACATTAAAAAAGAAAGGGCAGACTCTCCTTGGGCGGCGGCGGCGGCAGGGGTGGGGGCGGCCGGCGGCAGGGGCAGGGGAGGTCGGCGGCATGGGCGGGGGCGACGGCGGCAGTGGCAGGGGTGGCCGGCTGCAGGGGCGGCGGCTCGGGCACGAGGGAGTAGGGGGGTGCGGGGGCAGCCGTCGGCCAGCTGCAGGGGCGGGGGCGGGGGCGGCCGGTGGCACGAGGGGCGGCGGCGGCGGCCGGTGGCACATGGGGGCGGCGGCGGCTCGGGCGCGGGGAGGGGAGAGAGAGGGTAGAGAGAGAGGGGTGGGGCGTGCTGACGGCAAAGAGCCTTAGTTAGTGGGTTGGGGCCGAGAGAAGAGGCTTTGCCGTCCGCTAGAAGACGGCAAAGAAGAGGCTGACGGCAATGAGATCTTTGCCGTCAACTCTTTCTTTACCGTTAGTTTTATTTAAGCTGATGGCAAAGACCTTCTTTGCCATCAGCTGGCAGACGGCAAAGAGCTGGCAGACGACATAAATCCTGATTCCTATAGTGTGGGAATCCGATGTTGGGACACACTTCAGACGCTTTTGCGTGGAAGTAGTTCGATGCATTACATAAGGATTAAGCGACAGATCCAAGGCATCCTCGAGTCGCCATCAGCGCGGATGGGTTCCAAGTGTTTGGTATGACGGCAACCTAATACAGTTGTTGGCCTGTATTTTTCATTCCACTCAATCTCCCCTGGGGAGATTATGAAAAGAAAGAACATTTTCTTGACATTGATAATTCCAGGGCCCAACTATCCGGGGAAGAATATGAATGTGTACATGCAGCCGCTTAAGGATGAATTGCAAGAAGCTTGTTTTAATGGGATCAAGACATATGATGCTGCTTTCAAGAAAACTTCAAAATGCATGTGTGGTACATGTACTCGACGCATGACTTGCCAGCATATGCACTATTCATTGGCTAGTGTGTGCATGGAAGGTTCCCTTGCCCCACATGCAAGGCAGCTCTTGAGTTCCGTTGGCTGTAGGCGGGTCGCAAGTATTCTTGCTTTGACTTGCATAGATAGTGCATGGATCCTCGCCATAAGTTCAGAAAAGACAAGAAGAAATTCATGAAAGGTAGAGTTGTCAAAAACTCTGCACCACCTGCATAGATAGGCCAACAGACCCTGGATCAGATAAACGCTCTTGAGCCGGATCCAATACGTCCAGGGTATTTCAAAGGGTATATTACGAAACACGACTAGACTCACAAGATATGCTTGTGGAATCTACCTTACTTTAAAGACCTCCTTTGCCCACACAACATCAACGTGATGCACACTGAAAAGAATATCACCGAGGCCCTTTTTGGTACATTGTTCGACATAGAGGGAAAGACAAAGGATAATCCTAAGGATAGAGTCGGTCAGGAGGCTCTATGCGATAGACCGTTACAGAACGTTCGACAACCGTTAGGAAAGAAGAACTAGAGGAAGCCCAAGGCATGGTTCAATCTTGGAAGGCCAACTATGAGGGAAATGCTCTTGTCGGTGAAAATGCAGTTGATGTTCCTCGATGGGTGGTGTACTAATTTTTTTCTGTTGTACTAATTTTGTTTACTCTTTGTCATGGCAGGTGTTGAAAGATGGTGTGTGCGGTCGAGAGTGATCCGAGGATCCTTCGTCGGTGTGTGGATGGAGGGCTACTTCCATTCCACCCCCCAAACTCTCCGGAGAGCATTGTACGACAATATTGGGTCACCCAAGGGCACTTCTTCGTCGGTGAAGTTGCCCACCGGAGAGGAGGTCGGGGGAATAAGAGAGCTCCTAAAGCTACACATGGTGGATGCGGGAGAGGTAGGAAGGCTACTATGCCTTCCTCACCACCACTCCAACTGATTCACCAGAGCACAGGACTACTACGGTGGAATCGTCTAAGGTGGAGGCTACAAGGACTACTGTCCATGAGCCTCGGGTCGATGATCCTTCTGTCCCAGATGCTTCGACCCGTGAGACTCCTGTGCCAGACGCCACGTCCCGTGAGACTCCTGTGCCAAATTGTTGGTCCTACGAGACTCCACATGCTTCCATCAGATGGGATACCTAGTCAGGTCTGCATCATCCGAAGCCGAGTGGCCATGCTGATGGTGGCGAGGATCGGCTTTCTGATAGCAGGGATGAGGTGGTTGAGGGCATCATCTACCAGTGTGGGTGTACACGGCTCCCGCCCGTGCCGGCGACCCGCGAGCAGAGGTGGCTGATTAAGCCCGAGTCGCTGAAGTAAGAGCATTTACTCTTTGTAAACCTTTCGCCTTCTTGTTTCTTCACATATCTAATGTGTTGGCTTTTTCATACTTCAGGGGTTGGATTCACGCCAAGGATGTCCGCAGGTCCATCTCCATCCTTGGTGTGATTTTATGACATAACTTCTCGGGGTTTGTCACATTGCCCGACGAGGGTCAGCAAGAAGAGCTAGGATTGAAATGGGAGCACTACTTGGCTGCCCTGACCCAGCTAGAGGAGATGATCGATAGTGTGTTGTGCCACATGAGGGCCGACATGGTCATTAGGAAGTTCTGGGTAATTTCTCGATTACGAGTGCATGCGCCTACTACAGAACTTACGACACGAGGCTTGGGTACAGGCTGTTCGAGACTACTACGCCTCGCAGCATATTAAGAAGTCCAACTCATCATCCTACTGAAAGTTTGTTGATAAGGAGACGTACATGAAGGTAATTACCTATTCTTAAGGCCTTGTACCTAGGTTCCTTTACTTTGATTCATAGGCGTAGCTCTCAAATTTCTCTTTACTAACTTAGGTGCCCCTAAGATGGTGTGCTGATAAGATGGGTTGTTGGGAGGCGTTGGTGAATGAATGGTGCTCTGACCAATGGCGAGTCGTCCACGATGATGCCAAGGCACGGCGTGCCCAAATGGAAGGTGCGCCACACCATCAAGGCAGCACCAACATTTATCAGTTCGAGCAGAACTGGGTATGTGGTTTGCGTCATGATTCCTACAATTCATTCTTGTAGTGCTAGGTTTACCCATTATTAATATTTTGTTCCTCTCTTGTAGGCTCATCACAATAAGACGGAGGTGCCACAGGTGTACGACCTCTATGCCATGGCCCATACTGCCTGAACCAAGAAGGTCAAGGCATTCTCTTAGTTTGACCTCGATAATCCAGAGAACTTCACCAATATCTCCTCCCACCACAAGCTCGTGAGGTATAGAGATGTGGGGAAGGCGGTGACTAGGGAGGACTTCAACCCGAGCTAGAATCCTATTGATCCAGACCCGGTGATTATAGATGGCCACTGGAGGCCCCATGGATCGATACCCATTGGAGATGGACATATACGGTGTTCGAGCACTCTTAGTAGACCAAGGCACGCCAAACGAGCTCCTATACTGAGATGCCGCCTCGTCAACATCCAGTCCAACTCGTCATCGAGGTTAGTCATACAGACTAAGATAGCTTGTGTGTGCGAATAAAGATGAGTATAATGCTAATGAGGAGTTGTGTTGGAGGCTGCTCTGCAGAAAGAGAGAGAGAGAGAGACAACCTAGGCGCTTCTGGCGGAACAGGCCGGGCAGGCGGCGGAGGAGAAGAGGGATCTAGAGGAGAGGATGGCTAGGTTGTTGGAAGAGGAGAGGAAACGGAACGATGTTTCTAACCAGGCCATGTACGAGGTCATCATGGTATGTTTCTTCTTCATATCATGCACTACATGTTCTATTCATTAATAACCAATATTATTGGCTTTGCAAAACCAAATGTGCAGACTTTGTGCGAGAAGACCGGCCAGACCCCTCCGCCGATGCCACTCATCACCACGGCTGGAATGGTGGGTTTCATTTCAATGTTCATTAGTTACTAGTCTTAACATTTTAGCGTAATCATGCTAACACAAATGATCTTTGGTACAACATAACTCCCGAGCCGCATCGCACGACCCAAGCAACCCTGGTGCTTCACCTCCATGATGACGAGGAGGGTAAGCCCTAATATGACACTTACTTGTCCCCTTTTCTCAAACAAAGACAAACATGGCACTTAGACAAACTTGGCACAATCACAAACTTAGCACTTAGGCAAATGTCATATTTTACCTAAGTTAGCTTTGTTTCCTCTAAAATGACATAGTAAGCTTACTTACCTCCGAAATTACATATTGTACCTAAGTTAGCTCTAAAATGACATATTGTACCTAAGTTAGCTCTATAATGACCTATACTTAGCATTGTTTCCTCCACACTGACATAGTAAGCTTAGTTAACTCAACAATGACATAATAGACTTGGTAACCTCATAGATGCCATAGACTTAGCTTATTTTCTTACAAAATGACACAATAAAGTTAGTTAGGTAAAAAATGTGATAATTACCTAGGTTAGCTCTAAAATGACACAAATAAGCAATAAGAAGAAGAAAAACAAGAGGAGAAAGATAAAGAGAAGAAAAATGCTTCTTCTTGTTGTTGTTGTTGTCCTAGACCTTCTTCTTCTTCTTGGTAACTTCATAGATGCCACAGACTTAACTTATTTTCTTGCAAAATGACACAATAAGCTTAGTTAGGTAAAAAAAGTGATAATTACCTAGGTTAGCTCTAAAATGACACAAATAAGCAATAAGAAGAAGAAAAACGAGAGGAGAAAGAGAAAGAGAAGAAAAAGCTTCTTCTTCTTGTTGTTCTTCTTCTAGATCTTCTTCTTATTCTTGGTAACCTCATACATGCATAGACTTAGCTTATTATCTTGCAAAATGACACAATAAGCTTAATTAGGGAAAAAATGTGATAATTACCTAGGTTAGATCTAAAATGACACAAATAAACAATAAGAAAGAAGAAAAAGAAGAGGAGAAAGAGAAAGAGAAGAAAAACACTTCTTCTTGTTCTTCTTGTTCTTCTTCTTATTCTTGTAGATCTTCTTCTTATTCTTGGTAACCTCATAGATGCCGTAGACTTGCCTTTTTCTTGCAAAATGACACAATAAGCTTAGCTAGGTCAAAATAGCATAATTACCTAGGTTAGCTCTAAAATGACACAAATAAGCAATAAGAAGAAGAAAAACAAGAGGATAAAGAGAAAGAGAAGAAAAACGCTTCTTCTTCTTCTTCCTCTTCTTGTTTTTATAGATCTTCTTCTTGTTGTTGTTCTTCTTCTTCTAGTATTCTTCTTCTAACTTTCTTCCCATTTCGCAGATTTGATTCACTTAATGGAAGCTTGCATTGATGGAGTTCTTGTGTTTACTTTTTGTTTTGATTTTGTATCGATGACCATTGTGAAACTTGCTAACTATGGATGAAACTATTGGAATATGGATGTAACTATGCCTATATGGATGAAACTTGCACTTTTGATTTGGTATATTTGTTGGATGATCATATATGTGTGCTTGTGATATGGCAGGGATATAGTTTCTGTGAATTATATAGATATATCATATATGTGCTTGTTAAAATGATTGGATATAACAAAAAACAGAATAAAAAGGGCCAATATAAGCACTTTGCCATCTGCCACCAACTGCAAAGGGTTCTTTGCCGTCTGCCACAGATGGCAAAGGTGCCACGTGGCGGCCACCTGTGAAACCTGGGAAGCCCGTGCTAGGGCCATTTTGTCTCTTTGTTGTACGCGGCAGATAGCAAAGGGGGAGGAGGCAAATGACAAAGAGGGCGGGAAGGCAGTAGACAACAAAGGGGGCGGGGTGGGGTAGACGACAAAATGGGCGGGGGGCAGACGGCAAAGGGTGCGCGGAGGTAGACGTCAAAGGGAGCGAGGCAGACGGCAAAGAGGGTGGGGGTCCGTTAGCCACCTAACGGTGGCACCGTCAGTAATACGCCATCCAGGGCCTTTGCCGTCTGCAAGCGGGCTGCAAAGAATCTTTGGCATACGTCGGGCTGAAGCAGACGACAAAGAACCCCTTTACCGGAGCTAGCTGGGCCTAAATTTGTGCCGCCCGCTAGCAGACGGCAAAGTCCTTTGCCGTCCGCCTTTGTGCCTTTGCTATCTGCCATGGAAGACGGCAAAGTGCCTGATTCCTATAGTGTGTTCGATATTTTGATGATATGTATGTTGTGATTCACTTAGTGGTGTCATGTGAACGTCGACTACATGTAACTTCACCATCATTGGGACTAAGGAAATAAATTGTGGAGTAGTTATTAGATGATGGGTAGCTAGAGTGGCAGAAGCTTAAACCCTAGTTTATGCGCTACTTGGTAAGGGGCTGATTTGGATCCACATGTGTGAGAGCCTACCTTAATAGGAATGATAGATTACTCATATCAACAAGGAATTCCTTCTTTTTTGGGAGCCCACTCGAAAAGAACTCCAAAGTTAAGTGTGCTTGGCTTGGAGCGATTCTAGGATGGGTGACCGACCGGGAAGTTAGGCCCGGGTGCGCACGAGTGAGGACAAAGTGCACATCAAAGACTAGTGTTGGTCTATGGGGCTAGTATAGATCCCACCAGGCGTAATGGGTTGTTACAATTGGTATCAGAGCCAACCCTTGCCGTTACATGGCCATGCGCAGGCCAGGTGCATAGGCATGTGGCGCATGGCGTATGTGGCCTGTCGTGGCACACAGCATGGCACACGTGCCGGACTGCACGTGCATACTTGTGCCAGGAGGGAACGTTCCTGATGGGCCGACGAGGATGTCGGTTCCTTTAAGTGGGGGTGTATGTGAGAGCCTGGATTAATAGGAATGGTAGACTACTCATATGAACAAGGAATTCCTTCTTTTCCCGGAGCCCACTCGAAAAGAACTCGAAAGTTAAGTGTGCTTGGTTTGGAGTGATTCTAGGATGGGTGATTGGCCAGGAAGTTGGTCCCAGATGCGAACGAGTCAGTCTAGATCCCGCCAGGCGTAACGGGGTGCTACAACATGTTTAATGCTATGGTTAGATTTTATCTTAATACTTTTCTCGTACTTACGGATGCTTGAGAGGGATTTAATCATAAGTGGGAGGTTGTTAGAGCAAGAACATCAGCCAAGCAACGGTCCACTCACATATCAAATTATCAAAGTAGTGAACGCAAATCAAACAAACATGATGAAAGTGACTAGATAAAATTCCCGTGTACCCTCAAGAACACTTTTCTTATTATAAGAGACCATTTTGGCCTGTCCTTTGCCACAAAAGGATTGAGCTACCTTGTTTCACTTTATTTACCATGATGGTTACTTTCTCGTTACCAATTATCTTGCTACCAAACTACCCGTTACCTACAATTTTAGTGCTTCCAGAAATTACCTTGCTGAAAACCGCTTGTCATTTCCTTCCACTCCTCGTTGAGTTTGACAATCTTACTTATCGAAAGGACTACGATTGACCCCCTACACTTGTGGAAAATCACTACCAGTTATGCGGATGCTATATCTTTGCTATAGTTCAATTGGAAAGGCAATTCGTGCATATGCATCGTTTTATACAATGGTTGCTTATAGAATTATCTAATATTCAAGATGCCTCTACTAAGCGTCTAGCTACAATATTTCTCATTCTAAATTTAATCACATCATGCAAGAATCTAGAGAAATATTTTTTTCATTTTAGGGTGAATGGTGCATGCCCACCAATAGAACGGATTCTTTATGATTTGAAAGAAATAAGGAAATTAAGATCAATGGATTATGTTGCTTATAATGAAAATCTTAGAAGAAGAGTGCTAGCTAATATCTTAGTTGATAAAATTTCCAAACACAGTTATCAATTCGTTATACCTAATATTGGAATGGGTCATGTACTTGAGAAACAATTAAGGAAGTATCTGTGTCAAAACTTATACAATGAAGAGTTGGTTGTTACTTGTGAACACCCTAAGGAGAAGTCTCCTCTTCCTCCTAGAGTAGATCATGCGGATCATTGTGTTATGAAATTTAGTCCCTCCAATTATTTTTGCTTGCCCATTAGAAAAGTTTCTGCTGAAAGAATGGAGTATGAATATAGCAAGATGGATCTTCCTCATGACTATTACAACACTTGATGCTATGCATTATGCCTACCTAGCGGCATAAAACAATAGCTTGTTGGGAGGCAACCCAATCATTATCCTAAATTTTTGTTTCTAATTTCTGTCTTAGTGTGATAAAATGATTGTTTATACTGTAATGATTATGTTTTTATCTTCAAATTAGTGTTTGTGCCAAGTAAATCATTTCAGATGACTTGTATTATAAGTAGAATTGATACGATCCAAAAACAAAAACTTTTGCGTCCAATGCAGAATTTCTCTAATTTTACTAGAACGTCTTTTTCATCTGAATGTTTTACACAATATTGGCATCCAAATTCCCCAGGTTGTCCTATTTTTTCAGAATTGTTGTAGTTACAAAAGTATGCTATTTGCGCAGATCATTACAGGTTGTTCCATTTTAGAAAAAAATCTGTTTTTTCTTGCATAGTTTGCTTGTTGTGATGATGCTCTGGATTGTATTGGGGGTATAAGCCATTGAGAAGTTATAATACAGTGCCTTATGCATTAACAAAATACGAATCAATTTATAATAGAACCTAAAGTTTTTGATTTACCTATAATATTAACGGAGCTCACACGTTTTCTATTGAGTGTTGTGTGCTGAAGTTTTCAAGTTTTAGGTGCGGTAACGATGGATGAAATAACAAGGAGCGGCAAAGAGCCTAAAGATGGGGATTCCGAAGGCTCCCCTAGGTAAATTCTAGGAAGACTCAAGCATCTAAGCTTGGGGATGCCTCGGAAGGCATCCCCTCTTTCGTCTCAAGCCGTCGGTATGTCACTTTTAGATATAATTTTATTCATCACATGATATGTGTTTGTCTTGGATCATCGTGTGTTATAGTTTTTTTGTTATAATTTTCCACAATCATTGTCTTCTGGACTCACCAACTTGAGAGAGACACATCTTCACCATGATTTCTCAGAATACTCTCTGTGCTTCACTGCCGGTGTACAAACCCTTGTGCATTGACGACAGCAACCTCTGTCTCGACACACCTTGCCGAAGGATTCTATGTCCAACATAGTGGCTAGCGTCAAGGCCACAACTTCGGCAAGCTTCCTTGCAGGTGCATAAGACCCTACATATATCACCCCTGACAAGATGCCGCTACCACGTCGCCGCTCCACATAATCGGGCTGATTGTCGCCATTAATGAGGTGTCGAGCAAGCAGACTATTAGGTACAACGTCTTCATGGTAGGCTCGGTGCCAGCTTTCAACAGCACGACATCGGGAGTAGCGGCAGGAGCAACCACACCAAATGCTAGGCCTCCTAAGCCACGGATACGTCTCCATCGTATCCACTTTTCCAAACTCTTTTCCCCTTGTTTTGGACTCTAATTTGCATGATTTGAATGGAACTAACCTGGACTGACACTGTTTTTAGCAGAATTGCCTTGGTGTTATTTTGGTGTAGAAATAAAAGTTCTCAGATTGATCTAAAAATTTACACAGATTATTTTTGGAATTAATAAAAAATACTGGCGAAAAAATCAACTAGAGGGGGCCCAACCACAGGTGACAAGCCCACCAAGCGCGGCCACCTCCCTGGCCGCGCGTGGCAAGCTTATGGGCCCCCTGTGGCTCCGCCGATCTCAATTCCAATCCTATATATTCCTATTCATGGAGAAAAAAATTAAGGGGAAGAGTTCATCGTGTTTCACGATACGGAGCCGCCGCCACCTCCTGCACTTCCTTTGGAGGCCAGATCTGGAGTGTGATTTGTGCTTCGGAGAGTGGAAATCGATGCCATCATCATCACCAATCATCCTTCATCACCAATTCCAGGATGCTCTCCGACGTTTGCAAGTAATCCCATCGTAGGCTTGCTAGACAGTGATGGGTTGGATGAGATTTATCATGTGATCGAGTTAGTTTTGTTAGGGTTTGATCCCTAGTATCCATTATGTTCTAAGATTGATGTTGGTATGACTTTCCTATGCTTAATGCTTGTAACTAGGGCCCGAGTGCCATGATTTCAGATCTGAACCTATTATGTTTTCATGAAAATATATGTGTTCTTGATCTTATCTTAATAGTTGTAGATGCCTATTATGTCGGCGTTCTGGAAATGGGGGTACCCAGATCTGCCTGCCTGCGGCCTAGGGCATGGCCCACTTCATCGACCAAATGGGACCAGGCATGGCCTCACTCAAGACAAGGCCCTCGCGAGGCCCTAGCCTCACATAGAAGAATAGTGACAAGACCTATGAAGGATGTGCCTCCTCAGGACCCCGACGGAGCGGCGGAGATCTCTATGCAAGGCCCGGCCTCAGGAGTCAAAGATGACGCAAGGAAGGACAGGCGAGCATCAGTGCACTAGGCGGTGCAGTTTCCCCTTTGGTGGAAAGGGAGCCAGGACAGATGCGGGTTCCCAAAGCATCCCCAAAGGTTTCCATTCCAGTGCAAGAAGACCACAACCACCCGCCCTGCAGGGCGGATGTCATCACTGAGCCTGTCTTTGCGGCGTCAACAACTACTTTGCAGGCAAACACCGCCTTTGGGCAGGGGAAGCACCAACCCCTATCCCCTTTCAAAATTGGCCGTTGTGGGATCCCATCCCGCCATTGTGATAAGGAAAGAGGACTCAGGCCTCCTCTATATATAGAGCATAGGTTGCACCGTAGAAAGGGACCCGGGATGCCTCGACGGATCCGACCCCGACACTTTGTCACCCCACGCATCACCACAAGATAGCCAGCCAAGAACACATCTTGAGCGCCCTCACGAGGCTCAAGCACATTGTACTAACTCATCCACAAAAACCTCCAAGAGAGGCTATCCACCAAAGCAGGAGTAGGGTATTGCACTTTGCAGCGGACCGAACCTGGGTAAACCGTCGTGTCCATCTTCTTCCTCGTCATCGTGCGAGTTCGTCGTTGGGTTCATTGAGTAGCGAACTAGGTCAGGCGAGGCTGTAGGAGATCTTCGCACACGCCCCTGTGTTCGAATATTAAGGGTTTAGCAGAGTTTCAAATCCAACATTTGGCGCGCCAGGTAGGGGGCGTGTCAAAGTTTTTTCCAAGCTTCATCCTCCCAAGCTTCGCCGCTCCGATGGCCAACGCTCAGCAAGCTTCTCCGAGCCACGGCAGGCCGTCCTCTGTCGATCCCACCATGGCGGTCGAGGGCTCTCGCCCTGGCATGGTGGTGCTAAGCGGCCAGCACCAGGTTGCTAGTGTCGCCTGCACCGTTACTGCCCCCCGCGTGGCCTAGGCGCTCGGCGAGTGGGCAGCGTCCCCGACACCAGCAGCACGACAAACCTACATGGGAGACCTCGACACGCATGATGCGCTACTACTGGCGAGTGAGATGCTCCACCACCGACCGATGCAAGGGGGCTTGGACGCATGGGCATATCACATCGTGCAGCAAGTCGATGTTGCCCAGCGCACCATCCCTTCTCACTCTCCTTCAAGACCGCAGGCGTCAGGCGCCGAGGGCTCGCATGTAGAGCCCGCCCCCAGGCCTGCCGGTGGAAGCCCCCCCCATGTCGGACGGGGCCAAACGGGGTGTGCCACACTCTGTGATCCTTCTCCTCCGAATACTGATGACCGGTTTTGGGGCGCAACATAGTGGTAACCACCAGACACACTGACAAAACGGAGGGGTGCTCGATGCGCATACCGACGCGCATCCGCGCAACCCGACAGGCCCCCAGGAGCCCGGGCAGGCCAAACAGGAGCGAGCCCTGTGGCACAGTCAACGGGCGGCGTAGGCGTCTAGATGAGCAAGCCACGACGGCAGAGGTGCATCAGGGTACCAAGGAAGGAACCTACACCAGACAATGCAAGACCCACCCAACGGCTGTGGCAAGGGTAAGCAACTCCGCTCTGAGGCCTGGCGCATGCGGGCCTGTGAGGAACGCGCACGGGGCGACCTTCCCCCGCCGCCGGAAGGGACTGCCCCAGGCGCACCGGAGGACAATTCATGAGGCGGACCGAGCACCTACGTCGAGCCCTACATACCGTGCTACGTCATACCACCGGGCCCACCTAGAAGGTGGAGGCTCAAGCGCCCATCGTGGGTGCCAGCCCCCCTCAAGATTAAGAAGTACCCTGGGCGTCCTCCTCGAGTCGGGCCTGGGGGGCCCCCGTCAGCGGAGCTTCGGGCCCGGGCGGCGCGGGTAGGAGGGCACCCCCAGGCCACGGGGCACGGCACTGTCCGGTGCCCTTGAGGGAAAGTGATGGCATACCAAGCCCTCGGGCCCCAGGAGTGATGACCTAGGGAAGCGGCAGGACAGATGCAATGCGGTCCACCCGCGGCAAGCACCAAGCCCTCAGGCCCCAGGAGTGATGACCTAGGGGAGCAGCAAGACAGATGCAATGTCGGCCACCAGTGGCAACCACGACGCTTGCACGGCCTCAGGAGGACGGGTCTCCCGAGGCCTTTGGGACCTCGGCTGGACGACACTTGAGCATCTCGCGAGGCATACTTCACCGACATAACACCCTTATGACTGTGCCGATGCATCGCACTCTTGTTTGGGCCTCGGGAGAGCAATCCAAAGGTCGCGCGGGGAGCGATGCACTCGGGTTAGGGTTATAAGGGTGCGCAACCGGGCAAAAATGCACAGGATGATCTCCGATGAGGGCTGCAAGCCACAAAGCCATACGCTCGGGGGCTAGCCCTGGACCGTGACACTTTCACAAAACAATGAGCGGGCTGTATATGCCCGGGGCCCCCGAGGACCCGGCGGTATCCCTCCCACGCAATGTGGCAGCCACATCCCGGAGCCCCGCGAGGACGCGGCAGGATCCCTCCCACGCAATGTGGTAGCCACAGCCCGGAGCTGGCGGAGAAGACAACACTGCCCATCAATGGCTATGGCCATGCAACATGGATGCCCTATGCTTAGTGCTGGGGGAAGAGGAAGGACAAGCCCATAAGTCAGATGCAGCCATTTCTCGCTCTTTTTTGTATTTCAAGTTGCAGCCTTCGATTGCCCTTTTTTCTTGTGCTTGAGCTCGTCAAAAGCTCAAAGATTTCATGATCTTATGTTTTAAAATAAAAAGGGGCGGGAACTTTTCTCTCTTTGTTTTCTCGTTTTGCCGAATTTGAGTTTTGTCTTTCTGAATGGTGTTTCGAAATGAGCCCAATGCTCCGTGCCTCCCCAAGGCACCATAAATCTGGAGAGCGAGGCGTCGCCACCTCAGGGGCATGCAATTTTCAGCTGAATACCCCCGCTCGGGGGTTCCGACCACAGCTCGACACCACAAAATGGAGTCTCGGGAGGCTCCAGAGCCTCATAAGGCAACACACGGAGGAATGGAATTGTGGATCGCTCGAGCATTAAAGGGGGCTCCTTAGCAGCATGCCATAGGAGTCGTACCAGACATAAGGCCACTCGTCCCCCTGGTGCCGTCCTTGGTTTCCGGTCGGTGTTGGGGGTGTCTGGGCCCTACCCCGGGAAGTGCATCCTTGGTTTTCGGTCATACCTAACGGTGGTGGGTAAATGCGCGGGACTGGGATCTGACGATGTAGAGCGTTTTGAGCATAAAAAAAGGGGGCTCCTAGGCAACACACCTCAGGAGCCTTACCCATCATAATGCCACCCGACTTCCTGGTGCCATCCATGGTTTCCGGTCGGCATCAGGAGTACCGGGGCCTCGCCTCACGAGGTGCGTCCTCTCCGGTCATACCTAACATCGGTGGGGAAATGTGTGGGAGTAGGACCTACAGATGCAGAGTGCCGAAAGGGCCTCCAAACCATTCAGCAGGTAAGAAATATGTATCATGGACGGAGCCAGAGCTTGACAGAACAGCCTGCCTCGCGTCGCGACGCGGGATCGCCAGTGTCATACAAAGCCAAGTACACTACCGAACCTGTCAGGAGCCTCCAGGCCTAATAACGGCCCCCAGGATGAAGTGAGGACTGCATATGTTAACCTAAAAATGCAGGAACTACGGCTACTACATGTTGCTGCCCAGGCCCCAAAGAACAAAGCAACAAAGGAGGCAACAAGCAAGGAGGGGCTCGATCGCGATGAGCCGTGAGTCCCAAAACCCATCACGAGCCACAGACGCGAGTCGCCCCTGGAGGAGGAGAAACTCGCAGGGGACATATCGAGGGCTGACGCAGAGCCACGACCACGGCGGCACCAACCAACACGAAAACCAGCGAACCGAGAAAGGGGAACAAGATGACAAGGTAACACACAAAATATTAATGCCCACAGGGTAGGGTTCTTGTTCGAGTGGTTATAGCTACCGGAGAGGGAAACAGAAGATGCCTCAGGGGAGGAGTCGCCACTGCCGGCCGCGGCGCCGGCGGGCCCGGCGTCAGAGCTGCCCTCCACGCTTGAGGCGGGCACCTAGATGAACAGGTCCACCATGGCCTCCATGAGCGGGCGCGTCTCGTCCCGGAGGGGGCGCCGGAGCTCCTCGAGGACCTGCTCTCCGAGGCGCCGAAGGTCGAGCTACGGGACGAGGCGACGCAGCTTGGAATAGACGAACGTCAAGGCAAGGTCCAGAAGGCCGCGCGCGTCGGACGAGTAGTCCACATCGACTTGAGAGACGCCGGTCTCCAGCGCCTTCACCACCTTCCGGAAGAACTCCAAGTAGCTCCCGTCGCTGCGCAGGTGCGGCAGCGTGGGGGCGTCCCAGACGAATTGGCTCACCACACCGGCCGCGCGGCAAGCGATGCCATAGAACTGCTTTACGCTGAGGGTCTCCAATAGTCTGGCGTGTGTCGCCTCATCCTTGTCGTCCTGCACGGCGTTGGCCGCCTCCTGGACCTGGGTTTGGAATGACGCCAGTTCCGCCCGAGCCTTGGCCTCGCCTCGGAGGGCGGCATTGAATGCGGCCTTGGCGGTGGTTA
The DNA here is from genome assembly GCA_022496015.1 of Hordeum marinum. Classification (NCBI taxonomy): domain Eukaryota; kingdom Viridiplantae; phylum Streptophyta; class Magnoliopsida; order Poales; family Poaceae; genus Hordeum; species Hordeum marinum. The sequence continues at coordinate 233,520,568 of CM039675.1, forward strand.
GCCGGGCCTGCAACATCTCCACCTCCTCCTAAAGCTTGCCAAGCTTGCGCTTCTTGGCCGTGGGAACCCTGGAAGGAGGGGAGGGAGATCAAGCTTACGACGATGGACAGAAGAACTATAGAAGCGGGAGGCGGCAGAGTACTTACTCGTTGGCCAGGGCCCACCGCTGGCAAACTCGCGCCGACCCCGAGGGTGCCCCATCGCCTCCTCTAGAGGAAGATGAAGGAGCCAGAGGAGCCGGTCGCTTCCCTGCGCCTGCACCGGTTCCACCGGAGGCCATGGAGAATAGGGGATGAGAAGGAAAGAGGGTTTTTTGTGCAGGCGGAGCGAAGGAAACAAGAGGAATCCTCAAGACTTCGATGCCCTCCCCTGGCCAGGGACAGGGCGGATTTAAAGGCGTAACTGCGGCCACGCGGCGTCGTGGGAGGGCAGGCATCGCGTGGCCGTCCGGCAGCGCGGGGCGGTTCGGTCAATGTTGTCCCATCCACATCGCCTCCCCGGCTCTCTGAAGAGTCGCGTCCACACGCCTTGCAGCGTTGAAAACACTTGATGGGAAGCACTGATGGCCTGCGCTGCACCCAGGCATCGCGTGAATCCAACTGGGCGCAGTTCACGACAGCCTCGGGGAGTGGAGGTGTCGCCGCCGAGGCGTCTACGCGCCAAGCCTGACTCGCAGACAATTGGTCCCCGCGGTGCTTTGAACCGTCCTCCAGGCCTTGTCCGTACGCCGTCTCGGGCGCGCCTTGGGCCTGGGGCTAGTGTCGGCATTCTGGGAATGGGGGTACCGAGACCTGCCTGCCTCCAGTTTCCCCTTTTGTGCAAAGGGATCAAGGATAGACCAGGGTTCCCAAAGCATCCCCCAAAAGTTTCCATTCCGGTGCAAGAAGACCACAACCACCCGCCCTACAGGGCCGATGTCATCGCTGACCCTATCCTTGTGGCGTCGATAGCTACTTTGCAGGCGAAGACTGCCTTTGTGCAAGGGAAGCACCAACCCCTGTCCCCTTTCAAAATTGGCCATTGTGGGATCCCTTCCCGCCATTGTGATAAGGGAAGACGACCCGGGTCATAGCTATATATAGATCATAGGTTGCACCGTAGAAAGGGACCCCTGATCCCTCGATGAATCTGACCCCGACACTTAGTCACCCCACGCACCACCACGAGATAGCTAGCCATGAACACATCTTGAGCACCCTCACGAGGCTCAAGCACATTGTACTAGCTCATCCACCCAAACCTCTGCAAGAGGCAATCCACCAAAGCAGGAGTAGGGTATTACGCTTCGCAGCAGCCCGAATCGGGGTAAACTATCGTGTCCATCTTCTTCCTCGTCATCGTGCGAGTTCGTCATTGCATTCATCAAGTAGCGAGCTAGGTCGGGCGAGGCTGCAGGAGATCTTCGCACATACCCCTTTGTTCCAATCTTAAGGGTTTAGCGGAGCTCGAAATCCGGCAACTTACGAGTTATGATCCGCATCCCCCAGGGTGACAATAACTGGGATTCTTTCCGGTGACTACTGTAGTTTGAGGAGTGTATTCGCTAAGTGCTAATGATTTGGTCCGGTTCTCTATTAAAGGAGGCCTTAATATCCCTTAGTTTCTTTTAGGACCCCGCTGCCACGGGAGGGTAGGACAAAACATGTCATGCAAGTTCTTTTCCGTAAGCACATATGACTATATATGGAATACATGCCTACATTACATTGAGGAATTGGAGCTAGTTCTGTGTCACCCTATGTTATAACTATTGCATGATGAATGCCATCAGGCATAATTATCCATCACTAATCCATTGCGTATGAGCTTTTCACATATTGATCCTTGGTAAGTTACTTTTCTGTTACTACTGTTACAATCACCACAAAACTGCTACTGACACTTTTGCCATTTTTACCGTTACTCCCATACTACTTTGCTGCAGATACTAAGCCTTTCAGGTGTGGTTGAATTGACAACTCAGCTGCTAATACTCAAGAATATTTTTTTGGCTTCCCCTATGTCAAATCAATAAATTTATGTTGAATACTCTACCCTTGAAAATTTTTGCGATCCCCTATACTTATGGGTTATCAGCCGACGGCTCAGGTCTTAACAACCCTAATGGCCACTGAGGGAACAGTCATAAATCAGGCAGAGCGCAATGCCGAAATCACCAGGATTAAGGGATTGATGACTCAGGCCAAGGAGGATATCAACATATTGCAAGTTCAGATGAATGTTGAGTCAGAACGTTTGAGGCAGAGATTCTCCGTTTTAGCTTAGACTAGCATGCTTCGGAGGCGGTTCTTCTAAGGAGGACCCAAGTCGGCCTCCCTGTGCAGCTTCAGCCCCGAAAGCTCTTCATCAATCCCGAAGCAGGACAGAGTGTGCCACCGGCTATAACCCGGGCCATGGAGGCTCCACGACAGCCAGACCCGCCCCGGAGGGATTGGACCCCGCCACTACACCTTGTGAAACCACCTGGCCATTATTCTAACCCAGCGGAGAACATAATAGCGGCAGCTACTAGGATCAACGCACTCCCCTTCACCGAAGGGATGCCGTTCGATGAGGAGGCGCGGAATGCCATTGGATTACTACAAATGGTGGTGTCTGAGTAGGAAAAGTACACATAGAGTCGGAGTCGTGTGCACTCCACACCCATCCCAAGCCATAGCTACAGCAGGCGCATAGAGTGATCAGCGGTTTGCAGCAGTGGGCAAAGATGCAACCTGCATAATGATAACTCTCCTAGAATGCTCAAGAGATCATGGATAGGGGCCGAGCTCATCGGGAAGCGACTCTGGTGACGGATTACCCGGTAATTCCTGAGCCGGCTCCAATAACCCCTTCCATATCTATGGGAGCTGGAGTCTCATTCAGGGGCTTTGGTGTGCCTTGCCTGATGGCGGCTCCGTGGAACGAGCGTTTGCGCAAGGACTTTAAGGGCCACATAAGGTGCCTAACTATATGGCTAATTTACCCCCTGAGGCTTGGATTGAAAGTAATGAGCTCGCCATGGAGATGTTGGACGTCAGCGACGCGGTTTGTGCAAAGTACTTCAACATGATGTTAGAAGGACCGGCTCGCATGTGGTGAAAGGGTTTGCCTCCCAATACCATTGCGTCTTGGGACGAGTTAAAGGCACGTTTTATCAAGAACTTCCAGGGAACATGCAAGCAGCCTATGACAATTGTGGATCTTGACCATTGCATATAGCATGAGCATGAGTCGGCCCATCATTGGGTCTGGCGGGTTTCGATGGTTATCCACTCCTCCGAGAAGATCTCGGTGTCTCAGGCGGTTCTGATTTTAGAGAAAAATTGTCCTCTTACCCCTTAAGCAGAAGCTCGAGCAGCTAAAGCATTCTTGTAAAGACATGGGTGAGCTCATGAAGACTCTCATGAAGTATGCGGATTCAGATACTAATAAGGATCCTAGCTCCGATGATGAGAAATCGTATATGGGTAAGAAGAATAACAGTGGCAAGAGTCAATAGCAGAACGGGGCTAGAAATGACAACCCGGGCAAGCGAAAGAACCCAGACGGCGGGTCAGAAGTGGTTGCAAATGCCAGCACTGGGAACAATCATTCCAAGTCTAATGGTAAGCCACCCTTAACAAAGGTAAATCCGGCTTTAACTTGGAGGAGACGCTCAGTAAGCCTTGCCCGGAGCACAGCACACCCGACAGGCCAGCCGGTCATGCGTGGAGGGACTGTAACATTATGCGGGAGTTCTGAAACTGCAGCTTTAACCAACATTGTAATAATTGCAATGGGTCGTCAACCTTCTCAGGTCGAGGTGGTTCGGGGACCAGCATCGTTGGAGGCGGCTCAGGTCAGGTTACCGGGGGCAAGGCCGTCAAGCTGGTCACCATCTACAGTCTAGCAATGGTGGTCAGTAGCAAAACAACCAGTCAAGGTATGGGAGTAACCCGAAGCAACTCACTGGAGGCCAGTATCATGTTTTCACTATGAGCGTGGACAAACGGGATCGAAAGCTACACAAGAAGGCAGTCAACATGGCAACATCGGCTTTCCCATAGTATTTGAAGTGGTCTGAGTATCCTATCTCATGGAGTAGGGAGGATCACCCGCCACGGCTCAATAATTTGGGGCACTTGGCGCTTGAGGTACCACCTCAGGTTGGAGGTTATAAGTTTACAGATGCACTGATGGATAGTGGCAGTAGCATCAACATCTTCTACTATGACACTTTTCGCTGGATGGAGCTGACTGACAAGGCCCTTAAGCCGTCATCAAGAGCTTTTCACGGAGTCATGCGAGGCAAGTTGGCTTACCTGGTGGGCAAGATTGCCTTCAAGGTGGCATTCATAGATGACTACAACTATAGGTTGGAGACTTTGTGGTTTGAGGTGGTGAAAATTAAGAGCCCGTATCACGTCTTGTTTGGCCGACCGGCTTTTGCAAAACTTATGGCCAGGCCCTGTTATGTCTACTTGCAGATCAAGATGCCGGCTCTCAAGGGACAATAATGGTACATGGTGATCGGAAGGTGGCTCTTGAGTGTGAAGAAGGCGACGCTACCTACACGGAATCAAGTTGTGCTGAGGAGGAGCTCAAGTTTTACAAAGATAATGTTGACCCGACAAATATGACTCCATTGAAGAATCCCATCACAGTGTCTGAGCCGCCCCTGAAATTTGTGGCCGGGGATACAAAGCTGGTGGACTTTGCTCCGAGACTCGTCGATGCTGTTCACTATTGGGGCTAACATGGACCCCTCTTAGTAAAGGACACTCATCGAATTCATCCGTGAGAATCGGGACATCTATGCATGGAAACCTTCAGACATGCCGGGTGTACTGAGAGAGTTCGTTGAGCACCACCTTAATGTGGATCCCATGTTTAAACCAATTAAATAGTTCCTCCATCACTTCAACGAAGAGCGACATAAAGCAATTGAAGAAGCAGTGGCTTGGCTCTTGGCAGCAGGGTTCATCGTGGAGGTTTTTCACCCGAAGTGGTTGGCTAATCCCGTGCGTGTGCTTAAAAAGAACGGCGCATGGCGTATGTGTGTGGATTACATAGATCTTAACAAGGCATGTCCAGTTGACCCGTTTGCTCTCCCCCGCATCAAACAAATTATTGATGCAATGACGGGTTCTGAGAGTTTATGCTTCCTGGAAGCTTATCTAGGTTATCATCAGATCAACATGGCAGTCAAGGACCAAGAGAAGACGTCATTTATAACACCTTTTGGGGCTTTCTCCTATGTGTCTATGCCTTTTGGGCTTAAAAGTGCGCATGCAACTTATCAACGCTGTGTGCGAAATTTCCTTCATAGTGAGATTGGGCGCAATGTTCATGCTTATGTGGATGATATTTGGTTAAGTCAAGGAAGAAGGAGACTCTGCTTGACGACCTGAAGGAGACGTTTGACAACTTACGGATTTACAAGACAATGCTTAACCCGGCTAAGTTTGTTTTTGGTGTTCTTGCAGGCAAGCTTTTGGGTTTCTTAGTCTCAGAGCAAGGTATTGAGGCTAACCCGGACAAGATAAAGGCCATCACTTCTTTGTCTAAGCCGGTAATCGTTAACGATGTGCAGCGCTTGGCGGGTCGCATTGCCGCTTTAAGCCGCTTCATCATCCGCCTTGGCGAAAAGTCTATTCCCTTATATCAGATGATGAAAAATATGAATGACTTTGTATGGAGTAAGGCTGCAGACGAGGCGGTTGAGACGCTCAAGAGACAGTTGGCTGAGCCGCCAGTCTCGGCTACTCCGGCTGAAAAACAACCTTTGCTCTTATACGTAGCGGCTAACGACATGGTAGTCAGTGCCGCTGTTGTGGTGGAGCGGACAGAAGCAGGGAATCCAAGCAAAGATACCCGCATAGGTAGAAATTGATCTATGGGGTGTTCATGGCAAACCGCAAGTTGAACCATTATTTGCTTGGACACCAGATCATAGTGGTTAGCTCTGCCCCTTTGGGAGATATCATCCAAAATAGAGAAGCTACTGGTAGGATTGCTAAGTGGGCACTAGAACTTGGGCCCCTTAATTTAAAGTATGTGCCTCGTATGTCTGTCAAGTCTCAAGCCTTGGTGGATTTCATAAATGATTGGACGGAGAGTTAATCGCCTGCGGAGAAGTCGGACAACATGTATTGGACAATTCACTTTGACAGATCCAGGCAATTGGAAGGATCGGGGGCTGGGGTTGTCTTAACTTCCCCTAGAGGTGACAAGTTTTGTTATGTGTTAAGATTAATGTTTCTGAGTATGAAGCTTTGCTGCACACGCTTCGTGTGTCTGAGGAGATGAATCTGAGCCGGGTGACGTGCCTCGGCGACTCAGACCTCGTGGCTCAGCAAGTTCCAGGCACGTGCGATTCCAAGGACCCACGGCTGGTGGCTTATCGTCAGACAGTGGATATCATCGCTGGCCACTTCAAAGGTTATCAGGTGGATCATATTGACCGTATAAAGAACAAGGTGGCTGATGTATTATCAAGGCAAGGCTCTCAACGTAAGACGGTGCCGCCTAACATATTTCTGGATGTGTTGCATCACCCCTCTGTTAAATTACCTTCTGAGAAGGATCTGGCTATACCTGACCCGGAGGGGTAGTTGGTGGCAGCTCCACATGCTATTCCTTACTGGACGTTACCTTATGTGGCGTATCTAACTCCCGGCGACTTACCCGAGGACGAGACCTTGGCGAGGAATATTGTGAGGCGGTCTAAGTCTATGACTATCATCAATGGCGAGTTGCATAAATGCAGCGTAACCGGTGTTTTTCAGCGTTGCATCTCCCCCGAAGAGGGTAAGGAGATTCTAAATGAAATACACGCCAGTGACTGCAATCATCAAGCCGACTCAAAGTCTTTGGTGGCAAAAGCTTTCCTGCACAGTTTCTTCTAGTTGACGGCTCACAAGGATGCAGAGGACTTGGTCACCAAGTGCGATGGATGTCAGAAATTTGGGCGGCATGCTCACGTGCCCACTCAAGTATTACAGATGATTCCAATAACCTAGCCGTTTGCGGCCTGGGGGCTTGATATGGTTGGACCTTTCAAGAGATCTAAAGATAAGAATACCCACCTTTTGGTGGCGATTGAGAAGTTTACCAAGTGGGTCGAGGCAGAGCCGGTTAGCATGTGTGATGCGGCCACAACGGTTCAACTTGTCAAGAAGTTGATCTATCGTTTGGGTTACCCTCACAGTATCATCATAGATAACGGAGCAAATCTATCCAAGGGGGCTATGAAAGTGTTTTGTGAAAGTGAACACATCCGGCTTGCTGTTTCTGTTGTCGCTCATCCGTAGTCCAATGGTCAAGCAGAATGTGCCAATCAAGAGATCTTGAGAGGAATAAAACCACGGCTTATGGTTCCTTTGGAGAGAACACCGGGTTGTTGGGTGGAGAAGTTACCATCAGTTCTTTGGCGTATCCGAACTACCCCCAATAGATCAACAGGCTACACGCCTTTCTGCATGGTTTATGGTGCGGAAGCCGTTCTTCCAAGTGATATTCGTCATGACTCACCTAGAGTGGCGGCTCACATTGAAGCTGACAACGAGATGGCGTGTCAGGACATGCTGAATGCTTTGGAGGAAAAGTGGGATCTTGCAGCAGGAGGATCGGCGATTTACCAACAAGACCTGCATCGTATGATAGCCCCTAAGTCAAGACTAGGACGTTTCAAGAAGGCGACTTGGTGTTACGACTGATTCAAGATAACGGGTCATATTAAATCATCATGATAATGAGTTATCTCCCCCTTGGGAAGGACCTTTCGTGGTCAGCAGAAATATCAATAACGGGTCATATTAAATCATTGAAGTACGGCAAAGAGACAAGTCATGTACCTCTAGGCAGGAGACCAACAGGCCATGGAATATTCCTCATCTCTGACCTTGCTACACATGAGTCATTGACTCTCATAAATGTACAAACATCCATCATTGTATCTACCCTTTTCAATATAATAAAGTAGGCATCCCCACAGTTTAGGGCCTTTGCCGTGTTTCGTGCAAAAAGATTGTGCAAAAAAGTTGATACTTCAACAAGGTCATATGGGGGCTTCCAACCCAACGGGTTTAGCTTTCACACCCTCTTGACCGGCTCTTCAGCCACCGCCTGACCGGGTTAAACCTGCCTGTATGCATGATGCCACTCCGTCGGGTGACCCGCCAAACTCTTACCAGTTAATCTCGACCTAAAGACCCTGAGCTAATCAAAGTACTTGAAAGTCAATCTTCCCATGAGACCCTGTACTGGTTAAGGTTAAAACGACAGCTTATGTCATGTGAGGGCTGGCTTACGGAAAGCAAGGATAAACTCATCTATTTCCTGTAGTCTCTCCACCTTGTGGACCATTCTTACTCTTATTCAGTCATTCCTTTTAAACACCCTGAGCTGTTTAAGGTTAAAACCACGTATTTATGTCACGTGAGAGCCAGTTTATGGGTCTATGGGTACTCATGCCCCGTTGTAGCCTCTCCACTATATGTCTTGTTGTACTCTTAACAGTCAATCTTTTTAAAGACCCTGCACTTGTTAAGGTTAAAACGACGAATATGTGCCATGGGAGAGCTGGCACATGAGGACTGGGCGATCATGCACAAAATGTTTTGAAAGGAAAAAGAGAAAAGCAAGATGATGAAGAAAGAGAATTAACATCTTTGCGTTGTGCTTTTAAAGTCGCTTTTAAACTGATGGAGGATATATTACCTATCTTGTTTGTTTTTGCAGGCCTTGTCTTTTATGATAAGCCGCCATCAAGTGTGTAGAAGGATGATCACAGCCAGAAACAAGGACAAATAAGCAGATAAAGCTATTCAAACTCCAAAAACGTGCACGATGGCACGACAAAGGCAATCAAGTTTTAGTTACGGCTATTACAAAGCTCTTGAAGAGCCCAAAAGTCTACGAATTTAAAGTTTTTTGAGTCAATTATAACCCACCGGATCAGCAAGCCGGGTTACCTTCATACAGGGACAACTTAGTTAACTCGCTGCTGGGTCATCCTGTGTCAGGCCTTTGGTCTCTTTGATCTGAAGGTTGTCCACATCCCAGTTGCAGTTTGTCATGGCCTCAAACTGAGCTTCATCATCAAAGATGGGAGATGGGTCAATATCAGGAGCAAAGAGGTGCTTACGGCATGCAGGAATTAGGTCTCTGGTATGAAGACAAGTCAATTTCGGTGACAAGTGTGGACGAAAGTACTCGTGAAGCCTTCATGCATTGGGCATAGTCTTCTTGAGTAAATTCTGATCCGTCATCCTTTCGTGAAGGGAAGCTATCCATCGCCTCTTCACTAGTAAGCTCAGAAGCGAAGGCCAATGACCGGCTTAACATGGCCATTGCGCCCTTATGGGCGGCTGATCTTTTTAGTTCTTAAATTTGCTTTGGGGTGGTGGAGAAGACTTCTATCACCCCTTCATGAACTTGGGGATACATTTTCCAGTCAGCACAAGCTTGATAGTGCAAAGGTTCCTGCAGTACAATTGTTCTGTCAAAGTATATATTGCTTTTAGCTTCAGCAAGCTATTGGTGGAAAGCTGGCGGCTTCTCTGTCCTGCAAAGAAAATCAGATGCTGTAAGCTTCCTGGAGAGCTTTTTCAACAAGCTAGTAGTTTTTCTAAAATTGACAAAATGCTTACCAAAGATGGCAGCGGTCATCAGAGATATATGACGCTTGAGAGCGGTCAACTCTTCTATCACACGCTTTAATTTTGTCTAAGCATCGTCGGCACGCTTAGTCAAGGCGGCTTGTTCAGTCTCAACGGAGTTTTTGAAAGCTTCAAAATTCGCCTTAACTTTTTCAAGCTCTATGACAGAGAGTCACCATTTCTTTTCCATCTCAGACCGGGCAATCTGTTGTGAAGCAAAATTTTCTCTAAGGTCATTCAGGTCAGACTCGGCCGTGTTCAAAGCTTCCTGCGTAGCACAAACAAGCTTCATAAGTTCTTTTCCAAGCTGCTAAGGTGACATAGTTGGTATTTAGAGGTGATGAAGTAACAATATTACAAGTCTCAAGAAGATTCCAAGCAATATACTGGACACTTGGGGGCTAATGTCTATCGTTTTCCTTAATGACTACAAAATCCGTAAGCCCCGGGTCATCTTTAGGAAGATAAGTTGGCGCTTGGAGGCTACACTTGGCGCTTTTTCAATAATAATTTCTGGCTCATCATTTCCATAATGACCCGGACTTGGAGGCTATACTTGGCGCTTTTCAATAGTAAGCTCTGGCTCATCATTTCCATAATGACACAGACATGGAGGCTACACTTGGCGTTTCTAAGCAGTAAAGCTCTGGCTCATCATTTGCATAATGACCCGGGCTTGGGGGCTATAGTTGGATCTTATTCTAAATGCAGTACCGATTCATTATTTGATATAATAACCCATTACTTGGGGGTTACATGACAAGGTATTTGCAACACATGAAAAGCTAAAGACCCGGTCTACTACTTTCAACACTAAACCGGATCTCTGGGGCTACATAAGGATATATGGAAAGGAAAAGTATAAGAAGTACCTCATATTTTTGCTTCATCAATCCAACAAGTTTGGTCTCCATATTCTGGCTTGCGGAGAGATGGTTCGGGTAACCAACATGTAATTCATCAGGAGTCAGCTTCTCCAATCTAGGGAACTCAAAATCAATCTTCTCCCTCTCTGGTGAGGGTGCCTCATCCTTATTTACATGTTTTTCTAGCACATGAGAAGGAGCCGGAGAAGTGTAACCCGTCCCAGTGACAATAACTTCTTCTTGAGGAGTTACATCTTCAGTTGTTGGTAAAGGACTGGGCGGCTTAGGATTGACTTCTGGAGGAGCCTCCGGAGCCAGCATATCAAAGTCAGCCGGCTCAGTCTATGGAGGAACGTCCTTAGGGGCGCCTTTGTCAGCCTCAGAAGGCTCAACGTGAGCTTCAAAGGAATCCGGCTTGGGGTTCTCCGGCTCTTGGGTGACAGGAGTGACGGATGAACCGCTCACTTTCCTTCGTTTGGCTTGAGCCTTGTAGGAAAAGATGTCATTTTACAAACAAGAGTAAGGATAAAGAGTATTAATATATGCTACGGAGTATAACAGTATATACTCTAGGTTGATTTTAAGAGGAGGCAGCTTAGAGGCGGTTGAGTCGCCAGAAGAAGGGGGCAATTCCTGAAGGGTTAAGATTGTGAAAACAAGGTAAGTTACAATACAAGAACAACATACAGACAAAGGATTCAGTCGAAGGAGTACCTTAGTGCGCCGTTTCTGAGGAGTCGGATCATTTTTTAAGCTGGCCATGAGATCTTCAGTGTCGGTGCTTCGGCTGTGGTGTCTGGTTTCATCTTGTTGTTTCTTCAAAACAGAGTCGAGATCCAAGTGAGCGAAAAGGCATGAATGTTTTACCTTATGAACATCCCGCTGTATTCTCTTTACTTGTAAAGGTTCTGAGTGGGAGGACACAGTAATTACCTGTGCAGCATTAGCGTGGCTTGTCTCTGCTTCCTCCTTAGAATAATCAGCGTCAATGAGTTGCATAAATAGGAGACCAAGGGAGTCAAGTTCTACCTATGACTCGTCAAGTTGGAGCAATTCAACAGCAGATTGTTTCTTCCTCTGACCCGCCTTACCCATAGTACCTGTCGTACGGGTCTTGTTTGTCTTCGCCTTGTTTTTGGGAGTGGGGGTAAATTTCTTCTTCTAGAAATTGTACTTTGCCTGCATATGAGTCAGAGAAGGGTCAAAGAGAGTATGAATCACAAGATTGATAGGTTACAAACAAACAGTTTATTCAAAGGATCTTTACCTATGTAGCTGGGTTAAGAATACAAAACGACTTTAACCTGGTCTGGTTACATGCAGTTTGAGGCTCTCCAAGCAGCGACTTTACGATGGTGTTGGGCTCCTTTTCATTCAAAGATGTCCGGTTGAAGCGCATCGGATCGCTCGTTTCACCGGAATATTTGCACATCAGTTGGTCATGCCGGCTTAGCGGCATGATCCTCCAGCCGACCAAACAATGGGTCAAGTCCACGCCGATGAGGCCATTAGCTAGCAGGGCTGAAATCTTCAAGAAAGCCGAATCATACTTAATGCGCTCCGCGGCGCTCATCCGTTCAGGCAGCTGTAACAGTGCAAGAGCATCCCTTTCCATATTTGTATATTTCCATGTGTGATCTTTCAATGTATGCCACCTTGGGGTTGTGTAATAATATTGTTGCTTCATGACATTCCTCATGCATCATGGCATCATGGCATCATCACATATTTTACTTGTTGCATCATATTTGCTTGCCATGTGTGCTTGGTGTTGTGGTTGTTGTGAGTGTGTGTGGTTAGGGTTTGATAAAGATATGGGTGCAAAACCACTCCTCTTATTCCCTCAAAACCTTGCTTATTTTCCCTATTAGTGCAACATCTGGTATTTTATTGACCTGATAATTCCTACTAAAATGTTGCACTTCTTCATTGTATCCTATTTAGTTTTATTCAGTAGCTCTCACCATGTTTTGGTATATGTTTCTTTTAGCTATTGCAAAAACAGTTTCAATTGTAATTATGAGTGAATTATTTAATTGACCTAAAAAATGCCCTAACCATTTTTAACAAATAGCTTGCATATTTGTTAGCTCAAAAGTATTTTTATTTTGAGTATAGACCCCTTCCTTTTTCTGCTGTGGATTTTTGATCTGGGCTTTATTTCAAAAAATAAAACTCTCTTTGGTTTTTCCTATGTGAGAGAGCAGGCGTTGGGCCTCTTTTCCCTCGCGACCCAGCTATCTCAGCCGAAGCGGCCCAGCTCCCCGCTCCTGACAGGCACCTGCTCGCCGTCCCCTTCCTTCGTCAGCTTTAGAGAGATTGAGCGAGCACGCACATTCACGAACGTCAAGGAGCACTATCTAGCCCTCCTTTAAAAGTCATCGGCATGCGTGCCCTTCCCTAGAGTTCCATGCTTCTCCTCGTGCCGCCGCCATCTCGTTTTCCCCTCTCCTTCTTCCTCCTCACGTGAGACAATTGAGTGTCCGTGTTCGAGTTTAGAGTGAGAAGAGTCTGCAGCGCCTCCGTGTCATCCTCTCCATCATCGCTGGTGGCCTCCGCGGTGTCCAAGATGACGAGGAGATCCCTCGTGCCACCCGCGTTCGATTCCCGGTGTTAGGAGGGTAGGAGAGCCTCCGCCCCGCCGGCCATCGGAGCGCCTTCTTCCTCCTCCGCTCCATCAAGCTCCACCGTGCCCGCGTCGCCGTTGTCCTTCTTCCTCCGCTTCTATGTGTGTCGAGCCGTCGTTGTCCCCCTCTCGATAAGCATCGAGCGCATCCCCTTCCCCATGTGTGCGTAGCTGCGTAGGTCGCTGGAGAGCTCATCGTCGCCGTGTTCGGGCCGAGCGCAAGCTCGTGCTCGAGCTACTCGTAGCCGCCGCGCCTAGTTGTAGTTAGGTGAGGGGATGGGTTCCCCAAGGTTCCCGCTTTCCCCTCAGCAGGTATGCGTCGCTGGAGCCCCCCCAATGTCGTCGGAGTCGCGTCGCCGCCGTGCTGTCACCCCTGTCATTTTGTCTTTAGTTTCGTCAGTTATCTCTTAGGCATGTTAGTAGTTTAGGTGCAGGATCCCCTCTTGTTGAGACAAGTGTGAGTAGCACAGTGGACGATCGCCGGTGAAATTAGCAGCAAGTCGTGGGTTCAAAACCAACCCCCATGCCCCTTTTTCTTTTTATTATGTTGTGCTTCGAGTGAGGTGTGTGGCCAGGATCCGGTGTGGCTACACTGGATCTGTTGTGGCTATGTGCGTGTTGTGGTGTGTGCTTGTGTGTATGAGTAGTGGTGGATTCCCTATGGCAGGGAGATCCAGTGTGAGTGTCGTGTGTTTGCTGTGTAGGTGTTAGAGTGTGTGTGAGTATGACAGTGGGTCCATGGCCCACTTGTCATCCACTAGAGGGGCCCTGGTGTCTATGCCAGGTGGGCCCCTCCTATATATTGTTTTTTATTTTTGTTGTAGTGTTTTATTATGTTTATTGAGGATATTTAATTTTCTGGTAAATTACTAAATCTGGCCATGTGTATTTTTGGCTATGTGCAATTTTAGTAAGTTTTAACTTATGGGAATGCTATGATAATTTCGAGCATGGTTTTGTGAGTTTTGCAAAAGCTTACATATGGGTATGATATATGAAATTGGGGTAGAATGTTCCAATGAATCCATTGGTGCAGTATTTTTGGTCATTTGAGCAAGTTTGACAAAATGTCATTTTGTCCCAATATACCATTTTGTCATTTTAGTAGGAATTATTCCATGCATGCTTTGAGATTGGTGTCAACATGGAAGTGGTAGTATTTCATTAGTAGAATGCAATGCTATTTTATTTTGAAATGTTAGTATTGCACATGAGTGGGAACCATGCTCCAAAGTGGCTATTAAAATGTTGTTGTTTTGAACATGCTAAATATTTCTGTCTGGGAATCTGTTAATATTTTTATGCCATGTTAAGTGGGTGCTACCAAGTGATGTGTTGTGTTTTAGCACATGCTCAGTGCTAGTGTTTTCATGTAGATGTTGCCCTATATCATCCTGTTAACTTTCATGCCATGAGGTGGTCTCTAACACCATTATTTATTGTTCTCAACTTGCTACCAGCTTAACTCAGATTCCAAAAATCTGGGATTTTCACTAAGTCCCTAGAATCTGTTTCACCATGCCATCTTGTGAGCTTCATGCTTAGTGATGTGTACTTCCATTCCAGTTTGTGTAGTTGGATGATTTTATAAGCATGTTATGTAGTTTCTGTACATATTTTGTTTGAGGTTGGAAACGTCCTATATCTCGAGATAATTGTTGTGGAAGTTGTTATGTTGTTGTTTTGGAATAAATTGTGTTTGTTAGTGTTTTGTGCCTTGTGGGAGCTATGCTCCATTTTTTTGCTTGATATTTCGCTCTATTATGGTTGGGTTTTCATTTTGTAACCAGTGGCTACCTTGGAAAACCAAGGAACATCCCATGGCCTTCATTGTCTTGTATTTTGTCTTTGTAACTTGCCGTGAGTGTAGCGTGAGATCCGTTACTCCGTTTCCTACATTCTACATATGCATTTGCATCGATTTTTCATGAAGCATCCATATTTTCCATGATTATGCATGTTCAAATAACTTACATGAGGTTCTGTCCAGAATTGTAAATAACTTAACTATTGCATGAGAAACATGACTAGCTTAGGATTGCCATGCTAAATACTTCAAATGAATCATGCATCATCTTGGTTGTGCATTGCACCTTGGTTGGTTGTTTATTGTTGTTGTTTCTCTTGGGTAGACATGTGTGTTGAACCTGAGTACGAAGATCCAGGAGAGTACCACTATGAGGACCCCGCTCTTTGTCCCTTTGAAGAACCAACAGGCAAGATGATCGTACCCGGATCCCGACACTATTTTTGCTTTGTTAGATGTCTCGCTCTTATCATTACATATGCGTTACCTACCACTTGAATGTCAAGCCTCCTACATTGCCATGATAACCTCTAACCCCTCCACATCCTAGCAATCCTTGTTTGGCCAAGTTACCGCTGCTCAGCCCCTCTTATAGCGTTCTTAGTTGCAGGAGCATGTTGTTTCCATGTGATAACATGGATATCTGGAGATAACACAGTATTATTTCTATTTAATTTAATGCACAAATATATCTTGGTATGGTGGAAGGCTTGGCCTTTTGCTCGGTGTTTTGTTCCACTTTTACCACCATAGTTACTTGTTACCGGTGTTATGTTTCCATATTTTGCGCTCCTAACATGCTCGGGGTTGTTATGGGGACCCCCTTGATTATTCGGTTGAGATTAAAACTTGTCTGGCAAGACCCAACATTGGTAATATTTACTTAACAACTTAATAAAATTGCATAGGGCTTTGCAACCCCGTGGATAATTAATCAACAACCCGAGCCAGTGCTCCTCATGAGTGTTGGTCCAAACTAGGGCATTGTGTGGGGCCAGCCTGGGGCAACTTAGGAGATTTTTATCAGGCCATCGTACACTAGCTTATCTGGTCATGTCCTGAGAACGAGATACGCGGCTCTTATCGGGTTCGTTGACACGTCGGGTGGTCTTGCTAGACTTGTCTTACCTTTTTCGAATGGCTTGCATGAGGAACTCTGATTTTCTTCAGGCTATCTCGAGGTGTCTGTTTTCCTTTGGAATTGCCTAGGATGATCACGAGACCCGTGTTGAGGTTATTATCATGGAGTGTGGTTAATTTATGATGGACTAGTTGGAGCACCCCTGCAGGGTTAAATCTTTCGGAAAGCCATGCCTGCGGTTATGTGGCAACTTGGATATTTTGTATAACACCCGGTTATGGTTAACTTGAAGTAAACTCCAATAAAATACAACAATTGTGTGGGTAACCGTGATCGTCTCTGCTCGTGAACTTGATCCGAGAGAGAACACGGTGGGGTTATGATTGACGTAAGCAAGTGTTCAGGCTCTTTTAGAGATCATGCTAGTTCTCGACCGTTTATCGTAGACCACATATTACATTCATGTTCTCGTAAGTTAGCCACCATAAAATGCTTAGTGCTGCTACAAACTAAGTACTTACCCCCATCCAACCCAACAAGCTTGAATAGTCTTGGTATCCGATTGCGAGATTGCTAAGTCCCCGTGGCTCACAGATTACTACAAAAAATACAGGTGCAGGTGCAGATGAGATCGTGGCAGATGATGTGACGCAGCTCTAGTGGGAGTATGACGAGGAACGTGGCAGGATGTACGTCACATATCCAGACGAGTAGAGAGGCCTTGGTCATGATCTTCGGGGCTAGCAAGACAATTTCATCGCTTCTTTTCTCATTTTTTTGTCCGTAGACAGACCCTGTCTTTTGAATGATGTTTGAATAAACTGTGTGGATTGTAGTTTAGCTTGTGGTGAGTGTAAGCCAACTCATATACTCCTCTATTCATAAATGTATGTGATGATACTGAACTTGCGAAATGAATAGATGCACCTCTATCCGTGTCGAGGCCCCCGTGCCCAAATATGGATAGGCGCGAATCTTGGGCATTACATCAGCTCAGTGTTGGTGCATAGCTGGTTTGGACAATAAACCGGAAGTGGATTCTCCTCAGTCGGAGAGGTGTCTTTGCAATAAAACCAGGTCCGGTTCCAATCTTTGGGATGACTTGGCAGAATAGCTACAAGGAAAGCTATATCCCTTCGCCTTTGGATTGACACCCCTCCAAGCTCAAGACTTGGCCCGGATGCTAGTGCAGTCTGGCGATTCAGATAGGTGAAATCCCTAAATACCTTCACTGTGGGTTCCTCCTCTAGGTAAACCTCGTAGAGGACTTGAAATTGACATAAGTTGGTGACGGAGTTGGGGCCAATATCCTGAGGATGAAGCTTGTAGAAGTTCAAGGCATTTCTAAAGAATTTTGACTGAGCGGCGAAAAGCTACGAAGAAGATGATCCATGAACAAAACTAATTCTCCTTCCAAAGGCACGGCTCAGACCTCTTTTCCAGGAGCCCACCAATGAATGATACCCTGAGCCGGCAGGACTGCCATAGTCATGAACTCCTTTAATGATGCTTCGGTAACCCTGGAGGCGACCAAGTCACATGAAGTGGGGGATTTGTCCATGGCAGCGGGTTAAACATTGTGGGAAAGCACAAAGTCATGGCAGGTCAACTAAAACCTACCAGTAAGGGGAGACAAAGCTAAGACAGAAATTGTGCTCGGCAGGTTAAGCTGGTGTTTTAAGCCGCTAACTGTTGTGAGATCAAGGAAAATAAAAATGGTTGCTACATGAGCCGGCAGTACGATGGTGGGTTGAAGAGACAGCTAGCGTCAAAATGTTTTGTGAATTTTTGACAAACAGGTTTTGTTGGCCACTACAACTATGGCAAGATCTATGGGCGAGAATAAAAATAAGAAGTATTGTAAATCTAAATGGGGGATGGAAGAACGGGCGGTTCATGTGCAGGGATCTATCTAGTTTTCTGATCTACGACGAGTGTACATACATGCTAAACGGAGTTCTACATCGGAGGCCTGATGTTTGGAGACCCGAATCGTATTATGTCTACTGATCTTCAATGACTACTCCGGCGAGCAGCGGTGAACACATGGGAACGATGGCAGGCTAATGTACATCTAAGAAGGAGAGAGTAACTAACCTGACGAGCACGGAGGAGATGGCCGAAACGCCGGCGAGTTCTGGTCCGATCAGGTTGATGCAGCGGCCTAGGTCGGTGAAGATGAAGAAGATCGGCGACGGCGGCAGAGCTTCGGTTGCACGAGCACTAGAGGAAGAATATGAAGAGAAATGGTGGCGGTGGTAAGGAGAAAACAAATGGGACCCCATACGTTGCCTATTTACAAGATGGGACAACAACAATCCGTGGGGGAATCGAGGAGTTACAATGATGATTTGAGCAAAAGAGACGCCTCGATTTTCGGAACGATCATTTAATGAGACGATCTGTTGTGACATCACAGAATCTTTTTTGAATATATCCAAAGTGACATCACGGCGGGTTAAAGTTTTATTTTCAGGTGAGTAAGTTTGTGAGACTCGCCGCCGAATGGTCTGAAGATTGACATGAACATGTTCAAATCAATCTGGGGCCTAATGTTGGGCATATAACCCCGTGGGGAGACCCGCCCAGGAGGGGCCAGGTCATGCCTGGCAGCTCATAATCAAGGCACTTAAAGTGGGCCTGAGGATTGAAGACATGACTACATGGCGACTTATGAGATGGGCCAAGAGGAGGCCCAGAGATGAAAGATAGTGCGAGACCCAAGCGAGTAAAGTCACCTGGGAGACGGCTTGCCCAAGAAGGCAAGGCGGCTTTGAGACAAGATCGAACACTTTGTGTAAGTCCGTTTGGACTCTTGTAACCCCCAGGTCCTCGACCTACCTATATAAAGACGTGACCCTGCGGCGACTTAGGACAGAAGATACTTGATCAATAGCTAGGTCAAGTGAATCCGCTCCCTTTTAACCGATACACCATCAATACAACACAAAATAGGACGTGGGCTTTTACCTTTTTCCGAGGGGCCGAACCTAGTTAAACTCGTGTCTCTCGTCCCATTCAACTCCCTTGAGTCCACCACCTTAACAATGGCCTCGAACCTAAGTCCTAGGTCATCTGCCGTGACAAAACCACAACAGGGCACGTGGCAGCTGAGGAGAATTGCAACTGCTTTAATGACACCCGTCCTACTGGCATAGCAAGCTAATAAGAGGTAGATGGGTGAATGACATATAAGGAGTGGTGATCCTCATTGGGGAGTGATGCCGGCATGACACCTCATGACGCGTTTAATGCGTTTGTCCTAGTCTGTCAGGGTTACATATTTCCCCATATAGCTTGTTTAACCGATGTTACACCTACATTTTTACCCATGTGTAATTACCTTTCTAGACACTACGGTAACCCCTTCGATCTATACAAGGAGGTCCATGGCTACCTTTACAAGGGTTGAAACTCTGTCTAGTTGCACCTGTAGTGACACTCCCGAGATCTCTCGCCGAGCTCTTGCACTCCCTCTACTATGGACATATTCATATATGAACAAGCGCACATGACATAGGGTATTAAACTTTCGGGTGGCCTGAAGCTTTCTAAACCCTTGTACGGGCTCTGGTTTGTGTTGCTCTTCGTGTGGGCGAATCCCCGCAGTTGAACCGAAAAAGGGGTCCTCCTGTCCCATAGATTATCGTACCCCGATAGCTTTGGCGCACTAGGTAGGGGGATTTCGCGTGTGAATCTTCATCAACTTCTGCTTGTATTCACAACATCTTCACCGACGCCCATGGCTCCTAAGAAGGCCAAGGGCGCGTCGATGATCACCCCGTCCACGTCCAAGTTGCCCTCGTAGGCGTCCACGGGTGATGGCAACGGAGGTGCGCACCGTACCCACCATGCGGGTGAGTGCAGCCACAACATTGTGCAGAGTTCCGCGAGCCTTGATCCAGACCCCGTCGTCATGGCGAGACGAGACACACCGGTGGTGTCTGGGGACACGCTACAACGATAGCAATAGTAGCAGCGGCATCAGTGGTGGTGGCAGGACCTCCACCACCTCCTTCCCCAGATAAACGCGAACAGCCCCTGCAAAACATCAATGACCCTAGGCGGCACATGGACAAGGCCGTTGCGCGTCATTCTCAAGATGTGTAGGGCCAAACTTGACATTGATCTCTTCAGGAGCATAGATAGCGTGCATTGGGGTGGAACAATGCTCCTCCTTACTATGTCAGAAGAAAGAACACGACCCACGCCTTGCTCCATGCCATTCCCAAGACCACAAAGGAAGCTTTGGCGCAAGACCAGCTCTGGCTGAACTTTCCCTCCATCCCGAGCCTGTCGAGCTTCACCAACCGCAGCTAGCCGAAGGCGACAGGGCCCTCGCGAACGTGCCAAGGAGAGAATACAAGTCAGACTTCCGGGTGTGGTCCTGGCGGGACACCTACGATGCCATTACCCCCGCACCAGGAACAACAAAAAGCTTGCCGGAATGACATGCCAGATGAGATGGCCTTCGTGTCGTCAGATCCGCGGCAACAACAAGATCAGCGTCAAGTCTTTGCAGGAGAGGCGGAAGGAGGATGCTCGCACCACCATCGAGAGGCGACGGGAGACACGTCGCCAATCGAACGGCCGTACCGACACAGTCGTCGACGAGCCTGCACTCGAGGTACCCGATAACCTACGTTTTACGAGATAGGTTGCCCAGCATTCACCTGCGAGCTATGGCAAGTCCGTTGGCCTTTGACCAAGACCTTCAACCCTGACTTGCCAGAAATATATGATGGTAAGGTCATCATGTTTGAGTTCCTCGGCATATGCAAAATTATGATGTAGCCTGCTGGGGGATGCGATGAGAATGTTTTCGCCAACTACTTCCCGTTGGCACTCAAACCCAATGTCTAAAGGTGGTTGATGAACTTGTCGGAGGAGTCCATGTCCTCCTGGGTGGACCTATGCAAACAATTTATTGGTGCATACCACAAGGGCCTCAATCTCCCAGGGCAGCCTGAGGATCTACACGAGATTCCTCAGAGAGGCGGCAAGTCCCTCCGCAGGTACATGCAAAGTTTAGCCTCGTGTACCACAACATCCCCGACATCCATCCTGTCGTTGTGATTGCTGCATTCCACACCAACGTGAGCAACAAGCGGATGCGTGAGGAGATGAGCATCAACAAGGTGCACGATATCACTAAGCTTTATGCTCTCGCTGATATGCGCGCTCGCTAAAGAAGGGAGGAGACTCCTTGGAGAGGATGCTGGCACGGAGGTCGACTCCGACGACAAAGACGCGCCTGCCTCCATGAAGAAAGGCCGAAAGCACAACCACAAGCACAAAGGCAAAGCGGTCATGGTTGTTGAACATTCCGGAAACCCCAACAACGGCAAGAAGACCAAGAATGAAGGCTCTAGCAAGGTGGTTGTTGCTTGCTCCGGCCACAACGAGGTCGCGACAGGAGAAAAGACCGACATGCCATACTACAAAATCCACCTCACCAAGGGTCACGACATCACTAAGTGCTGCCAAGTCGAGCAACTTGCTAAGAAGCAGAAGCAAAAGTACGAAATGCACGACAAGGAGAAAGGTCAAGACGATGTTAGCGGTTCCGGCAAGAAGAACCATGGTGGCCGTGGTGGTCGCCATGACAAGGCCAAGCAGCAAAAGGAGAAGCGTGCTAGAGGCTAGAAGAAGATGAAGAAGGATCTGATGGCCAAGAAATCCAGAAGGCAATAGAGGCCATTAATGTTGATGGAGGCACATCTTTGCACCCCTCTCACCGGTAGCTTAAGCAATGGGTCATGACATCAACGCGACAGAGCCAGCGGCAGAGCCAAGGAAACCCCTCAAGTTTTCTAACACTCCCATCATCTTCGACGCTGAGGATCACCCTGACCACACAACTTCTATTGGATGTGTGCCATTGTTGGTATCACCAACAATCCGCAACCTCAAAGTAACGAAGATGCTGGTTGACAGTGGGCCGACTGGAACTTGATTTCTCCAGACGTGATCAATCGACTGTAGATCCCCGACATAGATCTCAAGCAAATAGGGTCGTTCCAAGTAGTCAACCGACAAAGATGCCAACCCAAGGGTAAGATTACTCAGCTGGTAACATTTGGCCGCAAGCTCATTTTCAGAACAGAGAAAGGTTTCTTTGATGTCACCAAGATGCCACTACCGTACAACGGAATCTTGGGCCGACCGCACTAGCAAAGCTCGTGGCAGCGTCTCATCAGGGCTACAACACACTCAAGATGCCAGATGTGATATGCATCCACATAGTCCATGCCGACAACAAAAGTAAAATCCTCTGCGTAATGCCCAAGATGCGGTTCTATCCTCATTCGGGCTCGAGGGCCTTGATAGGGATAGAAGTGTATCTCATCGTTTCATAAGAATGGATATCATTACAAGTACACGGAAAGACGAGATGAATGTATGGAATTGGCTTCATTCGCCACAAGCTAAATCATGCTCATCTCAAATAGAAACATACATGTCAATCATCATATATAAAAAAGCAGGGTCCGAATACGAACGGAATCAAATAATAAAAGTGACATCCATCCTTGCTAGCCCAAAATGCCAGCCCAGAACCCATCCTACGATCGATGAAGAAGAACGACAAGAACTCCAAATCAAACAAGAATCACTCTCATGTCAAATAATCACATTACCTTGAACTGCAAATGTTGTTGTAGTAATCTGTGAGTCACGGGGACTTAGCAATCTCATTTCCAAGGGTATCAAGACCAGCAAAGCTTAATGAGTGACTTATGGTCAAGTGGTGAGTCTGCAGCAAGCACTAAGCATTTATTTGAGTGGCTAACTTACAAGTACAAGAATAAGAAGAGTGATCTACGCATAAACGAGCGTGAACTAGTAATGATCAAGAAGTGATCCTAAACACCTACGTACGAGTCGATCATAACCCCACCATGTCCTCTTCTTGGTTCAAACCTCACAAGAAGAGACGGTCATGGTTACGCACATGATTGGTGTATTTTATTTGAGTTTACTTCAAGTTTTCTATGACCGAGTGTTAACCAAATTTCCAAGTTGCCACGTAACCGCGGGCACTGTTCTCATAAGAATTTAACCCTTCAGGGGTGATCCAACTCATCCATCACAAACTAGCCAAAGTTGCGTGGAAAACCTCAACCTCAAGATGGCCCAAGGTAGCCTCGGAGTCTCGCTGCACAAGACATTCGACAAAGGTAAGACAAATCCAGCAAGGCCACCCGACGTGTCAACAATCCCGATAGGAACCGCATATCTCATGCTCAGGACACGACGAATGGGTCACACTACGAGTCAAACCAAACCTCGAGTTTCCTTGTGGTGGCCCTGCAGTTTGCTCGTTTGGGACCTACACCATCAGGACTACCCCCTTTACTATCTTGAATTAATATGCGGGTTCATGATGCCCTACACAGTAATAATGGTGTTCGGTATTATTATGTTGAGAAAATATAGTACCAAAGTTGGGCCTTGCTAGAAGAGTTTTATCCAAAAAATATAAAGGGGGTCCCCATAACAACCCCAAGCGTGTTTGGAGTTCTCAGTATGGAACATAACACCGGTACACAAGTAACTAGGGTGGCAAAGCTAGAACAAATCACCATGCAAAAGGCCAAGCCTTGAACCTTTGACCAAGTATGTATGTGCGTTAAATTAAATAGCAATAATATTGTGATATCCCAAAGATATCCATGTTATCACATGGAACATCCTGCACTTGCAATTAGCAATGCTACAAGAAGGGATGAGTAAGCGGTAACATAAGAAAACAATGGTTTGCTAGGAAGTGAAGGGTGTAGAGGCTTTTCATGGCAATGTTGGTAGGCTTGACATTCAAGTGGTAGGTAACAATACATAATGATAGAAGCGAGGCAACTAGCATATCATTGATAGTAGTGGTATCCATGGAAATGGTCATCTGGCCTGAGATCCCTCTTGCAAGAGGAACGAATCCATGAATAAGACTAACCAACATAGTCGAATGAATCGTCACACTCCTCACACTTTCGTAACTCTTCCACGGACAAGCAAATCCGGAAAAAAATGGCACAGTAAACAACATAGCAGATGCTTGACATGATGCACAAACAAGTATGATGCATGTCCATACAATTATGCAAGGCATGACAAGCACAACAATTAGTTTTTACACATTAAGTGAAGTTCAATATGCAAGTGGTTGCATATTGAAGAAACTCCACATTCGAATCATTTAGTTCACTTTCATTTATTTACTCGGCAAGATTAAATTTATCTAAACATTGCAAGAGGTGAAGCACAATGAAATAACACTATCTAGGCATTTTAAATGTGGTCGGAAACAACTTATAGTATTTCTCAATCAACCCCATATGTTAATTTCGAAATTGGTCCAGATATGAACTAACCATATTTTATATTTATTAAACAGGGAAACAAAATGCTCCATGTGTTTCTACTCGTCATTCTAGGCGTTTTACATATATAGATCATTTAAAACGGAGATACAACCTAAAAGATATGACAAAGACAAGATGAATATGTCATGAATGCAAAATGCATGCAAATGACAACCACAAACATGTTAAATCATGGATTCAACAAGATATTATGAAACTACCTGAGATTCTAAGCAATTTTCACGTATGGCATGTTCAAAATGGAGAAATGGATCAACAATAAAAACCAACTAAAGTTGTAGCTATAGTTTGTCCAAAACAGCAACATGGCATTTTACAACCCACAAAACAATAAGCTACATCAATCTAAAATGCACAACAAAGACATTGTGATGTATACTACATGATGAACAATAATTCATATCATAACATCAAAGTGAATAGAAGCATGTATATATAGGAAATGACCACACAAGATGGCTATTTCAATATAGTTTAAGACTTAGTGAAAATTACAGGTTTTAAAAGATCATTTTTGTTCTGAAGGCATATTGGCAGCCAGAAAAACATATGCTACATGCCTTATTATGGCATGAAAACGTACAACGTGGTAGAGGACATGATGCACTACATTTCAGTCAACATGAACAAGGTCTAATTATGCATAGAAACATGGCTAGCATCAACTTAACAAGGCTATCTGAAACAATCAGACTCTCACACTTAGTGAAAATTAGAGTAGATGTGATCAAAGTTTTTATCAGGTAGTGATGAGGTTATTACCCCTAGGTAGGCCAAGACTAGGGTGTTTTCCCCCCTTTAAAGAAAAACCATGCGTCCGGCTGGTCCATGGCCGACTGGCATGCCACCGACAAACCCACGGCCGGCTGGCCCATGGTCGACTGGCATGCCACCGACGAACCCACGGCCGGCTGGCCCAATGCCGGCTGGCGGACAGCCGGCAGCCTTGCTACTGGCTAGCCCATGGCCGGCTGATCAGGGAGCCGGCCACCCGATCCCTGGCTAGCCTGTGACTGGCTGCCCCGTGGCCAGCCCTTTCGCTGACCTTTGGATGGATAGGCACCCGTCCCTTCTCACTGTGACCAAGTACAATGACAAGAGAAGACCCCCACGACGGACCTCGATGTGGCTACAGTGACCATAGATGAGCGGGCGCGTATGGCTACAGTTCGGCCGGTCGTACCGCTGAGCTTGGTTGATCACGACCGAGCACGGCAATAGTATCGTCACGCCTCAACCAACTCCATTACCTGCCTCCGCATGGCTACAGTGCTACTGGCCGTACCGGAGTCTTCGGCCGGCTGGCATAAGGTGACACCACTTGGGCAGCCCGTGCCGTGGCAGGTGAGCATGGACCAATCGAAGAGACGGCTCGCGGGCCCGAGCGGGCGATTGGACCGTGCAGCCGTCAGGCCCTACACGTGACGACACGGTATAGTGGGTGGGCCCCTTGGCCAGCCGAAGAGGCTGCCAGGCGGGTCCACCCTCTCAGTACTTTAGGGATATTCTAAGCTGGGGGGTTGGCCTATAAAATCCCCCGATCCCCCCATACATCAGGACACCCAGACACACACGAAGGAACATGCCCCTCTCACACTCTCACGTAGTGAAGGAAGAGGAGCTGGCTGCTCCTTCATCCACCTCTAGACAACAACTCCAGGAGCACCATTGTAACCTCACCCACCATCCAACTAGACCAGCAGGACTAGGGGTGTTACCTCCCATGGAGGGCCCCGTACCTAGGTACATCGCGTGCCCATCAACGCTTATGCCTAATCCTGTTCCCGAAGCCCGTCGGTGTCCTTCGGCCCCAACCACTCTCGATAAGCCTACACATGGCATGTGTCATGAGAAAACAACGATAGTTGGCGCCCACCGTGGGGCCGTCCGTGGCACCGACCGGAGTCACACTCAGGACAGGACCTTTCACCAGCTCCCGCAGCCTCCCCGCATCCGAGCGGAACTGCATGCTCGTGGGGCTTGCTCCAGCGGGCCCTGCAGGTGGCACTGTCGGCCTCTCTGATGAGCGCCCCGGTAGCGACCCTGCGCTCGACATTGCCACGCTCACCGAGCGTGTCGGCAGGCTGAGCCTCATCAACGAGACAGCGGCCGACGAGTACCCTAGCCAGGTACTCGACTACACCGGCCCGCCCTCGTCCGTGGGTGCACTCACCCCGGGCGAGGTCAATGGCTCCCGCATCCGCACGGGGGTAATGGCCACCTCCTCCACCGCTTCTATTCGAGCGTGGGCCGAGGCAGACACGGCCACCGCCCGCGCGGGCACCTCCGACCTTCTCGGCATTACCCTTCAAGGTCTGAGCACCCCCATCGCTCCAACAGCGAACCCAGCCACCGCCACAGCGAGCTGAATGTGGTCCACCGGTAGCTGTTTGAGGGTGCCAACGCCCTCGCGACCGTGCGGCGCCGGATGGAAGCCGCGTAGCGGAGTATATCTTCGCTTATGGCCTCACCCTGACTGGCACCGATCCCAGCCAATGGGGGGCTGTGCGTGACTACAACCGCGTGGTCACGGAGATCCTTGGCGACAGCCTTCCCGTCTATGACACCCCCGCGGCCAACCTGTGGGCCGCCTAGGTAGCCTACGAGGACCTGGCTACCTTGGATGGTGAGGAGCGCACTTAGCGTGAGCAGCACATCAAGGACCTCACCAACACCTCCAACGCGCAGCAAGTCGGGATCAACCCTGGTGGAGCCATATCCAGGGCTCCCTGTCCCGAGGGCGAGGGCACAAGGGCTGCTGGCCGCCAGTTGACTCAGCACTCCAGCTCCCCTCGAGCCTCCAGCCGGCGAGCGGAGGGAAGCAACACTCGGCTTCCTAGTTGCGCGGGAATGAGCAGCCGACCGTGAACAGCCTGCGCGGTGACATCCTGGCTGGCGACAGCCACCGCAATGAGGCGCCGGCTGGCGGTCACCGTGCAGCCACACACACACCCCGCCTCCATGAAGGGACCCGGCTTGGTCTGTCCCACCAACCGTCCGCGCCGATCTCGCAGCCTGACTCGGACCGCGGGTCCCCCACGGCAAGAACAACGTGTGTCTCCCCCTCGACCGGCTAGAGCAGTCAACCCTTCTTGAGGAGGAGGGCTCAATCAGCCCGGCGTGCTTCGGCCCCCGGATCCACAATGAGCCATTTCCCACCGGTTTCACGCTCTCCCGCGACACCTCGAAGTACAGCGGGGCCACCAAGCCAGAGGACTGGCTGATTGATTACACCACCGTGGTCGGCATAGCCAGGGGAAACAAGCGCGTAGTTGTCCGCTACGTCCCCCTCATGTTGATTGGGTCAGCCCGCACCTGGCCGAACAGCCTAGCGGCCGGCAGCATCAACACCTAGACGGACTTCGAGGAGGCATTCGTCCGCAACTTCACCGGCACCTACAAGTGACCCGACCGCCCCCGCGAACTAACCATGTGCGTTCAGGGCCTGGACGAGGCCCTCCGCGACTACCTCATGAAAGCACATATACTCCCTTGGTGGTCTTGGTCATTTATCACAACATATAAGTCTTTGAACTAATGTTTCCACCAAGTATATTTTAGGAAATGGTCAATGATAGGATTGGCAAAAGTATTGCGGAGATTGTGGAATACCACAAGATGCAAGGAAATAGGTTGGCAAAGCTTCATGCAAGAGGACTCAACATTTTACATTTGTGAGAAATCACTTTGAGTCCATAGGATAGCCAATACTACTAAAAGGGGGTAAGGTTTTGTTGGTGAACAAATGCTCATACGTGCACAAGTGATAGTCACCAAAAACACCCACAAACTCTCCCACCAAAGTTTGTCCAAAGCAAAACACTGAAAATCGATGCAACCAACATTCCACACTTGGTGCCACCGATTCCAAACCCTAGATAGAGTCAGCCAAATACTAGCTTTTTGGTGCAACCATACTACATTCGGTGCCACCGAGTTGGGCTACCAACTTTTTGTTACGCAATTTCATAGTTTCGGTAGCTCCGAGATTGTTGGATTGGTGTCACCGAGATTGGACATTCTGACCGTTGGCCACCTTATCGGTGCAACCAAGATTCCTATATTAGTCTAACCGAGATTCAAAAGTTGCTAACTTTAAGCCACTTCGGTACAACCAAGATTCACACATCGGTTCCACCGAGTCGGACTTATTGTGTGTAACGGTTGGATTTTTGGAGATGCCTATATATACCCCTCCACCACCACCTACTCGACAGTGAAGAACTCAGAACGGTTCCCCACTCATATCTACTGATTTTCTGAGAGAGAACCACATATCCTTCTGTTGAGGTCAAGATCTTCCACTCCAACCATATGGATCTTGATTCCTAGCCTCCCCAACTTGCTTTCCACCCAATCAATCTCCTCTACGAAGCCATATCTGTGAGAGAGTGATTGTATGCTGAGGAGTCTATCATCTTGAAGCACAAGAGCAAGGAGTTCATTGTCATTATAGAGCCTATTACCTTTTGCAGGGTGGTGCCTCCTAGATTGGTTAGGTGTCGCTTGGAAGCCTCCTACTTCATGTTGTGGAGTGAACCAAGAAGTTTGTAAGGGCAAGGAGATCACCTACTTCGTGAATATCTACCCCGAGTAAGGCTCATCCTCCATGGACGTAGGCCGTCATGGTATAGTCAAGGTTGCTTCTTTGTGGAACCCTCCGTGGGTAGAGCCCTCCATGGACTCTCGCGACTGTTACCCTCCATGGGTGAAGACTCCATGCACATGGATGTACGATAGCACCACCTATCGGAACCACTGGAAAAATCATTGTGTCACCAATTGTGTTTGATCTTCCTACACTCTCTTTACTTACATGCTTGTCTTTACTCTCTCCTGCTATACTCTTAGACATGCATGTGTAGGGTGTACTTGACATACTATGAATGCTAAAATCTGGCAAGAATTAAAATTGGGAAAATAGATTTTTATTTGGTCAAGTAGTCTAATCACCCCCCCCTCTAGCACTACTTTCGATCCTACAAGTGGTATCGAAGCTTTGGTCTCCATTGAATTGGTATCACAACCTAGGAGAATTATGGCGTCTAGTGAGGGAAATTATCACCATAGAGGTCTATACTTTGATGGCACTAATTTTGCTAGTTGGAAGCACAAAATGAAAAAACATGCATTTTCTTGGTCATACCCCCGCCGTTTGGGCTGTTGTTCGTGTTGGATTGCAAGGTGAATTCTATGCGGAAGGAAAGGAACCTGATTGTGAAGCAACCGCGGATGAGTTGAAGATGTTGCAACTCAACGCTCAAGAATGTGATATTCTCTTCAACTATCTATGCCCCGAAGAATACAACAAAATCACCCAATCACCCGTCTTGAACATGCAAAGGAGATTTGGGATACTTTGGTTGATATGCACGAAGGAACTGAGTGTGTGAGAGAATCCAAGTTGGATGTTCTTCAAGGTCAGCTTGACAAGTTCAAGATGAAGGATGGTGAAGGAGTCGCTGAGATGTACTCTAGGATAGCTCTCATCACCAATGAGATTGCCTGCTTAGGAAGCAAATAAATGACCGACAAATTCCTCACCAATAAGATACATCGAGCTTTGGATGATCGATATGACACCGTTTGCACATTGATCCAAAGGATGCCCAACTACAAAGATCTCAAGCCAACGGAAGTGATCGATATGACACCGTTCGCACATTGATCCAAAGGTTAGTTTGTCCCTCCTATGGGGGGTGTCACATCAAGGGGGATATTTACTCTAAGACTTGAGTTAAAGCATCTCTTAGAATTTGACAACAGTAAATGCTTTACGTAAAAGTGGTAACCCCACTTGTGCTTAAATGATGAGTATGACCTATGATCAAGTATACTTACTTGGCTCCTAATTCAATATACTCATATATAGATGACTCCATCATCACCAATGTACTTGTTAGATGCTATTGTGTTTGTGCATGTTTGCCATGATTTCATTTGACATCTTATTGTGTGAGCATGTTGGTCTGCATTTATTTACTCATTCGAGGATATCCAATTGTTGTTGTTTGGCTTTTCATGTTTATTTTCTAATTGGATATACCAGAATGCCTCAGACCACTCCTTTAGCTATCTATGATTTCTCCCCTCATACTCTATTCATGCTGCATCGCAAAATTTGAAGAAGTACTTTTCGATCACTCTGTGTGAGGAGCACTCAGAGTTCCGTATCATCAAGGACTGACCATTAAAACCTCCCATGCATCTCGGTGGAACCAACCCACAATTCTTGGTCTCACCGAATGCCTATGGTTGATTTGGTTTTCTTACCTCACTAAGACTGATTCCATATTCTCGGTTACACCGAGTTTCCGGTGACACCGAAAATATAGAATCGGTGTCACAGACAGTGATGGATATATATTCTGTGGACCCCGACGCTTTGAAAATCAATCTTCAAACGTCACGCCTTAGAACCCTAATTGTCGAAGGAGGACCCCCTGGTCATCGCCTTTGTCTCCCCGTGCTCCTCCGCCGCTGGGATCTTCACTGTCGACGGGATTCAACGCCACCATCCACGCCGTAGCGGATCCATCACCGAGTTAGTGTATGGATTCAACTCTTCTTACGCTCCCCGTCCAAATCTTGTGCAATAAAGCTTATTGCATCGATAATCCACCATTTGCAAGTTGTTCCATCCACATAAAAACTCCATAGTGTAGCGAATGATCGATTTTCTAGGGTTTACCTTCCGCCCGATGGAACCCGGTGGAACCGAAGCAAGAAAATTGGTGTCACTAATTTGTATGTGTTGCTAAGAACTTTCTCAACCAAGTGCACCTTTCGGTCTCATCGAAAGGAGTGCCAAGTTTTGGCTAAGGAGAAGGTCTGTCTCGGTAGCTCCGACTTTTTTGCTTCGACTGTATCGATTTTCATGTGACAGAATGTAAAACTTGGAAAAAATTTTGTTCAAACTTTCAAAATCAGCCTCATTTTGTGATGAATTATCGTATTCTACTCTTCTATAATCTATTCACATGGTCAGCATGTCAGGATCAGATAGTCAGAATTTGCCAGAGCAGAACGTCGAGATGAGTTTAGGCACGAGTCCTCAGACTAGTTCTTTCACAGATCCAGGCACTCCCAGTTCTCATGGGTTGCCAAAGGCTGCCACTAGGACAAGGAAGAGACTCAACTCAGATGAAGAAGACTTTGATTTTTTCCTAGAAGAGGTTCTTGCTAAGAATCAAGAGAAGGATTCTAGGAAGTCTGCCAATGAGGCCACCTCATCTAGGAAGGTGGTCAGCAAAGTTTATGCTCATGCAGAGACCTTCAAAGCACATGAGAGTGCTAGGGAAACACTATTTGTTGAGGTACCCAAGAAAGCTTTGCCAAAGAAGACAGCCAGGAAGAGGATCATCCGTGTGCAGGGCAGGTCTACCTCAATGTATGACGATCTAGAGGAGGTCGTTGCTGCTGCTGCTACTGGTGCTGCTGAGAAGAACAAGAAGTCCACTTTCAGAGAAGGTGATGATGATGATGCTATCACTATTCTGATGAAGCTCAGACCTCACCTTCCAGTTCATGATGCCAGCCACCCAGTTGCTGAGGATATGAAGAAGAGGAAGGACTCATGCTTGAGGGCATGTAGAGACATTGATCCATATGCCCAGAGGAGAAAGACTGTTGTTGACTACAAGTTTTACACCAAAGAACAGCAAGACTTCTATGAGACGGTTTTGCTAGACAAGAGCCCTATAGTCAGTGACCTGAGATATGTTGACTGGAAGTACATCAAAGATAATGATAATTACTTTCCATGTGTCCAATACAACTTCCACGGCATTGGACTTGATAAATTCATTGGGAAGGAGTTCACTGCTTGGAACAATGAGATGATCATGCAATTCTACTCCACTTCACATTTCTATGGAGATGGTAGGATTTCCTGGATGATTGAAGGACCAAGATATGAATCTTCTATTGATGAGTGGGCTACCATCTTAGGAGTCCCAGAGGTTCAAGATGGAGATTTGGATGTCTACACAGAATCCATGGAGAGCCACAATGCTATAATGAATATGTATAACACTATCCCTGCAGATAAAGTGCAATCTCACAAGCTTGGTTCTATGTACTTTCTCCAGCCAGGCCCCCATACCATGAACACTATCTGGAGGCATACCTTGATTCCCAAGTATGGATACAAGAAGATGATTCGTGGATACTCAATCAACATGTTTAGTCATCTTGATCGTCACACCAGGATTCGAGTGATGGACTTGATAGTAGAGACTGTGAAGAGGGTTGCTGCTGATTAGAAGCGCTCATGCTGTTATGCACCCTATATCCAAATGGTCATCAATTCTGAGTTGGAGGAGCACATCTATGCTCTAGACAGTCCCCATTTGCCACTTCAGCCGGACTTTGAGGATAACGTTGTGGTGATGGACCCAGACCATCCCACATCGGCTAGATCTCAAGCTCATGCAGGGACAGAAGCACAGGCAGCTCGAGCCACTAGTGCTCAGGTTCCTAGGTCTAGGAACTAGCAGATGGATCTTTTGATCACTGCTATCATGGACATGAAGAAGGATATCAAAGGTATACTGGACAATCAAAACAGTCTTGTGAGGATCTTTGAGGATAGATTGAAGACCCTCAATGACAAGGTTGATGGGCCGACTAAGACAGTCAATGAGCTTAAGAAGGAGGTTGATGAAGCCCCAATTCGTCGCACCTCTTCAGAGTCTGAGTCTTCTGATGATGAGGAGGATAATGCACTTGTAAGGATGACTTCCCAGTTCAGGACTAAGGCCAAGACTCCTACGGCACCAGCTCCAGAGACGAGGCCTTCATCTTCTGCTCCAGCCATAGTATCTCCAGTTCCATTAGCTCTAGTGCCTCCAGAATCTACTCTAGCTCCATCCAGGACTTTAGCAGAAGTCTTCGCTGACATAGTTCTCTTGAGTCCGCCATCGACGACTGGAGGAGATCAGCCGCAGAACAATTAGCTATATCTCTTTGAACTTTTTGGTAACTTGTTGCCAAAGGGGGGGAAGCTGTATATAGATCTTAGGCTTCGAGTGAGAGAACGTCTGTTTTAATTTGCTGGTTTTACAAAACATCTGGTTCGTTTGTTTTGACGTGAGATACTTTTGTGTTTGTGTGTGATCATACGCTGTTATGTGTGTTGCTACTATTTCCTATCATTTGGTGATTACATGATGATCACTCACTTTGCTTATTGTGTTATGCTATGTTGTTAACTCTTATTACTCTCACACACTACCGAGTTGTATGTGACATGGAAGAAGTGCCCCATGTACCTAATCGACTGTGCATTTGTATTCAAACGCAAATTTAAAATAATGCACAAATTTAGGGGGAGCTCTCGCTTATCACATACTTCTCAAAGCGACAATTATATTCATTGATTATATCATATGTTGAAGCTTTGATCTATATGTTGTCATCAATTACCAAAAGGGGGCAGATTGAAAGCACATTTGCTCCCTTGGTGGTATTGGTAATTAATAACAACATATAAGTCACTAAACTAATGTTTCCACCAAGTATATTTCAGGAAATTTTCAATGATAGGATTTGCAAAAGGATTGTGGAGATTATGTCATACCACAAGATGCAAGGAAATAGGTTGGCAAAGCTTCAATCAAGAGGACTCTACATTTTACATTTGTCAGAAATCACTTTGAGTCCATAGGAAAGCCAATACTATTAAAAGGGGGTAAGGTTTTGTTGGTGAACAAAATGTTCAGACCAGCACAAGTGATAGTCACCAAAAGCACCCACAAACTCTCCCACCACAGTCTATCCAAAGCCAAAAGCTCAAAATAGGTGCAAACAACATTCCACACTCCGTGCCACCGATTCCAAACACTAGACAGACTCAGCCAAACGCTAGCTTTTTGGTGCAACCGATACTGCATTCGGTGCCACCGAGTTGGGCTGCCAACTTTCTGTTATGCAAGTTCATAGTTTCGGTCCCTCCGAGATTGTTGGATCGGCGTCACCAAGATTCGACATTCTAACTGTTGGTCACCTTATCTTTGCAATCGGGATTCCTATATCGGTCTCACCGAGATTCAAAATTAGCTAACTTTAAGTCACTTCTATACAACCAAGATTCACACATCGGTTCCACCGAGTTTGACTTATTGTGTGTAACGGTTGGATTTTTGGAGATGCCTATATATACCCCTCCACCACCACCTACTCAACAGTGAAGCACTCAGAACTGTTCCCCACTCATATCTACTGATTTTTCTGAGAGAGAACCACTTATCCTTGTGTTGAGGTTAAGATCGTCCACTCCAACCATATGGATCTTGATTTATAGCCTCCCCAACTTGCTTTCCACCCAATCAATCTGTTCTACCAAGCCATATCTGTGAGAGAGTGATTGTGTGTTGAGGAGTCTAACATCTTGAAGCATAAGAGCAAGGAGTTCATCATCATTGCCAAGCCTATTACCTTTTGGAGGGTGGTGCCTCCTAGATTGGTTAGGTGTCGCTTGGGAGCCTCCTACTTCATGTTGTTGAGTGAACCACGAAGTTTGTAAGGGAAAGGAGATCGCCTACTTCTTGAAGATCTACCCCGAGTAAGGCTAGTCTTTCATGGACATAGACCGTTATGGTATAGTCAAGGTTGCTTCTTCATGGAACCCCCCATGGGTAGAGCCCTCCGTGGACTCTCGCGACCGTTACCCTCCATGTGTTGAAGACTCCATGAACGTGGATGTACGATAGCACCACCTATCAGAACGACGGGAAAAATCATCGTGTCACCAATTGCGTTTGATCTTCCTACCCCCTCTTTACTTACATGCTTGTCTTTACTTTCCGTTGCTATACTCTTAGACATGCATGTATAGGGTGTACTTGACATACTATGAATTCTAGAATCTGCCAAGAATTAAAATTGGGAAAAAGTAGATTTTTATTTGGTCAAGTAGTCTAATCACCCCCCTCTAGCACTACTTTCGTTCCTACACCTCACCCGATGGACCGAGCTCCGCAACTCCTGCGGAGGAGTGCATGAGGTGCAGGCCATCTAGTACTTCATCGAGGGTTGTCGCGACGCCACCTACCTCAAGCACAAGCTCCTGTGCTTCGAGCCAGCAATGCTGGCAGACCTCATGGCCAAGGTGGACAAGTACGCCACGGCCGACTAAAAGCACATTTTCTCCCTTGGTGGTTTTGGTAATTAATAACGACATATATGTCACTAGACTAATGTTTCCACTAAGCATGTTTTTGGAAAAGTTCAATGATGGGTTGGGAAAAGGATTGTGGAATACCCCAAGATGCAAGTAAATAGATTGGCAAAGATTCAAGCAAAGGAATCTACATTTTATCTTTTGTGAGAAATTGATGACCCACAAGTATAGGGGATCAATTGTAGCTCTTTTCGATAAGTAAAACTGTCGAACCCAATGAGGAACAGAAGGAAATGACAAGTAGTTTTCAGTAAGGTAATGTCTACAAGTGCTAAAATTGTAAGTAGCGAAGTAGTTTGATAGCAAGATAATTTGTAACGAGCAAGTAACAAATATAGTAACAGAAGTGCAGCAAGGTAGCCCAATCCTTTTGAGGCAAAGGACAGACCAAAGCGGTCTCTTATGATAAGCAAAGCGTTCTTGAGGGTACACCGAAATTTCATCTAGTCACTTTCATCATGTTGGTTTAATTCATGTTTCGGTACTTTGATAATTTGATATGTGGTTGGCCGATGATTAGGTGCTGCTCTTACTTGAACAAAACTCCTACTTATGATTAACCCTACCACAAGCATCCGCAACTACGAGGAAAGTATTAAGAATAATTTCTAACCACAACATTAAACTTTTGGATCCAATCGGTCCCTTAAAGAGTAGCGCATAAACTGGGGTTTAAGATTCTGTCACTCTAGCAACCCATCATCTAATTGCTACTCCACAATGCATTCCCTTAGGACCAAATATGGTGAAGTGTCATGTAGTTGACGTTCACATGACACCACTAAGGGAATCACAACATACATACTATTAAAATATCGAACACATATCAAATTCACATGATTACTTGCAACATGATTTCTCCTGTGACCTCAAGAACAAAATTAACTACTCACAAATAATAATCATGCTCAAGATCAGAGGGGTATTCAATATCATAATGGATCTGAACATATAATATTCCACCAAATAAACCATATAGTGATCAAGTTTAAGACGTAATCAACACTACTAGTCACCCACAAGCACCAATCTATAGTTCCGGTAACAAGGTTGAACTCAAGAGATGAAGTAGGGTTTGAGAGGAGTTGGTGCTATTGAAGACGTTGATGAAGATTGCCCTCCCTAAGATGGGAGAGTTGTTGGTGATTATGATGACGATGATTTCCCCCTCTAGGAGGGAAGTTCCCCCGGCAGAATCTCTCTGCCGGAGAGCAAAAGTGCTCCTGCCCAAGTTCCGCCTCGAGGTGGCGGCGGTTCATCCTGAAAGCCTTCTTCTTATTTATTTTCTAGGTCAAAATGACTTATATACCAGAATATGGGCACCGGAGGTGGGCCGAGGAGGGCACAACCCACCAGGGCGCGCTTGGGCTCCCAGTCGCACCCAGGTTGGTTGTGCCCACCTGGTGGGCCCCCTCTGGTAGTTATTTGCTCCAATAATCCTTAAATATTCCACAAAAATATCCGTGAAGTTTCAGCTTATTTGGAGTTGTGCAGAATAGGTAGCCTGATGCAGCTTTTCCAGGTCCAGATTTCCAGCTGCGGGAATTCTCCCTCTTGGTGTGTTCCTTGCAAATTATGAGAAAATGCATTAGAATTACTACAAAAAGCATTATTATGGATAAAAACATTATAAATAACAGCAAGAAAACATGATGCAACATGGATGTATCAACTCCCCAAGCTTAGACCTTGCTTGTCCTCAAGCGAAAATCGAAATCGAAAAACATGTCCACATGCTTTGAGAGAGAGGTGTCGATAAAAACAAAATATTGACACAGAAGCATCATGTTGATTATTATAACAGCAACAAAATTAAACATAGGAATTTTATCATAGAAATTTATCATATACTTCTCATGAATAAGTAATAGTTCATCACACAACCGAAGTATAAAGCAAAAACTCTATTAGAAACCAACAAACTATGTTCTCAGTCAACTTTGCTACTACCATTCATCATCTTTTCAGGAAGGATAATGTATCGGAGCCTTTCGGCAAGTCCACATACTCAACCATCATATAGTCTTCTATGATTTCTAACACTTGCCTCGTACCCCTGAGCAAAACGTTTCAACTGGACACATAGAAAGATAGGGGCTTATAGTTTCGCCTCCCAACATCCTCACCTCAAGGGTGATGTTAACAATAATAACTCATGCTATCTATATTCAACTGGACATATGTGCCTAGATCTTTCCTCTCCACATGATGCTTGCCAAAGGAGAAAATTAAAAGCAATGGACAAAAACTTTGACTCTTGCATAAAAGTAAAAGATAGGCCCTTCACAGAGGGAAGCAGAGGTTGTCATGCGCTTATTTGTTTGTATGCGCAATCCCTTAGTGCAAGAGAACGTCACGTTGTATTGCCCCTTAAGATGACAACCTTTATTATGCAGTCTGTCGCTTTTATTCTTTGTCATCCAAGTTCATACAATGCTCAATTTTCTCTTACACTAAATGATCTTACACTTTTAGAAGCAATTTTTATTGCCTTATTGCACCGATGACAACTTACTTGAAGGATCTTTCTCAATCCATAGGTAGGCATGGTGGACTCTTGAAAATAGGATTTGGGTTTAAGGGTTTTTGGATGCACAAGTAGTATCTCTACTTAGTGCAGAATTTTTGGCTAGCAAAGGTAGGGGGCAAGCATCACATGTTAAAGGATCTATGACAATATGACTTGTATGTGAATATAAACAAACATAAACCATTAAGTTGTCTTCCTTGTCCAACGTCAATAGTTTTGGCATATAATATTTTGATGAGGGCTCACAATCACAAAAGATTTCTAGGATAGTATATTTATATGTGAATCTTCTCTTCCCTTATTAATTCTTTCATGAGTTGCATCATTGACTAATGCTATGTTTGTCAATCTCTAATAAAATTTCTTACTTATACTTTTCCTTATGTAGTGCCATCACCTACCATAGGATTAGTATATGCCTTTCTTTCTTATTTATTTTTCTTTATTTGCAACATGAAAGTAAAAAAAATCAAAAAATCAAACTAAACTTTATCATGTAACTTGCACACGATTACAATGATAGATCACTAAGCAAACACTCAAATAAGAAAGGATCGAACTGAACTTTATTTCATCAAGGCAAAATATTGAACTAAGATAAGTAAAATCAAAAAGATAGTGGGATAATACGATACCAAGGCACCTCCCCCAATCTTGGCAGAAGCCAAGGGAAGTGCCCATACCCGATACTCAGTTCTCCTTTGGTGGTGAAGAAGATGATGGTGGTGAAGTAGAAGTCTTGTCCTCATATTTCCATGGTAGTGGTCGACCATCATGAGAGGAAGAGTGAGTCTCACGGGTCCTACAACTAGCAGCCAAGCTCATACCTTTAAACCTTGCCTCGTATTCAAAGACTTGGTTCTGAAGGTCATAGATCTGGCTTCGGAAGAAGTTGATTTGCTCATTGAAGGTGAATACGATGTCCTTCATGGGCTTGCCATCCACCTTGAGATCACGGGAGAGTTCTGTGATCATGAGGTGATTGGCATGGAGTCCACGCTCCACCATCCCCTTGCACCGGAAGACATCTTGCTCCACAGCTTCAAGCAAAGACTCCACGGTTCCCGTCCCCTTGGGATAGGGCACATCGCGAAGGTGCAGCACCCCCTCATGCATCTCAATGACCTGAGGGTGCTGCACCACCTCCCGAAGATATGAGTTGATGACGTTCTTGAAGAACTTGTCCCTGGAGGAGCTTGAAGCAGCCATGGTAGATGGGATCTGATAGAAATAGCAAGGGAAAAAGAGAACAAAGGATTTCTCTGCAATACGGTGATCAACTGGTTTGGGAAGTATATATAGATTTTTTATCTTGGGGACAAGTACATGGAATAAAAACGGAGTACGGAAGGTGTCCCAGGTGGGCACAACCCACCTAGGCGCGCTAGGCAAGCCTGGCGTGCACAGGTGTCTTGTTCCCACTAGGGGATGCTTCCTAGGAGTTTCTTTATTTCCAAAATTCTAAAATATTCCAAAACTGACACAAAATATTTTTGCGGATTTTTTGGAGTCCGTTTACTTACCGTATCACGTACCTCCTTATTTTCAAGATTCAGGAGTGTTCCGAAAGGACTCTTTTATGTGTTCTTCTGATGTCAAAGTTTGCATAATATTACTTTCTACATTAATAGACGTACCTGAGATATAATGCTTTATTCGTTGTCCATTGACAATCTTCGGGTTAGTACCTTCGGAATTATTTATTTTGATGGCACCAAACCGGTAAACCTCCTCGATGACATATGGGCCTTCCAATTTTGAGAGGAGCTTCCCTGCACAAAATCTAAAACGAGAGTTGTACAAAAAGAACATATTCTCTGACTTTAAACTCACGCTTTTGAATTCTTGTGTCATGCCATCTTTTGACTTTTTCTTTGAATAATTTTGCATTTTCATAAGCTTGGGTTCTCCATTCATCTAATGAGCTAATATCAAATAACCACTTCTCACCAGCAAGTTTGAAATAATAATTGAGCTCTTTAACTGCCCCAAATGCTTTCTGTTCTAACTTAAGAGGCAAATGACAAGCTTTTCCATAAACCATTTTATAAGGAGACATACCCATAGGATTTTTATATGTAGTTCGATAAGCTCAAAGTGCATCATCTAATTTCTTAGACCAATTCTTCCTAGAACTATTGACAGCCTTTTGCAAAATTAATTTTATTTCTCTATTGCTAAGTTCAACTTGACCACTAGACTGAGGATGATAGGGTGATGCAATTCTATGGTTAACATCATACTTGTCAAGCATTTTATGGAAAGCACCATGAATAAAGTGTGAACCACCATCAGTCACTAAATATCTAGGGACTCCAAACCTTGGGAAAATAACTTCCGTAAGCATTTTAATAGAGGTGTTGTGATTAGCACTACTGGTTGGAATAGCTTCTACCCATTTAGTAACATAATCAACAGCAACTAAAATATGTGTATACCCATTAGAGGAAGGAAAAGGTCCCATGTAATCAAATCCCCAAACATCAAATGGTTCAACAACAAGTGAATAATTCATAGGCATTTTGTGACGCTTACCGATATTACCTATTCTTTGACATTCATCGCAAGATGAGACATACTTACGGGCATCCTTGAAGAGAGTAGGCCAACAAAATCTAGATTGCAATACCTTATGAGCAGTTCTATCTGCTGCTATGATGCCCTCCATAAGCCTCGGAGTGACATTTCCGTAGGATTTGTCCCTGTTCATGCTCTGGTACACAACGTCTAATAATAACATCTACTCCTTCTTTATAAAGATGTGGGTCATCCCAAAAGTAATGTCTTAAATCATAGAAGATTTTTTCTTTTGTTGGTAAGTAAAGCTAGATGGTAAATATTTAGCAACAATGTAATTAGCATAGTCAGCATACCAAGGAGTACTATTAGCAACATTTATTGCAGCTAACTATTCATTAGGAAAACTATCATCAATCAGTAGTGGGTCATTAAGCACATTTTCGAGCCTAGACAAGTTATCAGCTACGGGGTTCTCAGCTCCTTTTCTATCAATGATATGTAAATCAACTTCTTGTAACAAGAGAACCCAATGAATAAGTCTAGGTTTAACATCTTTCTTTTCCATAAGATATTTAATAGCAGCATGGTCTGTGTGAACAGTTACTTTGGAATCAATAATATAAGGTCTAAATTTATCACAAGCAAACACAACTGCTAAGAATTCTTTTTCAGCAGTAGCATAATTTCTTTGAGCACTACCTAGAGTTTTACTAGCATAATGAACAACATTGAATTTCTTATCAACTCTTTGTCCTAGAACAGCACCAACAACTTAATCACTAGCATCACACATAATTTCAAAAGGCAAGTTCCAATCAGGTGGTTGAACAATAGGTGCAGTAATTAAGGCTTTCTTGAGTGTTTCAAAGGCTTCAAGACAATCATCATAAAAAACAAAAGGGATATCATTTTGCAAGAGATTATTAATAGGTCTATAAATTTTAGAAAAGTCTTTGATAAAACTCCTATAGAAACCAACATGACCTAAGAAACTACAAATGCCTTTTATATCTTTAGGACATGGCATTTTCCAAATTGCATCAACCTTAGCTTGGTCCACTTCAATACCTCTTTCAGAAATTTTATGACCCAAGACAATGCATTCATTAACCATAAAGTGGAACTTCTCCCAACTCAAGACAAGATTTGTTTGTTCACAGCTCTGCAAAACTCGCTCAAGATTGCTTAAACAATCATCAAAAGACTTCCCATAAACAGAGAAGTCATCCATGAAAACCTCAACAATCTTTTCGCAAAAATCAGAGAATATAGCCATCACGCATCTTTGAAAGGTAGCAGGTGCATTACATAAACCAAAAGGCATACATCTATAAGCATAGGTTCCAAAAGGACAAGTAAAAGTGGTCTTTTCTTGATCAGGTTGTGATACAAGTATTTGTGAAAAGCCAAAATATCCATCAAGGAAGCAAAAGTGTGTGTGCTTAGATAATCTTTCAAGGATTTGATCAATAAAAGGCAAAGGGTAATGATCTTTTCTAGTTGATTTCTTTAATTTTCTAAAATCAATTACCATTCTATAGCCTGTAACAATTCTTTGTGGAATAAGTTCATTTTTATTATTAGGAACAACAATAATACCTCCTTTCTTAGGAACACAATGAAGAGGACATACCCATCTACTATCAGTTATAGGATAGATTATACCTACTTCCAGATGTTTTAATATTTCCGTTCTTACCACCTCTTTCATCTTCGGATTTAACCGATGTTGCCGATCAACAACTGGTTTAGCATTAGGTTCCATATTGATTTTATGCTGACATAGAGTGGGACTAATTCCCTTTAAATCATCAAGAGTATATCCAATAGCAGCCCAGTGCTTCCTTAGAACTTTGAATAATCTTTCTTCTTCATGTTCTGAAAGGTTAGCACTGATAATAACAAGATATATCTTCTTTTTCTCAAGAAAAGCACATTTCAAAGTGTCTGGCAATTGTTTTAATTCAAACACAGGATCACCTTTAGGTAGAGGAGGACCTCCAAGAGTTTCAATAGGTAAATTATGTTTAAGCAGAGGACATTGTTCAAAGAAAACTTTATCTATTTCATTTCTTTCATGCATATGTAAATCATTTTCATGGTCTAGAAGATATTGTTCTAAAGGATTAGTAGGTGGTGAAGCAATAGAAGCAATACCAATTCTTTTTCATGATGATTTATACTAAAGTTGGAAAAATTAAACTCATGAGACTCATCACCAAAGCTAACTCCCACTGTTTGTTTCTTACAATCTATCTTAGCATTAACTATGTTCAAGAAAGGTCTACCAAAGATAATGGGGCAGAAGTCATCTTGTGGGGAACCAAGAACAAGAATATCTATAGGGTATTTTATTTTCCCACACAAGACTTCAACATCTCTAATAATCCCAATTGGTGATATAGTGTCTCTATTCGCAAGTTTAATAGTAACATATATTTCTTCTATCTCAGCAGGTGCTATGTCTTTCATAATCTCTTCATATAAAGTGTAAGGAATAGCACTCACAGTAGCACCCATGTCACATAAATCATGATAATAGTGATCTCCTATTTTAACTAAAATAACAGGCATGCCCACAACAGGTCTATGTTTATCTTTTCTATCAAGTTTAGCAATTCTAGCAGCTTCTTCACAGAAGTAAATAACATGCCCATCAATATCTTCTTCCACGAGATCTTTAACCACAGCAAGGCTAGGTTCTACTTAAATTTGTTCTTCAGGTTTAGGTGTTCTAATATAGCTTTTGTTAACCACAGTTGAAACGTTAGCATGTTCCTTTATCCTAACAGGGAAAGGTGGTTTGTCTATATAAGCAGAAGGAACAACTGGATCAACATTATAGAGTATAGTTTCTTCTTTAACTGGTGCTGGTTTTTTAATTTCTTCTTTAACAAGTGGGTGATATTAAAACACTTCTCCTTAGGGAGTTCAACATGAGTAGCAAATGATTAACAAAAGGAGGCTACTATCTTAGAGTCAAGTCCATATTTAGTGCTAAACTTTTGAAAAGCATCGGTATCCATAAGAGATTTAACACAATCATACTTAAGTTTAATACCTGACTCTTTACCTTCATCGAGTTCCCAATATTCAGTGTTGCATTTAATTCTTTACAAAATATCCCACCGGAATTCAATAGTCTTCTTCATAAAAGAACCATCACAAGAAGTATCAAGCATGGTTTGATCATTACGAGAAAGCCGAGCATAGAAATTTTGGATAATAATTTCTCTTGAGAGAACATGATTGGGGCATGAATATAACATTGACTTAAGCCTCCCCCAAGCTAGGGCAATACTTTCTCCTTCACGAGGCCAAAAATTATATATATAATTCTGATCATGATGAACTAGATGCATAGGATAAAATTTCTGGTGGAACTCCAACTTCAAACGATTCCAATTCCATGATCCAATATCATCACATAGCCTATACTATGCCAATGCTTTTCAGTTCAAAGATAAAGGGAAAAGCTTTTTCATAACTTGATCCCTGGGTAAACCTGCAAGCTTAAACAATCCAAAAATTTGTTCCACATATATCAAGTGCATATCAGTATGTTCAGTTCCATCTCCTGCCTAAGGAATAGCTAGCAGTTGTTCTATCATACCCGAAGGAATTTCATATTCAATATTTTTAGTAGGTGTAGTGGGTTGAGGGGTAGCTAATTGTGGTTTCGGACGAGGTGAAGATACCCCGAACAAACCCCTCAAAGGATTGTTTTCCATAGTAACAAGTGACAATAAATTTCAGCACACTATATAAATGTTTCCTTACGAAATTCCACTTACCAAAGGCGCTTCACTCCCTAGCAAT
This sequence comes from Hordeum marinum, assembly GCA_022496015.1. Taxonomy (NCBI): domain Eukaryota; kingdom Viridiplantae; phylum Streptophyta; class Magnoliopsida; order Poales; family Poaceae; genus Hordeum; species Hordeum marinum. The sequence continues at coordinate 233,565,006 of CM039675.1, forward strand.
GGCGCCAGAAAATAGCCTTGATGAACAAAAAGTAAAGGGTATAAATTGTAGCTCTTTTCGATAAGTAAGAGTGTCGAACCCAATGAGGAGCAGAAGGAAATGACAAGTAGTTTTCAGTAAGGTAATGTCTGCAAGTGCTGAAATTGTAAGTAGCGAAGTAGTTTGATAGCAAGATAATTTGTAATGAGCAAGTAACGAATACCTTAACAAAAGTGCAGCAATGTAGCCCAATCCTTTTGAGGCAAAATACAGGCCAAAGCGGTCTCTTATGATAAGCAAAGCGTTCTTGAGGGTACACGGGAATTTGATCTAGTCACTTTCATCATGTTGGTTTAATTCGTGTTTGGTACTTTGATAATTTGATATGTGGGTGGACCGATGCTTAGGTGCTGCTCTTACTTGAACAAACCTCCTACTTACGATTAACCCTCCCGCAAGCATCCACTACTACGAGAAAAGTATTAAGAATAAATTCTAAGCATAGCATTATATTTTTGGATCCAATCGGTCCCTTACGGAATAGCGCATAAACTGGGGTTTAAGCTTCTGTCACTCTCGCAACCCATCAACTAATTGCTACTCCACAATGCATTACCTTAGGCCCAAATATGGTGAAGTGTCATATAGTCGACGTTCACATGACACCACAAAGGGAATTATAACATACATACTATCAAAATATCGAACACATATCAAATTCACATGATTACTTGCAACATGATTTCTCCCGTGACCTCAAGAACAAAAGTAACTACTCACAAAAAATAATCATGCTCAAGATCAGAGGGGTATTGAATAGCATAATGGATCTGACCATATAATATTCCACCAAACAAACCATATAGTGATGAACTACAAGACATAATCAACACTACTAGTCACCCACAAGCACCAATCTATAGTTTCGGTAACAAGGTTGAACTCAAGAGATGAACTAGGGTTGGAGAGGAGTTGGTTTTGTTGAAGATATTTGATGAATATTGCCCTCCCCACGATGGAAGAGTTGTTGGTAATGATGATGTCGATGATTTCCCCCTCTCGCAGGGAAGTTCCCCCGGTGGAATCGCTCCGCGAGAGGGCAAAAGTGCTCTTGCCCAAGTTCCACCTCGAGGAGGAGGCGCTTCGTCCCGAAAGCCTTCTTCTTATTTTTTCTAGGTAAAAATGACTTATATACAAAAAAATAGGCACCGGAGGTGGGTCGAGGAGGGCACCACCCACCAGGGCGCGCTTGGGCTCCCTAGCACGCCTAGGTGGGTTATGCCCAACTGGTGGGGCCCCACTGGTAGTTATTTGCTCTAATAATTCTTAAATATTCCATAAAAAATCTTCGTGAAGTTTCAGCTTGTTTGGAGTTGTGCAGAATAGGCAGCCTGACATAGCTTTTCCAGGTCCAGATTTCCAGCTGCCGGAATTCTCCCTCTTGGTGTGTTCCTTGCAAATTATGAGAGAAAAGGCATTAGAATTACTCCCAAAACCATTATTATGGATAAAAACATTATAAATAACAGCAAGAAAACATGATGCAAAATGGACGTATCAGAAATAACTTTGAATCCATAGGAAAGCCAATACTATTAAAAGGGGGTAATGTTTTGTTGGTGAACAAATGCTCATACGTGCACAAGTGATAGTCACCACATACACCCACAAGCTCTTCCACAAAAGTCTGTCCAAAGCCAAATACTCAAAATCATGCAACCAACACATTCCACTCGGTGCCACCGATTCCAAACCTCAAACAGACTCAGCCAAACCATAGCATTTCGGTGCAACCGATTCTGCTTTGGTGCCATCGAGTTTGGGTTGCCAACTTCCTATTAGGCCAATTACAAAATTGGTCCCACTGAGTTTTGTGAATCATTGTCACTGAGATTGGCAATATGACCATTGGTTACATTGTTGGGGCAAACAAGATTAATGTTTCGGTCTGACCAAGATTCAAAATTTTCCACCTTTCAAGCAAGTCGGTACCATCGAGATTAACACATCGGTGTCACCAAGTCTGACTTATTAGGTGTAATAGTTGGATTTTTGGAGATGCATATATATACCCTCCACCACCACTCACTCAAAATAAAATCATTATGAACAATTCCCCACTCAAACCTATTGATTTTCTGAAAGAGAGCCACCTAATCATGTGTTGAGATCATGCCATTCCATTCCTACCATATGAATCTTTATATCTAGCCTCCCCAAGTATCTTTCCACCCAATCAATCTCTTCCACCAAGAAAAATCTATGAGAGAGTGACTGTATGTTGAGGAGTCTATCATCTTGAAGCACAAGAGCAAGGAGTTCATCGACATTATCGAGCCTATTACCTTTTGGAGGGTAGTGCCTCCTAGATTGGTTATGTGTCGCTTGGGAGTGAACCAAGAAGTTTGTAAGGGCTAGGAGATCTCCTACTTCATGAAGATCTACCCCGAGCTAGGCTAGTCCTCCATGGACGTACGCCATCATGGTATAGTCAAGGTTGCTTCTTCGTGGAACCCTCCATGGGTAGAGCCCTCCGTGGACTCTCGCGACTGTTACCCTCTGTGGGTTGAAGGCTCCATAAACGTGGATTTATGATAGCACCACATATCGGAACCATGGGAAAATCATTGTGTCACCAATTGCGTTTGATCTTCCTACCCTCTCTTTACTTACATGCTTTTCTTTACTTTCCGCTACTATACTGTTAGACATGCATGTGTAGGGTGTACTTGACATACTATGATTGCTAAAATCTGCCAAGAATAAAAATTGGGAAACATTAGATTTTTATTTGGTCAAGTAGTCTAATCACCCCTTCTAGCACTACTTTTGATCCTACAAGTGGTATCAGAGCATTGGTCTCTATTGCATTGGTCTCACAACCTAGGAGAGTATGGTGTCTAGTGAGGGAAATTATCACCGTAGAGGTCTGTACTTTGATGGCACTAATTTTGCTAGTTGGAAGCACAAAATGAAAATGCATTTGCTTGGTAATAACCCTGCCGTTTGGCTATTGTCCGTGTTGGTATGCAAGGTGAATTCTTTGCGGAAGGAAGAGAACCCGATCGCGAAGCGACTGCGGATGAATTGAAGATGTTGCAACTCAATGCTCAAGCATGTGACATTCTCTTCAACTGCCTTTGCCCCGAAGAATTCAACAAAATCAGCCGTCTTGACAATGCAAAAGAGATTTGGGACACTTTGATTGATATGCATGAAGGTACATAATCTGTGAGAGAATTCAAGTTGGATGTTCTTCAAAGTCAACTTGAAAAGTTCAAGAAGAAGGATGGTGAAGGAGTCGCTGAGATGTACTCTAGGCTAGCTCTCATCACCAATTGGATTGCCGGCTTAGGAAGGGAAGAAATGACGGACAAGTTCATCATCAAGAAGATACTTCGAGCTTTGGATGATCGATATGACACCGTATGCACATTGAACCAAATGATGCCCAATTACAAATATCTCAAGCCAAAGGAAGTGATTGGTAGGCTTGTTGCTCATGAGATGACACTCAAAGACAAGGAAGAGCTTCACCACAAGTTTAGCCGTGCTTACAAAGCCACAAGTGATGCTCCCGCGACCTCAAGCAACAAACTTGTCACAAATGAAGAGATAAGCCTCATGGTCAAGAAATTCAACAAGTTATACAAGAATAGAAGCAAAGATCGAAGCTCCAACTCAAGCATGAAGAGAAGGATTCGTCAAGTCATGACCGAAACTGCTACAATTGTGGGAAGCCCGGACACTACACCAATGAGTGCATGGCTCCTTAAAAAAGGAAAGAAGAGTCACCAAGAAGACGAAGCTCAAGAGACGAGTCACCTCGAAGAGAGAGAGAAGGAGTAGAGATGATCATTATGAATGAAGACCCTCAAGGAAAAGTAGGGATTCGGAGAAGAAGGACAAGCACACCAAGATATACTCAAGAAGAAGACATCAAGCTCATGTTGGTGAATGGGTTTCCGGCTCGGATTCCGACAACCACTCCGAGAGAAGCTATCACTCAAACTCCAACTATAGTCAAGATGAAGGTGTTTCCGGACTTCCACTCGTGACGACCGACTCCTATGACATATTTGATTCACCAAATGAAGGGAGTAGATGTTGCTTCATGGCTAAAGGCTCCAAGGTATCACACCCCGAGTATCTTGATTTCAATAGTGATGAAGATGACTTGTTAATTGAAGATGACTTGCTATTTGTCAAATCTAGTAATGTTAGTCAAAATGAACTTGATAGTACTCACACTAGTCTAGATAAGTCGGGCATTGATGATAAGTTGGAAACAAAACGACTAACTCAAGAACTAAAAACTCTGAATTTACCTCACGAGTCAACTCTAGAAGATATTAGAGAGCTTGTAAGGACACATAAGAAGCTCCGCTTCAAGAAGCTCAACTTAGAGCAAGAGCATGACTTCCTTAAAGCTATCAATGATGATCTTCGGAAGAAGACTTCCTATTATCTAGCCAAGCGACATCTCTTGTCTATGTTCATGCCACAAGTTAAGTCTAAGGAAGTTAGTAACAAAGGAAATAAAGGTACTTCAACTAGTAGCAATAAAAATGATAAATCCAATGATATTGCTTCTAGTAGTTCTCTTGATCCCACTAACTCTTCTCTTATCCAAGTTACAATTGAGCAAGAAAATGACTCTTGAAGGATGCAAACAATTTGAGGAGATTGTACGCAAGCACGGAGGATACTAGAAGAATCATGGTGTTGGCTACTTCAACGCTAATGGACTTGAATGGGAAGAAGGTCAATATCCCAATCCCAAGTTTATTCCTCAAAAGGAGAAGTATGAAAATACTCTCCCAAGGGAACAAAGGCTCAAGATGACTTTCCACCACAAGACTCCAAGCTCAAGTGCAAGAACAAGCTTCAAGAGGACATTGACTCATATGAAGATGAATCCCAAGCTTTGGTGAAGTGGGCTCCAAAGGCTACTACAAGCTAAACTTCTACAAGTGCTACTTCAACACCAAGGATCCCCATCAACTTGATGTGGGTCCCCAAGAAGAAGAACTAGAGAAGTTCTCAAGGGGTGACTCTGCAAATGAAATCCACTCATATTTATTATTGGCAAGAACTAGTTGCAATCAACATCAACATCATGCAATAGTTCAAGGAGTCACACATTCCCTCAAAGGTAAGCAAGGGACAAGGTATTCAACAAATCATTGGACATCATAATATATGCTTTGCACTCCATGTCCATAGATATCCTTGTATTGGTCTCTTGTGTGTTAGGACTAACCCATGTAGGTGAGAAGAGTAATGAAACAACGAGGATGCTCCCAACTCTTGGTGATCTTCATCAACTTTGAGAATCCACCACTACTTCACCTACATGAAGTCTTCATTGACAAAACCCAAGGTTAGTTTATCCCTCCTATGGGGGGATGTCACATCAAGGGGGGGTTTACTCTAAGACTTAAGTCAAAGCATCTCATAGAATGTGACAACATCAAATGCTTTATGTAAAATTGGTAACCCCACTTGTACTAAAACGATGAGTATGACCTATGATCAAGTATTCTTACTTGGCTCCTATGTCAATATACTCATATATAGATGACTCTGTCATCGCCAAAGTGCTTGTTAGATGCTAATGTGTTTGTGCATGTTTCCCATGATTTCATTTGACATCTTATTGTGTGAGCATGTTGGTATGCATTTATTTACTCATATGAGGATATCCAATTATTGCTATTTGGTTTTTGATTTTTCATTTGCCAATTGGATATACAAGAATGCTATATATGCTTTCTCACCTCATGTTCTATTCATGCTGCATCACAAAATTTGAACAAGTACTTTTCAATCTCTCTGTGTGAGGAGCACTCGGGGTTCCGTATCGACAAAGGACTGACCATTAAAACCTCCCAAGTGCATCTCGGAGGAACCAACAAAATCTCGGTCTCACCGAATGCCTAGGGTTGATCTGGTTTATCAATCTCGTTACTACCGATTCCATATTCTCGGTTACACCGAGTTTCCCTGTCAGCTGTAGTTGAGAAACACGGTGACACCAAAAATGTAGAATTGGTGTCACCAACAGTGAAGGGTATATAATCTGTGGAGCCCGACGCTTTGAAATTCTATCCTCCAACGTCGCACTCCAAAACCCTAAGTTGTCGTTCCGAAGACCCGTGTTCATCACCTTGCTTCCCCGAGCGTCTCCGCCGTTGGGAATCGCTGTCGTCAACGTATTCTACTCCATCGTTGCCGCCGTAGCGGATCCGTCGCCAAGTTAGGGTATGGATTCGCCCCCCTCTCGTGCTCCACATTCCGAGTCATGCGCATTAGGGATTTTTCCTAGTCTAGCTACTGTTTGAGATCGTTCCATCCAAAAGAAACCTCCATTAGATAGTGAACGATCGATTTTCTAGGATTTGCCTTTCGCCCGATGAAACTCGGTGGAACTGAAATGAGCAAATCAGTGTCACCGATTTGCTGTCTGTGCTGCTGAGAACTCTCTCAGTGAAACAGAGTACTCCTTTTCGGTCTCACCGAAAGGGGTGCCAAGTTTCGGTTAGTGAGAGAGTCAGTCTCGGTAGCACCGATATTTTTGCTTCGGCTATACCGATTTTCATGTGACAGAATGTGAACCTTGAGAATCTTTTGTTCAAACTTTCAAAACTCTACATTTTGTGATGACTTACCCCATTCCACTCTTCGCAACTCTATTCATAGGGTCACACATGTCAGATGCTAAAGATAGTCAGAATATGCACGAGCAAAATGTTGACATGAGTTTAGGCACTAGTCCTGAGTCCAGTTCTTCCTTAGATCTAGGCACTCCCAGTTCTCATGGGTTGCCTAAAGTTGTACTAGGCCAAGGAAGAGACTCAACTCAGATGAAGAAGATTCTGATTTTGTGCCAGAAGAGATCCTTGCTGAAAAGCAAGACAAGGCTGTAAGGAAGTCTTCCAATGAGGCCACCTCATCTAGGAGGGTGGTCAGCAAAATGTGTGCACCTCTAGAGACTTTCAGAGGACATGAGAGTGCTAGGGCAACAACTTTTGTTGAGCTCCCAATGAAATCTTTGCCTAAGAAGGCAGGAGAGAAGAAGACAGCTAGTAAGAGGATCATCCGTGTTATGGGCAGGCCTACCTATATGTTTGAGGATCTAGAGGAGGCTGCTGGTGCTGCTGATGAGGAGGAGGAAGAGGAGGAACCCACTACTAAGGCCCCTCCCAAGAAGAAGGCAAAGAAACTTATGGCAGATGCTATGCCTAAGACTGGTCCATCCAAGAGAACCAAGGCTGCACCCAAGAAAGTTGCTGGAGAGAAGTCCAAGAGGACTACCAGAGACATTCATACTGCTGAGAAGAACAAGACATCCACTTTTAGAGAAGCAGATGATGATGACGATATTATGTCAGTTCTAATGGAGCTTAGACCTCACGTTCCCGATCACAATGCCAGCCATCCTAGAGGTGAGGATATGAAGAAAAGGAAGGATTCTTGTTTGAGGGCATGGAGAGCTATTGATCCATATGACCAGAGGAGAAAGATTGTTGTGGACTACAGGTTCTATACCAAGGAGCAGCAAGACCTCTATGAGACTATCTTGCTTGACAAGAGTCCTGCAGGCAGTGACCTGAGATATGTTGACTGGAAGTATATCAAGGCCAATGAGGACTACTTTCCATGTGTCCAAGACAACTTCCACTTCATTGGCCTAGATAAGTTTGTTGGCAAGGAGTTCACTACTTGGAATGATGAGATTATCATGCAATTGTACTCCACCGCTCATTTTTATGGAGATGGCAGGATTGTCTAGATGATTGAAGGAGCAAGATAGGAATCTACTATTGATGAGTGGGCTACCATCTTAGGAGTCCCAGAGTTACAGGATGGTGACTTGCATGTCTACTCTGAATCCAAGGAGAGCCACAATGTTATGAAGGATATGTATAATCCTATCCCTGCTGCTAACTTCCAATCACACAAGTTAGGATCTATTTACTTCCTCCAGCCAGGCCTCCATACCATTTACACTATCCTGTGGCATACCTTGATGCCTAAATCTGGAGATGAGAAGATGATTCGTGGATACTCCATCAACATGCTCATACATCTTGATAGTAATACCAGGATACGAGTGATTGATTTGATAGTAGAGATAATGAAGAGGGTTGCTGCTGACCAGAAGCGCTCATGCTGCTATGCAACCTATATTCAGATGCCTATCAACTCTAAACTTGAGAAGTGCATCTTTGCTCTGAATAGACCCCACTTGCCACTTCAGCCAGATTTAGAGGACAATGTTGTGGTGATGAACCCAGACCATCGCACATCAGCTGCAGCTTAGCCACAAGTTGTGGCAGAGGCAGAGGCAGCTAGAGCCACTAGTGCTCAGGTCCCTAGATCCAGGAACGATTAGATGGATCTCTTGATCACAGCTGTCATGGACATGAAGAAGGACATGAAAACCATCATGGACACTCAGGAGGGCCTTGTGAACATTATTGAGGATAGAGTGAAAACTCTTAATGACAAGTGTATCTGCCCGGGACCAACGCTATAGAAGATTCCCCCTTTTTATTACATTATCGTCGTGTGATTCGTTTGGTAGTTGCATTCATCATTGCATCATTCGCATCATCTACATAGCATCATCACTCGTTTTTTGAAAACTTGCATCCGTTCGTTGTTGCCGGTTCTCTCCGTTCCTGTCGTCGACCGTTTCGAGACCAGCCACACACGCACACGCCCGCGACATCGATAAAATATTGTTTTTAAAAGTGCATATAAAATATTATCGGATTGGGTCGGAACTTGTCATGCAGTCTTGTTATGCTGTAGGTGGGTCGCCTGCCAAATTTAGCCGCAATCAGAGTCCGTTTGATGCCAGAACGGTCGACCATAGCGGCACCGTCTTCGTTATTTAGCACACATTTCGGTGATTAAAATCTTGTCACGGGCTGCTCATTTCTCCCTCTTTTCTTGGCCCAACCCCTCTAACACAGCCCGCTAACCCACCTAGCTAGCCCTCCGCTTTTGGACGTCCGATCGAGATCTGACGGTCGAAAAACAGTGCAAAAATCTCCCTCATGGCCCCCTCTTTCCTATTTAAGCATGTCCAACCCTGATTTCTAGAGATCTTGTCCCTCTCCGCCGCTAGCCGCCACTCTTTGTCCCATATCCCTCCTCGTTTTCATCCACTGTACAACCCGAGCTCTTCCTCGTGTTGTGCTCGCAACCAACCATCGCTCGCCCATGGCCTCCACCCGTCCAAGCCCCGACCTCCCCTCCTCTTGGGTGTGGACGCGTCCGCCTGCCTGCATTGCCCGTAGGTGCTCGCCGCTGCGCCCGCAACCTCTCTCTGGTTCGGGGGGAGCCCGCCCCCGAGCTCCCCTCCTCGCCTCTTGCCCCAAGTCTCCTGTGCTATCTGCCGGCCAGGTCTCTCCCTGATGTCATCGCCTCTCCTCTCAAAGATTAGGGAGTCATGCTCGAGCCCCACAGCTCCCGTGCTCCTCCTGCACCTCGCCTCCTCTCTAGCGCCATGCCAAGAAGTAGAAAATGGCCACGAGATGTCGACCCCGAGCCAACTCCCGAAGCAGCACCGGCCTGTAGGATGCTGTGACCCCCTGATCTCCTCCCTCCCTTTCTCATACTCGCTTTCTTTCTTCTCTGCCTCTCACATATCTCTCTCTGCAACATCGACTGGACCCGTGGAGGTGCCCCGTGCCCAAGCTCCTCAAGCCAGGGCGCCAACGGGAATGGGTTACCCATGCCTGGATCTGTAGTCTCCACTTGTTCCCCTGCTACGAAGAGTCGTGCCGGAGCAAGCCCCCTCCGTGCCATGGCTGCCTCCTCTGTTCGCCGGGCTCTTGTTTTCCCACGTTGTGAGAAACTTCCGCCTCAACTGAAACTTTGTTCTTTTATCTGATCCATTCTGCTATGTATATGTTATTTAGTTTTGCCGGAGAATTAACTCACAAGCACATCAGTTACTATAGTGGCTAGCTCTGCTCATTTCCCCTCCGGAGACCTGTGATAAAATCCCAGCAGACGCACCTTCTGTTTTTCAGTTTGTTGCTTCGTCATTGTACCACAGTTGCTATTGTTCCAACATATAAGTTTGAGCTACTACACAGCGCACGGAATTCAGCAGCTGAGATGGTCATAGAGGCCCTCACTAATCCAAGGGATCTGGGGTTCAAATCCCAGCTATCCCATAATTTTTCTTTTTTTCTTCTTCTTCTTTTTGGGCAGATTCATATGGCATTTTGTAAAATTCATATAAATTCAACCGTGCATCGCATGAGGACATCCTATATATGAATGTTGCTCAGTTTTCTGTCTACTTTTGCAATATAATTTTTTTACACATGTTTAAAAATGTTTAAACTTTCTGTTTGATGAATTTGCATGAATGACCTATTAAAACGGTTTCATCTATAACTATTTAACCGTAACTCCGATGCAAATGTTTTACATATGTAACTTGACTAGAAAATTGTGTAAGATCTCATGGAACACTTTATATTGATGTTTATCAACTCTAAATATGTTTATAACATATCTGGACCAACTTTAAAAATTGCATATGACGTCGTTTCGAAAGTGTTGTAAGTTGCTTTCGACCTCATTTAAAGTGCCTAGGTGATGTAGTAGTTTATGCTTGACCCCTTGCCATGTCTAACAACATTTAATATTGATGAGTACCTAAACAAGAGTGAACTAAATAATTGAATGTGGAGTTTCGTCAATATGCAACTCGTTGCATGTTGAGCTTCACTTAATGTGTAGGAGTTGTTTGATGTGCTTTGCCATGCCTTGTATAATTAAGTGAACATGCATCATATTGGTTTGCGCATCATGTCATGCATATGTTGTGGTGTATCATGTGTTGATTGTTTGTTCTGGATTGCTTCTTCTTGATAGAGTTCCGAAAACGTTCGGAGTGTGAGCATTCGTTCGTCTACTTCATGGATTGTCTTCTTCATGGACTTTTTCTTCTTCCAAGCGGTATCTCAGGCAAGATGACACCTTTCCTTGGATACTAGTACTATCGTTGCTATGCTAGTTGTCCTGTTTTTATCGTTATGTCACATTACCTACCACTTGTATGTCAAGCCTCCCAACAATGCCATGATAAGCCTCTAACCCCTCCACATCCCAGCAAACCATTGTTTGACTATGTTACAGCTTGCTCAGCCCTTCTTATAGCATTTCTAGCTGCACATGCAATTGCTTCGATTTGACAACATGGGCATTATTTTGTGATATCACAATATTATTGCTGTTTAAACTAATGCACATATATACTTGGTAAAGGGTGGAAGGCTTGGCCTTTTTCTTGGTGTTTTGTTCCATCTTTTCCGCCTTAGTTACTTGTGAACCGGTGTTATGTTCCATATTGAGTGCTCCTAACATGATCGGGGCTGTTATGGGGACCCCCTTGATTTTCGTTTTAGGATAAAACTCTTCTAGCAAGGCCCAACTTTGGTACTATTTGCTTAATAACAAATAATAAAATATGCATAGGGCATGATCACCCCATGGATAATTAATCAACCCCCAGGGCCAGTGATCCTCATGAGTGTTGTTCCAAACCGAGCGATGTCCAGCGCCCCCTGGTTAACCAGGGTTTCAGCCAACCCAACGTGTAGCGAATCTGGTAGAGCCCTGGGAAAGAGATACGCGCGACTCCTATTGGGATCTGGCCTGTCGGGCGGCCTTACTGGACTTGTTTTACCTTTCTCGAACGTCTTGTGCATGTGATTTTGATGACACTTCAGGCTATCTCGAAGTTGAGATTTTCCATCGGGATTCCGCCAATACTACGGGTGTTTCTGCGGTTGAGGAATTCCAACATGGCGTGTGCTTAGTTTGTGATGCATGAGTTGGAGCACCCCTACAGGGTTAAATCTTTTGGAAAGCCATCCCTATTATTACGTGGCAACTTGGAAAAATTGTTTAACACTTGGTCATAGCAAACTCAAAGTAAACTCTAATAAAATACACCAGCTGTGTGCGTAACCGTGATTGTCTCTTCTCGTGAGTCCTTATCCGAGAGAGAACACGGTGGGGTTATGTTTGACGTAAGTAGGTGTTCAGGATCACTTAGTGATCATTATTAGTTCACGTCCGTTATGCATAGACCACCATATTTATTTTCTGTACTCGTAAGTTAGCCACTCAAATAAATGCTTAGTTGCTTGCTGCAACGTCACCACTTAACCATACTTAACCAATTAAGCTTTGGTAGTCTTGATACCCTTGGAAATGAGATTGCTGAGTCCTTGTGGCTCACGGATTACAACAACAACAGTTGCAGGTATAGGTAATGCGATGCTTTGACGTGAGAGCGATGCTTGTTTGATTTGGAGTTCTTCTTCTTCATCATCAATCTAGGATGGGTTCCATGCAGCAGCCTGGGATAGCAAAGATGGGTCATTTTATCGTTTGTTTTCGTCCGTAGTCGGACCCTGCTCTTTTGTATGATGTTTTAGTATGTTGTTGTATTGATGTGATCTTGATGTAGCTTGTGGCGAGTGTAATCCAATTCCATATACTCATCTCTTCTGTAATTGTACTTGTAATTATATCCATTCTTGCAAAACGACGAGATGCTCTTCTATCCCCGCCGAGGCCCTCGTGCCAAAATAAGGATAGGATCGCATCTTGGGCATGACAAGTTGGTATCAGAGCCTATACCGACCTAGGACGCCCCTTGATTGATCGAACCTTGGCCGAGTCGAGTCTAGTGAAAAACTATTTTGAGTATAGTTATATATCGGAGAGTACGATTCTTTTATTCCTCTTCTATACTCTGTTAAGGAATTATGACTTAGGAATTTTAAATCTACTCCTCTTCTCGTTTTCAATGAATTTTTTGAGGATAACATGGGTATTGTTGGGATCGTTCCAATATTTTGTGACGAGAACATTGTTCTTGGTGCATCCTCACATTTAGGGGTTGTGGTAGTGTCCCGAGGAGTTGAGCACCGAGGTGTTGTCGTCACATTTGTATCATGGCAGTTCTGGAATACCAGAGGTCGCCGACATCGTAAACGCTTCTATAGTCCTTGTGGTGAGAGTAGTTTGATGCCACCCAGTAACGGGGAGAGCGATCAAACGTATTGCCACAACTAGTATATCGGATGTTTTTCGAAGGTCTGAGGTACAAGAATTCTGAGGTTTTCTTGGTTATGTGTTGACGGATGGATACGGTTGGAGTGTAAGGCTTGTTAGTTGTGTGAGATATTTTGCATCCCTGTATCCTCAACACCAGATTGCATAACCAGAAAGTTTCGGGAGTTCTTAGGTGCGAATTCAAGTAGGAACCTAGGATTATCTTTCCAACAAGTGCATAATGGGTATGTATTTGTTCTGGCTTTTTTCGTAAGCCTCATATGTGGTTTGTTTTTTAATATGGTAATTCGAGGCGCTTCGATGTCAAGTGGTGATTTCATATCTTTTTTAAGTAGTGTTCTCATAATTTACGGGAATGCTAATCCTTTTGTTAAACTGGAGTTGTCTTGAAATTCTTTTCAACCGGTGCACTCCTATTCAAGATATTCAATCATCTCCAATATTTGCAAGATCAATCCTCATGTTTCTTTCCAGAGTTCTTTTCATCCGTCCTAAGTTGTCTTTGTTTTTCCCCACCCTCCCACCCTTTCTCTTCATTGGTTAAATTCCCATCCAAATGCCCTTCTTTTCATTGATGCTTCCGCTATCTTTTATTTTTGTATCATATCTGGTGATTCATTTATTTATTCTTGTTTTCATTGCAGGCGCATTCGATTCAAGATCTCGGTGTTCTTCATGTCCTTTTGAATCGCTAAATGCTTCAACATGTCGGAAATTCTGTCCAAGTATCTCTTGTTTTTCGTCTCTCTCTATTCTATCTGGAGTGCTGAAGATATCTCAAAAGACTTCCATTTCCATTCATATCCTCTTAAATTATTTCGAGGTTCTGACCTCATCAAGTTCTCGATTTTTCTGGTGCAATATCTCTTTCTAAGAAATTGTCTCAACGGCGGTTCTTTTGAGTGGGATCATAACCCACAGGTTTTCCCCCAGGATCTTACCTGGCTCTTCTAATCTTTTCTAGAGATGTTCTCAAGTTCTCTTCTAATATACGTAAGAGTGAATTTCATCAGTCATATGCCTTCTCGAAGATCGCTTCTAAATCTTTTCATTGTTGGCTCAACTTTCTATATTCATTGTTCCGGAGTGCCTCAGTAGTTCTTGGTGGTGTTTCTCGCCATCATTCTCAGCATGAGGACCAAAGAAGAGTTTCTCTTAAATTTTGCTCCATTCTCTTGAAGATTCGTCATATCAGCTTGATTCTATCCTCTTGAATAGTTTTCGATCATGAGTAACTCCTTCCATATCTATCCGGACATTTTCTTAATTGTTTTCATTTCTTGATCCTCCGAAGGCCATCATTTCAGAAGATTTCTTTGTTCTGAGCTTTCAGCTTTCGTTCTCGAATTCTCCTCAATTGTTGTCTCGTCGTTCGTTTGTCAGTTATTCCGGTGCTTCATTCAAGATTTCTTTAGGCGGATTATGGTCTCTTTGTTCTCATGTATCTCCATTCATTCATGGTATCTTCATTCATTTGCAAATTCTTACCGGTGGTTCCTTCAAGAGTTCTTCAAGTGCGTGGTATTCTTTCTCCAATCTTTTAAAAAGAATAAGTAGTATGCAAATCCGTTGCTTGTGATCAATTTAACTTGATGAAGGATAAGCATAACATAAATCTTATTCTTGTTTCATCAAGGTGATTTCAGTCCTTCTTCCGGAGTTGTTCATGATATAGAATTCTCTATTCTAGTTATTCATCTTTTCTTTCCGGAGTTCCATGTTTTCTCAAGCATCTCTTCGTGAAGCTTCATCTAAATCTTTGCAAAATCATAATCCATTCTTTTCAACCGCATTCTTTTGATCGTCCTTTCATCTCGGTGTTCGCCAAGAGGTCCTTCATGGTGGTTTGTTAAGGATGTCATTCTTCTCGAATTGTTCTTCAAGATTCTTGTTGGAGGTGCTCATGTGTTCTTTATTTTGGATGTCTAAATTCAATTCCTTCTCCGTTGTCTTTTGAGATGGTGTTACTAAATTCTTGATTATGAGTAGTCTCGACGAAAAATTGTCAAGAATGAGATAAGTAAACCCATCATGTCTTCTCGGAGTTATCTTGGGTTGGATTTAAGCATTTCGTAAGGATTGTTGCTATCATGGTGTCATAAATGATCCAAGTTTTCTCCTCCTCTTCTCGGTGAAAGAAGTTTTCATCTCTTGTTGCTCTCAAGCAAGCAATTGTTTCTGTTGTGGCAGGTTGTCACCTCATAAATTTGAGATGTTTTCCACAAGCCCATAGCAAGCTATTCTATTCGTTGTTGATTCTCCATCAACTTCGTTCAGCCTATGCTTCTCAAGTTAAATAGTGGTAGAAGTTGTTATTTTCTTCTTCATTCTTTTCGTTACAATGATCTAGTTTCTATTCTTTTCTTTCAGAGGCGTTGTCATGTTGCTCTCTTTCAACCATCATCTTGTTTTATCAAGATCATGTTATTTCTTGCTTATTCATTTTATCGGAGGGTTGTGTTCTATGTTCAAGTCCCTTCCATCTTTTCAATTTTGCCCCTCTATCCTACCGAAGTGCTGCCAAAATTTCATGTGAATTCTTGCTTGTGCCTCGTGTCGTTGCTCATCTCTTTGCATCCTTCAAGACTTGTGGTTTCACTCATTGGTCAAAGAAGCAACTAAGTTTACCTGTTGCTCTTTCTTTTCCCCTTCTCATTATAGATCTCGGGACGAGATCCTCTTCTAGTGTAGGAGAGTTGTGAAATCCCGGTACTGACGCTCTAGAAGATTCCCCTTTTTATTCCATTTTCGTCGTGTGATTCGTTTGGTTGTCACATTCATCATCGCATCATTTGCATCATCTGCATAGCATCATCACTCGTTTTTGAAAACTTGCATCCTTTCATAGTTGCCGGTTCTCTCCGTTCGTGTCGTCGGCCATTTCGAGACAAACCACACACGCACGCGCCCGCGACATCGATAAACTATTGTTTTTAAAAGTGCGTATAAAATATTTTAGGATTGGGACGGAACTTGCCATGCGGTCTTGTTATGTTGTAGGTGGACCGCTTGCCAAATTTCGCCACGATCAGACTCCATTTGATACCTGAACGGTCGACCGTAGCGACACCGTCATCAATTATTTAGCGCGCGTTTCGATGTTTAAAATATAGTCACGGCCTGCTCATTTCTCCATATTTTCTTGGCCCAACCCCTCTAACACATGCCGATAACCCACGTGTCTAGCCCTCCACTTTTGGACATCTGATTGTGATCGACGCCACCCTCTCTCCCATCTCTTTCCTTGTTTTCATCCACTGTCCAACCAGAGCTCCTCCCAGTGTTGCGCCCGCAACCAACCATCGCTCACCCATGGCCTCCACCCGTCCAAACCCCGACCTCCCCTCCTCTTGCGCATGGACGCATCTGCCTGCCTGCAGTGCTCGCAGGTCCTCTCCCCTGTGCCCGCAGCCTCTCTCTGGTTCAGTAGGAGCTCGACCGCGAGCTCCCCTCCTCGCCTCGCTAGAGCGAGCTCTAGGCCGCCTCTCCCCCAAAGCCTCATGTGCTCCCTTCCAGCCAGGTCTCTCCCTAACGCCGTCGCCTCTCCTCTCAAAGATCAGGGCGTCGTGCCCGAGCCCCGCTGCTCCCGTGCTCCTCGTACATCCCGCCTCCTCTCCAGCGCCGCGCCAAGCAGTAGCAACAACCATGAGACGCCGACCCTGAGCCAACTCCCGGAGCAGCACCGGCTTGCGGGTCGCTGCGACCCCCTGATCTCCCCCCTCTGTTTCTCATGCTCGCTTTCTTTCTTCTCTGCCTCTCACATCTCTCTCTCTCTCTCTCTCTCTCAGCAACATTGACAGGACCCTTGGAAGTCCCCCGTGCCCGACCTCGTCAAGCCAGGGAACCGACAGGAATGGGTTCCCCGTGCTCAGATATGCAGTCTCCACCCGTTCCCCTGCTGCGAAGAGCCGCGCCGGAGCAAGCCCCCTCCGGGCCATGGCTGGCTCCTCTGTTCGGTGGCCTCTTGTTTTTCCCCGCTGTGACAACCTTCCGCCTCAACTTAAACTCTGCTCTTTTCTTTGATACGTTCTGGTATGTACTCCGTATATGTTATTTAGTTTTGCCGGTGAATTAACGCACAAGCACATGAGTTACCGTAGTGGCCAGGTCTGCTCGTTTCCACTCCGGAGACATGGGATCAAATCCTAGCATACGCACCTTTTGTTTTTCATTTTGTTGCTTCGTCGATGTACCACTAGTTGCTATTGTTTCAACATATAAGTTTGAGCTTCTACACAGCACACGGAATTCCGCAGCTGAGATGGTCATAGCGGCCCTCACTAATCTAAGGGATTTGGGGTTCAAATCCCAGCTATCCAATTTTTTTCTTTGTTTTCTTCTTTTTGGGAATATTCATATGGCATTTTGTAAAATTCATATAAATTCAACCGTGCATCATATGAGAACATGCTATATATGAATGTTGCCCAGTTTTTTGTCTACTTTCACAATATCTAATTTTTACACATGTTTAAAAATGTTTAAGGTTCCTGTTTGATCAATTTGCTTGAATGACCTATTAAAACAGTTTCATCTATAACTAATTAACTGTAACTCTGACGCAAATGTTTTACATATGTAACTTGACTAGAAAATCGTGTAGGATACCATGGCACACTTTGTATTTCTATTTATGAACTCTAAAATATGTTTATAACAAATCTGGACCAACTTCAAAAATTGCATATGAGGTCATTTTAAAAGTGTTGTAAGTTGCTTTCAGCCACATTTAAAGTGCTTTGGTGATGTAGTAGTTTATGCTTGGCCCCTTGCCATGTCTAACAACATTTAATATTGATGAGTCCCTAAACGAGAGTGAACTAAATAATTAAATGTGGAGTTTCGTCAATATGCAACTCGTTGCATGTTGAACTTCACTTAATGTGTAGGAGTTGTTTGATGTGCTTTGCCATGCCTTGCATAATTAAGTGAACATGCATCATATTGGTTTGCGCATCATGTCATGCATATGTTGTGGTATATCATGTGTTGATTGTTTGTTCCGGATTGCTTCTTCTCGATAGAGTTTCGAAAGCGTTTGGAGTGTGAGGCTTCGTTCGTCTACTTCACGGATCATCTTCTT
Source organism: Hordeum marinum (assembly GCA_022496015.1). Taxonomy (NCBI): domain Eukaryota; kingdom Viridiplantae; phylum Streptophyta; class Magnoliopsida; order Poales; family Poaceae; genus Hordeum; species Hordeum marinum. The sequence continues at coordinate 233,583,187 of CM039675.1, forward strand.
CATGGACTCGTTCTTATTCCACGCGGGATCTCAGGAAAGATGACACATTTCCTTGGATACCAGTAATATCGTTGCTATGTTAGTTGTCTCGTTCTTATCATTATGTCACATTACCTACCACTTGTATGTCAAGCCTCACAACATTGTCATGATAAGCCTCTAACCCCTCCACATCCCATAAAACTCTTGTTTGGCTATGTTACCGCTTGCTCAACCCTTCTTATAGCATTTCTAGCTGCAGGTGCAATTGCTTCCATGTGACAACATAGACATTTTTTTGTTATATCACAAAGTTATTGCTATTTAATTTAATGTACATATATACTTGGTAAAGGGTGGAAGGCTTGGCCTTTTGCTCCATGTTTTGTTTCATCTTTGCCGCCTTAGTTACTTGTGAACCGGTGTTATGTTCCATATGGAGCGCTCCTAACATGCTCAGGGTTGTTATGGAGACCCCCTTGATTTTTGTCTTAGGATAAAACTCATTTGGGAAGGCCCAACTCTGGTACTATTTGCTTAATAAGAACTAATAAAACATGCATATGGCATCATCACCCCGTGGATAATTAATCAACCCCTCCGGGCCGATGTTCCTCATGAGTGTTGGTAGAAACCGAGCAATGTCCAGCGCCCCCTGGTCAACCGAGGTTTCAACCAACCCGACGTCTAGCTCATCTGGTAGTGCCCTGAGAAAGAGATACATATGGCTCCTATTGGGATCTGGCCTGCGGGGAGGCCTTGCTGGACTTGTTTTACCTTTCTCGAATATCTTGCGCGTCGGATTTTAATGACACTTCGGGCTATCTTGAAGTTGAGATTTTCCATCGGGATTCCGCCAATACTACGAGTGATTCCGCGGTTGAGGAATTCCAACGCGGCGTGTGGTTAGTTTGTGATGGATGAGTTGGAGCACCCCTTCATTGTTAAATATTTCGGAAAGCCATGCCCACGGTTATGTGGCAAGTTGGAAACTTTTTTAACACCCGATCATAGAAAACTCAAAGTAAACTGTAATAAAATACACCAACTGTGTGCGTCGCTGTGACTGTCTTTTCTCGTGAGTCCTTATCCGAGAGAGAACATGGTGGGGTTATGTTTGACGTATGTAGGAGTTCAGGATCACTTAGTGATCATTATTAGTTAACGTTCGTTATGGGTAGATGAAAGTTTGTTATATCGACTAGAGGGGGGGGGTGAATAGGCGATTTTTACAAATTCATCACATGCTAAATTTCAACTTGAGGAATTTGAAATGTGATGAATAAGTAGCAACAGAATAATTAATCAAGTGCATGAGAAACTTATTAGTAGCTTAGTCATCATGGTGAAATAAAGCATGCACAGATTACAGGTAGCGGATATAGGATAAGCAGGTGACGAACAAGATAACTTGAAGAATTTGAGGTCAGGAAATTGTGAAAGTCTTCAGTCAAATTCTTCAAACAGTAAAGATCAATTTCATCAAGTATACGAGGAAATGAAAGGGTTGAGGAAATAGAACCAGGTAGCTCGATGAAGATAATGGTTTGGTGACCCAGTTGCAATTGCTGTGACAATCGTACGTCTGGTTTGGAGGGCCTGCTATTTAAACCAGATGTCACACAGTCCCAAGACACATAGTCCTTACCGTTCTCCTTGAGCTAAGGTCACAAAGTCCTTGCCCAACACTCATGGTAAGTCTTCAAGGTAGACTTCCAGAACCCTCACAAACTGGTCACCCGGTGATCCACAATTGACTGCTGGATGCTTTAGACCAAGGTCACTCCACGATCCCCAGTTGACTACAGGATGCACTAGACCATGACGCCTAACAGTTTGGAAGATACACAGTCTTCAAAGGTAACAAGCGTCAGTTCCACACAGGAACAATATCTTAAGTGATGCTCAATCACTTTGGTTTTGGTGGCTTGGATTTGGGTTTTTCCTCACTAATGATTTTATCTCAAAGTCCTCGGAGGATGGGTTGTTCTCAAATGACATGTGTCAGTTCTCTCTCGGTGTAGCCAACCAACTAGTGGTTGTGAGGGTGACTATTTATAGACAGGATGCAACCTGACATGATAATACATAAATGCCCCCAATGATATGACCGTTATGTGGATAGGATGATTGGGGACAACTGGCGCCTAGCACAACAACGGTCGAAATTTCGAACTATGAAAGTCCTCAGGCTTGTCATATTCCTCACTTGTAGGCAATTCGCACTAGCGAAATCCTAACTCCCCAGTCAGAAAAATTTCCTTAGAGATCGGAAGAACTTCGTCTCTATCACTGAAAAACTTGAGTGAACTGCAAGAGATTTCAAAAGGCTTCACTCGAAGGATTGGATAGGTTGAGGCTTTTGACTTGAGCATTAGTTGGAAATTTTCGTTAGTATTCCTCGGCCCCCTTTAACAGTATGGTGTTTCCTATGACTCGAGGAAAGGAAAGGAAACTACGAAAAATAAAGTCTTTACGCTTCATAGTCCTCGTTCATATCTTCAAGGTCACACCAACTTCTTCAATTGCAAAGTCTTTAGGGAATACAAAAGTCTTCACCAAAGTCTTCAACAAAGTCTTCACCAAAGTCTTCAGTTGAAGACATACATTTTTAGGGTCGATAATCTCCGGATATATCAAACTCCTCAACGACTTATAGAGCCTGTGTACACTCACAAACGCATCAGTCTCTTAACCTATAAGTCTTCAATACACCAAAATCACTAAGGGGCACTAGATGCACTTACAATCTCCCCCTTTTTGGTGATTGATGACAAATAGGTTAAGTTTTCAACGGGGATAAACATATGAAGTGTAAGTACTAAATTTGAGGAATTTGATAGCAAGATATAGAAGAGCCCCCCCTAAAGATGTGCATATTTGAGGAATTTGCTTTGGACTGCAAATGCACATGGCAGGTTCAAAACATGGAGAACTCCCCCTATATCTTGTACTCCCTCCGTCCCAAAATTATTGTCGTGAGGGTCATTTTGTAATTCAGTCCTCGGCCTTTTCCCGACCGAACCCGAAATCCCCCCGCTCTCTATGGTTGCTCTCTTCCTCCTTCGTCGTCTTCGACGAGCTCCGTCTGCTCCTTCCTCGCCTCCACCACACCCTCCCACCCCATGCCGCCTGCTCCCCCTTCCAAGCCCCCACCGCCCCATGCCACGACTACCTTTCTCCCCCCATGCCACGCTGCCACTGTCGGCCCATGCCGCTGTCGCTGTAGAAGCTTGTTTTTTTCCCAATCTGTTCTCCGGCGGCGAGTTATAGCGCTACTTGTACAGAACCAGAGCAGAGGGAGTGTACGTTTGTGGGGCACAGCAGCGGCCCGCCCTCCTCTCGCAGAGTATACGACGGGTCATCTTCCCCCGCCCGTTGCTGACCACATCCTCGACTGCGCCACACACCTGCATCTGCATTGCACCTGCACCTGCACCTCCTCCTCCTCGTCCACGTGGTTGGACGTTGTGGACTACGAAGCCGGTCCCGACGCACCTGCCTCTCCATGTCGGCGCCATTCACCTGCATCTGCAAGCATATGCATCAAAGCAAAGAGCTCGCTGGATAAAAAGGTCTCCCTTTTCTCGCCATCTACTAGGTTTCAGTCTTGTTTGAACTAGTTTGAATTAGTTCATAGTCTAGTCTGAATTAGTTTGCAAATTCTCTTGCATCAACTTATTTGTTCACTTGTTTGAAATTGCGAATCACAGTTCTAAAAACAAATTATGTTGGAAAATTTGTTCACTATAGATCCACTAGACTGAATCACTAGGTTGTGCTGAACTATATTTGTTCAGTGTAAATTTGAATTAGTTTACAGTTCAGTGAATCACAATCTTCTTGAACCTCTAGTAGATCCAGTTGGTTATGCTGAATTTGTATTAATTATGCCTGAATCTGTAGTTAGTGTTTGAGGATGACACTGTGCAAAGTGCATAAGCCAGATACTCTTAGGGCCAGGCTAATCTAGAGTTTGACCTAAATGATCAGTTAAAATACTCCTAGTGTTAAAATGGTCATTTTAAAATACCCCTAGTGTTAAAAAGGTCATGTTGCACAATATTCTTCTAGGTATGTGTTGAAAATTCAGTTAAAATTGACTTTATAGAAACTTGACTGAAAAATTCAATTAAATTCAGTCACCATTCTGAATTTTGACCACATGACCAAGCTTAAAAGTTTAAAACATTATCCAAATAATCATGTGCCAGATTATTGCCAGGGCAAGAGTATTAGCACCAGTGGGATTTTGCAAACTAGGTGAAAAAGGAAATCATTCTTTACTTCTACTGCCTGAACAATGTTCTTTGCTAGACATTGGCTCTTCTATATTCCCGAAGTATCAGTCAGTAAACAAGGAAAAAAAACTATTGGTGGTTTGCCTACTGCAAGCATGTTAAGGAAGGAAAATGATTACATAGAGTTCCCACAAGAGTGGAATTTTTTATGGCAATCCAGTTGTGGAATTCAGAGCAAGACTTCCTGTTTTGCGGCGGAGTTTAGGCATTCCACTTATCTTTCAACACTTACCTGCAAGCGTTTCCTGCTGGTTTCATTTCACTACATGTGATTGTCTAGTTGCTGTTCCAAACTCAATAATTCATGCTTGTCTTCCATCTGAAGAATCATTTTGGTTTAATCATCTGAAGAAACCCTTTGGAACTGGAACTGAGTGGTGGCTGGAATTTAACCATAACACTGAATAGGAGTATTATCGTTGTACTCATGCAATTTGATCTACTGCAATTTAGTGCTGAAATTTCCCATGTAAACATCATTAATCTTGTTTGATTGAATGTTTCACAAATTAACATGATTGAAAGTTTCCAAAATTAACATGATTTAGTGTTCCCAAAATTAACAAAATCTTGCCATTTCATGATTGAGTGTTTCCAAAATTAACAAAATCTTGCCATTTCCTGATTAAATGTTTCCTGATTGAATGTTTCCATTAAAAAATCTTGCCATTTACTGATTAAATGTTTCCTGATTGAATGTTTCCAAAGTTAAAAAATCTTGGCATTTCCTGATTAAGTGTTTCGTCATTGAATGTTTCCAAAGTTAACAAAATCTTGCCATTTCACGGTCGAAGCAACACCAGCAGTAGGCAGCGGCGGCGGTCAAAGGAGAGGACGTTGCGAGACGTCGGTGTGATAGTAGGGTGGTTGCGTGTGGTGGTGCTGATCGCTCCGACCACCGCATTGAAGCAAGGGTGACACGTTCGCGGGGCACAGGAGCCGGCGTGCGGCGGCCATGATGGCGGTGCTCTACTATCCAGGGTCACGAGACGTGCCATCGGTGGTTGAGGTGGCCGCGACGGAGGGAGAAGGTGTTGCTCTGTAGTCCGTCGCGGCGGGGCGGCGCTCAGGCGACGGCTGGAGGAAGAAGAAAGGAGGCGGGACCTATCTATAACGAATTTGAAGCTACAAGGGGATTTTGGAAATAATTTCATTACACTATGCCTGCGACATTAATTTCAGGACGGAGGGAGTAATTCATACACGCATTTAACATATGATATGAACCTTTTGTTCAAATGCATGATGAAAATGGTGTCTTACGAAATTCAGCATGCATGCATTAAGGTAACTTGAGGAAATAAGCATGCAGAAGGTAGTTCAAAAGAGTTAGACAACCATCGGACTTAAATTTACAACTCATCCAACATATGCTTCAGAAGTGCGAGAATTGTAACTTAAATAAAAACATCCCATATATAGAGACCCGCTTGAAGACTAGCTCAAATTTTCTCCCCCTTTGTCATCAAAGACTAAAAGGGACAAAAAAGATGAGGACTAACGCCCCTTGAAGAATTTCATCTTGAAGGTGATGGAGGAGCGCTTGCGTTGTCGGGATCGTTTGTCGGTGCAGGGCCCGCAGAAGTGTCGTTGATGTCCTCAGCTTCATCCACCTCACGCGATGAAGAATATGAACTTGTAACTAGCTGAGGAACTTGAATTTTCTTGAATTTATTCTAAGGGGGATGAGACCAATCAAAGTTCTACTGACAGTCCATGTCCTTGAGTTCCTTAGGAGTCTTGAGATGTGCGAGAATGGCCCATGCGCAATCGAAGATTTCATGCACATAGTAGTGATTTTTCCTCACAGAGTTCTGTGTCACAGTCATGTTCTGAAGAATTGAAGCAAACTAACACTTGACCTACTTGTGATTGTGATCAACCTTCTGATGAAGACTTATAAGAAACTCACGACCAGTCATCACACGAGGGGCACACTCTTGAGGCTTTTGCACTGAGGCTTTTGCAGCAGAGTCTTGGGTAGCAGTGTCATCATTGGTGGAGTAAGATGCAGCTTTGCGAAACCGACCATCCAATGGACGAGTACCTTTGTTAATGACAGCTTTGCCTTTTCCTTCAATTTAAGCAAATGTGTGCTTGAGGACTTCAATAGGAGGTAGAAAGCCGAAGTGATTCTTGAGGGATCACTAGAAGAGTGTCTAGACAGGGGGTGAATAGACTACAAGCAGAAAATTAAAACCTAACCTTTTGCCAAGTTAATTGGTTGGCAGATTTTAACAGTTTCAGCAAGGCTAGCAAGTCTATATACCCAACACATGCATGCCAACAAATATAGCAACGGAAAGTAAAGACATTGCACATGAAGCAAAGAGTTGAGATATGGAGATCAAACGCAATTGGAGACACAAGGATTTTTCCCGTGGTTCCGATAGTTGGTGCTATCGTACATCCACATTTACGGAGTCTTCAACCCACGAAGGGTAACGGTCGTGAGAGTCCACGGAGGGCTCCACCCATACGGGTCCACGAAGAAGCAACCTTGACTATTCCATAACGGCTTCCATCCACGAAGGACTAGCCTCACTATGGATAGTTCTTTATGCAGTAGGCGATCTCCTTGCCGTTACAAACTTCTTCGTTCACTCCACAACACGAAGTAGGAGGCTCCCAAGCGACACCTAACTAATCTAGGAGTCACCACCCTCCAAAATGTAATAGGATTGGTAATGTCGACGAATTCCCTGCTCTTGTGCTTCAAGATGATAGACTCCTCAACACATAATCACTCTCTCACAGATATGGCTTGGTAGAAGAGATGGGATTGGTGGAAAGCAACTTGGGGAGGCTTGAAATCAAGATGCATATGGTTGGAGTGGAAGATCTTGACCTCAACACAAGGGTAGGTGGTTCTCTCTGAGAAAACTGATAGGATAGATATGGAATGGTTCTGAGTGCTTCTATTTCGAGTAGATGGTGGTGGAGGGGTATATATAGGAATCCCCAAAAATCCAACCGTTACACACAATAAGTCAGACTGAGTGACACCGATGTGGAAATCTCGGTGGTACAGAAGTGACCAAAGGTGGCAACTTTTGAATCTTGGAGGGATAGATATAGGAATCTCGGTTGCACCGATAAGGTGAACAATGGTCAGAACGCCCAATCTCGGTGATGCCGATTCAACAATCTTGGAGGGATCGAAACTGTGAACTTGCGTAATAGAAAGTTGGCAGCCCAACTCGATGGCACCCAAAGCACTATCGGATGTACCGAAAGGTTAGGGTTTGGCTGAGTCTGTCTAGGGTTTGGAATCGATGGCCCCAAATGTAGAATGTTGGTTGCACTGCTTTTAATTGTTTGGCTTTGGACAGACTTTGGTGGGAGAGTTTGTGGGTGTCTTTGGTGACTATCACTTGTGCACGTATGAGCATTTTGTTCACCAACAAAACCTTACCCCTTTTAATAGTATTGGCTTTCCTATGGACTCAAAGTGATTTCTCACAAATATAAAATGTAGAGTCCTCTTGCTTGAAGCTTTGCCAATCCATTTCCTTGCATCTGGGGTATTCCACAATCTCTTTGCCAACCCAACTCTCCATGGACTATTATCTAAAATATATTAGATAAAAGTATTAGTCCAAGAGACAATGTATGTTGTCATGAATTATAAAAACCACCAAGGGAGCATGTTGTGCTTTCAATCTCCTCTTTTGTGGTAATTGATGACAACATACAATCAACGCTGCAAATAAATATATGCATGAATATAATGAAGACTTTGAGAGACACATGACTTAGATTTGCTCCCCCTAAGTGTTACAGCCCTAGTTTAACTTTGTTTTCTAATGCATTCATGCATTCATATTTAATCTTTAGATGAAAAAGAAATGAGGAATGATCAAGCCTCACCATTCAATTTTTTGTCAAATGAGCAATATAAAAATTTGCTTCAAACAAAACCCAAGAAAGTGTCCCTGGTATTCTAATAAAATATTGGATTGAGATAAAATTTTCAACCAATATTTTGGGATCACAGAAATATTTTATCTTGGGCATTTGAATTAATCTCATAATAATTGTGCTGGACTTATATTTATTATATATCAAATATGAGTTCAATAATTCTGAAATTAATTATGTGGTATTAGTTATTTATGTCAAGCCCACATGACAATTTCCAGGATTTTTATAAATGGCTAGCTATTTTATTTTGAGCCAAAGCAAATAGAAAAAAAATAAAAATAGAAAAGACAGAACCTTACCTGGCTTACCTGTGGAGCCCACTAGAGAGGCCCAACCCACCACCGAGACGCTAGCCGTCCCCCTCCTCACGCCAGTAGGCAGAGGAGAGGCGTGGCACACCCGCGCGAGGCCCTTGCCACCTCCTGCTTGTCGCTGAGGCGCGCCCGAGCATATCCGACGTGATCGGACAAGCCATGTGTCGCCCTCTCTCCATCCCCTCTTTCTCTGGCCCTCTCCCCCTCCCCTGCTCTCTCTCTCGCCACCGGAGAGCAGCCGCCGCCACCCTTCGCCATAGCCGTGGCCACTAAACTCACTGAGCTTCGCAACTGTGCCCATCTCCCCTCCGTGGAGCACTTCTCCCTCGCGCCAAAGGAATCAAGCCCGAGGGCCCTCCCTGCCACCACCGTCGTCGTTTCCACCGTCGGACACCGAAGTTTGCCGGCCTCGATTCGCCGTCGTACCTGCTTCCCCAAGATCGTCGTCGACGTCTTCGAGACCCCCTCATGAGCCATTGCTTAGTTTGCCCCTCCTCCCCAGTTTCTCTGTGCTCCCTAAATTGTAGCACCGCCGTGGACGAATCCCGATGCCGCAAGGATCGTCGCTGGCAATGCTCCGGTGACCATTTGGTCACCCACAGGTGCCCATCGGCTTTGCAGGGGCATGTAGATGCCGCACCGCTGCTTAGCTGTTGCCTCGCGTAATGCACACACGCGCCCGGGATATCACGCGCACCGCTGCTTAGCTGGTTGTCGCCAACGACGATGCGGACCACCCCACAGCCAGCTACCGCTACCATCTAATGCGCACGAATGCCAGCATCCCAGAGGTGCCACCAGCGCTTTGATCCGTGGCCTGTGCCGCGTTTCTGAGCCACCCTGCTGCGTCTGGCCTCGCCAGCGGGTTTGACCTTGCTAACAGGGTATTGACCCTCCCAAGGTCTTTAACAGGTGGGGCCATCACCCTGGCTTAATTAGAATTAATACATAATTAGGTTAATTAATATGTTTAATTATTTTATTCACTGACGTGCGGGCCCCGGTCAACAGGTTTGACCTGGACCTGGGTGTGTTAACCTGCTGACATCACCATGACACAATGTTGACGCAATAAAGCTTTTCTGGTATTTTAAATAATCATAAAAATTCAAGAAATTGTTCAAAACTTCTAAAATTCATAGAAAATACTCTATAGCTCGGATGAAAATAAGTTATGTATGAAAATTTATCAGACAAATCCAATGAATCTGATGGTGGCATTTTCATGCATGTTAGAGCAAACAAAATAGGCAAACTTGGACATTTTGTTCAAAACAGCCACCTCAAACATGGAGTTGAATTTGAACCTTGGATTCAAACATGTTGATAGATTCATTAGATCAAACCAACAACATATTGCCATGTCATATCATGCATCATGGTTGTTGCATCACATTGAATGTGTTACTTTCTTGTTTGTCGGTGCTGTTCCGTCTCCGTGGACGTTGTTCCGATGTTGAGATTGATGTCGCCGATGAAGACTCACTGTCATCTTCAGAAGTGCCAGGCAAGCAACCCCCCTTGAACATATTCGATACAATCCCATCTCTCGCTCTTGCTCTCATTTCAATGCATTAGGACAACATGTTTCAACTACTAGTTGTGTTGTGGTAGATGAACCCACTCCTTTGCATGAGCTGTCATTGTCACAGTAAATAGCTAAACCAAGCAACCTAGCATACCTAGTAGATGCTTGAGCCATGTTGTGATATAACCCTGATATGCTTTGTATGCTTAGAGTTGTGTTAGGTCTGATTCATCTGGGTGATGAACTGGAGTGAAATGGACGTGTCCTGATGATGAGGGTTAAGCGATGAACCTGTTTTGGTAAAGGTAGCGATGAGAGGCCATGTAGGAGTACATGGTGGGTGGTCTCATTGAAGCCGCTCATAGGAGCTGAGTTCCGTGTTGTGTTCCAAGACTAGCTACTATCGCACATTGGGCTCTAGTAACTCGAGCTCTCTCGGCCTATTAACCTACCCTGTTCTCATTCTAGGAGTCGAAGTAGTTCGAAACATTGATAGGTGTGGCACGGCCTGCGAAGTGGATGAACGTCCCAATCGGGATAGGCTTGGGGCCCTGCTCGCAACGTTTGAGGCCATGATGGAAACCTCGACCGGACTTCCATTATGGGTTCCAACTCAGATAGGCGACTGCCTTGGACGTGAGTCGTTGAAGGTTAACGTCCATGGCCGACTCCCTCGCTGGGCTTCCGCTTGAAGGTTGCTGAGGTGCCTTTCTACGTGCACATGGCGATAAGTGGTGGGAAGAGGATCCACAGTGGTGTATTGATATGGTGAATATGTGGACTCGTGTGTGATACACCACCTCAAAGAAAGTAGTCATAGTCGTAGTACAAGTTAGCTAGGAGTCAAAGCTGGCTTGCTGCAATAAACTCCACAACCCCCTTTTGTTGAAAATGCTGCAATAAACTCCACAACCTTTGTACTCACGTTTGCTTATTTATGTTTTGTAGATGAGACCTCAGTCTCATTAGTGGTTCTTACGACGTGAAGTTTGATGTTGACCGGATTAGCTTGGGAATCCTAGACAGAGGTCTGGCTCCTTTGGTAGGGTCGTTGTAGCTTTTCACGCTCCTCCAGCCACTTTGAGTAGATGTCTGTACCCAGACATGTTTTGCTTCCACCTGTTTGTAATATCACACTATGTTGGCTCTTATGAGTCTCGAAATAATACTTTAGTCGTAGAGTTTTGTTGTGATGCCATGTTGTATCTACGCATATCGTTCATAGTGCGTGCATGATTGAAATGCATGGGTATGTGTGGGATTCGACACCTAGTTGTGTGCCTATGGTAGGCTCCCGTAGCCTATGGTAGCCTTCTTTACGGGGAAATGCCTCTTTGTGCTTCCACCGAGCCTTGGTATCTTGGTACTGCTCCGGACACATTGATTGACCAGTGTGTATCCTTCTTTGCTGCTGTGTTTGTCCCTTCGGGGAAATGTCTCGTAGTGTAACGGAGTCCCTATAGCCTGCTACGACTCGTCTACGTGTAGTGATGACACTAATGTCCCACGAAGTAATGGAGTCCTTGTAGCTTGCTATGACTCGTCTACACACGTTGATGACCGACACCTGCATTGCTGGGTTACGTATGCCTGTCCCTGTACGGTTCTGCCACTTGGGTCTATGACTAATCATGTCGACCCGGGTTCTTTGACGTGTGAATGCTAGCGACATGTGAATATCCGTGAGCCAAAAGGCACAAACGGTCCCGGCCAAGGTAAGACGACAGTCGTGGGTTACCATGCGTGAGGCCGCAAAGTGGTGTGACATGTTACATGCTGGATTCATATGGCTTAGGATCGGGGTCCCGACACTAAGTGTGTAGTCCTTCAAAGGATAGTTGTTCTTGAATGCATGGACACACATATGGATGAAGGAATATAAGGAGTCATGTGTATCTTGGCTACATGCATCAAATGTATATGAATGAGGTGTATCCTTATTCAAGACTTCACTCTTGCAAATAATATGTGCAAGAAGCAAGAGATCAGCTTGATCAAGGATATGATGCATATACTTACCTTGAGTTCTTAAGCATTCTAGTAGTAGAAACACAGTTGAGAAAACAATGTTAGGAAACATAAGAGTATTCTACAAATCAAAAGCAATAGAACTCAAAAGATACCAAGATATGAAGAACATATAAAATATGATAATCCTTAAGATTAATATGTCTCCCCCTTTGCCATTAATTCTTTAGAGCTTTTTCTCCTTAAATATGAAAGTAGTAGTTTATCCTCTCCCTAGAATCTTAGCATGTAGATATTAGGATTGGATAGGGTGAGAAAAGTCTAATGAACAATCAGTAAAATAAGTTTTTCTTTCTTATTTTGGTATTCCCCTTGTTTATATAAGTGTGAACTTTCGATATTCTCCTCTCCCCCTAAATCATATCTCCCCCTTTGCATAAGCATGTATCTCTCCCTTTAGCATGAAGCTTTGGTATTCTCCCCCTTTGGCATTAATTTACAAAAAGGTCAAACTTAGGAGTAGGTACAGGGATCATTGACAGGCAAGGGATCCTTGAGAACAAGGGTCATTGAAAGTAAGGATCATAGAAAAGAACTGAGGGAATCATTGACAGTTACTTCTCTCCCAGTGCCAAATACTACTCTCCTCCTACTTTGAGCTAGGGATCCCTGAATAAATAATTTCTCCCCCTAAGTTTTTCTTGTTATTATCCCCCTTTTTTTAGAGGTATCATTGAAGTAACAGAAGAAGGACAGATAAGATAAGAAAAACAAATCGATGACTCTAAGACAGATAGATTTACCAAGATTTTGTAGTGTAGCTTGTGTGCAATTTCGGTAGAACGGAGATATCTGAGTTGGTGACTCCGACACTAAAACAAAAATAAAAGAATAAGAGACCATGTTTATGATTTTCAAAGAGTTAAAAGAAAATATTTTCAAAGGAAAGAGAAAAAATAACATCATCTTAGAGACTAGTTGAGTGGTTACTAGAGATCATGCAAATATAGAACAAACCACACGAGACTCTTAACTAGTGATGGGCGGTGACTAGGTCATCTAGATTAGAGTATATTGACTTAGTATCCAAGCAATAATAGTGGATCATAGGTCATACTCTACGTTAAGCTCAAAATGGGGTTACCATTTTTCGATTGAGCATTTTAATGTCTTCATATCACTTGAGTTGCTTTAGCTCAAGACTTGGAGTAAAGCCTTTTCAAGGATATGAGAGCATACCTTTGAATGATGTTGATGACATTGCTCATAGGTGAACTTGTTGAGGATGCTCGGGGTTGATGAAGAACATCTTGAGTTGGGAGCAATCCTTCTCGTCCTAGTACACTTGTTACCTACAAGGGTTAGTCATGCAAGGAAGAACAATAGGTATATCCATTTGACATGATACCAACTGAGATTTTGCAATAAAGGGATATATGTCAAGGATATGTTTTTGTTTTATTTTTTCCTTCCATCATCAAGAGGGGATGTGGATACTTGATCAAGACGAGATTTATTATAATTGGAGTTAGTTGCAATCTTGTGGAATGAAGTTCTTCCAAGTACCTACAAACAGTTAGATGCAATGCAAGGGAACATAGAATTCCATGTTATAAGACAACATGTTAGCAATATCATGGAACTGTCAAGAAAGCTCATGCCCTTACAAGCATCCAAGTGAATCTAGCTCAAGTTTGAAGCATCAATGATGTTCAACTCACTCCTCAAGTGAAAATAAGTTTTCTCTTCAAGTGTCTTAGTAAATATATCGACCAATTGCTTGTTAGCGGGAACATGCTTAAGATTAATATCTCCTTTGGCAACATGATCACGAATGAAATGATGTCAAACTTGAATGTGCTTAGTTCAAGAATGTTGCATATGATTATGACCAATCTTAATAGCATTTTCATTGTCACAAAGCAATGGAACATTTTGAAGATGGATTCCATAATCCTTAAGCGTTTGTGTCCACCATAGTAACTACGCACAACAAGATCCAGCAGCAATATACTCAGCTTCGGCAGTAGATAGAGATACCGAGTTTTGTTTCTTGGAGGAGCAAGACACAAGAGATCTACCTAAATATTGACAAGTACCCGAGGTGGATTTTCTATCAACCTTGTCACCGGCTTAGTCCGAATCGGAAAAGCTAACAAGATTAAAACAGATCCCTTGGGATACCAAATGCCAAAGTTTGGTGTTTGTATCAAGTATCTCACAACACGTTTCACGGCCAAAAGATGACACTCCTTAGCTGCAACTTGATATTTAGCACACATGCAAACATTAAGCATAATATAGGGATGAGATGCACATAGATATAACAATGAACCAATCATAGATCGATAAACTTTGTGATCAACCGGTTCATCTTCCTTCGTTAGATCAACATGTCCACTAGTTGGCATGGGAGTTTTCATACCATTGCACTCTTGCATGTTGAATTTCTTCATCAAGTCCTTGGCATACTTAGTTTGAGAGATGAAAGTTCCTTCTCTTGATTGCTTGATTTGCAATCCAAGAAAGAATTTTAGCTCACACATCATAGACATCTCATTCTTCTCGAAGATAAACCTTCCAAATCTTTCACTAAATTGAGGGTTAGTGGAACTAAACATAATATCATCCACATAGATTTGGCACACAAATAATTCTCCATCAACTCTCTTAGTGAACAAGGTTGCATCAATTTTACCAATTTCAAAACCTTTTTCTTTTTGAATGAGAAACTTTGTTAAGCATTTGTACCAAGCACGAGGGGCTTGCTTAAGACCATAAAGGGCTTTACGAAGCTTGTAGACATGATTAGGTTTCTTAGGATTCACAAAACCAGGTGGTTGCTTAACATAAACCTCTTCTTCAATTTCACCATTTAAAAAGGCACTTTTAATGTCCATTTGATAAAGCATGATATCATGGTGATTAGCATAGGCAAGAACAATTTGAATAGCTTCTAGTCTAGCAACGGGGGCATAATCTCACCATAGTCCATACCTTCGACTTGAGTATATCCTTGGGCCACGGGACGTGCCTTACTATGTATGACTTGACCGTCTTCATCTTGCTTGTTCCGAAACACCCATTTGGTTCCAATGATGTTGATCTCATCTTTGGGCTTCTCCACGAGTGACCACACTTCGTTCCTTTCGAAGTTGTGAAGCTCTTCATGGATAGCGTTCACCAAATCCGCGTCTTCAAGAGCTTGTTCTACCTTCAAAGCCTCAATGCTATATATGAAAGAATAATCCTCACAAAAGTTAGCTAGACGAGTTTTAGAGCGAGTGATTCTCCCGGTTTGGATATCTCCAAAGATTTGGTTTAGGGGATGGTTCTTGGTCACTTGTGCTCGAACTCGGGTCAACTTCCAATTGTTGGATGGTGGAGCTTCTTCTTCATCATCATTTCCTTCATCTTCATTGTTGTCAACGTGATCATCTCCTTGAGGTGGTGGTGAAGGAGGTTGTGGTGGATCTTCATGATGTACTTCCTCCTCCTCTTCATCTTATCGTGTACCACTTGTGGATGCGTCCATGTCATGTTGTGGTTCACGTTGTCGTGAAGTAGGGGCTTCCACTTGAGTTGATGCAGTACTTTCCTTCACCTCCATGGGACGAATCTTGCTGATGGGTAAATCTAGGATAGCTTCCGAAGGGTCCTTATAACCTACATCATTTGGCAACTGTTTGACTTGCGAACCATTAGATTCATCAAACTTCACATCTACCATCTGTTCAACTTTTCGAGTGAAATTGTTGGAGACAAGGTAAGTGTGAGAGTTCGATCCATAACCAAGTAGAAATCCTTCATGAGATTTAGGAGCAAATTTAGTATGACAATGCTTGTCAAGAATGTAACACTTGGAGAGCCAAATACTCGAAAGTATCCATCTTGGGGTTTGTTACCGGTGAGTAGCTTGTATGCCGTTTTATCGAGAAGCTTGTGCAAGTAAAGTCGGTTTGTGGCATGACATGTTGTTTCCATGGCTTCTGCCCAAAGATGTCTTGGCGTCTTGTATTCGTCAAGCATCGTTCTAGCCATCTCAATAAGCGTTCAATTCTTGCTCTCAACAACTCCATTTCTTCGAGGCATGTACATAGCCGAGAACTCATGTGAGACACCTTCTTCGTCAAGAAAGGTATCCACATGGGTGTTCTTGAACTCCGATCCGTTATCGCTTCGAACCTTCTTGATCTTCACTTCAAATTGATTTTGCGCTTTGTGAGCGAAGTTCTTGAAGATTTTTTGAACCTACAACTTATCACCAAGAAAGAATACCCACGTAAATCTATAAAAATCATCAACTATAGGAATTTCCACCGAGACTCTTGTAAGCATTGGGACCGAAAAGATACATGTGAAGTAACTCGAGTGGTCTCCTAGTAGTCATGATATTCTTAATGGTATGACTTCCGCCTACTTGTTTTCCAGCTTGACAAGCACTACAAAGTCTATCTTTTACATCTTGTCTATGCTCACCTTTGATTAGCTTATCTGGATTGCGCATGCCTACATGTACAAGTGTTCTATGCCATAGCCAACCTTTAGAGGATTTAGCAATTAAACAAGTGTGAGGCATGTATATCTTAGTGAAATCAACAATGTATAGATCACGTCTACGGAAACCGGTAAGACCATTTTATGACTATCTTGACGAAACACTTGGAAATCTATTTTCTTGAATAACACATTGAAACCAAAGTCGGCAAGTCTAGATACGGAAAGAAGATTGCAGCCAAGGGATTCAACAAGCATTACATTTTGAATTGAGCAATCATGAGATATGGCCACCTTACCAAGTCCAAGTACCTTACCCTTAGAGTTGTCTCCAAAGGTCACATACCTTCGAGGACCTTGATTAGGCGTGATCTCCTTGGAACATGTCTTTATCACCAGTCATGTGATCCATACATCCACTGTCAAGAATCCACTCTTTTCCTCTGGACATATAATCCTTGAAGTTTCCCATTAGACTTAGATTCATCATGATCTTTTCATGCTCGATGTCAAACAACTCATCTTCTCCAAGGTAGCCATGTTCCACATTGTCATCATCAAGTGGGAAATCCTCATCATAAAGAACAAGAGATTCGTCAGAATTGTGATCATGAAAATGTTCAAGTTTATGAATGCGAATGGCTTCAAAGATAATGTTTTTGATAGTGGTGACATCTCCTTTAGCACACATAAGATCACGGTGCTCAAATAGGCATTTATCAAAGTTTGGATCACTAGGCTTCATTTTGTGAAAACCAACAGTTTTACGAAGAATTTCATCAAGATTTCCTATAGAAAGATTTGGATATCGTTTCTCCAAATCAGTCCACAAAGGTATAGGCACATGCAAAGTTCTTCAATTGAGAAAGCACAAATCTTGGTAAAACTCTAATAATAAGATTGACAGTTCTTAGGTTACCAAGCATGTTAATTTCCTCTTCGTGTGTGGGATGGAATTCATCAATAGGAGGCTCATAGGGGAGCATAACATATTTTCTCAATTGAAATTCATTAAATAGCTTAAGCATAAGAGAGGTTTCCATTGATTATAATACTCTCCATCAAGAATAGGCACTCTACAACTCAAAATCTCTATACCAGACACATCCATCTTCCTCCTCGGTGATTAAACCGATGCAATGGAGACCAAAGCTCTAATACCAATTGAGGGATCACTAGAAGAGTGTCTACAGGGGGGTGAATAGACTACTAGTAGAATATTAAAACCTAACCCTTTTCCCAAGTTAATTGGTTGGCAGATTTTAATAGTTTTAGCAAGGCTAGCAAGTCTATATACCCAACACATGCATGTCAACAAATATAGCAGTGGAAAGTAAAGACATTGCACATGAAGTAAAGAGTAGAGATATGGAGATCAAACACAATTGGAGATGCAAGGATTTTTCCCGTGGTTCCGAAAGGTGGTGCTATCGTACGTCCACGTTTATGGAGTCTTCAACCCACGGAGGGTAATGGTCGCAATAGTCCGTGGAGGGCTCCACCCATAAGGGTCCACGAAGTAGCAACCTTGACTATTCCATAACGACTTCCATCCACCAAGGACTAGCCTCACTATGGGTGGATCTTCACGAAGTATGCGATCTCCTTGCCCTTACAAACTTATTGGTTCACTCCACAACACGATGTAGGAGGCTCCCAAGCAACACCTAACCAATCTAGGAGGCACCACCCTCCAAAAGGTAATAGGCACGGTAATGTCGATGAACTCCTTGCTCTTGTGCTTCAAGATGATAGACTCCTCAACTCACAATCACTCTCTCACAGATATGGATTGGTAAAAGAGATGGTATTGGTGGAAAGCAACTTGTGGAGGGTAGAAATCAACATCCATATGGTTGGAGTGGAAGATCATGACCTTAACAAAAGGGTAGGTGGTTCTCTCTCAGAAAACTGATAGGATAGGTATGGAATGGTTCTGAGTGCTTTTATTTCGACTAGGTGGTGGCGGAGGGGTATATATAGGCATCCCCAAAAGTCCAACCGTTACACACAATAAGTTAGACTATGTGACGCCGATGTGGAAATCCTGGTGGTACTATAGTGACCAAAGGTGGCAACTTGTGAATCTCGAAGGGACCGATATAGGAATTTCGGTTGCACCGATAAGGTGACCAATGGTCAGAAATCTTGGTGATGCCGACTCAACAATCTTCGAGGGACCGAGACTATGAACTTGCGTAATAGAAAGTTGGCAGCCCAACTCGGTGGCACCGAAAGCAGTATCGTCTGTACCGAAACGTTAGGGTTTGGCCGAGTCTGTCTAGGGTTTGGAATCAATGGCACCGAATGTAGAATGTTGGTTGCACTGATTTTGAGTGTTTGGCTTTGGACAAACTTTGGTGGGAGAGTTTGTGGGTTTCTTTGGTGACTATCATTTGTGCACGTATGATCATTTTGGTCACCAACAAAACCTTACCCCCTTTTAATAGTATTGGCTTTCCTATGGACTCAAAGTGATTTCTCACAAATATAAAATGTAGAGTCCTCTTGCTTGAAGCTTTGCCAATCCTTTTCCTTGCATCTGGGGTATTACACAATTTCTTTGCCAACCCAACTCTCCATGTACTATTATTTGAAACATATTAGATAAAAGTACTAGTCCAAGAGACAATTTATGTTGTCATGAATTATCAAAACCACCAAGGGAGCATGTTGTGCTTTCAATTCTGAAAGTCAGCCTTGAAGGGAATTGAAGACCTTGATCTGATGAATTTCATGATCCAGGGAGTATAAGGCTTCAATTCAAATGGGGCTATTGCTGAATTGGCAAAGTCCTCATGAAGAATTCATGGTAGTTGATGGGAATCCCATGAATGATGTTGAAGAGCATGTTCTTAATGATTCCCTACACTTCTTCCTCTTCAAAGTTGTGGCCCTTCTGAGGACCGAGGGTGTTGGTTAGAATGCGATAGACTGTCCTGGGCACATAGAGCAAATCCTTCACAAGGAAGGTAGTCCTTTGAGGTTTTCCAGAAGCCAAAGGCTTCATCTGCAATTGCATCATGTGGTTGGGAAGAGCAGGTTCATCAAAGAGGCATCTTGCTCCTTGTGAAGGAATTGGAATTAGGACTGATCAAAGCAATTCAGAGGCTGGTGCAGTGTAGTGAGTAGATTCAGTCATCCAGTCCAAGACCCAAGAGTTGATATCAGAAGCATCGCCTGTGATGTGCAAGGTGGCATAAAATTGAAGAATCATCTCTTCATTCCAATCACAGATGTCCACACAAAATGGAAGAATTCCAGCATCATGAAGAACTGCGAGCACCGGTGTGAAGGACGGGATAGTTTCCATACCCAGATGAGGAATTTGATGATGCTCGAAGACTTTCTTCTTGTCAAACAACATTGATGCATAGTAGTTCATCTACATGGTTGTCCAGAATCTGATGCGACCAGCTCTTGCAGAGTCATACGGATTTGGTGCACTAAAGAAGATGTGCTCGTTGAAGAAATTGGTCTTGATGAATTTGGGGCACTTTGAGCCTTTGAATGGCATCTTTGGCTTTGACTGAAGATTTGGCTTGAAGCGGCCCACAATTTCCTTAGGCATTGGAGGAATTTCTTCGGACTGAGGAATTTGAAGAGCACTTCCCTTAGTTGTAGTTGGAGCAGCAATTTCTTCAGCTATTGCAGCTGGAATTTCTTCAAGGACAGGTGCAACCAAGTCATCAGATCATGTATGAATTTCTTCAGTCTGGGTTGGAGACTGAGGAATTTGTGACAGAGGAGTGGTCATTGGTGAATTTGGGTGAGCATCTTCCCAATATTCGTCATTTATCAGAGGTGTTGTGTTTCCAATGTCCACATCCTCTTCCATTTCTTCAACGCCGGCCTCTTCTGCAGTCAACTCAGGCTGAGGCGATAATACTAGTGGAGTTGAAGCATTTGCATTTACTTCAATGTCTTCATCAATCTGCTCTGAGGTAGTAGCAGACTGATCCTTTTCTTCTTGATCAACATTTGGGATGACATAGTCAACACCAAATGGTACTACTTCATAGGATGGCACGGAGGTTATGGGAGTTGCATCAATTGGTTCAGTTGAAGAACTTGCCAGTGTCTTCATTTCGTCACTGCTGAGGAATCCGAGGTTGATGCTTTTCTCTTCTATGCCTTCTTCTCCGCAACCTTGTCTTTCTTCACTTGTGATGTAGAAGGAAGGTTGATGTTCTTCACCCTTAAGGATTTTGCAGTTTCTACAGAGGGTGAAGGAGGAGCATGTTCTTCAGGCACGACTGATACAGTCGGCCTTGTGGTTTCAATTTCATCAGGCGCAGCAAAAGCTTCAGCTGGCCTGGCAATTTCTTCAGGCGCAATAGTGGAGGTTGCCCTGACATCTTCTTCAGCAGCCAGAGTTTCTTCAGCTGCGGGAGCAATTTCTTCAGCAGGCTGAGCGGATTCTTCAACCTGAGGAATTTGAGGTTGCGATCGAGCTGCAACCCTTGTGTTATGGTCCTTGATGGCTTTATTAGTTACTTTGATGAAACGAAGTTTGGCACCTTGCCAATCAGCATAGTATTTGTTGAATTTATCACTGAGGTCTTTGATCTCAGATTGCATCTTCACAAGTTGTTCTAGAGAAAGCTTCAGAACATTGTTCTTCAAGAAGTGCTCCTTCTTGTACTAAGGTTTCTTGGTTTGTCTGGCCTTCTCATACATCCACCTTTCTTGTTCTATGAAGGCAGTGAGGACATGATCTAGACCAGGAGGTAGCTTCAAATCATCAATCGGAGTGTTGGGATCCTTGTGCCAGTTATCAATGAACTTCAACACCATTTTTGGATCCAGCCATAGAGGAATCAGAGTGCCCTTTCCTTGAGCCACTTGTTCTTGCTTGTTTCTGATGATTGCCTCCTGTTCCTCATCATCCGCTTCATCATCTAAAAAAATTGATGGTATTTTGAACACCACCTTCTTTGGTTGAGCACTTGGTTGAGTGCCTCGTCCAGCAGTAGCTTTCATCTTCATTAGAGAAGGACAGGTTGAGGACTGTGCTTGGGCAGAGGAACTTGCAGAGAACCCTAAAGCAATTGAGAAGCCCGTGGTCCTTTGGCATGTTGCAAGATGTACAAGTGTTGAAGACTTTGCGGCAACAGCAGAGGATTGTGCAGCTACTGAAGTCATTGCAGAGGCCTTTGAAGACTTTGCTTGAGGATTCTGCAGTGATGACTTTGAAGTTAAGGTTTTTGGCTTCACTGCATATTTCTTCACCATTGATTTCTTCGAAGCACTAGTAGAGGATACGACAGAGGCAGTAGCAGTTGCAGTAGAGTCTTCATCGAATTTCCTCATAGCCTCTTCTGCCTTCTTTGCCAACTTGGCTTGTTGTCTTTCCCATTCTTGAAGAAAGTAATCACCAGTTTTGAGGCTGGTGGGATCAGCAGGTTGGTTTGGAGCCAAGGGTGGCCTATTGCAAGGGGGTTTGACAACGAATTTCTTCATGTATTTCGGAGTGACATATCGATATTCTTTCCAGTCCCTTGCCCATCTCCTCTCAATTCTCTATATGAGAATCTTTCACTGGTTTTTGGTTTCCTTGCCATGAGTTTCTTCATCATGTGTGCAATATTCCTCATACAGTTCATCGGGTATCTCCAATGCAGTTTGTTCAGGCTTCTTTCCACCTTTCTATGGCTTTTTCCCATCAGTCATTTTCTTCGGCTGAGGACTCTAAACTATTGAGGATTTTGAGGAAGTGTGCAAATTATCTTCAAAGAATGTTGCAAATGAGTTAAGTTGATGAGAACCTAGTGATTCATCAGCACACATTTTGTACCTGTGAATAGAGTATAGGTGTGAGCAATTTGAAGAGGTCATATGCGTTCTTAGAAATTTTCAAAATACATCAAGTTGAGGAATTTTGACCATAGATGTCTTGAGGAATTTCAGTAAGTGTTCTTGTCTTAGGTTCTAGAGTTGTGCAAATCTTGAGCATCCACACAATTGAGGAATCTTGAAGAAAATCATAACTTAGAAAAATATCAAGGAATGAACATGTAAGGTGCTTTGGAATATGATTCTTGAAGAATAAATACCTTTGAGGATTTTGTAGAATACTTGAAGATCAAACAAGGGCAGTAAATTTAGATTTATTTACCCCGATGAAGAACATGACGAACAGTGAGATGAAATAGGGGAAGATTGTCCGACCAGGTTTCCCATGCCCTAGCTTGGCAGAGGGAGACACTACAGCGCCGGCTGGGTGAAGACATCCACGGCCGATGCGAGTACGGCGATGGCGAGGTCGAGGCAATCAAGCTCTTCCACACCGACGGTGATGATTTTAGCAGTGGTGTGAGGTTTGAGCTCGGGAGAGAATGGGAGTAAGGAGTAACTTGAGCCCAGTGAAAGGAAAGGGGTATTTATAGCGGAGGAGAAAATCAATCTTCCTGAAGATTTTGGACCAATTTGCCCTTGACCCTAGCTCTCCATGCGACATGTATCACCCACGTTCTGAGTAGTGGAGATAGTGGGGGATCATGGGTTATCCATTCGTGGGAATCGGAACTGTTTGAGCGGGAAGCGCCGAATATTTAGTTAGTGAAACTTTTAAAGTTTTGATTCACAAATTCTTCAGATGTCTAGGACACAGTGAAGACTTTGAATGAGATTCAAAGTAGAACGCACATGAAGAATTTGAGAACAGACTGGGTTGAGTTTAGCATAGAGGGGGAACGGGTCCGATCACATTCACTTATATGAAAATCAACTTGAAGAATTAGCAATAAGTGAATGTTGTTGAGGACATTGAATACTCATATATATATATATTCAATGAAGAACATCAGTTTTCATAGTTTGAAGAATTTGATAAGTTGAGAAATTTGCAAACTTGAGGAATTCGAAAAATCGAAGAATTTGCAAAATGACGAAAAACTCAACTTTGAAGAATTTCAACTATGGTTGGTGGGGTGACGCACCGTATAAGAATGATGATTTTAGACACTGCATACAATTGTCGTAGGGTTCTGAGAATCAAATTCTTCATTAATTTGTTCATAGTCAGAGGGTCATTACTCATTGATTGAACAAAAACGTTACTTCGTGTGTTGCACATCTAAGTCATCAATTTTGCATAAGTGTTAGGATGTGTGTCTTTTTCAAAGAACATTCGAAGATTCTAAGATATTTAGCTCACACCGCAACTTGCAAAATCTCTTTCCATCCAAGGGTTTAGTGAAGATATCAGCCAGTTGTTCTTCAATGGGAATGTGGTCGAGGGAGATGTCACCCATGAGTACATGATCTCGAACAAAATGATGATGAATATGGATGTGCTTGGTCTTATAATGCTGAATAGGGTTGTAAGCAATCTTGATATCTCTGTCGTCGTCGCAGTAGAGAGACACATTCTTCACCTTGATGTGATAGTCCTTGAGGGTTTGTTTCATCAACAGCAACTGAGCGCAACATGAACCAGCATCAATGTACTCAGCTTCAGCAGTAGATAGTGACACGCAGTTCTACTTCTTCGAGGACCAACCGACTAAGGATCGTCCAAGGTAATGGCATGTGCCTGAGGTTGACTTGTGATCCACACGATCTCCAGCATAGTAAACATCTGAGTATTCGACGAGGTGAAGATTTGAGCCCTTGGGATACCATAATTCAAGCATTGGTGTGTGAGCTATGTCGGCATTCTGGGAATGGGGTACCCAGACCTGCTTGACTACGGCCCAGGGCGTGGCCCACTTCATCAACCAAATAAGATCAGGCATGGACCCCACTCGAGACAAGGACCTTGTGAGGGCCCTAGCCTCGCAAGGAATAATATCGACAAGACCGCGAAGGATGCGCCTCCACAGGACCTCTCCGGAGCGGCGGAAATTTCTTTGCAGGGCCCAGCCTCAGGAGTCAAGGGTGACGCAAGGAAGGACATGCAAGTGTTAGTATGCTAGGTTGCGCAGTTTCCTCCTTCGTGCAAAGGGAGCAAGGACATACGCGGGTTCCCAAAGCACCCCCGAAAGGTTTCCTTTCTAGTGCATGAAGTCCACAACCACCCACCCCATAGGGCGGATGTCATCGCTGAGCCCATCCCTGTGCCGTCGACACCTACTTTGCAAGCGAAGACCGCCTTTGGGCAGGGCGAGCACGTACTGTTGTCCCCTTTCAAAATTGGTCGTGGTGGGATCCCTTCCCACCATTATTATAAGGGAAGAGGACCTGGGGCACTGCTATATATAGAGTATAGGTTGAAGCGTAGAGCGGTGACGGGCGGAGCCAATGATCCACAATCCATTCCACCACTCGTCCACCGCGAAGCCACAAAAGGCCTCAAACACCTCAAGAGAGCCCTCAAGAGGCCCAAGAACACTGTACTATTTCATCCACATCACCTCCCCGAGAGGTAATCCACCAAAGCAAAAGTAGGGTATTACGCTTCGTAGTGGCCCGAACCTGGGTAAACTGTCGTGTTCATCCTCTTCCTCGTCATCGTGCGAGTTCGTCATTGTGTCCATCGAGTAGCGAGCTAGGGAGACGAGGCTATAGGGATCTTCGCACATGCCCCTGAGTTCAAATCTTAAGGGTTTTGCGGAGCCTGAAACCTGACATTTGGTGCGCCAGGTAGACAAGCGACAATGGACCAACCCCCCGGGCCTCAGGAATAACGACCTGGGGGAGTGGCAAGACAAATGCAATGCGGGCCACCCGCAGCAACTACAACGCTTGTACGACCTCAGGAGGATGGGTCACCCAAGGCTTTCCGGACCTCGTCCGGACAACACGGGGGCGCCTCACGAGGCATACTTCACCGACAAAACACCATTATGGCCGCGCCGATGCATCGCGCTCATGTTTGGGCCTCGGGAGCGCAATCCTGAGGTCACGTGGGGAGCAATGCACTCGGGTTAGGGTCATGAGGGCGCACAACTGGGCAGAACTGCATGAGATTGTCTTCGACGTGGCTAAGAGCCAACAAGCCATGCGCTTGGGGGCTTCCCTAGGGCCGTGACACTCTCACGTAACAATTAGCGGGATGTATACGGAGGCGTTCCTCCCATGCAATGTGGCAGCCACAACCTAGACCTGGTGGAGAAGACAACACTGCCCATCAATGGCTATGCCCACACAATGTGGATGCCCTACGCTTAGCTCTGGGGGAAGACGAAGGATAGCCCATGGGCCGGACCCGACATTAGCTTGCTTCTTTTTGACGTTCAAGTTGCCATTTTTTGGAATGAAGCCTGAGAGTTTAGAAACGTTATATTTTAAAAGGGGGGGACTTTTCTCTCTGCGTTTCTATATTTGAAGTCTCTCTTTCTGAATGGTGTTTCACAAGGAGCCGAACGCTCTACACCGCCCCGAGGCGCCACAGAGATAGATGGCGAGGACCTGCCGCCTTAGGGGCACTCAATTTTTAGCTGTCGACACCCCCTCGGGGGCTTTGACCACAACATGATGTCATAGCTAGGGTTTCGGGAGGCCCCAGGGCTTCGTGAGGCGGCACATGGAGGGACGGAATGGGGTATCATTCGAGCATCAAAGGGAGCTCCTAAGCAGCATGCCTTAGCATCCTTACCGGTCATAAGGCCACTCGACCCCCTAATGTTGTCCTTGGTTTCCGGTCAGCATCCGGAGTGTCAGGGCCTCGCCCCGCAAAGTGCGTCCTTGGTTTCCGGTCGTACCTAACAATGGTGGGGAAATGCGTGGAACTAGGACCTATCGACGTAGAGCGGTTTGAGCGTCAAAAAGGGGGTTCTGGGTAACGTGCCTTGGGGGCCTTACCGGTCATAATGCCACTCGACTTCCTAGTGCCGTCCTTGGTTTTCGGTCGACATCAGGAGTACCGAGGCCTTGCCTTGTGAAGTAAGTCCTCTTTCCGGTTGTACCTGACGATGGTGGGGAAATGTGAGGGACTGGGACCTACAAACACATAGTGCTGAAAGGGCCCTGGACCATTCAGCAGGCAAGAAGAAAGTATCCCAGACGAAGTCACAGCTTGGCAGAATGGCCCGTCTTGCCACGCAACGCACATGATCGCCAGCGTCATACAAAGCTAAGTACAATCTCGAGCCCATCAAGAGCCTCCTAGCCTAATAACGATGTCGAGGATGAAATAAGGACTGCGCACGCTAATCTAAGAATGCAGGAACTATGTCTACTATGCGCGGCTTTCGAGGCCCCTAAAGGACGAAGCAACGAAGGAGGTGACACGGGAGAAGGGAATCGATTGCGACAAGCCGCAGGGCCCAGGGCCCGATAGAAGCAACGGTTGTAAGTCGCCCTCGGAGGGGGAGAGCCTCACGGGGGTCATATCGTGGGCTGACGCAGGGCCACAACCATGGTGGCACCGACCAACACAACAACAACAAGTCTAGGAAGAAAAGAAAAACGGCAAAGGTAACATACGAAATATTAACGCCCCACAGGGCGGGGTTCTTGTCGAGCATTACATGTACCAGTAAGGGGAAACATGGAATTTCTAGGAGGAGAAGGAGTCTTCGCCACTTGTGCCACCGGCCGGCCCGACGCCATAATCGTCCCCCTAGCTGGCGGTAGGCACTTGGACAAACCTCTCCTCCATGGCCTGCATGTGCGGGCGCTCCTCATCCCTGAGGGGGCGCTGGAGCCCGACGGGCAATAGCTCCCCGACGCGCCCAAGGTCGAGCTGTGGGCGAGGCGGCGGAGGTTGGAGAAGACGAGTGTCAGGGCGAAGTCCAGGAGGTCGCACACGTGGGACGCGCTTTCTGTGTCCTCGCGGGAGACGCCGGTATCCAGCGCCTCCACGACCCTTTGGAATAACTCCCGATAGCCTCCGTCACCGCGCATGTTTGGCAGCATGGGGGCATCCTGGCAAACCGAATCACCGCGTCGGCCACGTGGCCGGCGATGCCCCGGAACAGTTTGGTAGGCTGGAACTTCAGCATCCTGGCGTGTGCCACCTCGCCCTTGGCCGCCTTGCGGAGTCGTCTGCCTCTTGGACCTGGACCTGGAGGGACACAAACTCCGCCTGGGTCTCAGCTTCGCCCCAGAGGGCGGCATCGAAGACAGCCTCGGCGGTGGTCAGCCGAGCCTGCAACATCTCTACCTCCTCCTGAAGCTCGCCAATTGCTTTTCTTGGCCACGGGAACCCTTGAAGGAGGGGAAGGGGATCAAACCCCAGACGATGGATAGATGAACGAGACAAGAGGGAGGTGTCGGAATACTTACTCGTCGACCAGGGCCCATCGCTGGCGAACTCGCACCGACCTGAAGGGGCTCCCGCCGCCGCCTCCAGAGGAGGATGAAGGAGCCGGAGAAGCCGGCCGCTTCCCTGCGCCCGCACTGCTTCCTCTGGATGCCATGAAGGACAAGGGGACGAGAAGGAAAGAGGGTTTTTTGCGGGCGGAGCGAAGGAAACAAGGAGAAGCCTCAAGAATGCAATACCCTTCCCTAGCCAGGGACGGGGCGGATTTATAGGCGTAACCGTGGCCACGAGGCAACATGGGAGAGTAGGCGGCACGAGGCATTTTGGTCAATACGGTTTCGTCCACGTCGCCTCTCCTACCCTCTGAAGAGTCGCATCCGCATTGCCCGAAGCAGTAGTAGCACTCGATGGGAAGCAATGATAGCCTGTGATGCACCCAGGCATCGCGTCAATTCGACTGGGTGCAGTTCCAAACGCCCTCGGGGAGCGGAGGCGCCGCCGAGGCGTTTGGCGCGAGCCACGCCTGGCCTGGAGGCGTTTGGGGCCCGCGGCACTTCGGGCTGTCCTCCAAGATTTTCCTGTAAGCCAGCTCGAGCGCGCCTTGGGCCCGGGGGCTACTGTCGGCGTTCTAGGATTGGGGGTACCCAGACCTACCTTCCTGCAGCCCAAGGCATGGCCCACTTCATCAACCAAATAAGATTAGGCACGATCTCCACTCAAGACAAGGCCGACGTGAGGGCCCTAGCCTCACGAGGAAGAACAGCGACAAGACCCATGAAGGATGGGCCTCCAGGGGACCCCTCCGGAGCGGCGGAGATTTCTATGCAAGGCCCGACCTTAGGAGTCAAGGGTGATGCAAGGAAGGACAGGCGGTCGTCAGTATGCCAGGCGTAACAGTTTCCTATTTGGTGCAAAGGGAGCAAGGACATATGCGGGTTCCCAAAGCACATCCCAAATGTTTCCGTTCTAGTGCAAGAAGACAACAACCACCTGCCTCGCAGGGCGGATGTCATCGCTAGGCCTATCCCTGCATTGTCGACAACTACTTTGCAGGCGAAGACCGCATTTGTGTAGGGCGAGCACGTACTACTGTCCCCCTTCAAAATTGGCAATTATGGGATCCCTTCCCGCCATTTTGATAAGGAAGACGACCCTGGCCACCACTATATATAGAGGATAGGTTGCACCGTAGAGCAGGGACGGATGGACCCAATGATCCACCGGAATCCATTCCACCACTCATCCACCGCAAAGCCATAGAGGGCCTCGAACACCTCAAGAGAGACCTCAGGAGGCCCAAGAACACTGTACTATTTCATCCACATCACCTCCCCGAGAGGCAATCCACCAAAGCATGAGTAGGGTATTACGCTTCGCAGCAGCCCGAACCTGGTTAAACTGTCGTGTTCATCTTCTTCCTCGTCATCGTGCGAGTTCGTCTTTGTGTCCAACGAGTAGCGAGCTATGGCAATGAGGCTATAGGGATCTTCGCACACGCCATGAGTACGAATCTTAAGGGTTTTGTGGAGCCCGAAATACGACAAGCTAAGTATCAAAGAATATGTTTCATAGCCTTATGGTGTGATTCCTTCGATGTTGCTTGGAATCGGGCACACATGCAAACACTCGGCATAATATCAGGCATAGATGGACATAGATACAATATAGATCCAATCATGGAATCAGGCACACATGCAAACACTCAGGAGGCCCAAGAACATTGAATTTCCTCAGTACATCCTTGAGGTATTTCTCTTGAGGGATGAAGATGCCATTGTCTTTCTGACAAATTTGAAGACCTAAGAATAATTTCAACTCTCCCATCATAGACATTTGATATTCTTCACTCATCATATAGGCTAATTCATCACTGTAATGTTTGTCGGTGCAGCCAAAGATAATATCGTCTACGTATATTTGGCATATGAACAGTTCATTGTCATAAGATTTAGTGAAAATAGTTGGGTCGAGTGAACCGGGTTTGAAGCCTTTCTTCATGAGGAATTCCTTCAGAGTGTCGTACCATGCCCGAGGGGCCTACTTGAGGCCATAGAGGGCCTTGTTGAGTCTTAACACTTTGTTAGGATGCTTAGGGTCTCCAAAACCTAGGGGTTTAGCACCATATAATTCTTCCTCAAGCTTACCATTGAGGAATGCACTTTTCACATCCATTTGATATAATATGATATCATGATGGTTAGCATAAGCAAGCAATATGCAAATAGCTTCAAGTCTAGCAACAGGTGCAAAAGTTTCATCAAAGTCAATTCCTTCAACCCATGTGTAGCCTTGAGCTACAAGACGAGCCTTATTTCTTACCACAAGACCATTTTCATCTTGCTTTCTGCGTTAGATCCACTTGCTACCTAGTTTTGCTTGCGATGATCTGGCCGTTTGACAAGTTCCCACAGGTTGTTTAGCTTGAATTGATGCAATTCCTCTTGCATAGCTTGAATCCACTCAGGCTCCTTGAATGCTTCATCAACTTTGGTGGGCTCTATGATAGAGACAAAAGGAAAGTGCCCACAAAATTTATTCAAATGTGAAGCTCTTGAGCGAGTGAGGGAACCTGGTGAATTGATGTCATCGATGATTTTGTCAATCTGCACTTCGTTTGCAACTCTTGGATGAGCAGATTGACGTGGTTGAGGATTTTCTTTAGCACCATTTTCTTTAGGCGTATCAGCATGAATGTCTTTGTTTGTTGGAATGACTTCATCAGTAGATTGAGGTTCTTCAGTGGGTATGACATCTTCAGTAGCCTTCATCTTAATGGATTCCTCAAGAGACTTTTCATCTAGCACAGAAGGCAGGTGCTCTCTTTGCGAGCCGTCAGTTTCATCAAACCGCACATCTAGTGTTTCAACAACCTTTTGGTGGTAGGTGTTTAAGATTCTTTACGTGTGCGAGTCCTTTCCGTAACCAAGCATAAAACCTCCATATGCTTTTGGTGCAAATTTAGAACTATGGTGAGGATCTCTAATCTAGCATTTTGCACCAAAGACTTTGAGATAACTTACATTGGCTTTCTTGCCAGTCATGAGTTCATATGAAGTCTTCTTGAAGAATTTGTGAAGATATACCCTGTTGATGATGTGGCATGCTGTAACAATTGCCTTAGGCCAGAAGTGACGAGGAGTCTTGTATTCGTCAAGAATGGTGCGAGGCATCTCAATAAGAGTTTTGGTCTTGTGCTCCATGATGCCATTCTGCTGAGGAGTATATGGGACAGATAGTTCATGAGTAATACCAAGTTCATAAAGATATTCATTAAGATTGGTGTTCTTGAACTCAGTCCCATTATCACTCCTGATATGCTTGATCTTGAAGGCCCTTGAAGCAAATCGTCTAAAGACATCCTGCACTTCAAACTTGTACAGAATAATATGTACCCAAGTGTAAGCAGAGTAATCATCAACAATGACAAAGCCATAAAAACTTGAAGAATGTGTTAGTGTGGAATAATGAATGGGGCCAAATAGGTCCATATGAAGAAATTCAAAAGGTCGAGTCATGGTCATGATTGTCTTCGAGGGATGCTTGGATCTGGTCATCTTCCAAGACTCACAAGCACCACAGAGGTGGTTCTTGAGGAATTGGACACCTTCAATTCCAATGAGGTGCTTTTTCTTCACGAGCGTGTGCAAGTTCCTCATAATAGCATGTCCAAGTCGTCGATGCCACAACCAGCCTTCTTAGGACTTTCCAAGTAGGCACGTGGCAGGCTGAGGACCTATAAAGAAATCAACAATATACAAGTCTCCTCTCCTAAAGTCTTTGAAGACTTTGGAATGGTCAAATTCCATGATGACAACGCAACGATATTTTCCAAATATGAAAACCATATCAAGATCGCAAAGCATTGAGACAGACATGAGGTTGAACCCGAGGGATTCGAGAAGCGTCACCTTATCCATGTGTCGGTCCTTTGAGACTCCAACCTTACCTAGACCCAATACCTTGCTTTTTTCCTTTGTCAGCATAGGTGATATGCTTCAGATGAGATGGAGCAAGTGGCAAATTCATCAGTAGATTCTTGTCACCAGTCATGTGGTTTGTGCATCCACTGTCGAGGACCCACTCAGTAGCTTTTGGAGGTTCATCCTACAGACGAATTAGTACAACTTGCGAACTCATATTGTTTAGAGTGAAGAATATGACATAGTGAGTAAAGCATTTCCTCAGTGTTTCGTCACACAATATAGTGAGTAAAGATGTGTGAGGATGTGAGAAATGAGGAATTCATTTATGCATGATTAGCTTACGTCCTTTCAAGCATTTCCTTAGGTCTCCAAAAAATTCATCAGATGATCAAGTTCATCTGGAGACCTGATCCTGCATAAGAGGTTAGCTCAATTTCTTCACCATGCACATCTAGAGGGGTGGCAAAGAGTTCATCATTCTGTGAGCAACATATGAGAAGGGAGGCATTGAAGCTAATGCGCTTCATTTCACAAGATGAGGGTTGAGTACTCATATGAATAAGTAGAGAAATTCTTTGAGGACCTATGAACATAATAATTTGAAGAATAATTCACATATTCAGAACTCTTAGATTTTCCTTGCGAAACAAATGCATTACCATGCAAATGATATTTTTCACCATGTGAGGAATTTGGTCCAAGTGAAGACTTTGGTCTATATGAGGAATTTGATCTGGGGTTCCCTTTCTTCATGACTGGTGTCGTGAGGACATTCACTTGAAGAATTTGTATGCAACTCTCGGGAACCCAGATTTTTTCATAGGTGAACCGTTCCTGCAGTTAGTTCCAACAAATCTGGCAAATACTTCACCTTTGTGATCTTTTAAGAATTTGTAGTTGGAGTCGAGTGACTCATCAGAGGAATATGAAGTTTCACAAGTAAAGCCAGATAAAGTGGATGGATCTACAGGAGGTCCTTTTGCAGCAACCCATGAGGTTTTGGGGTACTGGTCAGGTGTCCAGTAGGATCAATTAGCATTGAGTTTCATCTCAAATGCAATACCCTCTTTCCTAGGGTTCCTATTTAGAATCTTCTTTTTGAGGACATCGCAAAAGGTTTGATGCCCTTTGAGACTTTTGTACATGCATGTCACATAAAGTTCCTTCAACCCTGCATTTTCGTTAGTGATACTTGTGATATCCTCAGATGAGAAATTTGTGACCACGGGATTAGTTGAATAATTTGCAACAATAGAAGCATTTGAAATTTTAGGTGAAGAATTAGCAGTTTCATGTTCGATGCATTTCAAACAAGGTGGAACAAATTCTTCCTGAGTGGTACTGATCTGTTGAGCTAGTAAGGAATCATTTTCCCTTTGGAGATCCTCATGAGACACTCTTAGTTTCTCAAGATCTTGATTTCTTTGAAGAAATTTATAAGAAAGCTTCTCATGATCATCTAAGAGAGCATTATGATGACTCTGAAGGTTGGCATACTTTGTGTGAAGACTTTTGAGATCGTCAAACAGAGTTTGAGTCCGATCCACTTCCTCATTCAATAGATCATCGCTTTTGTCTAGCACTTTCTGAAGCTTTTCAAGTGCACTTTGTATCTTAGTGGCAATATTAGCAAGTTTGGCATAGCTAGGTTTCACATATTCATCAGATTCACCATCACTTGATTCAGAGGAGGAGTGATGCTTATGTACCTTGGAACCTTTAGCCTTGAAGCAATAGGTGGGAGCATAATCATTGTTGCTGATTTCAGAGTCGTTGGAGTAGTCATTTTCTTCATTGTTGAAGATGGACTGGGTAACGAAAGCAGTGGCGAGAGCAAGGGTAGCAACACCAGATTCAGATTCCACCTCAGATTCTTCCTCTTCTTCATATTCTTCATATTCTTCTTCTGAGTCCATTTCCTTGCGAATGAAAGCCTGAGCCTTTTTGGAACCATTCTTCTTGTGCGTTGAGGACTTTGAAGATGAGGACTTTGCAGATGAGGAGTTTGAAGATTTCTTCTTTTTCTCCAAGTCATAAGAAGTGTCGTCCTTGTACTTCTTATTCTTTGATTCTTTTTTCCCAGAGAGGACACTCAAAGATAAAGTGACCAGATTTCTTGCATTTGTGACAAGTTCTCTTCTTATAGTCGCTTGAGGAATTTGATTTCCTCAAACCACTTTTTGGTGACTTTCCAAATTGGCCTCTCCTTGAGAACTTATGGAATTTCCTCACGAGCATTGCCAACTCCTGACTCAGTTCTTGAGGATCACCAAGGCTACTATCAGAATCTTCGCCTTCAGATGAGCAAATTGCTTTTGCCTTTAGAGCACGTCTTCCATAGCTTGGACCGTAGAGGTCTCTCTTCTCGGCTTGTTGGAATTCATGAGTATTGAGTCTCTCGAGAATATCAGTAGGATCAAGTGACTTGTAGTCTCCATGCTCTTGAATCATCAAAGCCAGAGTATCGAATGAGGAAGCAAGAGATCTCAGTAGTATCTTCACCACTTCGTGATCGGTGATCTCAGTGGCACCTAGTGCTTGAAGCTCGTTGGAGATATCAGTGAGATGATCAAAAGTTTGCTGAACATTTTCGTTGTCAAGTCTTTTGAAGCAGTTGAAGAGATTGCGAAGAACATCAACACGAGAGTCACGTTGAGTGGAAACACCTTCATTGACTTTGGAAAGCCTATCCTACATAAGCCTAGAAGACTCCAAAGCAATCACTTTGCCATACTAACCTTTGCTCAGATAGCCACAGATGATATTCTTCGCTTGAGAATTGAGTTTCTTGAATTTCTTTGTATCAACAACAGTGACAATTGGAGAAGTGCGGGAAACACCATTTTCCACAACATACTACAGATCGTTGTCAATATCTTCCAAATGCACGTGCATCTTGTTCTTCTAGTAGGGGTTATCCTTCCCATCTAAGGTAGGACAACCTGCGAAAACCTTGATCATACCTACAGTCGACATAACTAGAACTCCAGGCGGTTAAACCAAAATCACATAGAACAAGGGAGTACCTTTCTCAGATACCAATTGAAAGTGCATTATACCGACTAGAGGGGGGTGAATAGATGATTTTACAAATTCATCACATGAGGAATTTCAACTTGAGGAATTTGAAATGTGATGAATAACTAGCAGCGGAATAAGTAATCAAGTGCTTGAGAAACATAGTAGCAGCATAGTCATCATGATGAAATAAAGCAAGCATAGATTACAGGTAGCGTGATACAGGATAAGCAAGTGAGGAGCAAGGTAAATTGAAGAATTTGAGGTGAGGAAATTGTGAAATTCTTTAGTCAAATTCCTCAAACAGTAAAGATCAATTTCATCAACGAGTATACGAGGAAATGAAAGGGTTGAGAAAATAGAACCAGGTAGCTCGATGAAGACAATGGTTTGATGACCCAGTTCCAATTGCTATGATAGTCGTACGTCTAGTTTGGAACGGCCCGGTATTTAAACCAGAGGACACACAGTCCCAGGACACATAGTCCTTACTGTATTCTCGTTGAGCTAAGGTCAAAAAGTCCTTTCCCAACACTCGTGGGAAGTCTTCACGGTAGACTTCCAAAAGCCTCACAATCCGGTCACCCAACGATCCACAATTGACTGTTGGATGCTCTAGACCAAGGTCACTCCGTGATCCCCAATTGACTCCAGGATGCACTAGACCATGACCCCTAATCGCCTGGAAGATACACATTCTTCAAAGGTAACAAGCATCAGTTCCACACAGGAACAATCTCTTCAGTGATGCGCAATCACTTTGGTTTTGATGGTTTGGATTTGGGTTTTTCCTCACTGATGATTTTATCTCAAAGTCCTCAAAGGATGGGTTGCTCTCAAATGACAAGTGGTAGTTCTCTCTCGAAGCAGCCAACCAACTAGTGGTTGTGGGGGTGCTATTTATAGCAAGGGTGCAACCTGACATGGTAAGACATAAATGCCCCCAATGATATGAGCGTTATGTTGATAAGAGATTGGGGACAGCTGGCACTAGCAATGGTCGGATTTTCGAACTATGAAAGTCCTCGGGCTTATCATATTCCTCACTTGTAGGCAATTCGCACTGGCGAAATACTAACTCATCAGTCAGACCAATTTCCTCAAAGACCAGAAGAACTTCATCTCTGGCACCAAAGAACTTGACTGAACTGCAAGAGATTTCCAAAGGCTTCACTCGAAGGATTGGATAGGTTGAGGCTTTTGAGTTGAGCATCGGTTAGAAATTTTCCTTAGTATACCTCGGCCCCCTTTAACAGTACGGTGTTTCCTATGACTCAAGAAAAGGAAATGAAACTACGAAAACAAAAAAATTCACGCTTCATAGTCCTCTTTCATATCTTCAAGGTCACACCAACTTCTTCATTTTCCAAGTCTTCAGGGAATACCAAAGTCTTCAACAAAGTCTTCACCAAAGTCTTCAGTTGAAGACATACATTTTTAGGGGTTGATAATATTTGGATATATCAAACTCCTCAGTGACTTATAGAGCTTGTGTACACTCACAAACGCATCAGTCTCTTAACGTATATGTCTTCAATACACCAAAATCACTAAGGGGCACTAGATGCACTTACAGTAGACCACCATATTTATTTTTAGTACTCGTAAGTTAGCCACTCAAATAAATGCTTAGTTGCTTGCTGCAGCCTCAACACTTAACCATACCTCATCCATTAAGCTTTGCTAGTCTTGATACCCTGGTAATGAGATTGTTGAGTTCCCATGGCTAACAGATTACAACAACAACATTTGCAGGTACAGGTAATGCGATGCTTTGACGTGAGAGCAATGCTTGTTTGATTTGGTGTTATTCTTCTTCATCATCGATCTAGGATGGCTTACAGGCGGCAGCTTGGGATAGCAAAGATGGATTTCGTTTTATCGTTTGTTTTCGTCCGTAGTCGCACCCTGCTCTTCTGTATGATGTTTGAATATGTTGTTGTATTGATGTGATCTTGATGTATCTTGTGGTGAGTGTAAGCCAATTCCATATACTCATATGTTCTTTAAATGTACTTGTCATGATATCCATTCTTGCAAAACAACGAGATGCGCTTCTGTCCCTGTCGAGGCCCTCGTGTCAAAATAAGGATAGGTTCGCATCTTGGGCATCACAACAAGTTAGATGGGCTGACTAAGACAGTCGATGAGCTTAAGAGGGAGGTAGACGAAGCCCCTATCCATCACACCTCTTCAGAGCCTTAGTCTACTGGTGATGATGAGGATAGTGCATCTGTCAGGACGACTACCCAATTCATTACTAGAGCTAGGACACCTACAGTGCCAGCTCTGGAGATGAGGCCTTCATCTTCTACTCCAGCCAATAGCTCCATCAACTTAGTGCCTCTAGTGACTACTCCAACTCCATCTAGGACATTAGCAGAAGTCTTTGCCTACGTAGTTGACATCGACTACCGCAGGAGAATGATTAGCTATATTTCTTTGATATTTTTGGTAACTTGCTGCCAAAAGGGGAGAACTTGTATGTAGATGTAGGCTTCGAGTGAGAGAGCGTCTTCTTTTTATTTCTGCTTTACAAAACAATTGGTCTTTTGGTTTGGATGTGAGATACTTTTGTTTGTGTTTGATCATACACTTTAATGTGTGTTGCTACTATTTCCTATTTCTTGATGTTATGTGATGATCATTCACTTTGCTTGATGTGTTGTGCTATTTTGTTAACTCTTATTACACTCGCACACCACTAAGTTGTATGTGACATGGAAGAACTGCCGCATGGACCTAATCGATTGTGCATTTGCATTCAAACGCAAATATAAAATTAATTCACAAATTTAGGGGGAGCTCTTACTTATCACATACTTCTCAAAGCGACAATTGTATTCATTGGTTATATCATATGTCGAAGCTTTGATCTGTATGTGGTCATCAATTACAAAAATAGGGTAGACTGAAAGCACATTCTCTCCCTTGGTGGGTTGGTAATTAATAACAACATATATGTCATTGGACTAATGTTTGAACTAAGCATGTTTCAGGAAAAGTTAAATGATGGGTTGGGAAAAGGATTGTGGAGTAGCATAAGATGCAAGGAAATAGACTGGCAAAGCTTCAAGCAAAGGACTCTATAGTTTATCTTTTGTGAGAAATCACTTTGAGTCCATAGGAATGCCAATACTTTTAAAATGGGGTAAGGTTTTGTTGGTAAACAAATGCTCATACGTGCACAAGTGATTGTCACCACATACTTCGACAAGCTCTTCCACAAAATTCTGTCCAAAGCCAAATACTAAAAATCAGTGCAACCAACACATTCCACTCGGTGCCACGGATTCCAAACCTCAGACAGACTCAACCAAACCCTAGCATGTCGATGCAACCGATTCTGCTTTGGTGCCATCGAGTTTGGGTTGCTAACTTCCTGTTACGCAAGTTTACAAAATCGGTCCCACCGGGTTTTGTGAATCGGCGTCACCAAGATTGGCAATCTGACCGTTGGTCACCTTATCGGTGCAACCGAGATTTATGTATCGGTCTCACCGAGATTCAATACTTGCTACCTTTGAGGCAACTCGGTACCACCGATATTAACACATTGGTGTCATCGAGTCTGACTTATTAGGTGTAACGGTTGGGTTGTTGGAGATGGCTATATATACCCGCCCACCACCACTCACTCGAAAGAAAAGCACTCAGAACAGTTCCCCACTCATACCTACTAATTTTCTAAGAGAGAGCCACCTACTCATGTGTTGAGATCATGCCATTCCATTCCTACCATATGAATCTTGATCTCTAGCCTCCCCAAGTTGCTTTCCACCCAATAAATCTCTTCCAGCAAGCCAAATCTATGAGAGAGTGATTGTGTGTTGAGCAGTCTATCATCTTGAAGCACAAGAGCAAGGAGTTCATCGACATTATCGAGCCTAGATTGGTTAGGTGTCGCTTGAGAGCCTCCTACTTCGTGTTGTGGAGTGAACCAAAAAGTTTGTAAGGGATAGGTGATTGCCTACTTTGTGAAGATCTACCCTGAGTTAGGCTAGTCCTCCGTGCACGTAGGACATCATGGTATTGTCAAGGTTGCTTCTTCATGGAACCCTCTATAGGTAGAGCCCTCCGTGGACTCTCATGACTATTACCCTTCGTGGGTTGAAGACTCCATAAATGTGGATGTACGATAGCACCACCTATCGAAACCACGGGAAAAATCATCGTGTCACCAATTGTGTTTGATCTACCTACCCTCTCTTTACTTACATGCTTGTCTTTACTTTTCGCTGCTATACTCTTAGACGTGCATGTGTAGGGTGTACTTGATAGACTATGAATCTTAAAATCTGCTAAGAATTAAAATTGGGAAAAGGTAGATTTTTTATTTGGTCAAGTAGTCTAATCACCCCCCTTGAGCACTACTTTCGATCCTGCACCGACTCCGCAATCCGGGACAAGGTCAGCATGCCCGACAAGGCAGCTCCGCCGCCGGCCACATCATGACCACCTGCCGAAAACCGGCAACCACAGAACAACAAGCACAAGACCGACCAGCTGGACTCCCGCTACGGGAGCTGGCAGCTCGCCACCATCAAGGAAGAGCAGCCAGCTGCCTAGGCTTTCAGCCAGCGTCAGTGCACCAGCAAGGCCGCCTGGCAGCACAAGCTCACCTTCGAGCAGATGCTCGACCTTCTCTGCAAACATCATTCCGGGGCCAAGCCATCCATGCAAAAGCTCTGGCAATGCAGCTTTTCACAGCGGTTGGACCGGGGCAAGGCCTTCCGGCTCCCCCCCCCCCCCGTGCGGCCTCTCCGCACACCGGCACCGGCTCTGGCTCCGGCCCCGCACGACAGCCGCCTGCTCGATCAGTTCCCCAACCAGGATGGTTCCTACGTCGTCTTCACTAGTGAAGAGATGGATAAGCACACTTGGCCGAAATCTACTCGACTAAGACCTAATCTATTCGAGTGCAGAACGTACAAGTATTATACAAAATGAAAACACCCAATGGGTGTACAATCAAGAAGGACAGGAATTCAATTTGGACAATCGCACTTACTCGGACGTTGGTGTGAAGCACCGCGCTGGCATCATAAGCCAGCTTGCTGGCTTCGTACGCATCCTTTGTGCGCAGCAGCATCTTCTCCAATTGGATCATGGCTTCCTTGCCGGCTCCAGTTTGGTCTTTCGGGACGTGGTGCAGAGGAAAGGCAGTCGCCGGCTGAATTGATGTTGTGATTGGAGTAGCTGAGGTGGTCTGGGGTTGTCCGATTTCTATCGATGACACGATGGTTGAAGCAGCTGGTGGAGCACTCGGTAACAGAGCCGCGAGTTGGGTTCTAGCTCGGGACGAGTCGCCTATCCCTTGGTACAATGCAACAGTCAACCTTTGAGGCGTTTGCGCTGATGGCATTCTTCGGGCACGTATGCGCGGGGTGCCTGAGGTCACACCTTCACCCTTTGTACCACAAGGTGGCTCTTCATTGTCCTCGAGTTGAATGATCTCTTCAAACATCAATCAACAACATTAGCTTATTCAATTGGCAAATCATTTTCAAGAAACAGATCTGAGTGAAGATTTGTTTGACCTCGTTGGGAAGTGGCCGCATCGGCGGTATCCACATCCATTTGCTCCTCTGCGTCCTGTGGAGGCGATGTCACTGAGGTAGCAGCTCTGGTAGACAAAATTCCGCTCGGTCAGCAAGAATTTGAAGTCATGTACATTAGCGAAAGAACAAAATGACCACTTACGTTGAGACAACAGGCACATCGATCTTCATGTGGGGCAAAGCTTTCCGAGGTTTCAGCGCGTCGGGCTTGGGCTGCTTTGCGGCCCGTTCACTCGACTCGACTGTCGAGGTTCGGTCCCATTTCGGGCTCCTCTCACTCGACGCCAAGGCCTTGTCTTGGGCAGTCGCAGGGTCCTGCCATAGCTTGGAGTGATGCTCAGTGCGCGGAGGAGACTCGACTTCTTCTTCATCCTTGTCTGAGCTCTCGTAGTCATCCTCACTATCGTCAGCGTAATCAAAGTCCACGCTGCTGCCCTCGCTATCCCCTCTGTCTTTGGCCTGATTCCTGTTTGGCATGGGCAAGTACATGTTCGTCCACTCCTGCAAGATTCAAACAACAAAGTCAGTCAACTGATTACTTAACCACTCGACAAAATAGTATGACAGTCGACAAAGATATAATTTACCAGATTCTTTGGTGGATGATCAGCAGAGTAAGGCTTGATCCGCTTGGCTCCCAGGGGATTGTTGCAGGCTCGAGTGATGCTCCGAAGCCATTGCTCGATAGTTTTCTGTGGGACTTCCTCTAGGTGCATCCGAGTCGTGTGTTCGGGGCCTGAGTAATGCCATATAGCATGGTCCCTTGCTTGGAGGGGATGGATCCATCGACTAAGGAATGTCTCCAGAAGGTCCATGTCAGTCACTCCACCATGGACATTGGCCACTATGGCATCAACTAAGATCCTCACTTGGACTTTCTCCCCATCTAACACTGTCAAGGATTTGGGAACAGTGGGTCGATCTAACGTGAAAGGGCAAAGACCCGTCGACATGTTGGGAGATGCTACATCTTTGCAGTAGAACCAGGTCGACTGCCAACCCCTAACAGATTCAGGGAAGGTCATGATGGGAAAGGCACTCCTAGCCCTCTTTTGGATGGCATGGGTTTTATCATCCTCATGGTTGGCCTTTTTGACCGACTGAGATCTAATGGTGAAGATGTGTTTGAACAAGCCCTAATGGGCGGTTGACCCAAGAAACATTCACACATTATGATGAAAGCAGAAAGATAAGAGATTGCATTCGAAGGAAAATGATGGAGTTGGGCTCCGAAGAAATTAAGAAACCCTCGGAAGAAAGGATGGGGGGCATGGAGAAACCTCTCTCAACGTGGGTGAGGGGAAGGACCCACTCCCCCTCGCGTGGCACCGGCTCGATTTCTCCCTCTGACAGCCTCCACGAGCCTTCAGCCACGAGCCCGTCGACTACGAGGTTCTTGACATACGCAGTTGTGACCGTCCACGAGAGAAAATCCCCTTAGATCCACCTCGCCAGCACGGTGAACCGCGTGCTTGATGGCTTCTTGGCCTTGCCCTTCGCGATTCCCTTCTTGGTGCACTCTAGCTTCTTGGTCTTCCCCTTTGTCATTGCGGCAGTGGCGGTCATTGAGGCGGAGCAGAGCAGTGCGCTGAGAGTAGGGGAGGCAGAGGAAGAGTAGAGATTTGGGGGAAGAAGACTGTGTAGACCACAATGCGGTGGGATTTTATACTCTGTCGAGTGTCTCGCAGACTGGTGGGCCCTCTAAATCCCTGAGTATCTGGACCACAAATGTCCCGCGGTATGTGGCAAAATGGGTGGTGCATGAATCGAGGCGTCGTGCCCCCACTTGCCCCAGTCCTGGCGTCATCTTCGCGAGGTGCGCGATTCCCAAATTTTCAAATCCCGTGAAATCCGGTCCTAACAGAGCGACCCGTCATGTCTAAAGATCCCTTCAAGTCACTCGGAACATAATTGATGCTTAGAATTCATTCGGACATTTTCAAGGCAGAATCGATCCGAGCGAATGACAAAGATTCAATTGAGGCCAATTTCATTGAAGCCTTGAAGTACATTCGGAAGTTTGGTGCCTTATCTGAACTGGCATTGATCCCCTCTCTCACTCGAACCCCGATCCATCGGGGGCTAATGATGAGGATATGTACCTAGGGTACGGTCCTAGGCCTGACCTACATACCCTACATAAGCACACTATATTGGAGGACTTATGGATTAGAAGAGAGATTCCGACTGGATTCTCCATGGTGCTCAAGTCACTCGACATTTAATCCACTCGGTATCTTCTCCCTCCACTCGACAGTCACCTGTCACTCGAAAGACCTCGCTTCCAGTCGACGCCAGAAGACCAGAAGCCACCCTAGGGAGGCCAACAGGCAGGCGTTAGGCCAGTCGTCATTCATAGCAATTATGATGTACGTTACCAGTAACACTTGTCTTTATACCCACATTGGACACTTGGATGCCTGTCACTTATGAGGGGAAGCACACTCTATATAAGCCTACCCTCCCCTCTGGCACAAGGGTTCGCACCTTTTGTAGCTCAGACTTTGCACACGACAAGAGCTCCCAAGCACTGAGACGTAGGGCTGTTACCTCCATGAGAGGGGCCTGAACTCATACATCCGTGTGTACATCCTCGCCGTAGCTAGGACTCTGCCCTCTCCTTTCGTACCCCTATCTTGTACTATCGGACTCGTTCCCACAACAACCGGCACGTCTCGTCCCTCAGCCGGCATCTCTGGCGCCGCCTCCGGTGTAGCCGGGGCCACCGGCACGTCGGCCGTGGCCGGCTCAACGGTGGGCGGTGTCACC
The DNA here is from genome assembly GCA_022496015.1 of Hordeum marinum. Taxonomy (NCBI): domain Eukaryota; kingdom Viridiplantae; phylum Streptophyta; class Magnoliopsida; order Poales; family Poaceae; genus Hordeum; species Hordeum marinum. The sequence continues at coordinate 233,626,118 of CM039675.1, forward strand.
ATGGGCTCCACCTACATGGCCCTCTCCTTGGACGGCTCGGGATCTACTCCCCTGTCGCTCGACACTTCCATGCCAGGAGAAGACATAACCATCTTCGTAGCCGGCTCTCGCGGCTCGCTCGACGGAGGCCTCAACATTTGCATGGATTCTGCCGCCGAGTCCAACGCGCGTGCCGGATCAGTGGGCCGCCTCCGCCTCCCATCGCTTGAGGCCCCCGAGCATGAGGACCTGCCCTTCGCTCTTGTCTTGAAGGCTCACAACTAGCGCGAGCTCCTCTTCTCTTCATGTAGCGTGGTCGCATGCTCCTGGGCCTGCCGTCTGGTTGATACTCCATTTTGCATCATGCTTTTATATTGATATTTATTGGATTATGGGTTGTCATTACATGTTTTGTTACAATACTTATGCCTTTTCTCTCTTATTTTACAAGGTTTACATGAAGAGGGAGAATGCCAGTAGCCGGAATTCTCGAGTGGAAAAGGAGAAAATCTGAGATACCTATTCTGCACAACTCCAAAAGTCCAGAAAATTTACAGAGAATGTTTTTGGAATTAATAAAAAGTACTTGCGCAAGAATTAACCAAAGGGGGCCACCTGCAGGCCACAAGCCCGCTAGGCATGGCCACCCCCCTAGCCGCGCCTAGCAGGCTTGTGGGGCCCCTATGGCTCATTCGACGCCCATCTTCTCCTATATGAAGCATTTTGACCTGGAAAAAATTAGAAGAGAGCTTTCAGGACAAAGCGTCGCCGTCTCGAGGCAGAACTTGGGTAGAATCAATGTAGAGCTCCAGCAGGGCTGTTCTATCGGGGAAACTTCCCGCTTGGAGGAGGAAATTGAAGCCATCGTCATCACCAACGATCCTCTCATCAATAGGGGGTCTATATCCATCAATATCTTCACCAGCACCATCACCTCTCCAAATCCTATTTCATCTCTTGTATCCGATCTTTGTCTGAACACCTCAGATTGGTAGCTGTGGGTTGCTAGTAGTGTTGATTACTCCTTGTAGTTGATGCTAGTTTGTTTACTTGGTGGAACATCATATTTTCGGAACCTTTGTGATAATTAATACTCCTATGATCTTGAATATGAACATATTTCGTGATAAGTTACGTTTGATCCTGAGGACATGGGATGATTCTTGTTATAAGTAATCATGTGAATTTGGTATTCGTTCGATATTTTGATGAGATGTATGTTGTCTCTCCTATAGTGGTGTTATGTGAACGTCGTCTACATAACATATCACTGTTATTTGGGCCTAGGGGAAGGCATTGGGAACTAATAAGTAGATGATGGGTTGCTAGAGTGACAGAAGCTTAAACCCTAGCCTATGCGTTGCTTCGTAAGGGGCTGATTTGGATCCATATGTTTCATGCTATTGTTAAGTTTACCTTAATTCTTCTTTCATAGTTGCGGATGCTTGCGATAGGGGTTAATCAAAATGTGAGTTTTGTCCAAGTAAGGGAAGCACCCAAGAACCAATCCACCCACATATAAAATTATCAAAGTAACAAATGCGAATCAAATGAGCATGAAGAAAACTAGCTTGACAAAAATTCCCATGTGTCCTCAGGAGCGCTTTGCTTTATATAAGAGTGTGTCCAGGGATGTCCTTTGCTACAGAAAGGATTAGTCTACGTTGCTGCACCTTTGATACACTTGTTACTTGTTACTCGTTACGAATTATCTTTTCACAAAACTATCTGTTACCGATAATTTTAGTGCTTGTAGAGAATACCTTACTGGAAACCACTTGTCATTTCCTTCTGCTCCTCGTTGGGTTCGACACTCTTACTTACCGAAAGGACTACGATACATCCCCTATACTTGTGGGTCATTAAGAGTCTTTTATGGTGTCGTTCCCGGGGAGTGAAGCGCCTTTGGTAAGTGGAATTTGGTAAGGAAAAATTTATATAGTGTGCTGAAATTTGCTGTCACTTGTTACTATGGAAAGTAACCCTTTGAGGGGCTTATTCGGGGCATCTTCGCCTCGACCGAAAACACAAAGAGTTGTCCCTCAACATACTGAACCCACTGAAAATATTTATTATGAAATTCCTTCGGGTATGATAGAGAAACTGTTGGAATTTAATCGATTTTGGGCCAGCCCAATAGCTATTTCAGAAATTCCTAATAAATCCTAGAGGCCCACACAGCCCATTCGTGCATGGCAAGAGGTGGAACCAAAGTTTAGTCCCACATTGCTAGTTTGGTGGGAGTTGGACCTCCTTATAAGGGAGGATGTTTCCCCACATGTATGAGCATGAGAAAAAGAGAGACATACATTTGTGGTCCTCCTCCACCGCCCGCTCGCCACGCCATGCCTCGTCACGACACGCCGTGCGTTGAGAGAATGAGCCGAGCCGCTGTCTATCTTTTTGCTGCTCACGATTGGTATACGAAAGGTCACTCGGAAGCTGATTTTTTTGCTATAGTGGATATTGAATATGAACACTACACCCTTCGGCTGCTACCTTTTCATTTTGTCTCCCTCTTTCCCTTCAGCTCCCAACACAACCTATTCGCCTCCTTCTCCTGTGCCTATAAAAGAGAGGTCGCTCCTCCCAGAGAGACACCAGAAGATCATCTCCCTCTCACCACCGAGTTCCAAACACTAAGCTTCTACGATCTTCTCCATCCCGGCTTGCGGCGTGCACCGTAGGTCAGGCAGTAGGCCTCCGAAACGACACCTCTTTGAGTCCTATATGGGAGAAGGGTGATAAGGTTTTTGGGGAGCGCTCTGCGCGACTACTGACCGGTTCATCACGGATGCTCTGGACTCCGACAACCACTTCCCCAACGACGACTTCTTCCCCAACGTCGACGACCTCTTCGACGACATGGCTAGCGATGACACCGACCCCAAGACTGGGGCTTCTGCAGCTGTTCCGTATGTCCTTGTGTTCTCTCTGTCTAAGATCATGCTTCAGTTTCCTGCTCTAGTTTTTCTTGCACTAGCCTCTATTCCACATATGTTCTGTTCTCCTTCACATGTGCGCATGCTATTTGTCTTCTTTCTTTTAGATAACATGACTTGTTTCATCTCTACTATAATAGTCATGTTTTCCATGATGTTTTATTTAATTTTCCTATGAATAAAATCATATGGTAAATTGCTCATATTTCCAACAGAAACTGCTGGCTAATCCTTACGTATGCGATGGAACACTATATCCCGATTTACATCTAATCTATGTGGATCAAATTTGTGGATTATTTAAGCTTGCAGGTCTACCCGAGGATCACATCAAGAAGAAGGTCTTTCCTTTATCTTTGAAGGAGAAGGCATTGACATGGTATAGGCTATGTGATGATATTGGATCATGGAGGTACAACCGATTGAAGATGGAATTTCATCAGAAGTTCTATCCTATGCATCTAGTTCATCGTGATCGAAATTATATTTATAATTTTTGGCCTTCTGAAGGAGAAAGAATCTCTCAAGTTTGGGGAAGGCTTAATTCAATGTTATATTCATGCCCTAATCATGAGCTCTTGAGGGAAAATATAATTCAGAATTTTTATGCTCGGCTTTCTTGTAATGATCAATCCATGCTCGATACTTCTTGTGATGGATCCTATATGAAGAAGGATATTGGCTTCAAATGGGACTTATTGGAAAGAATTAAACGCAACTCTGACGATTGGGAAATTGACAAAGGTAAGGAGTCAGGTATGAACCTTAAGTTTGATTGTGTTAAATCCTTCGTAGACACCGATGATTTTCGTGAATTTAGCACTAAATATGGACTTGACTCTAAGATAGTAGCTTCTATTTGTAAATATTTTGCTTCTCACGTTGATCTCCCCAAGGAGAAGTGTTTTAAATATCATCCTCCCTTTGAAGTGAAAGTAGTTGAACCTATTAAAGTTGAAGAGAAAACTATTATTTATAATGTTGACCCTGTTATTCCCGTTGCTTATATTGAGAAACCACCTTTCCCTGTTAGAATAAAGGATCATGCTAAAGCTTCAACTTTGGTTCATAAGAGTGTGCTAGAACACTTACACCCCTTGAGAAAATTTAAGTTGAGCCTAGTATTGCTATGGTTAAGGATCTCTTGGTTGATAATATTGATGGGCATGTTATTCAATTTTGTGATGAAGCTGCTAGAATTGGTAAACCTGATGCTAAAGATAAACATAGACCCATTGTTAGCATGCCTGTTGTTTCTGTTAAAATCGGAGATCATTGTTACCATGGCTTATGTGATATGGGTGCTAGTGTGAGTGCAATTCCCTTTTCCTTATATAAAGATATTATGAATGATATTGCACCAGTTGAGTTAGAGGAAATTGATGTTACAATTAAGCTTTCTAATAGAGACACTATATCAATAGTTGGGATAATTACAGATGTTGAAGTCTTGTGTGGGAAAATAAAATATCCTGCTTATTTTCTTGTTGTTGGTTCCCCATAAGATGATTTTTCTCCCATTATATCTGGTAGACCCTTCTTGAATACCGTTAATGTCAGGATAGATTGTGAGAAGGAAACTATTACTGATACGTCTGATGAGTTTAATTTCTCTAAATTTCATAGACAGCCCCATGATAAAGAATTGCCTAGTAAGGATGAAATTATTGGTCTTGCTTCTATTGTTGTTCTGCCTACTGATCCTTTAGAGTAATATTTTCTAGACCATGAAAATGATATGCATATGAATGAAAGGAATTAAATAGATAGGATTTTCTTTGATCAACATCCTATCCTGAAATACAACTTGCCTATTGAAATACTTGGGGATCCTCCTCCACCCAAGGGTGATCCCATGTTTGAGCTTAAACAATTACCAGATACTTTGAAATATGCTTATCTTGATGAAAAGAAGATATATCCTGTTATTATTAGTGCTAACCTTTCAGAGCATGAAGATCAGAGATTACTGAAAACTCTGAGGAAGCACCGTGCTACTACTGGATATACTCTTGATGATCTTAAGGGCATTAGTCCCACTCTATGTCAGCAAAAAATTAAAATGGAGCCTGATACTAAACAAGTTGTTGATCACCACCGACGGTTTAATACTAGAATGAAGGAAGTGGTAAGAAATGAAATATTAAAGCTTCTGGAGGCAGGTATCATTTACCATTTTGCTGATAGTAGATGGGTTAGTCCTGTTTGTTGTGTCCCTAAGAAAGGAGGTATTACCATAGTTCCTAATGATAAAAATGAATTGATCCCACAAATAATTGTTACAGGTTATTGAATGGTAATTGATTTTAGGAGATTGAATAAAGCTACTAGAAGAGATCATTAACCTCTACCTTTCATTGATCAAATGCTAGAAAGATTATCCAAACACACGCATTTCTGCTTTCTAGATGATTATTCTGGTTTTTCTCAAATACCTATGTCAAAAGGGGACCAAGAGAAGACCACCTTTACCTGCCCTTTTGGTACCTTTGCTTATAGACGTATGCCTTTTTTTTTATGCAATGCACCTTCTACCTTTCAAAGATGTATGACACCTATATTCTCTGATTTTTGTGAAAGGATTGTTGAGGTTTTCATGGATGATTTTTCCATTTATGAAACTTCTTTTGATGATTATTTGAGCAACCTTGTTCGAGTTTTGCAGAGATCTGAAGAAACTAATCTTGTCCTGAATTGGAAAAAGTGCCACATTATGGTGAATGAAGGCATTGTCTTGGGACATAAAATTTTCGAAAGTGGTATTGAAGTTGATGCTATTGAAAAAATGTCGTGTCCTATGGATATCAGAGGTATAAGAAGTTTCCTTTGTCATCCTGGCTTCTATAGGAGATTTATTAAAGACTTCTCTAAGATTTCTTGGTCGCTCACTAATCTCTTGCAAATAGATGTTCCACTCGTTTTTGGTGATGATTGTGTAGAAGCTTTTGAAATTCTTAAGAATGCCTTCATTTATGCACCTATTGTTCGACCACCTGATTGGAAGCTACCCTTTGAAATTATGTGTGATGCCAGTGATTATGTCGTAGGTGCTGTTCTAGGTCAAAGAGTTGATAGGAAATTAAATGTTATTCATTATGCTAGCAAAACTCTAGACAGTGCTCGGAGAAACTATGCTACCACTGAAAATGGTTTTTTAGCAGTTGTGTTCGCTTGTGATAAGTTTAGATCCTATATTGTTGATTCTAGAGTAACAATGCTTCTATTAAATATCTCATGGAAAAGAAGGATGCTAAACCTAGAGTATTCAAATGGGTTCTTCTTCTATAATAATTTGATTTGCATATTGTTGATAGAAAGGGTGTTGATAACCCCGTAGCAGATAATTTGTCTAGGTTAGAGAATGTTCTTGATGACCACTACCTAATTATGATAGCTTTCCTGATGAACAATTAGCTGTCATAAATGCTTCTCATAATGCTCCTTGGTATGCTGATTATGCGAATTACATTGTCGCTAAATTTATACCGCCTAGTTTCACATACCAACAAAAGAAAAAGTTTTTCTCTGATATAAGACATTACTTATGGGATGACCCACACCTTTATAAAGAAGGAGTAGATGGTGTTATTAGACGTTGTGTACCAGATCATGAACGGGAACAGATCCTACGGAAGTGTCGATCCGAGGCCTGTGGAGGACACCATGGTGGAGATAGGATTGCACATAAGGTATTACAATCTGGTTTTTATTGGCCTAATCTCTTCAAGGATGCTCGTAAGTTTGTCTTGTCATGTGATGAATGTCAAAGAATTGGAAATATTAGTAGACGTTAGGAAATGCCTATGAATTACTCTCTTGTTATTGAACCATTTAATGTTTGGGGTTTAGATTATATGGGACCATTTCCGACGTCCAACAGGTATACTCATATTTTAGTTGCTGTTGATTATGTTACTAAGTGGGTACAAGCTATTCCAACTAGTAGTGTTGATCATAACACCTCTATTAAGATGCTGAAAGAAGTTATTTTCCCTAGATTAGGAGTCCCCATATATTTAATGATGGATGGTGGTTTACATTTTATTCATGGTGCTTTCCATAAATTGCTTGCTAAGTATGATGTTAATCATATAATTGCATCTCCTTATCATCCTCAGTCTAGTGATCAAGTAGAATTAAGCAATAGAGAAATTAAATTGATCTTGCAAAAGACAGTTAATAGATGTAGGAAGAATTGGTCTAAGAAACTTTACGATGCATTATGGGCTTGTAGAACTGCTTACAAGAATCCTATGGGTATGTCTCCGTATAAAATGGTTTATGGTAAAGCATGTCACTTACCTCTAGAGCTAGAGCATAAAGCTTATTGGGCAATCAAAGAGCTCAACTATGATTTCAAACTAGCTAGTGAGAAGAGATTATTTGACATTATCTCACTTGATGAATGGAGAACTCAGACCTATGAGAATGCCAAGCTGTTTAAAGAGAAAGTTAAGAGATGGAATGATAAAAGGATGTAGGTGATCATGTCTTGCTATACAATTATCGGGCAAGATTTTTTGCAGGTAAACTTCTCTCCAAATGGGAAGGGCCTTATATTGTCGAGGAGGTATATTGTCCCAGTGCCATCGAGATCAACAACACTGCAGGCACAAATCTGAAGGTGGTAAACAGGCAAAGAATCAAATACTATGTCACATACTCCCATTATTGTTGAAACCAATGTTATCAATACCATAACTCGAAGAGCATATTAGGGAGACTTACCAAAACATTTCAGATGCTAAAAAGGAATAGGTACATGGTACGGTAAGTAAATTGACTCCCAAACTTTCCCAATAGCAATTTTACTCAGTTTTGGAATATTTAAAAAATTAGGAAAATAAAAAGTAGTCTGAAGGATGCATGGGGAGGCGACAAGCCTCCTAGGTGCAGCCACCCCCTGGTCGCGCCTAGGGGCCTTGTCACCACCCCTTGCACCCTCGGACTCCGTTTTCTTGAGGAACAACCCTTCGGGGCGGCAAAAATTCATTATATAATCTCTCAAAGGTTTTGACTTTCGTATCATGACAATACCTCCTATTTTTGTTTTGAGCTGTTTCTGCAGCAGATTTAGGTCGTGATGGCGTCTCCCGGTGCTCCGAAGGACAAATGTTTTGAGAAGGTCATCAACGCTTACCTTCAAGAGGTGCTACAACACCCTCAAACCATTGAGATGCGTGAGGGGGTGCTGCACATCCGTGACATTGAGGGGCAAAGAAGACCGGAAGCGTGGAAACAAGGCTTGAAGCAATGGAGCAACAAGTATTCAAGTGCCAAGGGATGGTGTAACATGGACTCAATGCCAATCATCTGATGATCTCAGAGTTTACCCATAAACACAAGCTGGACACCAAGGACATCAGGGAGCACATCTTCAAGCTTTATGGGAAAATTGAGCATCTCCAAGCCTAGATCTATGATCTGCAAAACCAAAACTGTGAGTATGAATACAGATTTGAGAGAATGAGTTTGGCTGCAGATTTGAGGATTCTGAAGACTCGTTCATCGTTTTATGGTGGTGAGCCAATGCCTTGGAAGACGGAGGACAACTTCCATCCTCACCATCGATTCCACCACCATCACCTCCGAAGAAGGACACCAGAGCACATGGGTATGGGCACTCCCCTTGGCTTGTGCCAAGCTTGGGGGAGGTGCCCCGGTATCGTATCACACCACACCTTTTTCCTTTTTTGTTCTTTATTATCTTTCATAGTTCGATCCTTTTTTTATTTTGTTTTGATCTAGTAGAATAAAGACAATTAGTATGATCTACCTTTTAGTTTTTGCTTTTGCTCCCCTTATGTAAGCAAGTCCGAGATATATATAATAAAAAGTAATTTTGATGAGAGGGCTTTGCTAGATTACTGTGCTCTTGAAATTAATGAATATGGAACAAAAGAACAAAATCATAGAGAATACATAGTGATCTTATGGGGAGTGATAACTTCACATACAAAAAAGTATGGTTATTGAAAATTGTTGGGAGTTAACAAACATAGTAATTGGTCATTGGTGCAATTCAAAGGAAGTTATAAATAAAGAGAGATTCACATATAAATATATTATCTTGGACATCTTTTATGATTGTGACCACTCATTAAAATATGACATGACAAGAAGTTGATGTTGGACAGGGAAGACAACATAATAGGTTATCTTTTCTTGCCTCCAGATAGAAGTTATATGGTTTTAGATCCTCCAACATGTAGTCCTTGGTACCACCTATAATAGCCAAAACTTCTGTACCAAGTAGAGATACTACTTCTGCATCCAAACACCTCAACCCAGTTTTGCCATGAGAGTCCATCATACCTACCTATGGATTGAATAAGATCCTTCAAGTAAGTTGTCATCGGTGCAAAAAGGCAATAAAAATTGCTCCTAAATATGTGTGATCTTTTATTGTAAGGGAAATAAGGGTTGTACAAACTTGTGATAGTGAATAAATAAAAGCGACAGACTGCATAATAAAGGTTGCTATCACAAAGGGCAATACAACACAACGTTCCTCTGCACTAAGAGTTTATGCATCCAAAACAAAAAGTGCATGACAACCTCTGCTTCCCTCTGCGAAGGGCCTATCTGTTACTTTTAATTTCTAGTACTTACCTTTATGCAAGAGTCAGGGTGGTCTTCACCACTTCATATATTCCATCTCTCTTGGCAAGCATTATGTGTTGTGGAATCATTTAGACTTATATATCCACTCGGATGTGGGTGATCATGAGTTATTATTGTTGACATCATCCTTGAGGTGAATAGTTGGGAGGCAAAACTATAAGCCCCTATCTTTCTCTGTGTTCGATTAAAGCTTTGATCTCGTGGGTATTGCGAGTGTGCTAGCAATTGTGAAAGACTAAAAGATGATTGAGTATGTGGATTTGCTTTACAAAGCTCTTATATTGACTCTTTCCAATGTTATGATAAATTGTCAATTGCTTCAATGACTGAGATAATAGTTTGTTCGTTGTCAACAGAGTTCTTGGTTCATACTTGATCTTCTGAATGAATATTTTACTCTAGCATAAAGAATCTCATACAATGAGTATTGCTGTTCTAAAGTTGATCATGATGCCCTCATGTCCGTATTTTATTTTATCGACACCTCTATCTCTAAACATGTGGACATATTCATCGATCTCGGCTTTCTCTTGAGGGCAAGCAAGGTCTAAGCTTGGGGGACTTGATACGTCCATTTTGCATCATGATTTTATATCTATATTTATTGCATTATGGATGTTATTACATGTTTTGGTACAATAATTATGCCTTTTCTCTCTTATTTTACAAGGTTTACATGAAGAGGGAGAATCCGGCAGCTCGAATTCTGGAGTGGAAAAGGAGCAAATCTAAGATACCTATTCTGCACAACTCCAAAAGTCCTGAAAATTTACGGAGACTATTTTTGGAATTAATAAAATTTTGGCGCAAGAATCAACCAGAGGGGGGCCACCTGCAGGCCACAAGCCTCCTAGGAGTGGCCACCCCATGGCCATGCCTAGTAGGCTTGTGGGGCCCAAGCTCCTCCGACGCCCATCTTCTCCTATATGAAGCGTTTCGACCTGGAAAAAATTAGAAGAGAGCTTCCGGGATGAAGCACCAACGTCTCGAGGCGGAACTTTGGAAGAACCAATCTAGAGCTCTGGCAGGGTTGTTCTATCAGGGAAAATTCTTTCCCGGAGGGGGAAATCGAAGCCATCGTCATCACCAATGATCCTCTCATCAAGAGGGGGTCAATCTCCATCAACACCTTCACGAGCACCATCACCTCTCCAAACCCTAGTTCATCTCTTGTATCCGATCTTTGTCTCAACACCTCAGATTGGTACCTGTGGTTGCTAGTAGTGTTGATTACTCCTTGTAGTTCATGCTAGTTGGTTTACTTGCTAGAAGATCATATGTTTAGATCCTTTATGATAATTAACACTCCTTTGATCTTGAACATGAACATGTTTCATGAGTAGTTACATTTGTTCCTGATGACATGGGATAAGTCTTGTTATAAGTAATCATGTGGATTTGGTATTCATTCGATATTTTGATGAGATGTATGTTGTCTCTCCTCTAGTGGTGTTATGTGAACGTCGACTACATAAAACTTCACCATTATTTGGGCCTAGGGGAAGGCATTGCAAAATAATACATAGATGATGGGTTGCTAGAGTGACAGAAGCTTAAACCCTAGTTTATGCGTTGCTTCGTAAGGGGCTGATGTGGATCCATATTTTCCATGCTATTGTTAGGTTTACCTTAATTCTTCTTTCATAGTTGTAGATGCTTGCGATAGGGGTTAATCATAAGTGGGAGGTTTGTCCAAGAAAGGCCAACACCCAAGCACTGGTCCACCCACGAATCAAATGAGCATGATGAAAACTAGCTTGACAGAAATTCCCATGTGTCCTCAGGTCCTTTGCTTTATATAAGAGTTTGTCTAGGCCCGTCCTTTGGTACAAAAGGATTGGTCTACCTTGATGCACCTTTGCTACACTTGTTACTTGTTACTCGTTACGAATTATCTTATCACAAAACTATCTGTTAACGATAATATCAGTGCTTGCAGATAATACCTTACTGGAAATGGCTTGTCATTTCCTTCTGCTCCTCATTGGGTTCAACAGTCTTACTTATCGAAAGGACTACGATAGATCCCCTATACTTGTTGTTCATCACTGGTGGGCTGCACCTGCCCGATATTCGACTCCATGTTGTGGAGCTTGATCGGGTCCCTGAACAAACATACCCTCAGGCGCTCGCCAGCTCATAAACTTGAAAAACCTTACAAGAACTAGAGTACTCACCCGGCGACGACAGGAAGGGCCCGCTTGGCCCATACCGACGGCTTCGCGACGACCACTCGCACTCGCTTGCGTGCTGACGGTTGAGCCGACGGTTGCCCTAGAGCCGACCTCTTCTCCCGACCAGAGGCCTCGGCCATCTGGCCATGGGCCGGCCGTTCCTTGCTCTGCCTGCGTGGTCCCCGCTGAGCTGTGGGGGGAAGTGCATCCAGGATCCGTACATCATCATCATCATCATCATCATGAGTCCAATCTTTGATCGAGGGTCCGGAGGGGAACTCACCAGCCGCTCTAGACCCGCCGGCTCCCGGGTGTCACCCCCTGTGTTTTGCCTCATGACTAAGTTATCATGACTCAAAAATTAGGGCCAATTAAAACTTTTTTAGTGCATCTGAATGCTTGACTTGTGTGTTATTTACTTGCTTGTCTGATTTCTTGCTGGTGCTCTATAATTCATAAAACATCCTCCTACCCTCAAGGACTGTTTTCCTTGATCCCAACTCTTGTCCAATGATCATGCCATGTGAATAGGACTTAAAAATATTTTTACCAAATTTTATTTTTGTCCAAGAAGCATTTATGTAAATTAGGTTTTCAAAACCCCCTGATTTGAGATTTGCACTACAAGTCCCCAAATTGGGTGGATCCTCTTTCTCCAAATGATTTATTTGGAACCTACTATATATATAATTCCCAAAACCACCAAATATTTATTTTAAATATTATTTTCCTATTTTATTTAAAGTCTTTTTATTAAGGTTAGAAATGGTATTTTATAGGGAAGAATTATTTAAATGCTTTTAAATATTTGAGAAAATTTAGGGAAACTCACTGGACATATATTGTCCATATATAAATTTTTGAACACATGGTTAGGTTCAAAATATTGGACAAAACCCTTCAAAGGCATTTATGCCTATTTCAAGAATTTGAAATATTTCTACAAGAAATATTCTCAAATAAATCCAGGAAAATTCTAGAATGTCATATATGATATATGTGTTCATCTTGCCAAGTTTCATCTCCATCCCAATTGTTTTAGTTCACCAAAATATCCAAAAATCCTCTCTATCCAGATCCAAATTTGAGCAACTTTACATTGTGAAGTATCTCCTATTGATACCAAACTTTGTGAGCACGTTCTAATACCCAAATGATGATGCTAAACTAAGTGGTGCATCAAGGAGATTAGTTTACCCGAACTAGATCTACAAAAATCTGATTCTGTTGATTCCTAGGGTTCACAAAGTTTGCATTATCAACTTTCTTCATTTGATCTGAAAACTTGTGATCAGGACCAAATGGACTTACCACTTACCTCTGTTAAATATTAGGGCCATTGGATACCCCTAGATGCCCTAGGACAGCATCAAACACCTTCAGCCAAAAACTAGTGGAGAAGCATAGTTGACCCAAAGAGATTCTCCTTGTCTCCAACTTTTTACCACAACATATCCTAACCCCCTTCTACCTCCAATAACTTCTCCATGGACTCTTATCAACTATTTGGGTGGTGACTCCCTCATTTCCCCCCTCTTTTCACCATGGCAGCACCTCTCATTCCTCCCTCCCATTATTCTATTCATGAAAATGTCCCCAAGTTTTTCCAAAACATCTCCAGTATGCTAATGCATATTTCCACACCCAAAAATGGCAGGCTCATAAGGAAGATCAGAGCTGTTCATCCAAAACAAGTTTTGGGAGCAAATACAGCTTTGTGCTCCAAGTACCCTATTCACTTAACTCCATGAGCTGAAAGTTGGTGTACATGTAGTCCTTCCATGCCTAAAACCAATGGACAAGGTTTAACCACAAGTGTCCAAAAGTAACAACACTTTGTATGAGCCCCAAGTTTGTTGTTGAAACCTTACCCACACTAGAAACCATCCCCTCACAACTCCATTTACCTTGCGACTTCACCAGTGCTCTCCTGCATGCGTGCCTCACAACCCAGACAACTTTGGCCGCCAAAAAGGTGCTCAAGACATGCCTTAGCATGGTAACCACGCAATGGGCATGAAGAAACGATGCTCTGTTGACATAAGCTATCCTGTAGCTCGTGGCCAGCTATGGCAAGGCATCCACCCGGGCTCGGGAATCCCTCCATGCCTCCCACGCCCCTCCCCGAAGCCAAGAAACCTCCAGGACCCCTGTGCCACGCGTGCTCGCCGAGCTCAGAGGGCATCCGAGGCGCACCCGGGCCCCTTTGGTCGCCCCCGCCTTAAAGGTCATTCCCGAGCCTCCCTCTTGCCCCCCTTCGCTCTCCCTCTCTCCCTTGAACCCACCAGTCCATCCCATGGCTTCTCCCATGCCCTGCGTCCACCCCTTGGACGAAGTGCTTCCGTCGGCCGTGGCTGAAAATTGGCACCAACGGACCCTCCCTCTCCCTCTGGACCTCACCAGAGCAAGTCAGTGTTGCAAGACCCCTCTACCTCATTCCCTTGCCTCCTATCCTCGACCGGGCCATGCTGACCGGTCTCACCGTTGCTGCCATATACCCGTCGCCGTTCACGTCGTGCCGGAGGGCGTCAGTGTCCGCATGGTGTAGGGATGGATGCGATGTGGCTCCCTTCGCCCAAGGGTGGCCCAGGACACGTCGGAGGTGGCTGGAGCTACTAGTATGGGCACCAGCGCCACCCTATTCCACCTCCTCTGCCTCTCCCTGCTCGAGCGGGAGGTGGGGGAAGGTCCCGACAGGCGGGCCCCGCCTGTCAGCGATCGGCCGGCCGCCCCCCTGTTTAAGTGGAAGCGGGCTTCCCCAGGGTCGTCTTCCTATACGATAGGTTCACTCCAGTGAACGCGCCTTCGGCATAAGCGCTGCACGTGGGCAGCTGCGCTACTGGGCCGGCCTAGTAGCTATTGCTCGGCCGACACACTATTTTCTTTTTGGGTAAAACGCTTTTCCTTGTCCTTTTTCTTTTTCATAGGCAATCAAAAATCCATATTAAATTGATTTTAGCTCCAAACTTGATGATTCAAATTTCTACATACTCCTAGAAATGCCACCTATCCAATGATGCAACTCTCATATTTTTCCACCACAATTCTCTGCCCTGTTCATATTCGAATTCCAATTTGGGCTATTAATAGCCCACATTGTAAAATGTCTAAGGGATTAAAATTAACTCCAAATGGAGCAATTCAAGTTCCTAGGTGTATATAAAAATCATTCCCTAGGGTGTGAACATTTGTCCTTACACTTATTCTACTATGTCAATTATTGGGCCATTTCTTCATATGTCACCCACTTTCCTAATCCCTAGAAAATTCATACCAACTCCAAATACAGTTAAACCACTCCCCACATTTTCCTAAAATCATGCCCTATTTGTTGGGTCCATCTACACATTTTTGCAAAAATATTTGTTGTGGACATCTTATAGGATCATCATTTCCACCATTCAAAACTTCCCCTTGACCCACATCCACCAAAACGTCCTTGGTTATTTTTCACATGACCAGAGGTGTCCAAGAAAAATAAAAATCCTATTTATAGAGCACTTTTATTTTTTGCTTGTTGTGTTGCTTATTGCAGATGTTTGCGTGATAGTTGATGAAGTAGAGGAAGTGCTCGGTATGGACGAGAAGCGTGTGAGGACCTCGAAGACTTTCAAAGCCAGGCAAACAGCCCTTTGACCATGATAAGAAACTTTTTCATGCATGACATATAGCACATGTTATTTCAATGATTTGATCATGATGTGGTGTTTCCCCTTCGGTGGGATGCCTCCTTATGAGGGTTGTCCGGGTGGGAGTAGTTAGGTTGCTAGTAGTTGCTACGCAAGTGGGATGGGAGATGCATGGTGATGGAAATAAAGAAAAGATTTCAAAGACTTTTCGAAAACCCCGTCGGGTGCAACTAATGCCCGAGGGAGATGATGATGAGCTAGGTAGCCACTTGATAAACAAGTGGCGTACCGGTGCAAGTGTGTGCATGTGTGGTTTTCAAAAACGGATTAGATTTAAGATTTGTCGACCGTCCCAACCTTACATGTACAACCACTCTACCCCTAAATGGGAAGGGGCTTTGTTGATTACTTTGGTGGGTACTAGCAAGGAGCCGACATTACTAGTGGTGGGAGTGGTGTGGTCACTCTCGATACGGCGTCGTACCGGAATGGACGATCATGTGTTGTCTTCACAGGCAACGGGCACACCGTTGTGTGCCCTCATGGATGATACATGTGATGTATATCATGAGGGATGGCACCAACAAGTGGACTCTTTGTTTAGTATCGCTAGGGGAAAGGCAATGTTAGGGTGCTTACCTCGGGTATGTTAAATACCGCGAGTCGTGGATGACACGGAAGTTCCCCGAGTCTTCTGGGTAAAGTGTGCAACCTCCACAGAGTGTAAAACTATTCGAATAGCCATGTCCACGGTCATGGACAGTTGGGTGGTGGTGCTTAAACTATGTCCAGATGTTTTCGCAAACTTGGTGTGTCTGTGGATGACACAAAGGTGATACTTGAGCTAAGTCTGTTGACTTGTCCTGATGGTGAACAAGAGATGTCCAACCCTTGCTTATGATGAGATCTGTAACTTCTTCATATGGATATCTACCAACTGTTGATGCATGCTTACACAAGTTATTTTATCATGTCACTGCATTAAAAATGAGCTTTATGCAAAATTACCTATTAGTCCTATATCATGCATTGTTATTGCCGTGTTGCAAACATGGGTTGCTTGCGAGGACATTCAAAGTACTCATTGGCTTGCCACTGGTTATTTTATTGGCTAGGCATGAAAGATCAGGTTATGATGAAGATTACCTTGGTGAAGGACATGCGAGCCAGGACGCTTCCCAGTCAGAATGCATGTAGGGTTAAGGTAGATGGCATGGGTTCACATTATTGTTGAAGATTTCTGTTGCAATCATATGAAGACTTGGCCATAAATGCCACATTTTAGTAAAGCAGTATGTAATGGATGTAAGACTATTGTTATTCAGTTTCTATGTGTTCAGTGAGCATTGATCTCTAGGATCACTATGCACGTACATTCGATGATCATGACTTATGAGTCGGGGTCCCCACACTAGGTCGCCCATTGCCTCGTCTGCCTCGACCTCTCCCGAGGAGTCGACCTCCTCCTCAGCGATGCCTCCCAGCTCGAAGTCCTCTGGGTCGGACTTGGTGCACTCCGCCTGGAATATCTGGGGTGCGGGACATCCGGCATGTTCTATATAACAAAGTGCTGCGGTCAGCACGACATGTGAGCACGGGGGCCGGCTGGATAAACACACGAAACGAAAGAAAGTCACCTTGGTGGGGCATACCTGGGGCGCCGGGTCGTGCCGGCTATACGTCTTCTTCCCGTAGGTCCAGGTCGCCGGTGTCAGCTTGAAGTTGGTGATGGTGTTCACCCACTTCGCCACCCGAGCCGGCATCAGCTCGAATGTGGATAGCCGGCAAGGGTCTCTCCGGCCTGACATGTCATAGATTTGGTGCGGCCTCTGCTAGAGGGGCAGCACCTGGCGCTCGATGAAAGCGGCCACCAAGTCAGATGCGACCAACCCATCTCCCCAACCATGGCTTCAGGATGGCCGACGCCTGACCAGTTCACCCTGGAGGATGGGGAATTGACGAAGGCCGATAGCCGGATGTAGTCCTGCAGCAGGTCGACGTTCTTCACGTAGAAGAATGTCCGATTCCTCTACTTGACAAAATCGATGCGGGTGATGTGGGGAATAGCAGGCTGCGGAAGCACACCGCCATGCCCCCACAGGCGTACGGCATGTGGCCATTCCTCAAAGCCTTGAGGAAGAAGGCCTTCTTGAACAACTCCATGAAGGGGAGGAGCCCGTGGTAGCCCTCGCACAGGGTCACGAAGCTCGCGAGATAAAGGATGGCATTGGGTCCGAGGTGGTGCGGCTGAAGATCGAATGTGTCCATTAGAAGGAGAAAGAATTGGCTCACTGACAGGCCGAAGCCGCGTGGGAAGTACCAGACGAACATCACAAACTCTCCCTCCTTGGGCGCAGGCACCACATCGTCTCCCGACAAACGGGCAGCCACGTGATCCTCTGACGGCAGCATGCAGGCGTGGCGGAGCCACACAGTATCATCCTCCATGACGACGGAGCCACTCCAGCAGTCGGAAGGTCCGTCGGCCATCTCTGGAGCAGTTGGCGAGGTGTGGCGGGCAAACAAAGCAGTAGCGCACATCTAGCAGCGATGGCGAGAGGAAGAAGACGATGGGATGGGGAGTGCGCAACTGCCTCCACCCCTCCCCCTCCCCTTATAAATAAGAGGGCGACGTACGGGAAGGTGGGGATTAACTGCGCCCACTCACCCTGGGAATCCGCGAGAAGATGGGTGTCTCGGGCCATAACCATTGGGATCCAAGCGCAGAGTATCCCGGCCTGCGGTCCGAGGCCTAATGGGATATGCCCGCGGCCTGTCGGGCTAGGCCCAAGGCGACGTCCTGTCAACCCCAGGGGCAGGCTCCACGGCATCATTACGCTGCGCGTGGCACACCACGGTCCGACACGGGACCCGAAGAGGCATGATGGGTCCCGAGGCGTCGGTGGAGACCGTCGACACAGCCGGTCATTCGACCCCGTGCGAAAGGTGGACGCCACCTTTTGAAGCTGTCGGCTGCCCCTTGTCGAAAAGACGTGGGGCACCACCGGCTTCGGGGACTACTGATGGGGTTATTACCCCTAGGTAGGCTAAGACTAGGGAGTTCTCCCCCTTTGAAGAAAAACCATGCGGCCGGCTAGTCCATGGCCGGCTGGCATGCCGCCTGTGAACCCACGGCTGGCTGGTGGATAGCCGGTAGGCTCGCTGCCGGCTAGCCTGTGGCCGGCTGAATAGGGAGCCGGTGTAGGATCGAAACTAGGTCTAGAGGGGGTTTGATTAGATTACTTGACCAAATAAAAGTTTTTCCTTTTCCCAATTTTAATTCTTGGCAAGTTTTAGCATTCATAGCATATCAAGTAACACCCTACACATGCATGTCTAAGAGTGTAGCAGTGGAAAGTAAAGACATTGCACATGTAAGTATAGACAGGGTTAAGGATGCAAACACAAGTGATGACACGATGATTTTCCCCGTGGTTCAGATAGGTGGTTCTATCATATGTCCACATTCATGCAACCCATGGAGGGTAATGGTCACGAGAGTCCATGGAGGGCTCTACCCACGGAGGGTTCCACTAAGAAGCAACCTTGACTATTCCATGCGGCTTCCGTCCATGAAGGAATAGCCTCACTATGGGTAGATCTTCATGAAGTAGGCGATCTCCTTTCCCTTACGAACTTCTTGGTTCACTCCACAACACGAAGTAGGAGGCTCCCAAGCGACACCTAACCAATCTAGGAGGCACCACCTTCCAAAAGGTAATAGGCTCGGTAATGATGATGAACTCCTTGCTCTTGTGCTTGAAGATGATCGCCTCCTCAACACACAATCTCTCTCACACAGATTTGTCTTGGTAGAAGAGATGGGATTGGTGGAAAGCAACTTGGGGAGGCTAGAAATCAAGATCCATATGGTT
Organism: Hordeum marinum; assembly: GCA_022496015.1. Lineage (NCBI taxonomy): Eukaryota > Viridiplantae > Streptophyta > Magnoliopsida > Poales > Poaceae > Hordeum > Hordeum marinum. Next base: position 233,645,341 of record CM039675.1, read on the forward strand.
GGAGTAGAAGATCTTGACCTGAACACAAGGGTAGGTGGTTCTCTCTACGAAAACTAAGTAGGATAGGTATGGAATAGTTCTGAGCACTTCTCTTTCAAGTGGGTGGTGGTGAAGGGGCATATATAGGCATCCCCAAAAATCCAACTGTTACACACAATAAGTCAGTCTCGATGACACCGATGTGTAAATCTCGGTGGTACCGAAGTGACAAAAAGTGGCAACTTTTGAATCTCGGATGGACCGATATACAATTCTGCGTTGCACCAACAAGGTGACCAACGGTCAGATTTACCAGTCTCGGTGACGCCGATTCACCATTCTCGATCGCATCAAAAATGAGAACTTGCGTAACAAAAAGTTGGCAACCCAACTCGGTGGCACCGAGTGCAGTGTCGGTTGCACCGAAGTTTTAGGATTTGGCTGAGTCTGTCTAGGGTTTGGAACTCGGAGGCACTAGGATAGGAATGTTGGTTGCACCGATTTGGCATATTTGGCTTAGGACAGACTTTGGTGGGAGAGTTTGTGGATGTTTTGGTGACTATCACTTGTGCATGTTTGAGCATATTGTTCACCATCAAAACTTTACCCCCTTTTAATAGTATTGGCTTTCATATAGACTCAAAGTGATTTCTCACAAATGTAAAATGTAGAGTCCTCTTGCTTGAATCTTGGCCAACCTATTTCCTTCAATTTTGGGGTAATTCCACAATCCTTTTGCCATTCCCATCATTGAACTTTTCCTGAAATATACTTGGTGGAAACATTATTTCAATGACTTATATATCATTATTAATTACCGAAACCACCAAGGGAGCAAATGTGCTTTCAATCTCCCCTTTTTTGGTAATTGATGACAACATACAGATCAAAGTTTCTTCAATGATATAATCAATGAATATAGTCGTCGCTTTGAGAAGTATGTGATAAGCAAGAGCTCCCCATAAATTTGGGCATTATTTTAAATTTGCGTTTGAATGCAAATGCACAATTGATTAGGTACATGGGTCACTTCTCACATGTCACATACCACTTGGTGGTGTGCTTGAGTAATTGGAATGATTATCATAGCACAACACAAACAAACAAATATGAATGATCATCACATAAGCATTTAAGATGATAGGAAGTACTAGCATCACACATCAAAGCGTATGATCATACATCATCAAGTGTGTATCACAAGCAAAACAAAAGAGTATCACAGCAACCAAAACAAATTGTTTTGAAAAAGCAAAACACCTAACACTCTCTCTCTCTTGAAGCCTAATGATCTATATACACTTCTCCCCCTTTGGCAACAAGTTACCAAAAAATTCAAAGGTATCGATCTAAGCGTTCTTGGGTTGGTCTCCTCCGGTTGTCGATGAAGGAGTCAAGAGCACGGCGTCAGCAAAGATCTTTGTAGATATCTTGGATGGATCTAGAGTAGACACTGGTGGAACTAGAGATGATGGAGCCGGAGATGTGCTGATAGTAGCAGGAGCTGATGAAGAGGGCATCGAGTCTGGTGCAAGCACTATTGTTGACCTTGTCTGAGTCAAGAACTGTGTGCCCGGCCTGAGAGGTGATCCTTCCTCCTCCTCATCATCATCAGAAGAGGTAAAAGAGACTCGGAGAATGTGCATGGAGTCAACTTCCTTCTGGAGCTCTATCACTATCTTTGTAACCTTGTCCACTTTGTCACCAAGCACCTTGATCCTCGACTCAAAGATCCTCACAAGGCTGTTCTAGTTCTGGTGGCAGCCTTGGGCAACCCATGAGAGCTGGGGGTGCCTGGATCTGAGAAAGAACTGACTTCTGGGCTTGTTCTAGAAATCATATCAACTCCCTGCTCTGCCACATTCTGACTGTCCTCTAAGACTGACATACCGACCCTATGAATAGAGTATAGGAGAGCAGAAGAAGATGAGTCATCACAAAATGAGACTGGTTTTTGAAATTTGAGCAATGAATTTTCATGATTTTTTGCATTCTGTCAAATAGATATGGGTGCGGCCAAAACAGAATTTTCGGTCGGGCCGAGACTAACTGACTCATTAGCCAAAACTTGGTCGCCTTTTCAGTCAGACTGAAAAGAGCAACTCGGTTCCACCGAGTAAGTTCTCAGCCACACAGAAAAGTATATCGGTGAGACCGATATTTCCGTTTTGGTTTCACCAAGATCTATTGGGCGGACGGCAAAACCCTAGAAAACTCATCTTTCGCGAGATTACGGTGTTTTGAGAGGATGGTGCAAAGGGTGTAATGATGATAAATAAAGATCTAATGTGCAAGAACCGGACGAGGAGTGCAATAGAGATCGAATCCGTACCCTAGCTTGGCACGGATCCTCTACGGCAGCAACGAGGGGGAGGAATTCGTCGGGGACGACGATTCCCAGCGGTGGAGGAGCATGGGGAGACAACAATGAAGACCAAGGGTCCTTGGAGCGGCAGCTTAGGGTTTTGGAGCGCGATGTTTGAAGATAGAATTTCAAAGCGACGGGGTCTAGCCTTTATACCCACCACTGTCAGTGACATCGATTCAAAGTTTCCGGTATCACCGGGTGCCTCGACTGTCAGCTGACACGGACACTCGGTGTAACCGAGAAAATGGAATCGGTGGTACCGAGATTGAAAAACCAGATCAACCATATGCATTCGGTGAGACCGAGATTTTGTGGTTGGTTCCACGGAGATGCACTTGGGAGGTTTTAATAGTCAGTCCTTGTCGATACGGAACTCCGAGTGCTCCACACACAGAGGGATTGAAAATCACTTGTTCAAGTTTTGTGATGCAACATGAATAGAGTATGAGGTGAGAAAGTATAGATAGCTAAAGAAGTGTTCCTAGGCACTCTTGTATATCCAATTAGCAAAATATAAATTAAAAGCCAAATAACAACAATTGGATATCCTTTCATGACAAAATAAATGCAGACCAACATGCTCACACAATAAGATGTCAAATGAAATCATGGTAAACATGCACATATACTCTAGCATCTAACAAGAAGTCATCTATATATGAGTATTTGACATAGGAGCGAAGTAATAATCTTTGATCATAGGTCATACTCATCGTTTAAGCACAAGTGGGGTTACCACTTTTACATAAAACATTTAATGTTTTCACATACTAAGAGATTCTTTGACTCAAGTCTTAGAGTAAAGCTCCCCCTTGATGTGACATCCCCCCATAAGAGGGATAAACTAACCTTGGGTTTTGTCGATGAAGACTTCATGTTTGTGAGGTAGTGGTGGATGCTCAAAGTTGATGAAGATCACCAAGAGTTGGGAGCATCCTTGTTGTTTCCTTACTCTTCTCACCTACATGGGTTAGTCCCAACACACAAGAGACAAATACAAGGATATATATGGACATGGAGTGCAAAGCATATGTGACGATGTCCATTGATTTCTTGAATACCTTGTCCCTTGCTTACCTTTGAGGGAATGTGTGACTCCTTGGCATCTATATAAGCTAGAGGGTTTTAGGGTATTGACATAGGAGAACTCATCTGGGGTTAGACATACGATCTCGAGGTAGATCAACTCTGTAACCCCTTACACCATCAATGCAATCAAGCAGGACGCACTACAAGGATTCCGGTCTATTGCAACAAAATTTATTGCTACATCTATCTTTCGTTGCAATAAAATGCTATATTACCACAAAATTTCATTTCGTGGTAATAGGGCTCTTGTCAAGTAATCTTGGTTCTTCTTGATGTACTTCCAGTCCACATACCTCATGTCACTCACTTCAGGGCTCTTGTCAAGCAGAATTATTTCATAAAAGTCTTTTTGTTCCTTTGTGTAGAACCTATAGTCTACAGAAAATCTTTCTCCTTTGAGAATATGGATCAATGGCTCTCCAATCTCTCAATCCCGAGTCATTCCTTCAGGGCTCTGGAAGGTCTGGCCTTAGCTTCATCAATGCTGTCATAGGATCCTCCTCAGCATTTGTGGAGGTAGAACACTTGTTCTTGTCATCAGCTGGAATCTCTCTAGAGAAACTCTTGGGTTGTGGAACAGTGGCTTTCTTGGGTGCAGATGGCTTGCTCTTGGATGGATCTTGGCTTGGCATAACATCAGCAAGCAAATTCTTCTTCTTAGGAGGAGCCTTGGGAGCTATCTCTTCCTCTTCCTAAGCCCCAGCCTCTACTGGCTCTTCATACATTGAGGTAGGTCTGCCCACAGCATGCATGATTCTCCTTTTGCTTTTCTTCTCTCTAGCCTTCCTGGGCATGCATTTCTTTGGGGGCTCAACAGACATAGAAGCCCTAGCACTATCATGTGCTTACATTGCCCCTGAGCTAGCATATTCCTTCCTGACTACCTTCCTAGAAGAGGTAGACTCAGTGGTAGGCTTCTTGGCAGTCTTCTTGGCCTTGTCATGCTTAGCCTCGGCAGGAATCTCCTGAGGCATGAAATATGAATCTTCTTCATCTTAGTTGAGTTTCCTCCTTGCTCTGGTTGCTGCCTTGGGTAAGTCTAGAGATCTAGGAACATCATCATAGGAAGATGAGCTCCTATCAGGACTAGCGTATGGATCGTGTCTACACTGAGCTCACTGAGGTCATTCTGGCTATCACCTGAAACTGACATATCTAACTCTGTCAATAGGGCATAGAAGAGTAGATGGGTTGAGTCATCACAAAATGCAGAAATTTTGTCAAAACTTGAACTTAGAATTGTCAAGATTTGCATTCTGCAAAGGGAATGTCAGTATAATTAACCGAGGCAAAAATTTCTGACCTACTGAGACACACAACCTACTTCACAGAAACGTGGCACCCATTTTTGTGACACCAAAAATGAATACTTGGTTTCACCGAGACTGTCCTTAGTAGACCTAATCAGAATAGATACAACTGATTCGTGCGCTTCGGTATCATCAAGATTCGGATTGCGGATGGCAAAACCCTAAAAATTCTTTGTTCGCTATTCTAATGGAGAATTTTGAGGATAGATCAATCTCAAATAGTGGCTTATTGATGGAACAATCATAATGTGCATGAGTTGGAGGGAGGAGCGCACGAGGGGTCGGAATCGTACCCTAGCTCAGTGACGAGTCCGCTACGATGGTGACGGCGGTGTGGATTCCGTTGACGGTGGCGACCTCCAACTTTGCAGGCGCTCGGGAATACAAAGGCGATGACCAGGGGTCCACGGACGGCAGCTAGGGTTTGGGAGGGCTGGACGTTTGAAGGAGTAGTTTCAAAAGTTGGGTCCGCCTCTTTAAATACCCGTCGCTATCAGTGACACCTGTTCAAACTTATTCGTGCCACTAAGTTCCTCAACTGTCAGCTGACAGGGAAACTCGATGAAGCCGAGAAGATGGAATCGGTGTTACCGTGATTGAAAACCACATCAATGTTAGGCATCAGTGAGAGTGAGATTTTTGTGTTGGTTCCATCAAGATGCACTTGGGAGGTTTTAATGGTCATTCCTTGTCGATACAGAACTCTGAGTTCTCCTCACACAGAGAGGTCAAAAAGTGCTTGTTCAAATTTTGTGATGCGGCAATAATGGAATATGAGATGACAAAGCATAGATAGCTAGAGAGGGGTCCTAGGCATTATTGTCCTTCCAATTGGAAAAAAGAAAATGAAAGTCCAAATAGCAACAATTGGATGTCATCTAATGGATAAAGAAATGCACACTAACATGCACACACAATAAGATTTCAAATGAAATCATGGCAAACATGCACATACATTCTAGCACCTATCAAGCATTTTGGTGATGACATAGTCATCTATATATGAGTATATTGACTTAGGAGCCAAGTAAGAATACTTGATCATAGGTAATACTCATCGTTCAAGCACGAGTGGGTTATCACTTTTACATAAAGTTTGTTAATGTTGTCACATGCTATAACATGCTTTGACTCAAGTCTTAGAGTAAAGCTCCCCCTTGATGTGACATACCCCTTGAGAGGGATAAATTAACCTTGGGTTTTGTCGATGAAGACTTCATGTAGGTGAAGTAGTGATGGATGCTCAAAGTTGATGAAGATCACCATGAGTTGGGAGAATCCTTGTTGTTTCTTACTCTTCTCACCTACGTGAGTTAGTCCCAACACATAAGAGACGAACACAAGGATATCAATGGACATGGAGTGCAAAGCATACATGATAATGTCCATGGATTTGTGGATTACCTTGTCCCTTGCTTACCTTTGAGGGAACGTGTGACTCCTTGAACTATTGCATGGTGTTGATGTTGATTGCAACTAGTTCTTGGCAATAATGAATGTGAGTGAATTTCATTGGTAGAGTCACCCCTCGAGAACTTCTCTAGTTCTTCTTCCTGGGGACCCACATCAAGTTGATGGGGATCCTTGGTGTTGAAGTGGCACTTGTAGAAGTTGAGCTTGAAGTAGCCTTGGGAACCCACTTCACCAAATCTTGGTATTCATCTTCATATGACACAATGTCCTCTTGAAGCTTACCCTTGCGCTCGAGCTTGTGCTCATGTGGTGGAAGGTCATATTAAGATTTTGTCCCCTTGGGACGAGTATGTTCATACTTCTCCCATTGAGGAACAAACTTGGGCTTGGGGTATGGACCTTCTTACCATTCAACTCCATTAGCGTTGAAGTAGCCACTGGCATGGTTCTTCCGTTATCCTCCGAGCTTGCGTATAATTTTCTCAAATTGCATACACCCGCCAAGGCTCTTGTAGATATCTTTCTCTATAATCCCTTTCAAAATTTCATTTTATTTCTCAAGTGTAACTTGGCTAAGAGGAGTGTTAGTGGCACCAGTAGAACTAATAGAAGAAATATCATTGGATTTTTCATTTTTATTGCTACTAGTTGAAGAACATTTCTTGCCTTTATTACTAGTTTGCTTGGCCTTAACTTGTGGAATGAATGTAGACAAGAGAAGTTGTTTGGCTAGATAAGAGGAAGTCTTCTTTCGAAGATCATCATTGATAGCTTTCAGGAAGTCATGCTCTTTCTCCAAATTGAGCTTCTCGAAGCGGAGCTTCTCATGTGTCCTTTCAAGCTCTCTACGGTCTTGTAGAGTAGACTCATGGGCTAACTTAAGTTGTTTAGTTCTTGAGTTAGTTGTTCTATTTCCAACTTATCATAATCACATGACTTATCTTGACTAGATTGATTACTAACAAGTTCACTTTGACTAATATCACTAGATTTGTCAAATAGCAAGTCATCATCTCCTAGGTAGTCATCCTCATCACTATTGAAATCAAGATAGACGGGGTGTGATACATTGGGGCCTTTAGCCATGAAGAAACTTCCACTCCCTTCATTTGGTGAATCAAATATGTCGTAGGAGTTGGTAGTCACTAGTGCAAGCCAGGGCAACACCTTCATCTTGACTATAGTCAGAGTTGGAGTGATAGCTTGATGTCTTCTTCTTGAGTATCTCTTGGTGTACTTGTCCTTCTTCTCCGAGTCGCTACTTTTCCTTGAGGGTCTTCGATCATAATGATCAGCTCTACTCCTTCTTTCCTTTCGAGGTGACTCATTTCTTGATCTTCGTCTTCTTGGTGAGTCTTCTTATTGTTTGTAGGGAGCCATGCACTCATTTGACTAGTGTCTGGGATCCCACAATTGTAGCAGTTTCGGTCACGACTTGACGAACGCTTCTCTTCATATCTTTGACTCCACTCTTGTAGAACTTGTTGAATTTCTTGACCATCAGGATTGTCTCTTCATTGGTGACAAGGTTGTCGCTTGAAGTTGTGGGAGCATCACTTGTGGATTTCTAAGCACCGCTAGACTTGTTGTGAAGCCCTTCCTTGTCTTTGAGTGTCATCTCATGAGAAACAATCCTTCCAATCACTTCCGTAGGCTTGAGATCTTTGTTGCTGGGCATCATTTGGATCAATGTGCACATGGTGTCGTATTTCTCATCCAAAGCTTTAAGTATCTTATTGATGATGAATTTGTCGGTCATTTCTTTGCTTCCTAAGCCGACAATCACATTGGTGATGAGAGCTATATCCTGGAGTAGATCTCTACGACTCCTTCACCATCCTACATATAATGCTTTTCAAGCTGAGTCTAAAGAACATCCAACTTGGATTCTCTCACGGATTCGATACCTTCGTGCATATCAACCAAAGTATTACAAATTTCCTTGGCATTCTCAAGACAACTGATTTTATTGAATTCTTCGGGGCATAGGCAGTTGAAGAGAATGTCACATGCTTGAGTGTTGTATTGCAACATCTTCAATTCATCCACGGCCGCTTCACGATCTGGTACCCTTCGATCATCAAAGAATTCACCTTGCAATCCAACATGAACAACAGCCCAAACGATGGGGTTATGACCAAGAATATGCATTTTCATTTTGTGCTTCCAACTAGCAAAAATTGTACCATCAAAGTACTGACTTCTACAGTGATAATTTCCCTCGCTAGACGCCATACTCTCCTAGGTTGCGAAACCAATGCGATGGTGTAACAGCCCAAGAGCATCCCTTTCCACATTTGTAATATTAGTCATGTGTGAACCTTCATGTCTGTGTCCTTGAGATTTGAGTAATATATTTTATTTCATGACATTCCTTAGTTTGCATCATGGCATCATATTCATCATATCGTAAGTGCATCATGCTTGCTTGTTATGCTTGTGCTTGTTGTGAGTGTGTGTTTTGTGGTGTGGTGTGTGAGAGCTTCATGTTTTTTCTTGGTAGAACCCCTCCTCAATTTCTATAGGAACTATGCCCAACTCTCTCTCTTTTCAAATATATTGCAACATGTGAAATCTTTGCTTGTTAAATAAACTCTTTTAAAATGTTGCCCTTTTTCAATATATCCAGTCATGGTATTTAAAATAGCTCTTGTCCTTGTTTGGAAATTATTGCCTCATTATTCCTTGCAAAACAGCATCTTATATTATTTTTTATATGAATTAAATTGATTGTCCTAAAAATTCCAACCCCATTTTTATTAAATTGTGTGTCATTCTGTGAGTCCAATATAATTTCATGTGTGGCATGACATCCATCTAGTTTTTTTCTCTAGTTTTTGCATGGGTGTTTTTCTTAAGAAAAAGGAAAACCTTGTTTTCTGAGGGAGTAGGGAGGCCAACCCACCTGGGCCTTCTTCCTCCCGCAGGTCTAGCAGCAGCAGCTAGCCCAGCCAGCCAACTATAACGAACGTGTTGTCCTCCTCTGTACGGCTGAGCATCCAGCGAAGCCATGTTCTTGACCCCTTGATTTGACGACCGTCCAGCGCCCACACCTCCTATAAAGCGTGTCCTCTGTGCCCTAGGTCCTCCCCACAACCCATTTCTCTCATTCTCCTTGCCGCATCGCCGCCCAGATAAGTTCCCCAAGCGTTTGTCGTCGCCGTGCTCGTGATGCTCCGACCGAGCTTCTGCTCATGCTCGGGGTGACCTTCTCGACCCCTCTTCGTCGCGCCACTGAAGAGGGAAGCCCCCCCGCTTCGCCCGCTTCTTTCCCGTCGCCCGAGGGAGTGTCAAGGTCCAGATCGAAGATGCCTCATCCTGATGTTCTTCAACCTTCTTGGGCAAGTGCAGCTTTGTTCTTCAGTCGACCGCTGCCCTCCGGCCTCATCTTCTTGTCAAGTGGACACAAGGTGATCTGTGGCTCACTACTGCCCCTTTCCTCCCTTAGAATTGTCATGTGTGCACTTGGATCATCGTCTCTCTGTCACGCACCTTGAGCTCTAAGCAAGGTGTAGATTTTTTTCATGTTCTTGTTGTTGTCGTGTTATAGATAAGCCAACCTGGCCTAGCCAGCCATGCCCCAACCCGTTCACGTAGTCGCCTTGCCGCCCATACACTCCCATAGGCACTGCGACGCTCGCCGGGCCACACATGCATAGCATCATGTGGCGACCCCTACTCATAAGTCGTGATCACCGAATGCACGTGTACAGTGATCCCAGAGATCAATGCTCACTAAACACACAGAAGCTGAAAAACAAGAGTCTTACATCCTTACATATCGTCTTATAGAAATAATGGCCAGCTAGGCCAAGTCTTACATAGATAGGGCCACAAGGTCCACTACAAGGATTCCGGTCTATTGCAACAAAATTTATTGCTACATCTATCTTTCGTTGCAATAAAATGCTATATTACCACAAAATTTCAGTTCGTGGTAATAGGGCCTGCATATTGCCACAATTTTGTTTTGTCGCGCCAACAACTCATTTTGTCGCAATAGAAGCCGTGTATTGCCACAAACTGAGTGAATGTCGTAACATGGTTGCGTTATTGCAACAGTTCTGTTTCACTGCGGGAATTAGTCATTTTGAGGCGATAGAGAGTAGGTATTGCAACAAAGTAAATATTTGTGGTAATACTCTTGCACGTATCGCAACAATTTAGGCGCGAGGCGCTAGGCATAGATATTGTTGCAAAAAAACTGCTCTGTATTGCAACAAAACAGGTATTGGTTGTGATATAATGACTTTTTGCCTCGCCTTCATTGTGTTGCAATAACTATTATATATTGCCACGAACTGTGCAATCATCGTAATATGTATAACATATTGCAACAAACCCCTGGTGATGCAAAATAGGAGCAATAGAACATCTCTGCATTTTTCTTTTAGTTATAGACATATAATTTTTATTCGGATTTATAAATATTAAGTGATGATTTTTGCTAGTTTTAATAAGGAATTAAATTATTTCTTAATTGCACCAAATTTAATTAACCAAAACACATTTTGTGATAGAAATATCAATTTTATTTTTCTAATAGGAAGACATATTTTATTTTGGAACTAGGTTGTTTTCTCCCAAAACCAGGGGCTTATGGGGTAGAAATAAAAAATAGGGTTTGTTGTGGATTAAAACTCATGCCCTCCAGTGTGCAGAAGCAGGTTCAAACCACTGGGTTATGCATGTGCTGGTGACAACATAATGGCTTGGCAATAGATATCATGTACCCGCGAGGTTAACTGCACTTGAAGCAAAATTTCAGAGTTGCAGCCTAATGATGACGACGGAAAACGACTCCATCTGCATGTGTGGGATGAGGAGGTGTAAGCATTTGAAGGCTACATTTAAATATGTCCTCGACATTACGTTTGCTCAAGACAAAAGACTCCTACGCTCCATTTAAACAACCACCAATTGAGCAACATAATAGCAACTATCCCAGCCTAATTTCTAGCGAGAACTGAGCAGTAGGTCAACAACACTACATCAAGATATAAATATGACACGAAATTTTAGTAGGATATAACAAACCATCTCACCAAGATATATAAAACATCTTTCAACATGACAACACACAAGTTTTAGCAGCCATACTTGTATAGATTGTTCATACAAAAGACCATAAGTTCACAGCAAAGTAATGAAAATAGCAACAACACTAAAAGACCACAAGTTCAGCAATGGTGTGTACATAGCATCACTATTAAAAAATAGAAACAATACTAAAAGAAAAACATCCATGATATTACACATCAGCAACTACTCTTCTCTCCTCTTCTCTTCTCTTCTCTTCATCACCAAACTGTTAGCGCTGAGCACTAGCTTATGTTACCATCCGCCACAACAGATGACACTATGCATGTGTGCCTTGTTTGAACCTGTTTCATATCAGATTAAACTTCAAGAGAGAGACTACTCATAGGTAACCACAAAAAAGGTTGGGATTTGTATTCATGGCTTAAACATGTGAAAAGCAGCTTCCCAAGAGATTAAAGCCTGCACGAAGAACCCATGGTCATCATCCAATTCTTCTTGTCCGAAAGGAGCAACATGGCCATCATTTACGTAAGCCTCATCATCATCCGTATCGTCATCACATTCGAATTGAACATCTTCAAACTCAACAGGTTTTATATTTTGTATGACTGAAACATCAACGCTGGATCCTTCGTCATCATTTCTACTCCAACTAGTGATCTCTTCAGGTATTGTAATCTTTGGCACTATAATTTCTGCATCTACAACATCCAGTACATCTGCCTCACCACCTTCATCGTCGTCAACAGCTTCATCAAGGCCTACACCATTTAAGACAGAAGGAGCAAACAAATTGCGTGGATTCATTTGAATAACAGTTGCCCAATCAGGGTTGTTCACATCTCTCACATAGAAAACCTGTTGAGCTTGGAGTCCTAGAATGTAAGGGTCCCCCTCGAATCTGTGTAGAGTAGTGTCGAGTTCAATAATTCCATATTTTTGTCCTTCTTATACCCCTTACTCTCAGTTCTGTTGGCAGGAGGCACATCAAACCAGTCACACTGGAATAGAACAACCTCCTTATCAGGAGGAAAGTCAAGAAATATGATTTTCTTGATCACCCCATAATAATCAATATTGCCTGTGGTTGCATCACCCTTGACTATGACGCCACTATTTTGGGTACTCAAATCCTACTCTATATAGGAATTTCGGAAAAAATATCCATTCAAAATTGTACAGTTGTATACACGAGCTAGGTGATCAGGTCCTTTAGCTAGTGCATAAATAAGATTGTTGACCTTCCCCTCATTGTGGAGTTCTGTGATCTGTTTCATCGAATAGAGTATGTGTGAGTGTAATGTACAACGTTGGTACATTATTACGAGGAACACTAGTGAAAGTGCGAAAGAAACTTACCCGTCTCTCAAACCAGCCAACAAACTCCTCCTTGTGCTGCTTCTGAGGATTAGGAGAATTGTTACTCGTGAGCTCCTCAAGATGTTCACTTGAAAGGGAAATGATTGTTAGATGAAAAGCAAAGTATTAATGCAGATCATGATGTGAAATAAATACACAAGTATCCTTACTCAATCCATGGCGCGGTTTCCTCATAGTTTGTTATTATGAAATGCCTCATTCTATTAATCTCGGCCAATGAGAATGATTCACAAACAAAACCTTTCTTGGAGTAATCCACTATACTCATTATGCTAATCCCTGTTGGTGGTTGATCTGTACCTCCATCTTCATGACGTTCAGACTGACTTAGCTTGGTAGGCATTCCATCAAGGAATCGACTGCAAAAAGTCATGCACTCTTCAAGTATGTACCCCTCTGCAATAGAGCCTTCTGGTTGAGACATGTTACACACATATCCTTTGAGCGTACGCAAGTATCTCTCAACTGGATACATCCATCTATACAAGACAGGCCCTCCTAACATGGCCTCTTCAGCAAGATGAATTGGGAGATGCATCATAATATCAAAGAATGCTGGTGGAAAAATCATCTCGAGCTGACATAGAGTTTCTAGAATTGTTTTGCTCAACTTCACCAAGTCTTCATACCTTAACTCATTGGAGCATAAATTAGAAAAGAATTTACTCAGCTGAAGCAATGGGTTGACAACATTCTCTGGCAAAAGCTTGCGCAAGGCAATAGGAAGCAGTTTCTGAAATATAACATGGTAGTCATGAGTTTTGAGTCCACTAATCTTGCACTGATCGAGGACCACACATCGCTTAATGTGTGAAGCATAGCCATCGGGCAACTTAATGCTCTGTAGAAACTTGAGGAGCATTATCTTCTCTTCCTTTTTTAAAGTATAGCAACCTTTCTTTATTTCATACTTATGCTTACCGGGCTTTGGATGTTGGTCCTTCCTAATTTTCCAGTCCTCCAAATCAAGACGAGCCTTCAGACCATCCTTTGATTTCTTCTCAATCTCAAGCAAAGTCCCCAGAATGCTATCACAAATGTTCTTCCCAATGTGCATAACATCCAAATTGTGCCTAACGAGCAAGTGCTTCCAATATGGGAGCTGGAAAAACACACTTTTCTTCCGCCAGTTATGCCAGCTATTAGTTTCCGGTCTCTTTCTCTTATTTGACCTTCCAAACGGTGCGTGCTCAATGCTATCAAGTTCCCGCAGAACTTGTTCACCAGTAAGTGTCACTGGAGCTTCTCTATTATCTGTCTTGTTGTTGAACAAGCACTTGTTTCGACGCCATTTGTGGGTCCTGGGCAGAAAACGTCGGTGTCCCATGTAGCAGTGCTTTCGACCATACTTGAGCCACAAAAAATCTGTATGTTTGTGGCAATACGGGCATGCTAGCTTGCCTTTTGTGCTCGAGCCACTCAGCATTGCGTAAGCTGGGTAGTCATTGATGGTCCATAACAAGCATGCATACATCTGGAATTTTTTTTTAGTTGCAGCATCATATGTGCAAGCACCATCCTTCCATAGAACATTCAGTTCATCAATCAAGGGTTGCAAGTACACATCTATGTTATTTCCTGCTAACTTTGGTCCTGGAATAATCATTGACATAATCCAGTTTTGTTGTTTCATGCACATCCAAGGTGGCAAATTATATGGGATAAGAATGACAGGCCATGTAGTGTGTGATATACTCATGACCCCAAAGGGGTTGAATCCATCTGATGCAAGGGCAAGCCGGACACTGCGAGCATCTTTTGCGAATTTCTTATAATATTTCTTATCAAATGCTTCCAGGCCTTTGAATCTGTAGGATGCCTCTTTACGCCATCATCCACCCGACCCTCCTTTGTAGTCTTGGAATGAGTGGGAAATACCTTAGAACTTTCTGTGGCACTCGCTTCTTTGATTTACGACACGATGCATTGTCGTCGTCACTGGTAGGAGTAGATTTCCATCGGGACGCATGACAGACAGGGCATTCTTCGGCATCAGCATGATCATTGCGGAATAGCACACAATCATTCACGCATGCGTGTATCTTCTTGTAATCCAGCCCAAGATCTCGGATCACCTTCCTTACTCTTGTGAGATTAGTAGGAATGCAGTGACCCTTTGGCAGCACCTGCGCGAACATTTGCAGAACTAACTCACATGCTCTGTTGGTCATCCCAGAGATGCACTTGATTTGGTAAAGCTTCACAATGAAAGATAGCTTTGTGAAATCCTCACAACCTGGGTACAACTCTTTTTGTGCCTCTTTCAATAGTTCGAAGAACACCTTAGCTGTTGCATTTGGCTCCTGATTCCTTCCATCATCCCTGGAATCATCCACATGAATGTCTCCTGTACGTTCATCATGATCTACATTACTTTCCATGCCTGTGCCCCTTATGAGAGTATTGAGCATGTCACACATCCCAGCACCATCATCTACAACGTCTTCATTATCAGAATCTTCAGACATGATGCCCTCATCGGGTTGTTCACCATGGTATATCCAGTGAGTGTACGTCGGATCCATCCCATTATACAACAAGTGAGTATGAACCTCCTTTTTATTTCGTGGAGCACTATTCAGACATCTCCTACATGGACATGGTACAACTGAGTCTGGATGAGCACCATCGAAAGCAAAATTCAAGAAATTCTTCATGCCAGTTTGCCACTCAACAAAATCTCTTTCCTTATCAATCCAGCTCTTATCTCGTGTCATTATGCCTTATCTCCGTAAAGCCTGTCCTGTTAAACAAACATAACAGCTGCATTAGTACCTACATTACAGTCAATAGCATCACTAGTTGCATCACAAGACAAGACAACAGGATACACCTCTGATCTCTCAAAAATTGATATTAACAGCAGGTCTAATACTGGCTATTAGTACTAAATATTCACCTCTGATCTCTCAAACCTCTCCATATCAAGCCAGGTTGTGTCTAATACTGCCTACTACTACTAAATCACAAGTTTCACAATAATAAGACAGTTAAAATTTAGACAGACAGTTAAAATTTAGAGAAAGAGCCAGATGCAGATGCAGGGGAGTGGGGAGGCCGGACCAGGGACCGGGGAGGCCGATGCAGGGAAGGCCGGCCGGAGCAGGATCGCAACGCAGACGGCGCCGTGCGGAGCCACCGGGCGAGTGAAGCGGGCGAGGGGCGGAGGGGGCGCCGGGCGATCGGAGTGGGGAGGTGGCGCTCGGAGGAGCGGGCGAGCGGAGGAGCGGCCGAGCGGGCGAGCGGCGGACGACGGCCGGGGGGAGGCGGGGAGCAGTGGGCGGGCGGCGGCGGCGGCGCGTCCTAGCTGCGGGCTGCAGCCAGCGCTCGGGTCAGCGCTCGGGTTAGATACGCAGCGCAGAGGGTTATCTTTTTGTGTTTTTTTTCTGATTTATTTTATTAGTGGTATGAAATAAGACATGATCAACTCGGAACAGTGACTCAATTCTAGCGTGCGAGCAGCAATAATTCCAGTGCAAATACGTGATGCTGGAATGCTTACTTTGCAATACAAACTTTATTAATAATTTATTTGACCTCTAGATAGTATTTGTAAGTTCTTTTTGTATTTTCCATTTGCTATTTTCCTGCCTTTTTTGCAGATTAAGAACTAAAAGAAAATTGACACATATGTTTTTACAGTACAAAGCAAATAGTGACTATAGATGTTGGAATTTGTAAATTATATTGTACAATATATGAGAGTGTTATCATCATCTTAAATTCATGTTGCCGTAAATAACACCATGACACCATCATCTGCTGGATTATCTTTCTCTAAACCATGTGGATCTAATTTCACCTATGAGTATTGAGTACAAAGAAAAGTTTTCTTGCATTCGATTATTATTGATTGCTAGATTTCTTAGCACTCTGATTTTTCAACCTACTAACTGTCAGAAATGAGTTCAGTTCAGGTGTTGGGCATTTAAAAATATATTATTGTGAACAAAATGTATTTCTCTTTTCAGTTTCTACTTACTACTGATGGGAGTACCTCTCATATAAAAACAAAAGGTACATGTGTGAAACAAGTTATTTTAGAATATTTTAGTTTTCCCGTACTTTTCATTTTACATTTGCTTAGAGTTTGCCTTCATATATCGACGACAATTCATATAATTCCATTGTCAAAATAGACGGGCGCGGCAACGCGCGCCATCAGTGATCTAGTAATAAGTATGTATATACAGAGACAAGGCATGCATGTGTAATCATCTAGTATGTATGTATAGAGAGACAAAGCGTTGGCCTTATATGATTACATTTTCCTCTCCTTTTTTATTTCAGAAAAAGATTTTTTCACAAATCGGTGATATGCCAATAAGTAAATCACAATACAAAATTGATGTGGGACGGATCTGACGGGTGAGGACGTCGCGATGTGGAGGGTAGCGGCGGTGCGATCCGGCTTCGCAGCGCCTACATTGGGACGCACGTAACGAGGATGTGGTCTCCGGTGGTAGGGCGTGCTGGGTCTCAGTGGCATTAGCGATCTGGCGTGCACCAGGCGTGCTGGATCTTTTATGCAATAGTTGTCGACGACGATGGTGGATCGGGCTGTGTGTCCGGTCCTTGGTGTTTCGGCGACTACATCCGTTTACTTGTCGAGGCATCGCACGGTTCCAGTCAGCTGCCGGCCCAGATGGCACGACTCCTTTTGTTAATTTACATTGTTAAATATCTATGATTATTCGTTAAACAAATGCAACATGATTATATTGGAAGTACTCTGGAGCGGAGGAACCCTGCACGGACTGTCCGATAAGATGAAGCATGTTGGTTCCATCCCATATCAACATCAAAAATGGGTGATCGAGACTGATATATATCGATCGTCTAATCAATCCATCCGCCGCCTCCAGCTACTGCCTCCGCCACCAGGAACGGGCCACCGTACCGGTGCCAGGCCCCTCCAGACCCACCGCGCCACCAGGCCTCCCGCAGAGCGCCGACCCTCAATCCCCACCTCCGGACGGCATGGATCTGTGCAAGCACAAACTCGCCAACGCACCGCCATGCACCACCACCAGACCGCTGGCGCACACCACAACCAGACCGTCCCGCCACCTCGCACCACCACCCGCCAGCGTGCAGCCGTCCGATGCGTCGGCCATCGAGATCCACCATCAGGCTGAAGAAGCAGCCCCGCCATGACCACCGCTCCACCCGAGAGCAATAGAGATCTCGTCGCCATCGGCACCATGCGGGCTTTGTCCGGCGGCGGCGAGGAGAGGGGGAGGGTGTGGGGCCAGAGTCAGGCAGCTAGGGTAGGTCACCCGAGTCGCCCGTGGGGGGGGGGGTGTGGGGCGGCGCACCAAAAAGTTCCTAGCCTACTCTGATTTTTTTTGGCGCCAAAATTTATCCAGCCTCCCGCTAAAAGGTCCCGAATTAGTGTTTCGTTCCCACAAAAAAATAGCCTATATATATTAACCCCGATAATTATTTTAAACCGCGTTTTACAGGGCGATTGGATCTGACCTCTCCTCCCTACGGCGACGTCATGACAGCGTCAACACACGGAACCACATCGACGGCGTCAACGCACGGAATGGCGTCTCAGGTAAATTTTTCCCTGGTCTCTCCTCTATCTCTAGCTTTCCCCGATCTCCTCTGTCTCTGCATCTCCGTCGACACAGCCAACACCGGCGTCAATACACATAGGAGTAGATCACAAATCCAAAATCCCCAATCTCCTCCTCCCGAGTAGTAGCAGCAGTATGTGCGCCGTCGTGTGCGCCGTGGTACGCGGCAATGTTCCGCGGGCTAGTGTGTGGCGCGGTGTGCGCCGCCGCGCGCAGAGCACTCCGTGGCCTCGCCGCTCCAGGTAGTCGCCGACGCGGATCGGGGTTCCATGTCCACGGCCATGCTGCCGGCGGCAGCGATGCAGTTTGTCGTCGGAGCCGGCGGAGATTCCCTCATGTCCCCTGCATCGCGAGCGCACACCAGGTTTGATGTGGCATCCTGTCTATGTTAGCCGCACACCAGGTTTGATTCGTCGGCACACGCCAGGCTAGCTAGCTAGCCGATTGATCTCAGCGATGCACATACACGCAGAAAGAGTTCTGCCCCTACTGGGTTGCAATTTCTTCTGTCATGCAGCCTTACAATCCGGTCAAAACATGTAGCCTTACAATTATGGGTTTCAATTATGCATGTCATTGATTCATGTTAGGCTGTGTTTGGTAGCAAACTATTTTAGAGTATTGATAATACAGTGAGATGTTTGGTTAGTGCCATATGCAATGATGTAAAATTGTTTTTAGCAGAAGAAGATAAAGACACCCGTTTCTTCTCCATGTTCAGGCTTAGTTTGGGAGCTCAGTTTATTGAAACTATGGTATTCGAAAACTGAAGTATTGGAGTGCCTCACAGTAATTAAAACTTTAGTATTAAAAAAAACGTAGTATTATCACAATACATTGAAAACTTTGCTATCAAACGGGGCCTTAACTGTATAATTTGTTCTTTGCATTTTTATGCCTACTTTAAGTATTGTGTTTCTTTCGATATTTTTCAAATTATGATATTGCCTACAGAATGGCGCAATGAGGAATTCAACACAAGATCCTGCTGGTACGAGACCGAGTACAATACAGCGACAACTTGGTAATAACATTTATGTTCACTTCAATTTATGCCATATCAGATTAGGTAATTAACATTTTGGATTAACATGCAGTTAGGGATGCGTCAGGTAATGTTCACCATTCAGAGGAAAGTGATGATGCACATGACTCCTTTCTGCAAGGTACACGACATCCTTAATTCATATTCACTTATGTGAGTGGTGAACATTGATCATGCTAAGTCCCTTTAATTTTATTTGTGTTCAGTAAAGAAAGGAACTGTTCTGCTAACAAGGATGGAAAGCATAACAAATTACAAAAACCAACATGGACACCCGAGATCTGGTAAAAAGTTTATGACATTTACCCTGTTTGGTAGCTCAGCATTTTTAAAGTATTCTGGTAATACTGCAGTTTTTCAGATTATCATAGTTTTGATTACAAGGAGGTGTTTGGTTGTCTATAACAATGATGACTTGAGTACTGTACTATTAGCTAAACTGTAGTTTTTTCTTTGCATGAAAAAAAAAGTCAAGACTTCTTTTAAAATGAACGGTTGGACACCTTTGTTCCTTTCGTAACTCTGAATGTAGCTAAGGCCCCGTTAGATAACATAGTTCTTTGTAAGTATTTTCATAATACCACAGTTTTTTATAATATTGTAGTTCTTCTTACAAAGGGTTGTTTGGCTGTCTCTAAAAACTGTGATTTTGATATTGTAGTTTTTGACAAACTGCAGTATTTTCTCTACATAAAAAAGAACCCCATAACTCATGTCCAGATTGCTCATGGCATGATCGCGCACGCTGCTGGCGGCAATGCTACTCCCTGGCCACCTCATGTCCAGATTGAAAAATATTCCAGTTTTTAATACTATAGTTTCTACCATATTTTGTTGTCAAACAAAGCCTTAAGTTTTTGGGATACTTTGCTATCAAACACAGCCTTAGGCTCTGTTTGGAAGCAATGCATTTTTAAAACCTCAGTATTTCAATACTACGTTTTTTTATAGCGATGACAATGAATATTGTAGTATATGAAAACAACAGGAAAAAATACTGCAGTTTTTGATACTTTGGTTTATATAATAGTTTGCTATCAAAAACAGCCTTAATCTATTTCTATAATGCAGAAAATCCTGGATTGCTTAATCTTGAAAACTGTTAAACATTATACAGGAACTCAAGACCAATTTGACACTCCAGTGTCTGCTAATGACATGTGTGCGCTGGATGAATGGCCATCCCATGCTCGCCGCAACCGTGCGCAACCACAGGATGGTACTTCGGTTGTTTATATTTGTGTATCCATTTCTTACAATATAATGTCGAGTAATACTTCATTTCTTGAATGATTTGGGTTGTAGAAGTTGCTGGACAGAAGAAGAAAGGGCGAGGTGTTCTAAAAGGTTTTAAAGCATCTAAGAAGCGTTTTGCCAATGGATCTGCAAAGCTAAATATTGCATTCTCTGAAAAATTTGGGGGTACTATAGGAATGAACTATCGTTCATTCAAGGATGACGTGGTAGTCATAATGAAAAGGAAGTTACCACTCATTGGAGTGAGGAAGTGGTCGGACATTCACCCTACCATCCATCGACTCATTGTTACAGATATGATAGTGCGTACAATCTTTTCCACTTGTGTTAACTTATTTTACCATCGATAATGCACTTCTTATGTATGTTCATTTGTTGTATGCTTTACAGGATAGATGGGACCTCGAAGGTACACCAGACACAGAAGAAAGAGTACTCAAAATTGCGAAAGAGTGATACACAGGCTGGCGAGCAACTCTAAGCTCCACTTACAAGGCATACAAAACAGATGCAGCTAGATTGGCAAATCTGCCGGAAGATTTATAACCAGAAGAGTTGGAATGGATGATTCAGTACTTTGGCACTGATTCAAAATTCAAGGTTATCTCTAAGAGCATTGTTTGTCGAATATGTGTTAAGATGAAACGGCCTTTATGACAAGTTATATTTTGTTTCAATGAATGGATAGGAACGCAGTGAAATGAACACCAATAACTGTAAAAAGAAGAAGACAAAACACAGAATTGGATCAAAATCTTACTCGCAAGTTAGTTTTGAGAAGGTATGACACTACTTATGTATGCCTCACTGCTAAATATGGTTTCATGTTTCAAGCATCTCATTGTTACATCACATGCAGAGAAATCCGGAAACTGGAGAAGAGCCAGATTGTATTGCTCTGTGGGAACTCACCCACACAAAGAACGGAACATGGTTTAACCCAGAGTCACAGAAAGTTTACGTGAGTATATTGTCTTTTGGTTATTTTGTAGTTATTCAATGATGTGCATTTGGCATGCTTCATCATCAGCTGAGATTATTCATGCGTTGGATCTTGTTATTCTTGTTTCATCTTTTGTAGTGTCAATATTGATGCCGTACCTATAACTATTCTTTTCATTTTTAGGACAAAGCATGTGAGGTTGAAAAGAAAGAAATAGAAACTCAAGGTCCACTTTCAAGTGAGCAGAGAAACAATATTTTCCAGACCGCATACAAAGACACTCTGAAGTGCAAGTCATCGCAGCCTCGTGGGTATGGATACATGGCCAAACCTTCAACTGGTCTTGAAAGGTTTCGTATCCAGATTGAAGAGCAAGCTCGTGCTACAGCAGCCACCCAACAGCAAAACTGTGAGCTCAGCCAGCAAGTCAGTGATTTACAAGATCAACTACAAGCTGAACGGGCAAACACACAAGAGATGATTAACTTGGAGCATGCTGAGAGAGAACAACTTGAGGAGAGGCTAAAAGAAGAGCGTGCTGAAAGGGAAAGATTGTTGGAGGCGAAGCGAACATCAAGACTAGACTTCGAAAAGACCATGATGGCAAAGTTTGCAGAATTGAGCCAACAGATGGGAATCCAACAGGTGATTACAGTCATATGCTTGTGACCTTGTAAGATTTATGTTGCTTACTTGCATTGTTAAAAGTGCACTTTTATTTGCAGGGTCCTTTGAAAAGGATTGAGAAAGAAAATAGTAACCCAAACTTGCAGAATACTCTTTTACAGAGATCTAGTCCTAATAAGTCTCTAGGTGCAAGGCCAACTGCTATTTCTTCAAATGCGCTCATACAAGCTGCAACAAGGCAGTCTCGAATGTTTAAAGCAACAATGGTAAGTACCTTGCTTTCTCTTCATGTTCACCCTGCAGTGTAATATATAATCGTACCGTCACTAGACAGACAACTACCTATACTGCTTGGTTTAGAATGTTGCACCATCGTGCCAACTGAGAGGAAAGAGGCACCCTTGAACTTTGTTTAGCCGCCTGCAGCGCTGCGTCGTATTGAACTACCTTCTTTTCCTGTAAGCTACTAGCTTTGTGCATGGTAGTTGAGTGCATGTGGCTGCTTGTTATACATGGCCGTTCAGTGCATCGGGTTAGCTAGCTAGCACCACGCCCATTGCAACTGTTTCATTGCTAGCTAGCTAATTTACGTTGGTTCATATAAGCACTCGTCAAACGGGTCACGGTATTTTCAATACTTCAATATTCTTTGGTATGTCAAAAACTGCGGTATCTTGTACCTATTGACTAAAATACTGTGGTTTTCAATATTGCGGTTTTTCTATTACTTCGCTATCAAACATAGCGTTATAGTTCATGGTCACAAATTGAACAAAAACCGAATATGTGCTAGCTAGGGACAAGAACTTCACTGAAATAATACATCCAGTCACAACTTAAATCGATAGTGGAAGCTTTTAGTAGATGTACTTGTGCTTATGATTTAGACATTTACACTTGTTGAGATCCCTAAGTTACCTGCTTGCTAACACGGTATTTGTCCAGTTAGTATGGGTCTGGAATAATTGCATGGTGTATGTTATGTTGGGCTCATTAACTAGAACTTTATTATTTCTTGATTGCAGGATTCAAGGAACTAGCTGGATTGGAATTGAGATCACGAATTCTTTAGTCTTGACACTTAGTTACGATGGCTTAGTTACATTTGAGTTTCACTTGATGGATATTTGCTATGGCTTAGTTACATTTGAGTTTCATTTGATGGATATTTTCTATGAGAATTACGAATGTTATGAATATACATATTATAGTCATGGTTTTGAATATTGTAATTGAATACCTGTATTTTTTTACGTTTGCAACAAGCTATTACCACGATCCACTTTTGGTTGCCACATGTTCGCACCACGAAAAATAGAGCGTTGCGTCAAATCTCAATTGCCACGCCTACATGTTTTGTCGCAATGGCTTTGGTGCCACAATTTTTGAAATAAAGCATTGCCATGAAAATTTAAATTGTCGCAATAATTTCTCGCTACAAACATATGCTCGTTGTGATAACTATTTTGTGCCACCAAAATAAGGTTTGCTGAAATAAAGTATCGCCATGAAAAGTTCAAATTGTCGCAATAGTCTCTCGCTACAAAAAGAGTTCCCATTGTGATACATGTTTGTCACCACCAAAACGAGTATGTTGCAATGCCCTATTACGACGAATGGAAAATTTGTTGCCATAAGTTAATGCCACAAGTGTAGTGGTTCGTGGCGAAATACCTAATGCCATGGAAGCAAGGATTGTTGACATAGTTTGTTACCACAATTAACTGTTGCCACAAAAGAGTTGCACCATGAAACGAGCATCGTTGCCATAGGTTATTTCCACAAATGTCTATCACCACAAACTGTCAAATGCCATGTTTCATAACACGTTGCATTAAAGCTATCTCCATGAATGAAATTGTGGCATCACGTGAATGTAACCACGGGAAAAATGTGGCAACTACACATATGGATGTTGCAATAGAGCACTTTATTGCCACAATTTTTTTTGTGTGGAGACAACCTATTACCATGCGTCCAGTCGCAACGGCTGCCAACAAAAATCATTTTGTGGCGATAGGTGCTTATTGCCACAAAATGACATGTATTGCGACGAACGGTTTTGTTGCAATAGATCGGAATCCTTGTAGTGACGTAGGGTATTATCTCAATTAGAGGGCTCGAACCTGGGTAAACCCGTATCCCCTTTGTCTTCTTTTATCGTCGATCCTAGTCTCACAGTTCGGGACCCCTACCCGAGATCCACCGGTTTTGACACCGACATTGGTGCTTTCATTGAGAGTTCCTCTGTGAGCGAGATGGAATCAACGCCTCACCTTGTCATCAACGAAGAGGTTCGCAACATGGACATTTTCGCCCCCGAGCAGATCTTCGCCTTCGCCAACGTTGTGCTGCATGCTGATTCCACCGGCCATCTAGGTTGCATTGAGAGGTTCGCCCCTGATCAAGAGGCCAAATTCGGAAACTTAGAGTTTTCCTTCGACTCTCGGGGTAACTTGTCACTGATCGGGCTCACGCCTTAGCCCGTACCCCCGGAGGACTCTGAGGCTTTAACCTCGAGCCCCTTCTTCAGACATGCCAATGGGGTCACCCATGGCGGCAGTCCGGTCTCTCATCCAATCTGGCCATCAAGCCATATGACCGAACATGTGTTCCTTTCGAACACTCCCCATGGGTGGGCTTTGTGGGGGTTAACTCCACGAGTTCCGAACAGCTGGATCCGATCAGGCCCTCAGCGGTCGACGAGGCCTTGGAGCAATTCTCGTTAATCAGGATCACCGACGATCCAGCCCCGATCTACGGCCGGCCCGGTTATAGTTCGGCCAGCGACGGATTTTTCGACCCACCCACCACCCACTTACTAGCCACCGTCGAAGAATTAACCGATGTGCTAGACTATGCCATCGATGAGGCAGAATACATGGATGAAGAGGACCGTGCTCCCACCCCCGTTAACACCGAGAGTTGGACAATCGAGCGACGCGCCATCAAGGCACTGGAAATCGCATAAGCGGTCCAAAATCAAAAAGGGAAGAAGAGCTATTATCAGCAACGGGGTCGGTAATACCCCCGCCGATCATGGCAATCCCGATATCACTGAGCTCTTGTTAGAGGGTCTGGACGAACCTGAGGACCAGAACAACCCCGATACCTTCAATGACCCCAAAGGCGACGATCACCTTCCCCCAGTCGAGGAGGAAGACTTACTAGAAGCTGATGACTTGTACATCCCTAATAACCTCGAGGATCAGGAAGAAATCAGGCTGCGCTCGCAGCGTAAAGGCCAAAGAGCGGCAACTCAAAGCCAAACAGGTCGACCTCACTAATTGATGGACGAATGTCTTCTTAGCCGAGGAAGTATATGACACTGGTCTGTCAAACCAGCCCGAAACCTACCCTCGGAGAAGGCTGCTGCCACAATTCGATGATGAGCTCACTTACACTCCGTCTCCGCAGCATACCCCATATGACAAGCCGGACTGCCCTACTTGTGGGCGTGATAGAGAGGCTAAAGATATCGGTTATGTACTGACGATGCCCCAAAGATTGGGTAAGGAGCCATTCAAACCCAATGACAGGTTCGACTTACGCGATGACTTAAATCAGGGAGAAGGCCGTACAAGATCCATCTACGGATCTAGAGATTACACACCGGATAGACGGGGAGAGTAGAGACCATGGTTCGACCAAAACCATAGAGGCCGGGAATGCAACTGGCCACATATAGATGTCGAGTATAGGCGGGACATAGCTAGGGTCTGAGGCGCCGCTCACCCACTGTGCTTCACAGATGAAGTCATGCGGCATCAGTTCCCCGAAGGGTTTAAACTCATAAATATAGAATAGTATGACGGGACCACTGACCCAACTATATGGATCGAGGACTTCCTCCTCCATATCCATATGACACGAGGAGATGATCTCCATGCCATCAAATACTTACCTCTTAAGCTTAAGGGGCCAGCTCGGCACTGGTTAAACAGCCTCCCCGAAAACTCCATAGGATGCTGGGAAGACATGGAAGACGTGTTTCGCTCTAACTTCCAGGGGGCCTATGTCGGCTCTCCGGACTCTTCTGACCTAAGTAACCTCGTCCAGAAGCCCGGCGAGTCTGGCCGAAAGTTCTGGAATCGGTTCTTAACTAAGAAGAACTAAATTGTCGACTGTCTGGACGCCGAGGCCATTGCCTCCTTTCAGCACAATATTCGGGACGAATGGCTGGCCCGCCAGCTAGGCCAAGACAAGCCTCGGACTATGTCCGCCCTTGCGTCCCTCATGACCTGCTTTTGTGCATGCAAAGATAACTGGCTGGCAAGATGCAGCCACAATTCTAAAGATCCAGTGGCACCTGAAGCCCATGATGGCAACTCAAAGCCTAAGCGCAATAAGAACAAACACCGACACAACAACAACGACGCTGATGACACGGCGGTTAATGCTGGATTTCGCAACTCCCGGCCCGGGCAGCAGAAGAAGCCCCCTAAATGCAAACGTGACGGACCCGCTCAGCTCGAGAAGATCATGGATAGAACTTGCCAAATCCATGGAACTTTAGAAAAGCCAGCCAGTCACACACACCGCAACTACTATGTGTTTAGATAGGCCGGCAAGATACAACCCGAAGAACAGTGCAAAAGCTCGCGTAGCGAGAACGAAGATGTGCCTCGGGGTCCAATGGGTGGCGGTCAGAAGAAATTCCCTCCCGTAGTCAAAACAGTGAATATGATATATGCCACCCACATACCTAATAAGGAGAGGAAGCAAGCCCTTCGGGAGGTCTATGCTGTGGAGCCCGTAGCTCCGGAGTAGAACCCATGGTCAACATAACCCATCACGTTTGACCGGCGAGACCATTCGACCAGTATCCTTCATGGGGGCTCGGCCGCCCTCGTCCTAGACACCATCATAGATGGGTATCACCTCACTAAAGTCCTTACTGATGGAGGAAGTAGCCTCAATCTGATTTACTCAGACATAGTGAAAAACATGAGTATAGATCTGTCAAGGATCAAACCCAATAGCACTACCTTCAAGGGAGTGATCCCATGTGTTGTGGCCCGATGTACAGGCTCTGTAACCCCAGAGGTTGTGTTCGGCTCGCCCGATAACTTCCGCAGCGAGGACTTGATCTTCGACATTGTGCCCTTACGCAATGACTACCACGCACTGCTCAGCTGGACGACGTTCGCTCGGTTTAACGCAGTCCTGCATTACGCATACCTCAAGCTCAAGATGCCGGGCCCAAGGGGGTCATCACTGTCAATGGTAATACAAAGTGGTCCCTTAGAACAGAGGAACATGCACTGGCACTGTCGGCCGAATTCAGCTACAATGATGACAAACAACCTCCAGCAGTCACTGTAAAGGCACGAAAGGCTGGGAAGCGAGTATGGATTCAGACCGAAAACTCCAACCCTCCTTCCTCCCCTCAATAGGGACTCGCCCCCACCGCACAACCACAGGACCAACGAAGTACGTGCCGAGGAGGCACAACTTCGCACTTAAGATTCAATGGGTAGCGGTGGGGAACTTACGATGGGTGTTCAGATGTCTTGAACTATTACCTTCAACACGTCTTCGGACAAGATGATGGCGCTCCTAGCAGAGCCTGCCCATGGCGTAACGCTCACTTTTCACACTGCAGCCTGTCAAGATTTTGTTCGCAAGACCCGCCCACACTAACACCCATCAAGGTGCATCTACAAGTAGGAGTCAAATAGCAACAGGGCATATCGAAGACGTCTGGTCACCAATTGAAGACCCATGGTACAACAGCTCCTGCAGGACTTTATTTCTTATCACATACCTGCAATCCGAGTTATAAGAGTTATTGAGCAAATGTGGAATTGCATGGTGCGCGTACGCCTCATTTGTCCTGTTTTTGGAACATACCTTTTTATTTTTCTCTTTCCTCCCTCTTCTTGTGAAACCTATTCGGTATGGCTCGATGTCACCGGCTAATAGACCGGGGGCTTGATTTCAAATACAAATCGCCTTAACTATTGTGTTCTCGGCGTCTTGGCATTCGCTTTATATGCATCGGATCAGAACTATGTATTTGGTTTTAATTTGGGTTACCCGGCTCCTGTGCTTGCCCCTTTATGTTCCGCTCGTTCGGCTAAAAGGGCAAAGGGAGCACCCCTGCGATTGTGCTTCCAGATAGTCCGGTCAAGCACCTCAGTGGAGAAAGCCGGTAACGGACTGTCATAGTATGCGCGATCCGATTTGTGAACCCCAAGTTAGAAGTATTATACTTCAACCCTCTTAAGCAGTTATTCCGTGTTATACGAGGAATTCGCCTTTTGTGCAAATACTATGATGTCGGCTTCGGCCTCGGCTCGTCCGAACATTGCAAAACTCCGGTGGCTAATCGTACGCTTCCCGTAGTCCTTTTTGCACCCCTTAGGCTAAATGAAAGAAATAAAGCATAATAGTATAATTTCCTAGCCTGCTGCACTAAGCCGCCATCGGTTCCTATAATTTGGCTATGGGACACAATGCATTGGCATAGGCACCCCATGTAGTATCTACGTGGGGCTGAAGCTGATGACTCGCATCTTTCAGTATTAAACAACCATACATGAGTTATAAAGGAATGCAGAACCATATAAGAGTGGATACTAATATCATTAAAAGTTATAAAAAGTCTTCGAACATATTACAAGCTCATTCAAATATTTTTTCGCCCGAACACTATGACGCTATCACCCACTCACTCTCCATCACTCCATCGAAGTAAAGTTTGGGGCGTCGGTGCTCCTTTCCAGGTGGCGGTGGGTCGGTGGCGACCTTCATCGGATTGAGCCCCGGCCAGTGCACTTTGGCATTTTCAAGGACCATCCGGAATCCTTCAATGTAGGAGGAGCACTTGACGGCGTCCAGGCGGGGCGCAACATCAATCAGCCGTTGCACCAGGCCGATGTAGCTACCTAGGAGTTGATTGCCAGGCCATAAGCGGAAGTGGAGGTCCTTCATGGACGGCTCTGCCATCTGGTGCATCTCCATCACCTGTTTCAGCTGCTCCACTAGAAGAGGAGGACGCTCGGGGGCTCCAAACTATGCCTAGAACGTCCGAGCTTCGTCTTCCTCTCCTCACGAAGCAAGCAGCTGATTGGCGTCCACCACACTCTTCTAGGGATCGGCGGTTGCGACTAAGGATCGCCACACCCAGGTCAAAATTCGAATTTGACATCCCCGAATACGCACTTTAGGGAGTACGGCTTACCATCGTCTATCTCCTTGGCTTGACGAACTTGTTCCTCGAAGAACTGTCTATCCACCCGCTCCTTTTGGAGATCGGACCTCATGGTGGACAGTTCCGCCGAGACCGCCTTGTTCTTTAGCTCCAAGGACTCTCACTTGTTGCTAGCGTTCTTGAGCTCATCCTGTATCTCCGCCACACGAGCCTGGTGTTTATCACTAGTGGCTCGTAGGGTGGAGAGAGCGGTGGCCGCTTCTTTGGCTGCCGCATTCTCCATGGACGCTTCATCTTTGGCACGTTGAGGCTCGGCCTTGATATTTTTGACCTCTTTCGACGAAGCTGCAACACGATGCAACTATATTTAAAAATGAATCTGCATTGACTGTATTCCGCCTAACGCATCTGGATTTAGTTTAGACATACCCTGCGCTTCGTCGAACCTCTTGGTGAGGGCTTCCACCTCATCCTCGGAACGCTTGAGCTTTCGATGCAGCTCATCCAGCTCGGCACTGTTTTTGGCCACCGCTGATCATGAAGCCTACATTACACAGAAAGCATACGTTACATTGGCACTCACTTCCCGAATTATAGATATGAACCCTAGGCGAGATGGTCCACCTCACCTAGGGCTCGGGGGCTGCCATGTCTACAATACGAATAAATAAAAATCTTAGCGAAAACATCGGGCGACTTACTTGAAAGCCCGCAAGGAGACCTTTGAAGGCCTCCTTCAGTCTGTTGTCAACGGACTCGACACTTTGTAGTACCGCACCCATAAGGGTGCGGTGATCCTTAGGGATGGAGGCGCTTGATAGAGCGTCCTCCATGGTCGACCACCGGTTGGCCGGCGGTGTCGGGGATAGGACCAGTGCCTCCGAAGGCACAATGCGCTCCGGAGATGTCCTTGGAGGCGACTGATGGCCCGTCTGTCCGGCCTCCTCGGTGTCCGGACGGGGATCATCCCCTGGTCTTCGGTGGCCGAAGCGTTAGCCTCAGCCATGATGATATGTGCCTCGCCCCCTGTTTCCGCCTC
This sequence comes from Hordeum marinum, assembly GCA_022496015.1. Lineage (NCBI taxonomy): Eukaryota > Viridiplantae > Streptophyta > Magnoliopsida > Poales > Poaceae > Hordeum > Hordeum marinum. The sequence continues at coordinate 233,675,575 of CM039675.1, forward strand.
CATTGGAGTAGGCTGGGACGATACCTGCGCTCCTGCTCTCCGCTAGTTCGTAGCGCTTGGAGCGGTGGGGTGCGAGGCATCCCTGCTCTCCGCTAGTTTGGCGGGCGGGGTCTCCTCATCCGATACCATCTCAGTGGGGAAGACGCACGGGGGGCTGTAGGACCAATAACCTGCGTGTTAGCAAACTATGGATTTACCGGTTATGGGAAGGAGAGTCTTCGGATCCTAACCTGGATGGAGGGGGCTTGACCATTAGGCTCCTTCGTGGAACCTCCTCAGGGTCTTCGGACGAGGATCTCGAGCCTGAGCTATAGTTAGACAAAACCACCCGCTCTTGACATGCCTTCTTCGGGGGAGGTGAGGCTACCTGCCCCGAGGCACCTCAGAACGCTGCTCTCTTGTTGGCGCGGGGGAAGTTCCCCCTCGCTCTCATCCTCCTCCTCCTCATCTACTTCCTCTTTGGCCTCCTCCTGATTCGAGGAGGCAGGGGTGTCTTCGGATGCAGCATCAGGCTGGTCCTTGATGCGAACGTCAGTCTGACCTGGTTTCTTCTTCTTCTCCTTCTTCGTGGGAGCCTCATACAGCTTTTCCGCGAGCATCCTGGCTAACAGCCCGGTCCTCTCGTCTTCGGGCTGAGGAGTCGGATTGTTGTTGATTGCCTTCTTCTGCCATCTCTGCGAGAATATATCGGATAAGAGGAGGAAGGGATTCTTTGTGTAATTGAGCCAACCAGGTCGGGGGGAAAACTTACCACGGAGTCCGTCTTGGCGGGGTGCAGACCCTTGTCCTCCTCCTCGGATGGATAGCTCTTCATCGACTTGAAGAGGGCCTGCCATAGCTTCTCCCACATAGTGCGGAAGAGATTCTGGACTGTGGGCTCGGCTTTGAGTTCTTGAGCCCACAGAGGAGTCTTCCGACGTTGTTAGCGGAGGATCCGTCTTCAGAGCATCACCTATACCACATCGGCTAGCTTGATGCCCTCCTCGACCAGGGAGCGAAGGCGCTTCTGCAGATCGGCCACCTCTTTACCCGAACCCGACGCCAGGACCTTCTCGGGCCACGAAGCCAGTATGGTGGGGGGCTAGATCTTAATGAGCGGCAGGGAGTTGGTCCTCCTCTCGTGGTTCAATGACGTAGAACCACTCCTTCTACCATCTTTTGATGGTGTCGATGAAGGTGCCTGTGACACCCTGGAATTCTACTACAGTGATCATTGTAATTAAGCTAAAGTGATGGCCATGATTAGCTACAAATCTTTTTGCTTGATAGAATGTGATCAAGTTGAAGTTCAAATCTCAATTCAAATTCCTACTTCAGAGTCATTTAAATTTTATTGTGATAAAATAAGTTGGCAAACAGCAAAATAAAAATGTTCCAAAGATGTGGGATATTCCAAAACAAATGATGCTTAGAAGGATCACATCATCAAATGTGTGGTGTGGCCCCCACTAATAAAAACAGAAGCTGAAAATGTTTCTAAAAATAATTAAAACAATTATTAAACTTAAGGCAGTTTCCAAAAATGTTCAAACTTGGCATGGCCTATCAAAATAGTGCATGCTAATTTTCTGTGCCATGTTCCACTTTTTACTAATGCAAGTGCTGGATAAAAAGAATAATAAAAGAAAATAGAAACAAAAAGAAAAAGAAAAAGAAAAGGAAAAAGAAAAGAAACGGGGGGGGGGGGACAGAAGGCCACTGGCCCCAACTAGGCCAAGGCACAACGCGGCCCAGCCCGCAACACCCCCCCATCGTCCCCTTCCTCTGTAGCGACCGCGCGGTCGCTACAGAGCGCCGGGCGCACGCGTCGTTGCCGCACCCGCTCGCCGGCGATGGTGCGGGGATAAGACCGCCACCGTGGCTACCCCCACCTGCTCCCCTGCAAACCTTAGCCCCCGGATCTCACCTGCTTCCCCTCTCGTGCCCGCGCCACCGTCGCCATGGCCGCCGGCTAGCCGCGGCTACCGTACCTCCCGCACCCTGCCACCACCACCAGGAGCTTTCCCTCTCTCCCCTCGACCTCCTCGACCACGCGCCAGAGCCCGGTAGCCCCTGTGTCGCCATCATTGCCCGTCGTCCCCCTTGGATCACCGCGGCTCGCCGTCTTCGATTCCGGCGCCGTCGAGCCTCCCCGAGCCCATTTCGAACGGTGACAACCCCTGTGAGCCTGCCCTTCCTTCCCCCCTCGCTCTCGGCGCCGTTAGCTACCTCTAGGGCCCTCCACGATGAGCAACCGAAAACGTCGCCGCTTGCGCTCGTCGCCGGCGCGGTTCCGGTGACCTTTTGGTCCGGCCGCCGGTGCCATTCGGTGTTGCGCGGCCCGTAGGTCCCGTTCCGCGATAGCCACGTGGTGTTTGGCCCCTACAATGCACGCGCGCACGACGGCCGAGCGCCACCGCCCGCCGACGAGCTCACGGTCGTTGTTACGGGCCGCCCCCGGCCGCGCCGTCGCTGCAGGTCGACGCGGGGTGGAACAACCGTTCGAACGCGCCCGGAACCACGCGTTTTGGTCGCCTATGGGCGGTTTCCGCCGCTGGCCGAGCCCCTCCGCTGTGGTGGGAGCTTGCCGGAGCATCTCCGGTCGCCAGAGCTGACCTGGCCGGTCGGGGCCACGGTCAGGGTCACTGGCCAGTGGGCCAGGGCGGTCCAGTTGACCAGTTGACCAAGTCAACTGGCAGACTAGGCTCAGCCCAGTCACTGACACATGGGGCCCAATCCCCCTGTGTCGATGACAGGTGGGCCACCCCTGTCAGCTGCTTAATTAGTAGTTAGATTAATAAAAAAATTGATTAGTTAATTTAATGTCTCACTGACAGGTAGGCCCCACTTATTAATTAATCTGTTTAGTTTAGTTTAAAACATTGGATTAGCCCTAGTCTATGACAGGTGGGCCCCCACTGTCAGGTTCAAATAGTAACAGCCCTGACGGCTGCTGATGTCACTCTGAGGTCATGATGACATCAGCAGTGTATTGTTCTGGGTAATGTAGAATTAATTAATTAAAATAATTTCAGAAAATCTATAAAACTTTAGAAAATCATATCTTTTAAACCATAACTCAGATGAAGATAATTTATATATGAAAGTTGATCACAAAAATCCCACGAATCCAAATATGCCATGCATTCATCTGTCACATGATCCTAGCATGTTGAACAAGGAACTTTCCCCCTCCGGTTCAGCTGTCTGATAAATACTCCGACCCAGGAATTATCGTCAGATATTCTCCCGCTACGTCTGCAACGTGTAGTACTACGTTAGAGAATACCTAGCTCTGCATATTGCCATGTCATGCATCGTGATGCATATGTTTGCTTTATATTTATTGTTTCTTCCCCCTCTTCTCTCCGGTAGACCCCGAGACTGACGCTGCTGCCGAGTATGACTATGCCCCTGACGATCAGCCCTTTGCCACAGAGCAGCAAGGCAAGCAAACCCCCTTGAGCATTCCGATATCACCCATTCTCCTCTCTCTTATTCTTGCATTAGAATTTTGCTATTGTATTAGTTAGCTCCTATTCTGAGGTATAGCCTGGTTTTGATAAACTGTTACTATACCTGCAATCATATCAACTGCTTAGTATAGGTTGGTTAGTGAACCCCGGTGACCCCTTAGCCCTAGTTGCCCCTGCTTCTTCATCGTCGACTCGACGACCCGACGACTCGACGACCCAAAGACTCGGCCAACTGACTGACAAGCCAGGCCACTCACCTCACCGCACTCCCCTAAATAGTATGACTCTGCAGTACTACTATCGAGTACCGAGGGTGACACCTCGTGAAGTACTCCTGATGCTAGTCCTGTAGCGTAGCTTGTCGGTTGTGGTTATCGAGGGTGATTCCTCCTTCCCCCATTCCCGACAAAGCCTTTGTCGTGCAATCCCTCAAGTGTGGGACTTTCGAGGGTGATTCCTCTATAGTCCACCTTGACGGTTACATCGGGCGGGGACCATTAAGGGTGATTCCTCAGTTCCCGTCTTGACGTTATATCCACACAGTTACTATTGACTTGGCCCTGTACTAAAATGGCGGGACTGAAGGGACAGGCGGTACCACCCTGTTGAGGTGGACCTGAGTTCCCGACAGCCCTGAGATGGGTCGGCCCCAAGGGTACCCGTGTGAGTAAGATTTGGTGGATGTGCCGCAAGGCATCCGAAGACTTGGTGGGGTGCGCCGGTAAGGCACCCGAGTGTTATTGGCGGGACGACGGCCTGCAATATGGTTCGAGCTTGCCCCGCACTGATTAAAATGATAATGGATTGGGTATTTGATCCGAGTTGGTCGTTGATCTTTTTACACACTAAACCTTCACGTGGGAGAAGTTATGGGTGCTCAGCGTCGTTTTATCAGCCGAAGCTCTTCGGACGTCAGCAATGGAGCGGCGCGTGCCAGATTGGGCTGGAACGTACAGCTCCCGGACTGAGTGTACTAGGTCTGTTTCCGGCCGCGTTCGCACCGTGCAGGAGTGCAAGGGCAAGTGGGCCCACAAACCTGCACGCTTAGGAGTAGACCGGCGGGCTGGCCTCTTCGTTGAGTCTAGGTGGGGAGACGACATTTTGGATCCCGAGGCCGGGCATTACCCCGGAAAGTGTGCCCGGCCGGAGGCGTTCAAGCGTGTTGGAAATGCGGTGCACCCTGCAGGGAAGAACCATCCATTCGAATAGCCGTGTCCACGGTAATAGGACGACTTGGAGTTGTACCTTGACCTTATACAACTAAAACTGTGCTTTACTTTAACTGAATTGTGGCCCCGGGATTGCTTTCTCGTAGGGAGTCGAGGAAGAATCTCTGGGCGTGGTTACTTAATAAAATTGCCACAATAATATGACTATAGTTGAGATACCAGTCCACTCTCTTCTCATGCTGCAAGATGTTGAATATGCTAGTCTTCGATAGGACTAGGCCTTTCTCCCTATTCTTGCTTTCTGCAGTCAGTCCAGATATAACCCACCCCTTGATAATGATGCATAATTAGCATAGTTCTACTGTCAGTCTTGCGAGTACTTTGGATGAGTACTCACCGCTGCTTTGCTTTCTCTTTCCCCCTCGATACGATTCTGCATTCAGACGATGGAGCCCAGGAGATGGAGTATGCCGGAGACGACTACTTCAACACCGCAGGAGCCTACTACTACGTGGAGGTTCCCAGGCAGGAGGCCTCGCCTCATTCGATCTGTTGTTATGTTTGTGCTAGCCTTCTTAAGGCAAAACTTGTCTAACCTATGTCTGTACTCTGATATTATTTGCTTCCGCTGACTCGAGCTTGTCGAGCTTTGTATTCGAGCCCTCGAGGCCCCTGGCTTGTGATATGAAGCTGTATGACTTTAAATTGTGTCTAGAGTTGTGTTGTGATATTGATTAGTGAGTCCCTAATCTTGGTCGTACGCATTGCGTGTATGTTTAGCGTACGGTCGAAATTGGGGGCGTCACAAGTTGGTATCAGAGCCGACTGCCTGTAGGTAGCCCCCTTTCCAACTCCTTGGCCGAAGTTGGGTCTAGTGCTAAAAAGACTTTTAGTAACACTGATGTTGTGGCTTACGGGCCCACATCTCAATCGGGTGGTATTAGGTTCTTTTACTCCTCGTCTATACTCTGGGTTCTGATCTCTCTTCTCCTTCGAGTTAAAGATTTTTCGTAACTCTAACATTAGGTTCACGTAATCACATCCACTGAAGATTAGTTTTTTGCCGACCATTGTTTGCCTTTGAGATCATATCGCACACACTGTCATTTGACACCTTTAAAATCTTCCTGTTACAAATGCGTCCTGGTAGGCAGATCATTCTTCTGACCTTCGCACGGGATATGCCTGGGTTCCCGGCCATTTTTGGTCGGCCTCTTGAAGAAGCTGGGATATCGCTAGTACCCCGAGTACACTGTTTACGAGGACTACCGCGAGTTCAACCAGGAACAGTATGAGGCTGTGATGGTCATATGGGATCAACAGGACCTCTCCATCACTGAGCTGCACACCTTCCGTGGCATTGGAGTGACTGTCGAGATGGCCGTACAAGATGCTGCTTATGCTGCTATTGTTCGACTCCGTGCAGCAAACTCTTGTTTGGAGGAGACAGCATACAGATACATTCCATATGTCCCTGCTGGAGTTGATACGGCCGCCGACGCTGAGGTCTTGGCCCCTTTCACCGGGCAGCGCAACGACCGATCCTACACTGTTGTCTGCACCCCCTACGTGAGTCGTCGTTACGACCCACAGGTTCTGGTTCAGTACACTGAGGCATTGGATCGCACTGTCAGGGCTCTTAACTTCGAGTTATGGGCCACCCGTGATCACCTTTATCGGGCATTGACGCATCTATTGCCAGCAGTCACACGGGGATACATCCAGAGAACATCTTGTACCCGCCTCGGACTGCTTTTCCTCCAGGTCTTGAGTGGCCCGAGGTTTGAGGTCATTATCCGGAATGTGGACCTGCACTCCCGCTCAGTATGGAGCGAATACATCAGAGTCTGCACAGGATTTAGAACCCTGCCACCAGGTTCAGCATTCAGGGTCATCAATAGTTCCCCGACTTCTATCGTTGTCCCCGACGTTGACATAGATTTTTGCTATGGCCATTGTGGTATCCCTCTACCGCGTGCCTGCGTGCCGCCTAGTTGTTTAGCTTAATTACATGTCGGACCTATCGTCTATGTTGTAACAGACTTATGGTTTGTAACAGACCTATGTTTGGATCTGCATGTTAAATTCGAACTGTCATGTCGTATCTGTTGCACTTCCTTCAATTGAGAAATTTGCTTCTTAGTTAACTCATTGTCTTTGCAATGCCCAATGCTAAAATACCACTGTTAATCGTTTCGACAGAATGGTTAGGCCAGCTGGTCGTGGTCGTGGTGCGGATGACCACCCACCGCCACCTGAATACATGGCTAGTATGATGCAGGAGTTTGAACTGAATCGCCAATTTATGCAAGGGCTTATGGACCAGTTCCCAAGGCCGAACATGAATACACCGCCAGCCCCAATAAGCCAGCAAGACTTCATTCGCCTCAACCCTGCGATCTACCGCAGCTCAACTCAGCCGCTTGACTCAGATGACTGGCTCCGTGACGTCACTTATGAGCTCGAATCCTTAGGCGCTCCAGTGGCTAACTATGTCACCTTTGCCTCGTACTTTCTAAAGGGCCCCGCTGCTCAATGGTAGGACAGCCACCGACGCTCGCAACCTGTTGGGACAATCATCACCTGGCCAGAATTCCAAGTTGCGTTCCGCGCTCGCCATATTCCTCAGGGAATGATGGACAAGAATAAGCGTGAGTTTCGCAATCTTGTCCAAGGAAACAAGACTATGGATGCTTATCAGCGAGAATTTCTGGACTTATCTCGCTATGCTGAAGAAGATGTTGCAACGGATGCTCGCAGGCAGGAGAAGTTTCGCGAAGGCCTCCACCCTGATATCAAACTGACACCCCTTGTTCAAGACTTCGACAACTTCGCCACCTTGGTGAACAAGTCCATAATGGTGGAAACAGGTCTGCAGGACTACAAGGACAGCAGCAAGCGCAATCGTGACATGGGCTCATCTTCGGGCTCAGCAAGTCAGAAGCGCAAGATCTGGATTCCCCACAACATGTATCATGCACCTGCTCCTGCTCCAAGGCCATCCTATGTTGCACCTCGCCCGCCTCCACCACCGAGGCAGCCAAGGCTCCCTGCTCCGCCACCATGAGCTCTTGTTCCCCCTTCTCGTCCTGAGGATGGGCTATGCTTCAAGTGTGGACGTCCAGGGCATCGTGCTAGAGAATGCAGGCAGAATCAGAATCAACTTGCGCTGCCTTCCAACCAGCCTCGCAACAGCAATGCCAGGTCTGCTCAGGGACGCGTTCAAGTTAACAATGTTGATCTGAATGAAGCTCAAGACCAACCTTCTACTGTGATGGGTACCCTTCTCGTCAACTCAGTACCATCTTCTTTATTGTTTGATACAGGAGCATCGCATTCTTTTATGTCTGAATAATTCGCATACTTGCATGGCATTAAATACGAAGACATGAACACCCCAATAGTTGTAAACACCCTTGCTGGCTAGTGTCAAACCTCTATGGTTAGTCATGACGTTCCCATCGAAATTGAAGGGCTAGAATTCCATGCTTCCCCCATTATATTGAAGTCCGGCAAGATCGACCTTATTTGGGTATGGATTGGCTGAAAGCACATACTGCTTCTGTCGTTTGTGCCACAAAAACTGTCCACCTCTTGCATCCTTCAAATGAGATAGTCAGCTACCATGCTCATCTTGTTCGGGATGCTGAAGCCCGGCTATATGCCATGAATGCATTAAATGAGTCATCCCTTGAGGGGATTGAAAACGGTCCAGTTGTCCGGGATTTCCAAGATGTTTTTTCGGAAGAACTCCTAGGGATTCCCCCTGCTAGAGCTGTCGAGTTTGTCATCGACTTGGTACCTGGTACCACTCCTATAGCCAAGCGTCCGTATAAGATGCCACCCAATGAACTGCTTGAACATAAGCAAGAAATTGACAATTCGCTACGGTTAGGTTTTATTCGTCCAAGTTCCTCTGTTTGGGGAGCACCTTCTCTCTTTGTTAAGAATAAGGATGGGACAAACCGTTTGGTCCAGGATTATCGGCCAATTAACTAAGCTACAATTCAAAACAAATATCCGCTACCTCGGATCAATGATTTGTATGATCAACTTGCTGGTGCCTCAATCTTCTCTAAACTCAACTTGAGGTTGGGTTACCATCAGATCCGTGTTCGTGAAGAGGATATTTCGAAGACCGCATTTGTTACTCGCTATGGTTCATACGAGTATACCGTCATGTCCTTCGGTCTAACCAATGCTCCAGCAACCTTCTCTCGTTTAATGAATTATATCTTCATGGACTACCTCGACAAATTCGTTGTGGTTTATCTAGATGATATTCTGGTATTTTCCAAAAATAAAGAAGAACATGTTGAACACCTTCGCCTTGTATTGTAAAGACTTCGGGAACATCAGCTATATGCCAAGTATTCCAAGTGTGAGTTCTGGATGGACGAAGTAACCTACCTTGGTCATGTGATCTCCAAGGATGGTGTTGCGGTCAACCCTGAATGAGTTCAGGCTATTCTTGACTGGACTCCCCCGAAGAATATCAAGCAAGTTAGAAGTTTCCTCGGACTCGCCAGCTATTGCCGTCGATTCATCGAGAACTTCTATAAGATTGCAAGGCCTTTAACCAATCTGCTTCACAAAGGTGTTAAGTTTGAGTGGATAGAAAAATGTCAGGAGAGCTTTCAGGCACTTACAGACAAACTGATGTCTGCTCCAGTGCTTGCTCCTCCGGATACTCATAAGGACTTTGTCATTTATTGTGACGCTTCGCGTCAGGGAATAGGCTGTGTCCTAATGCAAGAGCGCAAGGTGGTTGCTTATGCCTCTCGTCAACTGCGTCCTCATGAAGAGAACTACCCAGTTCATGACCTTGAACTTGCTGAAGTAATACACGCACTAAAAGAGTGGTGGCAATACCTTGTTGGTAATCCATGTGAGATCTACACCGATCACCAAAGTCTGTAGTACTTGTTTACTCAGCCAGATTTGAATCTCCATCAACAGAGATGGATGGAGTGCACAGCAGATTACAACGTGGGAATTTCTTATACACCTGGCAAGGCTAATGTAATGGCTGATGCGTTGAGCCGCAAGTCTTACTGCAATCACCTTCAGGTTCACCAGGTTCACCCTCTTCTTCAAGAAGAATTCCGCAAGCTGAACCTCCATATTGTTCCTCAGGGTTATCTCGTTCCCCCTCCACCGGAGAACCGCAAGATGAACCTTCGGGTTGTTAACCAGGGATCTTTGAGTAACCTGGTCGTTGAACCAGATATTATGGGTAGTATCAAAAGGATGCAGGGCTATGACACTGAAGTTGAAAGGATTAAATTCTATCTGTCAAAAGGTAAACCCTCATGTTTCACCGTTGCTGATGATGGTGTTGTGTATTTCAAGGGACGGTTGTTCGTTCCAACAAAAAGGGAAAACTTGAATATGACTCATAGGATATTGAAAGAAGCTCATGGTACTCTGATGTCTATTCATCCAGGTAGCACCAAGATGTACCGAGACATCCGTCAAAGGTTCTGGTGGTCGAATATGAAACAAGACATTGCTCGCTATGTTTCTGAGTGCGACATTTGCCGTCGTATCAAAGCAGAACATCAGAAGTCTGCTGGAACTCTGCAACCGATTTCTATTCCTGAATGGAAATGGGATCATGTTGAAATGGACTTCGTCATGGGTTTTCCCAGGTTGCAGAAGGGTAATGATGCTATTCTTGTCGTCATTAACCGGCTGACCAAAGTCGCACATTTTCTGACTGTCAAGGAAACTATTACTGCTAGTCAGCTGGCAGATCTCTACATGTCCAGAGTTGTTTCGCTCCACGGTATCCCATTGGTGATTAGTTCAGACCGTGGCAATTTATTCACTTCAAGATTCTGGGCAAGTTTCCAGGAAGCTATGGGGACTCATCTGTCCTTTAGCACCGCGTTTCACCCTCAATCCCAGGGGCAAGTTGAAAGAGTCAATCAGATTCTCGAAGACATGCTTCGGGATTGTGTCATTTCCTTTGGCAAGAAATGGGAGGAATCTCTCCCATATGCTGAGTTCTCCTACAACAATAGCTATCAAGATAGTCTGAAGATGGCTCCTTTTGAGGTATTATATGGACGTAGGTGTCGGACCCCTATGAATTGGTCAGAAGCTGGGAGCGTACACTTATCGGTCCGGATATTGTCCAACATGCCGAAGATCAAGTTCGCATTATTCACGCAAATCTGAAGGTTGCTCAGTCTCGTCAGAAAAGTTAGTATGACCGTCATCACAAAGATATGGTCTATCAACCTGGCGAAAAGGCTTATCTTCGAGTCACGCCAATGAGAGGTACACACCGTTTCGGGATCAAGGGCAAGCTGGCCCCTCGATATATTGGTCCTTTCAAGATTCTCGAAAGGCATGGAAAAGTGGCATATCAACTGGAATTACCGCCAAACCTTTCTCAGGTTCATGATGTGTTCCATGTGTCACAGCTTCGTCGCTGCTTCAAGGATCCTATCCAAGCAGTGGACCATGATATGCTTGAACTGCAACAAGACCTTTCCTATGAAGAACAACCAGTCCGCATTCTTGATGAAACCGAACGTCGGACTCGCCAGAAGGTTACCAAGTTCTTCAAAGTGAAGTGGGCTAATCATTCTGAAGATGAGGCCACTTGGGAATGCGAAGATCATCTTCGTGCAGAATACCCCGGGCTCTTTCCTTCTACTTCTTAATTCTCGGGACGAGAATTCTTGTTAGTAGGGGAGAATTGTGACACCCTGGAATTCTACTACAGTGATCATTGTAATTAAGCTACAGTGATGGCCATGATCAACTACAAATCTTCTTGCTTGATAGAATGTGATCAAGTTGAAGTTCAAATCTCAATTCAAATTCCTACTTCAGAGTCATTTAAATTTTATTGTGATAAAATAAGTTGGCAAATAGCAAAATAAAAATGTTCCAAAGATGTGGGATATTCCAAAACAAATGATGCTCAGAAGGATCACATCATCAAATGTGTGGTGTGGCCCCCACTAATAAAAACAAAAGCTGAAAATGTTTCTAAAAACAATTAAAACAATTATTAAACTTAAGGCAGTTTCCAAAAATGTTCAAACTTGGCATGGCCTATCAAAATAGTGCATGCTAATTTTCTGTGCCATGTTCCACTTTTTACTAATGCAAGTGCTGGATAAAAAGAATAATAAAAGAAAACAGAAACAAAAAGAAAAAGAAAAAGAAAAGGAAAAAGAAAAGAAAAGGGGGGAGAAGGCCACTGGCCCCAACTGGGCCAAGGCACACCGCGGCCTAGCCCGCAACACCCCCCCCGTCGTCCCCTTCCTTTGTAGCGACCGCGCGGTCGCTACAGAGCGCCGGGCGCGCGCGTCGCCGCCTCACCCGCTCACCGGCGACGGTGCGGGGTTAAGGCCGCCACCGCGGACACCCCCACCTGCTCCCCCACAAACCCTAGCCCTCGGATCTCACCTGCTTCCCCTGTCGCGCTCGTGCCACCGTCGCCATGGCCGCCGGCTAGTCGCGGCTACCGTACCTTCCGCACCCTGCCACCACCACCAGGAGCTTTCCCTCTCTCCCCTCGACCTCCTCGACCATGCGCCAGAGCCCAGTAGCCCCTGCGTCGCCATCATTGCCCGTCATCCCCCTCGGATCACCGCCGCTCGCCGTCTTTGATTCCGGCGCCGTCGAGCCTCCCCGAGCCCATTTCGAACGGCGACAACCCCTGTGAGCCTCCCCTTCCTTCCCCCCTCGCTCTCACCGCCGTTAGCTGCCTCTAGGTCCCTCCACGACGAGCAACCGAACCCGCCGCCGCTTGCGCTCGTCGTCGGCGCAGTTCCAGTGACCTTTTGGTCCGGCCACCGGTGCCATTCGGTGCTGCGCGGCCCGTAGGTCCCATCCCGCGATAGCCACGTGGTGTTTGGCCCCTACAATGCACGCGCGCACGACGGCCGAACGCCACCGCCCGTCGGCGAGCTCGTGGCCGTCATTACGGGCCACCCCCAGCCGCGCCGTTGCCGTAGGTCAACGCGGGGTGGAACGGCCGTTCGAACGCGCCCGGAACCGCGCGTTTTTGTCGCCTATGGGCGGTTTCTGCCGCTGGCCGAGCCCCTCCGCCGCGGTGGGAGCTCGCCGGAGTATCTCCGGTCGCCAGAGCTGACCTGGCCGGTCGGGGCCACAGTCAGGGTCACTGGCCAGTGGGCCAGGGTGGTCGAGTTGACCAGTTGACCAAGTCAACTGGCTGACTGGGCTTAGCCCAGTCAGTGATACATGGGGCCCAACCCCCCTGTGTCGATGACACGTGGGCCACCCCTGTCAGCTACTTAATTAGTAGTTAGGTTAATAAAAAAATTGATTAGTTAATTTAATGTCTCACTCACAGGTAGACCCCACTTATTAATTAATCTGTTTAGTTTAGTTTAAAACACTGGATTAGCCCTAGTCTATGACAGGTGGGCCCCCACTGTCAGGTTCAAATAGTAACAGCCCCTGACGGCTGCTGATGTCACTCTGAGGTCATGATGACATCAGCAGTGTACTGTTCTGGGTAATGTAGAATTAATTAATTAAAATAATTCCAAAAAATCTATAAAACTTTAGAAAATCATATCTTTTAAACCGTAACTCAGATGAAGATAATTTATATATGAAAGTTGATCAGAAAAATCCCACGAATCCAAATATGCCATCCATTCATGTGTCACGTGCTCTTAGCATGTTGAACAAGGAACCTTCCCCCTTCGGTTCAGCTGTCTGATAAATACTCCGACCCGGGAATTATCGTCAGATATTCTCCCGCTACGTCTGCAACGTGTAGTACTACGTTAGTGCATACCTAGCTCTGCATATTGCCATGTCATGCTTCGTGATGCATATGTTTGCTTTATATTTATTGTTTCTTCCCCCTCTTCTCTCCGGTAGACCCCGAGACTGACGCTGCTACCGAGTACATCTATGCCCCTGACGATCAGCCCTTTGCCGTAGAGCAGCAAGGCAAGCAAACCCCCTTGAGCATTCCGATATCACCCATTCTTCTCTCTCTTATTCTTGCATTAGAATTTTGCTATTGTATTAGTTAGCTCCTATTCTAAGGTATAGCCTGGTTTTGATAAACTGTTACTATACCTGCAATCATATCAACTGCTTAGTATAGGTTGGTTAGTGAACCCCGGTGACCCCTTAGCCCCAGTTACCCCTGCTTCTTGATCGACGACTCGACGACCCGACGACTCGACGACCCGAAGACTCGGCCAACTGACTGACAAGCCAGGCCACTCACCTCACCGCACTCCCCTAAATAGTATGACACTGCAGTACTACTATCGAGTACCGAGGGTGACACCTCGTTAAGTACTCCTGATGCTAGTCCTGTAGCGTAGCTTGTCGGTCATGGTTATCGAGGGTGATTCCTCCTTCCCCCATTCCCGACAAAGCCTCTGTCGTGCAATCCCTCAAGTGTGGGACTTTCGAGGGTGATTCCTCTATAGTCCACCTTGACGGTTACATCGAGCGGGGACCATTGAGGGTGATTCCTCAGTTCCCGTCTTGACGTTATATCCACACAGTTACTATTGACTTGGCCCTGTACTAACATGGCGGGACTGAAGGGACGGGCGGTACCACCCTGTTGAGGTGGACCTGAGTTCCCGACAGCCCTGAGACGGGTCGGCCCCAAGGGTACCCGTGTGAGTAAGATTTGGTGGATGTGCCGCAAGGCATCCGAAGACTTGGTGGGGTGCGCCAGTAAGGCACCCGAGTGTTATTGGCAGGGCGACGGCTTGCAATATGGTTCGAGCTTGCCCCGCACTGATTAAAATGATAATGGGTTGGGTATTTGATCCGAGTTGGTTGTTGACCTTTTTACGCACTAAACCTTCACGTGGGAGAAGTTATGGGTGGTCAGTGTCGTTGTATCAGCCTAAGCTCTTCGGACGTCAGCAATGGAGCGGCGCGCGCCGGATTGGGCGGGAACGTACAGCTCCCGGACTGAGTGTACTAGGTCTGTTTCTGGCCGCGTTCGCACCGTGCAGGAGTGCAAGGGCAAGTGGGCCAACGAACCTGCGCGCTTAGGAGTAGACCGGCGGGCTGGCCTCTTCGTTGAGTCTAGGTGGGGCGACGACGTTTTGGATCCCGAGGCCGGGCATTACCCCGGAAAGTGTGCCCGGTCGGAGGAGTTCAAGCTGTTGGAAATGCAGTGCACCCCTACAGGGAAGAACCATCTATTTGAATAGCCGTGTCCACGGTAATAGGACGACATGGAGTTGTACCTTGACCTTATACAACTAAAACTGTGCTTTGCTTTAACTGAATTGTGGCCCCGGGATTGCTTTCTCGCAGGGAGTCGAGGAAGAATCTCTGGGCATGGTTACTTAATAAAATTGCTACAATAATATGACTATAGTTGAGATACCTGTCTACTCTCTTCTCATGCTGCAAGATGTTGAAGATGCTAGTCTTCGATAGGACTAGGCCTTCCCCCTATTCTTGCTTTCTGCAGTCAGTCCAGATATAACCCCACCCCTTGATAATGATGCATAATTAGCATAGTTCTGATGTCAGTCTGGCGAGTACTTTGGATGAGTACTCACCGCTGCTTTGCTTTCTCTTTCCCCCTCGATACGATTCTGCGTTCAGACGATGGAGCCTAGGAGATGGAGTATGCCGGAGACGACTACTACAACACCGCAGGAACCTACTACTACATGGAGGCGGCCCCTGACCAG
The DNA here is from genome assembly GCA_022496015.1 of Hordeum marinum. NCBI lineage: Eukaryota > Viridiplantae > Streptophyta > Magnoliopsida > Poales > Poaceae > Hordeum > Hordeum marinum. The sequence continues at coordinate 233,690,878 of CM039675.1, forward strand.
CAGTAGGATAGGAGGTTCCCAGGCAGGAGGCCTCGCCTATTTCAATCCGTTGTTATGTTTGTGCTAGCCTTCTGAAGGCAAAACTTGTCTAACTTATGTCAGTACTCAGATATTATTTGCTTCCTCTGACTCGTGCTTGTCGAGATTTGTATTCGAGCCCTCGAGGCCCCTGGCTTGTGATATGAAGCTGTATGACTTTAAATTGTGTCTAGAGTTGTGTTGTGATATTGATTAGTGAGTCCCTAATCTTGGTCGTACGCATTGCGTGTATGTTTAGCGTACGGTCGAAATTGGGGGCGTCACAGTGCCCGACGGCCACCCAAATCGGGCGAGCTTTTCAATGACTGCCCTGCCGCAGTTCGCATGCTTGCCTCTGATGCCCTTAGGCTTGATATTGAAAACATGCAGCCAATTCCCAAAGTGGGGCTCGATGCGCAGGAAGGCCTCGCAGACGAGAATGAATGCCGAAATACGCATGATGGAGTTCTGTGGGAGGTCGTGGAAGTCAAGGTTGTAGAAGAACATTAATCCCTTAACGAAGGGTTGGAGTGGGAAGCTCAACCCCCTGATGAAGTGGGGGATGAACACCACCCTCTCGCCAGGCCTGGGAGTGGGAATGACTTGGCCCTCCTTCGCCGCACGATGTGGAATGTCGGCAGGGATGTAGCCGGCCTTCTTGAGGTCGAGGATGTCTTTGTTGGTGACCGTCGAAACTTCCCACTGGCCAGTGGAGCCTGCCATTGTTGAGCTCGAGAGCGTGGATGGAGAAACCTAGATCTGTGCTCTGGAGGCGCAAGGGCATAGGAGGCGGCAAAGTCAAATGGAGAGCATGAAAGGCCTTTGGGGTTTTTCTTTCTCCTTTTATGAGATCTGCCTATTTTGGCTCTCCTTGCTGCGCCCTGAATCCCTCGACTTCTCGAGACGTGCGATCCATTGCATACAAGTGATTAAGTATATCCCATGTAAAATGGGACACGATGAACATGTTGACAGATCGTGTGGGTGGAACGGCCTCGAACCGTGCATCGAGTGCCTGTAACTAGCCTATCGGTCACAGTGGGCTGTGACCTTTCGTCAGAGAGGTCATCAGGAAACATTACCTTTTTTCCCGTGACGTTTGACCTTCAAAGCCAATCTACCTCACATGATTCGGACGTGCCACTATGCAGAAGACTGCTTATCATCGGAGGCCGAACTATGGTTTCGTAGGAAGGAACTCACCTCGCAAGCCGAAGACTCTGTTCGCGAAGCAATTGGAGCTAAAGACCCTTGGCGTTGGAGGCAAGTTCGGGGGCTACTGAGGGACTCCAGGATTAGGGGGGTCCTCGGATAGCCGACCTATTATTTATAGGCCATATATATGGTCTACTTGTCGAACACTTGATGGTTTGAAGGCCCGGTTTCCAGGATGGAAGCTTCGAGGAGCACGGCTTGCGCTCCACGTTTGATGTAGTAGAAAGGCATGTTTATCTCTTCGGCATGTAACCGACCATATGTAAACCCTAGGCCTCCTTGGTATCTACATAAGCCAGAGGGTTTTAGGGTATTTACATAGGACAACTCATCTAGGGTTAGACATATGATCTCGAGGTAGATCAACTCTGTAACCCCTTACACGATCTATACAATCAAGCAGGACATAGGGTATTACCTCCATTGGAGGGCCCAAACCTGGGTAAACTCGTGTCCCCTTCGTCTCCTATTATCGTTGATCCTAGTCTCACAGTTTGGGACCCCCTACCCGAGATCCGCCAGTTTTGACACCGACACTAGGGTTGGCCATTCTTTAGCAGGGGAGGTGGGTTCAAATAGGCAGGGTCTAGGGTTTGGTGTTTTAGTGGCTTTTAGTCCGTTTTTCGACCCGCTGATCAAAATCGGACATCTCTGGCGATGGCTAGGCATTAGGTGGTGTCGGTGCACTAGGACAGGCGTACCTAGTGCCCCTGACTTAGGAAGTAGTTATAGGACCCCTCAACACAAGTGCAAACCAAACCAACATCCAAAACCAAGGCACCGGCAGAGGCGATCTACGCTGGCTAAGCAACGCCGGCAAGATCAATGCAACAGCCCGGGACGGGCTTGGATTGTGCCAAGCACGTCCCCGGTGCCTGCGGGGGACCGAGGAGCATAGACCTTTAAGAAGACCCAGCAAGCCATCCCCGGGTAAGCACGAGTCGATCGGCCACCACTCCACTGCATCACAACGGCAGTCACTTGTCGGTGCGGTGTCAAGCCCTCTGGCGATAATCTAGAAGACAGATTATGCCCACTTGACACCCGTCCAAAGGCGTGTTAAGATGTGGTGCAGTAGTTAGCTAGAGCGGTGGTAGAAGCATGTCGGTAATGCACCCCCGCACACCACCTAGACTAGCATTTATGTCATTTTTTCATAAGTGTCAGAGTTAGGTATGATAGCACTGTTAGCTATCTAATCATCAAACAATGTCTGTTTTGCCATTGTGGTTGTCCCTTGACCTATAAAAGGAGGCCCAAGGCAACCTAGCTAAAGATTTAGACTTTTGGACACTTGTACTCACGTAGCAGCTCCCCCGAAGGCAACCATTGCCGTGTTTGAGCTCTGTGTGTGCTTCGTTCTCCTTTGATCAATCCACCAAAGCAGGAGTAGGGTTTTACTATTCACAGGGGCCCGAACCTGGGTAAAACACCAGCGTCCCAATCGCCATGCTGCCTCACTACCTCCGCTCTTTGTGCATGAGAACTCACACCTAACGGACGACAAAGGGGCATGCGGCCCCATAGGTGATGGAGTACATCGTGCCCCGACATCTTTGGTGCGCCAGATAGGGGTTGTCATTTGTGCGAACCCGAGATCGTGAGCAACGTGTCGATCTTCATCATCGTTTTCCAAGGAGAAGTCCGGCGCGACTGCGCATCCCTCCAATTTGAAGGCCCTCTCGCGTGCAGATGCGGATGCCATTGGCACCGCGGCGATGGCAAGTGAGGCAGGCATCATGGGCGACACGACTAGAGAAGGCGGTGCCACCGTCATGTCCCCCATAGCCAAAGTTGGAGTGGGGAACGCCGGAGAGGAGCAACAACAACAACGTCCTGGTGAGCTCTGCCCTAGTGCCGCATGCGGAGGAAACGACCCGTGTCCTCCTCCCTGCCGCAGTGATGGCTATAGCCGCCACAGCGGCACCCAATCTGGAGCAAGCCGTGATCACCCAGTTGCGCCCTTCAAAGGTGCGACTACCGGGTGCACACCTCGTCCAGAACAAGATGGAGCGCCGAGCGGGGCCACAAACACACAGGCTCGGCCTCCTCCACGTCAGAGTGCCCCAACGGGCGGCGCACTGGTGGACCCCGGAAGCAGATGCAGTGCTTCAAGATTTGAAATCTTACCTTTCCTCTGCTTCCACCTTGGTCGCTCCTAAACCACAAGAACCATTGGTGCTAGACTTGGCGGCAACGAATCAAGTGGTTACTGCAGCACCAGTGGCGCGACGAGAAGTGGATAAAGATAAAGCCATTGCGACCGATGCTACTGGGGACAAAACTGAAGAATCCACGGCAGGACCCGATACAAACTATGGGGAACCTTAGCAAGCAAGCGAAGGCAGATCCAAGGTAGTGGCGAAGAAGAAAGTTGTACAGCGACCAGTGTACTTTGTCAACTCCTTGTTACAAGGGGCTAGGTCAAGGTACTCTGGAGTGCAAAAGCCGATCTTTGGTCTCCTCATGGCCTAGAAGATCATGTGCCACTATTTCCAACACCACGAGATTACAGTTGTCACCTTGTTTCCGCTTTAGCGTATATTGAGGAACCCCAAAGCCACTGGTAGGAAAGTTGAGTGGGCACTAGAGCGGTCGAGCTTTGGGTTGAAGTATGAGAGCACCTCCACAATTCAGAGCAGGGCGTTGGTGGAGTTCATTGTAGAATAGACACCCATGCCAGACGAAGAGATTGTAGAAACAATTCTCCCCAGCAAAGAAGCGCCCAAGCATTGGGTCATGTACTTGGACGTTGCTTTCTCGCACCAGGGAGCCATAGCAAGCGTGCTCCTCGTCGCCCTCACCGAAGAGTACCTCATGTAAGTGGTTCAAATGCACTTTCCCTGGGAGGAGGCCACCAACAACACCGTTCAGTATTAGGGGCTCCTTGTTGGAACCAGAATCGTGGTGGAGTTGGGAATCAAGAAACTGATCATTCAACGAGATTCTCAGTTGTGGTGAAGCAAGTGAACAAAGATTATCTGAGCCCGTTGATGGAAGCATACATGGAAGAGGTGAGGAAGTTGGAGGATCACTTTGATGGACTGCAAGCAAAGCATGTGCCACGTGCATAAAATAACAGCGTTGATCATCTATCAAAATGCTCCGTGCAGAAGCTTCCTATGGAACCAGGAACTTCTGTCCTCCGCCTCACTCAGCCATCAGTATCGCCGTCAGCAATGGCCAGGAAAATGACAAAGCTGAACTTCAACTAGCATTTCCCAACAGAGCTTCCTGAAGATGCAGGTAGAGAGGCTCCCGGGGGAAGCCCCGTTTCGATTAGTGAGCAACTCCCTCTTGCAGAACCCCAGGATCTTGCGGTGGAGGTAAGCACTCCCACGAACAAGGAGATGCCTTTAGTCCTCGTTGTCGAGCCACAGGCTCCAACCTGGGCACAACATATACTCCACTTCCTTCAAACATGAGAACATCCTGAAGAGCAGAAGAAGCAAAAAAAGTAGCCTGCCAGTCTAGTATGTATAGTTTGTCTATGACACTGTCGGTATCAAAACCGGCGGATCTCGGGCAGGGGGTCCTGAACTATGAGACTAGGACCGATTGTAACAGGAGCCGAAGGGGATACAAATATACCTAGGTTCAAGACCTCCTACGCAGGTAATACTATATGTCATGCTTGGTTGTATTGATGGGATGGGGGGGCTACATAGTTAATCTACCTCGATATCAAATAGCTAACCCTAATTGAGTTGTTCTATATCTACATCCTAAAACCCTCCGGCTTATATAGACGCCGAGGGTGTCAAGGGTTTTACAAATGGTTGGTTACATGCCGAAGAGATAAACATGCCTATCTACGATCGACGACTTGGAGGATACATCATGGTTGATCGAAGCTTCCATTCTTGCGACGGTGACCCTCATCATCCAATGCCCACCTTGCGTCCCATATAGCTCGGCCCATAAGCAATAGGTCGTCTATCAGAGGCCCCCTAATCCAAGACTCCCTCATTAGCCCCGGACTACGCTTCAACGCTGATATATATCCGTTTAATCTCCTTGTGTCGTCATCTTCGGCTTGCGAGGTGAGTCCCTCACTCCTCCTCGTTTGGCAACCGACCAGTCTTCGGCAAGATCCCAAGCGTTGGGAGCGTAGGTCCATTATAATAACCGCCCATGTTCCTCGATTTCCGTTGTGAGTGGCCAATGATTTTTACAATCTTACCCCTCTGCAATGGAGGCATCTCCCATTTAATCAAATAGAATCGTGGTTCAGACCACATCCTCTTCCTCCCAATCAAAAAAAGCTCTAGGCGAAAAATACACGAAAAACATGGCTAACGCCCCCAGCTCCTCTGTGCGCCCCTACAGTTCACGTCCAGGGGACAGGACTAGCTGCTCCATAGCACTCCTGCGGCTCCATGATCTAGAGACCCAGGGGTATCTCCCTCCTTCAGATCTGGCGGTGACCCGCACAGGTTTAATGTCCTGCAACAGCGAAGCTTTTGCCAAGCGATTCCCCAATACTTACAGGGGGAACGTGTATGCTTCATCCCTTTTCTCCTGTGGGGCCTCGGGTTTCCAATCCACCTGTTTCTAAGGCGACTCCTGAAATTCTATGGGATCCAGCTTGACCACCTTACTATGGGGTCCATCTTCCACATCTCAGGCTTTGTTGCCCTTTGCGTGATGTTCTTAGGTTGCGAGGCGCATTTCAAATTGTGGAGAAGATATTTCTGTCCCATCCCCCGAACTCGGGAAAAGACAATTTTGGAGGTCAGCGGAGCCGAAGTGTGCCGTATAGCGGGGACGGGGTTCCGGTGGGTACACCAAAGGAATCCGAAGAGTGGACATCGGAATGGTTTTATATTGAAGACGTCCCCCTATTCGAGCCAGTTGAGACAGGTCTACCTGAATACTTTGATGCCCCCTTGAAGAAAAGATACAACTGGTGGCTGAGGAGTCCGTCCCAAGAGGAAAGCGTTGAAGTGCAACGCCTGGCAGCTTAGGTGCGGATTCTTGCCCAACATCAACTGACCATGAACGATGTCATGGCCGCTACCATGTCCCGGTGCATGCAACCCCTCCAACAGAGGGTGCACCCCTTGTGGCGCTATAACGGGACAAGCAACACCACGTGCCCCCGAAGTCTAGGGCCTGCCAACCAGGCGGGTTGGCTGCCGCCCTTGCCGCCCTGTATAAAGGCGAGCATGAGGACTTTATTTGGCGGGCAACGAAGGAAGGATACTCAACCCACAATCCTATCGAATGGGTAAGCCCTTTTCCCTCTACAAACACATTTCAGGGTTTTTATTCCATACTTCATTTGACCGAAGTCTTGCATGAATAGGAATGGAGTAGCTTTATCGAGACAGTCAACTGTCCGACTCGTTAGCCCGAAAGCAATTCACATGATGATGATGTGGGTTTCCATGAGGACCTGGATCTTCTAATTGATTTGGAAGATGGAGTCTATTACCAGGTTAGCCTCGACTAATCCTCGGTGGCTATCAAAGTCGATTAACCCGGGTCGTTCTCCATCCCTACCACGGACAAGAAGAAGAAGAGCTCGTCCCGCAAGAGGCAAGCTACCAATAGCGCCTCGAAAGCATCGGCTCCGACTCCCAAATGCTGTCGATCTACACGCCATGCACCAGCAACTGAGACTGTGGCCGAATTGGAAGCCAAGACGGATCCTACCAAAGAGCTGGCCACAAGGACGAATCAGCCTGCCTGCTCAACCAAAAGGTACATTGTTCAGTTATCCGCTTATTACAATAATCAAGAGAGCCTTACGAAAATTTATTTCATTGAAATTCTTAGGCGAAATGCCCAATCTTCACCCATCGAAGAGGTCGCCAAGGTGTCCGGTGAACCCCAAAATTCCAAATCCATAACTCATGCCGATCCTACTACAGGAGCCCCCATGGGCAATCCAGTACCTGCCGATTCTAGTGATGGTGTATCCGTTACCAAATCGAAAGTGGGAAGTGCCATGAATCAACTGCAACAATGGGAGGCCATGCGGTACCCAATATTCTCCAAAAAAGAGTTTGGCGCCCTTCACTCGGCGGACGCACAAATTGGTGTTGCCCGAGCCGGGTTCGGCGAAGCTATGAAGTTGATACCAGCTAGCATGTAGGTAAGTAATCAATTTTTATAGAGTCCGAAGGCTCATGTAAACCCAGTAGCCCCTGAGCCTTAAATTGGTTCGGAACAACCGAATTAAGAGTCTTTAACGTTGTTGTGCTGCTAATGCAGGCTTCGAAAGAAACAAAACGTGCAACTCCAAGGAGCTAAAGGAGATCCAATCACAGGTTCAAGTTGTGAAGGCGGACCTAGAGCAAGTGAAGAGCTTCCCCTTGGAGGCCCATGGTGAGTATACCAGTGTCACACCCTGTGTTTTGCCTCATGACTAAGTTACCATGACTCCAAAATTAGGGCCAATTAAAACTTTTTGAGTGCATTTGAAAGCTTGACTTGTGTGCTATTTGCTTGCTTGTTCGATTGCTTGTTAGTGCTCTATAATTCATAAAACTCTCTCCTACTCTCAGAACTCTTTTCTTCGATCCCAAATCTTGTCCAATGATCATGCCATGTGAGTAGGACTTAAAAATATTTTTACAAAATATTATTTTGGCCAAAAAGTATTTATTTAATTTAGATTTTCAAAACCCCTGAAATAAGGTTTGTACTAGAAGTCCTCAAATTGGGTGGATCCTTTTTCCCAAAATTCTTTATTTGGAACCTACTATATATATAACTTCCCAAAACCACAAAATATTATTTCAAAAGATTATTTTCATATTTTATTTAAAGGCTTTTTCTTAAGACCAGAAATGGTCTTTTATAGGGAAAAATTATTCAAATGATTTAAAAATATTTGAGAAAATTTAGGAAAACTCAGTGGACATATATTGTACACATATAAGAGTTTCAAAACATGGTAATGTTCAAAATATTGGACAAAACCCTTCAAAACCATTTCTGCCAATTCCCAACATTTGATATAGTTCTATAATAAATATTATACATTAAATCCAGTAAAATTCTAGCATGTCACATATGATATATGTGTTCATCTTGACAAGTTTCATCTCAATCCCAATTGTTTTGTCTCACCAAAATATCCTAAAACCATTCCTGTCCAGATCCAAATTTGATCAACTTTACATTGTGAAGTTTCTCTTACTGATTCCAAACTTTGTGGACATGTTCTAATCGACAAATCATGATGTTACACCAAGTTGTGAATCAAGGGGATTAGTTTAACCCAACTGGATCTACAGAAACCTGATTCTGTTGAATCCTAGGGTTTACCATTTTTACATTGCAAACTTTCTTCAAATAATCCCAAAAATATTCCCCTTGCCCCTAACTTTTTACCAAAGTATATCTAACCCCAATTTACCTCCAGTAACCTTGACATGGCCCCTGATTAATTATTTGAGGGGTAACTCTCTCTTTTCCCTCTCTTTTTACAATGGAAAGGCCTATTCTTGCCCTCCCCCACTGTTCTGTTCATACCAAGTCCCCCAAACTGTGCCACAACCTGATATGCATATTGATGCATCTATCCAAGCCCAAATATGGCATGCTCGTGTGGAAAATATGACCAGTTCATCTAAACCTCCATTATGGTAGGAATAGTGCCCTTGCACTTCAAGTAATCTCTAGAATCAATTCCCTGAGTTAGAAATTGGTGGACCTGTACCCCCTCCATATCTAAGTCCACTAGACTGGGTTTTACCCAAAGTTCCGTCCAGTATAAATCCAGGAGATGAGCCACTAGTTTACTACTGCAAACTTAATCCATGTAGAAACCACTCTTTCTTAGCTCCTAGCCTCTACAGATTTTACCAGTTCCCTCAATACCGCTGGCTTTGCATGCCAGACATCATTGGCCAACCAAAAGTACACTCTAGACACGATCAAGCATGGTGACCATGCCGTTGACATGCAACAACGGTGCTCCGCCACTTGACCTCGTCGGTGAGCTCTTGTCTGGCCCCAATAGGATGTCCCCGCACGCCAAGAACCTTCCCCAGACCTCCCACGCTCCTCCCCGACGCTCGCAGTCCTCCAAGGTAGCCCTGGCGCGCATGCTCTCCTCGCCCGAGAGCATCCGAGGCCACCCGATCTCTCCCTGGCCGTCCCCATCCTTAATTCCATTCCCGAGCCCCCCTTTTGCCCCCCTTGGCTCTCCCTCACCCCCTTGGGCCTCCCCAGACCGATCCCTCTACTCCTGCACCCTCCTCCTTCTCCAACGGCCGCCATTTTTGTCGTTCGCCTCTGCTCGGATTCGAGCGAGCTAGCCCCTCCAGCGCCTCAACTCCACTTCCAAGAGGATCCCTAGGGCGTTCTCAGCCTTCCAGGAAACCCAGGGCTCCCTCCCCGTGACTAAGCCATGCCCCCAAGAGACGCTGGTGCTGCTGTCTGCCCCTGCCGACGAGACGCTCGCTCCGGACACCCCCACGGCTCACGCGACCATCCCTGTGCGCGGCATGGAGTCGGGCACCGCCCGGACCACCGGCTCGGCACCCGCTGCGGCAGGGAGGCCAGAACTAGTATGGTCGACGCCCTTCTCTGCCGCTGTCGCGAGGAAGAAGAAGTGGAGAGGCGAGAGAGAAGGGAATGGACCAGTGGGACCTACCTGTAAGCGGCACAAAGGCAAGGCCCGCCTGTAGGCGACCCAATGGATGGGCCCGCGCATAAGTGGAGGCGTCATCCTTCCTCCCCATGAGGAAGATATATTCAAGTGAATATGCCTTCGACGTGGCTCTGTGCGTGCGCGCGGCTAAGCCACTAGGCCAGCCCAATGTCACGCGGAGCTAAGTTGCGCTCGGTGCACAACTTAGGCCCCTTTAGGTATAAATTCTTTTTTCCAAAGATACTAAATTAATTCTAGAGAATTCAATATAACTCCAAATTCATTGATTCAAGTTTCTACAGATTCCTACAATCATGATATATCCAAAAACGTGGTTCCCACATTTTCCCCACAAAATTTTCTGTAGATTCCAAATTCAAATTTGAATTTGAACTATGAAACGCCCCACTTGTAAAATATATAGAGCCCTCTTATCAAACTCCAAATGGATTGATTCCACTTCCCAGAGGCTCTAAATGTCATACCCTATTTTTCTAGCCAAGTTTAACATTTAATCATGCACCTATCATGCTTGACCAAATAAATAGCTCCCTTTTTCCATTATTCCATCTTAGGAAAATCATAGGTAAATCCTCACAACTCCAAATCTAGTGAAACCACTTCCCTCATGTTTCTAAAATCATGCCCTATTTGGTGAGTGCCTCCACTCATTTTTATAAAAAAAATCTGTGGACACCATATAAGATCATCATTTCATCTATTTCCACCATTCAGAAATCCCCCTTGACCCTCATACACCAAAAACTCCTTGGTTGTTTTTCTCATGACCAAAGGCATCCTTGAAAAATAAAACTCCTATTTATAGAGCCTTTTATTTATCTTCTTGTTGTGTTACTTATTGCGGTTGTTTCCGGCGATAGTTGACGAAGTAGATGAAGTGCCTGGAATGGACGAGAAGCGTGTGAAGACCTCGAAGACTTTGTTGAGCCAGGCAAGCGGCCCTTTGACCATGTGAAGAAACCATTTTTATTGCATGGCATATAGCACTTTACTTTCGTTATATTTGAGCATGTGGGGTAGTGACCACTTCGGTGGGTTGCTTCCGATAATTTCGCCGTTGACACTTGCATCATGCATGACCTTACCACCTTATGAGGGTTGTGCAGGTGGGTGTAGATAGGATGCTAGTAGATGCTACGCAAGTGGGATTGGAATTATGCATGATGATGGAAAGAAGGAGATGATTTCAAAGGCTTTTCGAAAACCCCATCGAATGCCACTAATGCTCGAGGTGGATTATGATGAGTATGTGTTTTCAAAAACGGAGGGTTTAGGATTTGTCGACTGTCCCAACCTTACATGTACAACCACTCTACCCCTATATGGGAAGGGGCTTTGTTGATTACTTTGGTGGGTACTGGCAAGGAGCCCGCATTACTAGTGGTGGGAGTGGCGTGGTTACTCTCGATACGGGGTCGTGCCCGTATGGATGATCATGCGCTGTCTTCACAGGCACCGGGCATACCATTGGTCCCAACATGGATGCTATGATTGATGTACATCATTTGGGATGGGTACCAATCGAGTGGACTCTTTGTTTAGTATCGCCAATGGAAACACATTCTTCGGGTGCTTACCTCAGGTATGTTATATACCGTGAGTCCTGGATGACATGGAAGTTCCCCAAGTCTTTTGGGTAAAGTGTGCCACCTCTGCAGGGTGTAAAACTATTCGAATAGCCGTCTCCACGGTCAAGGATGGTTGGGTGGTGCTGCTTAAGCCATGTCTAGATGTTCCCTCAAAACTTGGTGTGTGTGTGTGGTGAAAAGGATGATAATTGAGTTGAGTCGGATGACTTGGCATGATGACTGAACATGAGATGTTCAGACGGTACATGAGACAAGTCTGAGGACTTGGTGCGATGGTTGAACATTAGATGTCCAATCCCCTGCTTATGATGATGACTATGGCGTGTTCTTATGAACACCTGTCTATCGTTGATGCATGCTCACTTAAGTTAATTGATCATGTCATTGCACTCAAAACTAGCTTCTGCAAAACTTACCTATTAGTGCTACATCATGCATTGTTATTTCCTTGTTCCAAACATGGGTTGGTTGCGAGTACATTCAAAGTACTCATTAGCTTGCCACTGGTTATTATATTGGCCATGCATGGGAGATCAGGTTACGATGAAGATTACCTTGGTGACGAACATGCAAGGTAGGACGCTTCCCAATCAGAATGCCTGTAGGGTTAAGGCATATGGCATGGGTTCACGCTATTGCTAGAGATTTCCGCTTCAAGTTTATGAAGACTTGGCCATAAAGGCCATATTTGAGTACAATCGGTATGTAATGGATGTAAGTCCCTTGTTATTCAGTTTCTATGTGTTCAGTGAGCATTGATCTCTGGGATCACTATGCGCGTACATTCGGTGATCACGACTTATGAGTCGGGGTCCCCACAGAGCTGGTATCAGAGCCATCCTGACTATAGGAAGCCCTTTCTTAGCATGGACGTTAGTTAGGACAAAATTGTTTTCCCAGGCCCTTCCAAAACACTTGCAAAGGCTACTATATTTCTTAGCTTTTCTAAGCTTTCAAATAAACTGAAGGATTGTGCCTAGCACTTCCACCATTTGGTCTTTTTGTCTCTCCTCGTCTACTTTTCAAAACCTTGCAAACGGTCAATAGTACCCTTGTGCCCTCCACGGGATTCCTTGTAAATCCTCGTGGGTAACCTGGAAGGAAGCTACCTTCGCCTTCGATGACTAGGGCACAAGACATGCAATGTCATGATATGCATCGCTAATAGAGCAACCCTGTCCTTTTCGTTGTTGTGTCAGTAACCACCGGTGGATGAGAACCTTGCCATTTGGTCCGCCTCACCATTGTGAGCAGGAAAATGGTTCTCATCATCCCCCACTCTTGGTGCCGATAATATCGTCAACGTGACCGGCAGGATACAACTCTACCATGCCTTGCTAATATCATTGCATAAAAGGTTGCCTACCTGGAACCCTCGACGTCTCAAAAGACTAGGGACATTGACACCAGAAGATCGTGTCAATAACTTTCGTGAAGATTCACCTTCATCGTCAACTCGGCAGACCCAAAGTCGTCAAGGACTCTTCAGGTGCAACCAGGATCGTTTTGATGAACAACAACCAAAGACATAGCGACACCTGCAGGAGACCTAGAAGGCTAAGCGGACTCCTCTCCAAGACAAGAAGCAAGCACGACTAATGAGTCCAAGAACCCCTAGGGTAGGATAGGTCGTGTGTCCCCCATGCGAAGTTGAGTCCGTATGATGGTTCGAATGGAACCATGATGTGTGTTGCTTGTTTTTTATGTTTTTGCTTTGGTGTAAGTCACACTTTTGCCCTGGGCAACAAGTGCGCGACTTTATCACCTACCTTGCCTTGATGTACGTGTTTGGCCTTTTTGGCACTTACTTGATTGCATTTCCACTATACCACCCCCTGAGGAATGTTCCTCTATCTTACTTTCCCTCTCCCCAATCTCGTCAAGTGAATACCGGCAAGACAAGATGCACCAAGGATTCACCTCGACGAATAGTTGGCGTTGAAGACTTCGACTACAATTTACTCGACCATGCGCAACCCCGTAGGGTTAGGCTCTTCCCTCAATATTGGAAACCCCTCCCTTGCCTAACCTAAACCTCACAAGCTCCCCCAGCACAAGCCTATGATTATGTGTTTAATACACGGATTTGCTAGAGCACTTATTGAGCTTCAATAACTCCTTCTTAGCACTGGGTTCATTATGCAGCTAGTGATCATAGTGAACAGACACATTGCATCCCTAAGCCAGCAGTTAAACTGATGATGCCATAAGGAAGATTGTTCTAAGGATATATAGCTAGTGAGATAATGATTTGATTTAGCCATAATAGATATCTTGGGCAAGTAGTTGAGACCCTTGGATGGACTGCAATACCTTATGTTGATCGACGGACTTGGTGGATCAATTCGATAGAGTAGCATAACTTACTTCCCCCTTGAGTCAATTTGGATTTAGTAGGGCGATTGTAACCGCAAGCCCAATTTTTTTGTGGATTAAGGACTTGACTTTGGCAAGTAATGTTGACAGTGGATTGATGGTTATATGATGATGACTGGAGTAACTAGTAGGAAGTTCTTACTAGATGTAAAACTTGGACTGAAATAGGTGATCCTAGTAGGTGCTCGAGATCATTAAACCACATGATTCGGAGTAACTTGGATTTAGTTCCATGATCTTGATCTTGATACCATGTTTCTCGGTGGAAGTCAAACTACGAATATTGGGTTGTTGTTAGAATCAATTCAAGGATCCATATGCACCTAAGATCGGAGTTCACTAGATCCTCGTGATAGGGATTGCTGCTTACACTAGGATGAGGTAGTTCTTTCTGGAATTTGGAGATTTGGAAAAATCTGGATGTATATGGGACGAAACTTGTCGAGGATATACCCTGCGGTATGACTCGGCCTGGCGACTCAGAGGACACCGGGAAAAGACATGACATTTTATTTATGACCCGGAAGGCGGATCACAGGACGACCAGGCCCAAGACCCGGCATGTAAGCCGGTGCCAGGCGGCTCATAAGAGAAGGATCAAAGAGAGAAAGACTCCCTGCCGAAGGTTACAAGACCTGGAATAGGATTCTAGAGAGACTAGTCCTAATCCTACTCCTAGTAGGATTCTATTTGTAAACCTACCCTCTCCACTTATATAAGGAGGGGTAGAGCACCCCTAGACGGAGGGGAGGGACAAGTCCACAAGTTTAGACAACACAAGAGATTAGAGATAGATAGATTAGAGGCTCTCGTGATTAGAGGTAGCAAACAACACCCTTGTATCCGAGAGATCTCCTTCATCATCAATACCAGACAAGCAGGACGTAGGCTTTTACCTCCATCGGAGGGGCCGAACCTGGGTAAACTCCGTGTCTCTCGATTCCGATCAACCCCTTCAATCCGCCATGTAGTTGCGTCTTCGCCCCGAACCTAAGTCCGTTCACCCGGACATCTACCATGATAAAACCACGACAGTTGGCGCCCACCGTGGGGCGACGCTCGGTGATGTTGTGTTCTTGAAGGGATCTCTTGAGAGATCGAGAAATTCGTGATCGACCGGATGAAGAATAGCCGGGTCAGAAGGAGCTACATCGACTCCAAGTCATGAGGTTGCGTGGGATGCAGATAGAATTGATCTGACCCAAGAAGGAATCCGCAAGAAACCCGTGACCTAGTCTGTCTCTGAATTCCCTGTTGGCGTGCTAAAAGCAATAACCACCGACCGTCGACTGCATGTGCCTACTCCAGACGGTCTGCTCTTGCGTGCATGTCAATGATGGTCCATACAGAGTTGAGCTATAGGTCTGAGCGATTGCCGCACCCATGATAGTTTGCCATAGTCCCAAATCTGCTGCCAAAACAAAGAAGGATCAAAGAAAATAATATTCTATTATGGCAGTCAAATCAGCCACTAGGTTTAACGGAGCTTCTGCATGCAAGCCTCAATAGTTAATTGATGTATGCATTGGTGGCAGGCAAGACACGGGAAGACCATGGTGCAAGAGTATTTTGTTCGCAATTTTGTTAATGATACGCTCCTTGGTAATCGGCAGCGCTAAAGGAGTTGCCAAGTTACCCACGCACTAACACGGAAAGCGGAGGTTGATGGATATGCGGCTGCTCTAAGAGAGAAGAAGGTGACCACGAGTCGGTCTCTATAGGCTGCCATAGCACCGTGGCCGGCTCGGCCTCGCGCTGCCCGCTGCGCTGTCCTCCCATAATGCGCACACACCCGTCGTCCGGACCCGCTCACCCCACGTCTGCTACCGCGTTGCTCCGCCCTCAGCCACCGCCGGTAGCCACCTCGCTCCGACCGCCGCACCATGGCCGGCTCGGCCCCGCCCACCAGGTTACTTCCCTGCTGCTTTGTTTCGCCTCACTGCGCGTCGGGCGGTCGGTAGGAGGATAAGGAAAATAACAAAGGTGGAGGCCGGTTGAAAAAAAATAAAAAAAACGACCCGAAGGGTTTGCTTCGAGCCGCGCTGCTATAGGTGCTCTATATATATGCTCCGATCGTGCTTTAAGTCGCCGCCACTGTATCAACATACGCGTTTTTTGTCGCGAGTCGCTTTCGCTGTGGTCTCTGCTATGACCGATAATTTTCTGCAAGAAAAAGAAAGAGTGGCGGAATCACAGTTGAAATTCTTGGACGTTATCTGCAGCTGATGTATACGGATCATCTACCGTCCAAATAAGCCAGGTGCTATCTGTTTCATCTATTTTATCTGCACATATTAATTTTGTCGAGAACAATTACTTTGGCGTGTAATATTTTTACGCAGGAAAATTATTCAGGTGGCTTTACACCACGGAGATGGAGGCAAGCCAATATCATTGTGCACCGGTATTCGTATGTGTCGTGTGGCACCGGCTTACAATGCCATGGCTGCCTCTCACGGGCGCGCCGGCTTACAACGCCACGGTCGCCTCTCATGGGTGCGCTGGCTTACAACGCCACGGACGCCTCTGACGGGCGCGCCGGCTTACAACGCCGTGGCCCTCTATCACTGCTGTGCTGGCTTACAACGCCGTGGCCGCCTCCTCGCCGAAGCTGAGCCGCCCAGCTGCCGCCGCCTCCAGCTCTCCCGTACCCGACGGCCGCTGCCGCCTTGCCTCACCTCCTCGTCGCTCCGTTGGCTATCTTGCGTCACCCTGACCCGGCGTTCGGCCGCCGCACTTGTTGCTACCTGTGTCGTACGATCGGGAGAGGATAAGGCAAAGGAGAGAGGTGGACGCTTGTTGGACGTGTTCAAAAAAAGAGGGGTCTGGTCAGCTCAAAAGTTGTCGGGGCGCACTTCCACCATCATCAGTTCCGTGATGGATGAATTCTGACAAAACATACCAGGATAATTATTCATGTGGCATTATACCGTGGAGTTGGAGCGCACACCAGTGTGTCGCGTTGCTCATTGGACGCGCGTGAGTCGCGCCCCCATGGACGGTGTACATCAACTCGCCCGGTACAGCGCATGCTCACCCACTAGTATGAGCTACCCAATGGATGTGGCAAACTGCCGCATTCGTGATATGGTCTTCACCAACAACACCATGGCCGACTATCGCCATCGCGCCGTTTTACAACGTCGTGGCCGTCTCTCGCCACCGCATCGGCTTACAACGCCGTGGCCGCCTCTCGCCACCGCGCCGGCTTACAACACCGTGGCCATCTCTCATTGACCGCGTGAGCTTACAATGCCGTGGCCGTTTCTCGCCACCACGCCGGCTTACAACACCGTGGCCGTCTCTCGCCGCCGCGCCGGCTTACAACGCTATGGCCGTCTCTCGCCACCGCGCCGGCTTACAAACGCCATGGTCGTCCCTCCCCATCGCATCGGCTTACAATGCCGTGGCCATCTCTCGCCATCCGTGCTGGTTTACAATGCCATGGCCGTTTCTCATCATCTGCGTCGGCTTACAACGCCGTGGAGTGTTTCACAACAGCACTGGTTTACAACGCCACGACTGGTTTCTACGTCTGCATTAACATGCCAGTAGCTACATACGTCAATATGAGCCGCCCAACGGGCAGGCAAGCTGCCGCCATTACAATTTGATTCACTTCAACAAATAGCCGGAACGATCCATTGACCGGATCATTGAAGCAATTCATACGGGATCATCTATAACACGCCACAGCGAAACCTCAACTTTTAGTGGAGATTCTCAAGCCGCCTGTTCGACACAACTTAAGACTCAGGGGCTACAGACATGGCAAGGCACATTTCGTCGTTTTCAACTAGAACCCCACGTCATGTCAAAGTTAACCCGATCCTGGGGGCTACTACATTTTTGGCGGAAGATTAAAAAAGTTGCCCAAGAGGACGAACCACCGTGATGCACCATTCAAACATAGGTGCCTGAATTTCTTTGGAGCCTCTGCCGTTCCTTCATACAAGATGGCGGCATACAAGATGGCGACTTACAAGAAGAATTCACAAATATTCCAGTTGACATGTCAACTATGATTGCTGAAGGCGGCTTCGTACCGCCGGGTATTGCTTCTAACGCCCTATCGGCCGACTTTGTGCCAAATTCCGATTAACACGATTAGCCGCGGTTGAGCGTGGCTTCTTACCTCCGGGTATCACTTCTAACAGCTTATCGACCGGCGTTTATGCCATATTGCTGAAGGGGGCTTCTTACCGATGGGTATCGCGTCTAACACCCTATCGGCTGGCTTTATGCCATCTCCGGGTAACATGATTAGCTGCGGTTGTAAGGTTTTTCACCGCCGGGTATCTAACACCCTAACAACCAGCGTTCACGCCACATTACTGAGGGTGGCTTCTTACCTCCGGGTATCGCTTCTAACACCTTATCGACCGGCTTTATGCCATCTCCGGCTAACACGATTAGCCACGGTTGTCAAAGGGGGCTTATCACCTCCGAGTGTAGCTTATATAACCCTAACAAACGGCGTTCGTGCCATACTGCTGAGGGTGGCTTCTTACCTCCGGGTATCGCTTCTAACACCTTATCGGCCGGCTTTATGCCATCTCCGGCTAACACGATTAGCCACAGTTGTCAAAGGGGGCTTTGCACCTATGGGTGTAGCTTATCTAACCCTAAACAACCGGCGTTCGCGCCAAAAATGTTGACAAGTCAAACATTGCATCAGGCATTGCATCATACTTTGCATCATACATTGCATCATATTCACATGACATATCATGACCGGCTTATCTAGCCGGGTGAGAGCAAGATTATGAAAGAAGGAGCAATGTTATAACATCCCCGGGTTGTGCTTCTTCAAGCCGCCCTCACAACAATGCAGAATATATTTTGTCTTGTTTTTTTGCAGGTTTGATCTCTTAAGATGAGCCGCCATTAAGTACTCCGCAAGAGCAAATGGATCTTTAATAGCCAACCTAGCTGGATCTTCATGGTTTATCATAACCAGTAATAAATGATTGTTTTTTTTTCAATGATAGCTCGGAGAATTCATTATTTTTCAAGAGCCGCCCTATCAGATATAATGTCGTGTCATCTAATTAACCGATTCTCGGATTTCTTCAATTGTGCTCTATGGTAATCTACAACACTCATGGATTTCTCCAATATACATTTGCCGGGTTACATCACAACGACGAGCAGGGATTTCATGTGAAAGACAAAGGAATTATTCCAGGATATTCATGCCGGGTTATATTACAACCACGGTCAAAGATTCATTCAACAAGTTGTGGTGACTCATATTATTCTCACATAGTCCCGAGTCGCCCCAGGCAGACAACCTGACACTTGGGGGCTACACTATTCAAAGCCAAGCTTTTACCAATTATGCAAGTCCCCTATCGCTATAAGCACACACCGCGGCACTTGGGAGCTAATGCAAAGCCGATTTTTAAACCACTATTATCAGCAAGACCATATTATCACAAGGAGATGAGCCGCCCTTTCTATATTTTTCTAAAGTCCCAGCCGAGTAATTCTTAGTGACCCAGCACTTGGGGACTACACCGCTCAGATCAAATTTTATAAAAGTCCCAAATCGCCGCAGGCGCGTGACCCGACACTTGGGGGCTATAGTATTCAGCTGTTTAACAGATTATGAGGTTCAAATTTGAAGACCCGGCGCAGCACATTCTGATGAGCAGGCCCTTGGCGGCTACACAAGCTGATGTTTCATAAGGTATAAGACAGTTATAAGTCCCAGGCTACTGCGGGCAAGACAACCCGGCACTTGGGGGTTACATAGTCCAAAATATTATTTGCAAAGCACCAAGTTATCATGGATAATCTTGGAGCTTGGGGGCTACAGGTAATATGGACATATCAAAAACTTTGAGGAGAATTTTCAAGATGTTAATTATAGAGTTCAGTTGTTAGACCCGGCGTCACCAACATTTATGACCCGGCGTTATCAAAAGATCATAACCCACCGGATTTTATATAAGCCGCCTTGCTTCACAACAATGGAAGTCCGGTTTTACATCAGATGCATTTTCATCCCAATATTTTTATCAAGTCAGCTGGATTCTAGTTATTTGACCCGGCGTCACCAACGATAATGACCCGGCATAATCAATGATTATGACCCGGCGGAAATGACCCACCAAGAGTATTAGAAGCTGACTCAATGGCATATGGGTGTTCTATTCTCAACATTTTTCAAAGGACATTGCCAAGCAAGATGATTATCAAAGAGGACTATTTCATATGCAGAAAAGACACGGATTTCTGAAGGAGCCATTTCATAAGCTGGCCAAAGGACCAAGCCGGCTACTTAACATATTTATTATTCTTATTTCAGGAGCTTTGCATGAACAAATTCAAACTAATCTGGGGGCTAATGTCGGGGATATACCCTGCGGTATGACCCGGCTTGGCGACTCTGAGGAGACTCGGAAAAGACATGACATTTTATTTATGACCCGGGAGGCGGATCACAGGACGACCAGGCCCAAGGCCCGACATGTAAGCGGGCGCCAGGCGGCTCAAAAGAGAAGGCTCAAAGAGAGAAAGACTCCCTGTCGCAGGTTACAAGACCTGGAATAGGATTCTAGAGAGGCTAGTCCTAATCCTACTCCTAGTAGGACTCTATTTGTAAACCTACCCTCTCCACTTATATAAGGAGGGGTAGAGCACCCCTAGAGGGAGGGGAGGAACAAGTCCACAAGTTTAGACAACACAAGAGATTAGAGATAGACAGATTAGAGGCTCTAGTGATTAGAGGTAGCAAACAACACCCTTCTATCCGAGAGATCTCCTTCATCATCAATACCAGACAAGTAGGACGTAGGCTTTTACCTCCATCGGAGGGGCCGAACCTGGGTAAACTCTGTTTCTCTCGATTCTTATCAACCCCTTCAAGCCGCCATGTAGTTGCGTCTTCGCCCCGAACCTAAGTCCATTCACCCGGACATCTGCCGTGATAAAACCACGACAACACTGGTATTGGATTTGTAGCAATAATGGATCATGTAATAGTGTATGATATTAGTGGATCGATTAAGTTGGATTCGTAGGAAGGAAACAAGATCTTGGATTTGTATATTACCAGTTTCCTTAGCATAGTAATGCAATACCTTAGACCTTGGATAGGTCAGTAGGACGCTTGGATTGGTAATGTCATGATCAAGCTTAGCGGCTTGTAAATTATCCCAAGGATTTTTATGTAGGGATATATGTGAGTTAGGTATAGTATAAATATGAGATTTTCGGCATAAACCTTCTCTCAAATACATGGAGATATGAGTAGCATATGCAATATTGGATTTGACTTATATCAAATGTTACCTTCGAGGATATAGGGTGATTTTGTTTGGAGCATTAGGCAGTACTATTGGCATCTAATAGTTGTGCTCAGGATAAGATGTCAGATGTTCATTCACATCCTAAGCCCCTTGAAACTCTGAAGCTTTATTGAGCCATAATATGATCGGATTATGACTATAGGCCTTGGCTCTAAGTCACTAGACTCTGGCCGATACTCCACCTCGACAACCACCAATCATGTTCAAAAGGAAGGTGGCCACAAAGACCTCTATGAGGTTGGACCACAAACCCCTGGTACTAGTGACCATTCGGAGAAAATGCTTGCTCCTCTCACACATCCCATGAGCGCTGTGTTTATGTGTTATTTGGAGGAATATGTTGTTATCCTCATGGATGACATACTTATTTGCCCAATGAGAGAAGGAACACCTTGGTCCTATTTGGACAAGCCCCACGAACACCCATTACCATGCCTTTCGAGTATAAGGTCTCACCTTGAAGGAGTTGGACTACTTTAAGCACCCTCCCTACATAAGAAGACTTTCTTCCCTAAGCAAGATGAAGAACCACTACGATTGCAAAGCCACGACAACCACAAAGAAGAAGCAAGAGAAGTCAGCCACCACTCCTCTTCCGGCTACATCAACTAGACCATACCAAGAAGCACCGACGTCCAAACTCGATGAAGCCCTTGCACATCAAGATGATTAAAGAGCCCTTGTTTCAACTGGTCACCTATTAGTTCTGGACCAGGAAGGAACCAAGGAGCTGAT
Organism: Hordeum marinum; assembly: GCA_022496015.1. Classification (NCBI taxonomy): domain Eukaryota; kingdom Viridiplantae; phylum Streptophyta; class Magnoliopsida; order Poales; family Poaceae; genus Hordeum; species Hordeum marinum. The sequence continues at coordinate 233,712,756 of CM039675.1, forward strand.
AACACCACTCACTCCACCACCTTGACGATGTACGTTGAGCATGACGTACCTACTCCCTTCAGATGCCTGGAACGGAGTGGAACGACTATCATGACCTCATTGCTAGCCCCTTTTTGGTCCAATCAAGGACGTGAGCCTGAATCGATCGCGATAGACCACTTGTCAAAGGTAGTTCACTCTACTTGCCAAGCCGCAAACCTTGGGGACTAAATGGCTGTTCTATACTTCTGGATAGTTAGCTTATATAGAACCCCTCCGAAACCTTCCCATATGGTAGAACCTGTTTTGACCCCAAGACTCTAAGCTCAGTCTTAGGGACGAGACTCAGTGCAGACCTTGCCACGGAGAGATGAGTAGACCAAACACTCAAAGACCATCTAGAAACGTGCGTCCATGACAAAGAGGACAAATGACCAAAGAAGAATGAAGAATCTACATAGGAAGCTTACTCAAGCAGAAGATCTCGACGAGAAGCCCACGATGATGCACCTCCGCACTCTCGAGGATGGAGACCACCTACGACCGAAGACCCCTGCTTTAAGGAAGAGAAGGACTTCCCCGTCAACAAGAAGCTACAACAAGAATTGACCCTTATATTCTAACGCGAAGATCTAGATGTCACTAACCAATGTGAGCAGTCCCAGGACCAGCATAGACACACTAGTTGGCCATATATTCCGACTTTGGGATACACACGCAAGCCTGGCCCTGTGAGAACCTCGTTCACCAAACCCTTGACCATTAGGCGAGCCTAGCATTCTACGAGAACCCCGTTCACCATTAGACCAAGTCAACAGTGCACTCAAAGGAATATCATTTGGCACCTAAAGATGCAGAAGGACAACCACACCGGAGCAGGGACAACGTGGAACGTGAAGACTACCTCACCTCTATATGTCCGCATAAACACCTAGCCTAGGAATCTCGAGGACGAGATTCTTGTAAGGGGGTAGGTCTATCACACCCTGTGTTTTTCCTCATGACTAAGTTATCATGACTCCAAAATTAGGGCCAATTAAAACTTTTTGAGTTCATTTGAATGCTTGACTTGTGTGCTATTTGCTTGCTTGTTTGATTGCTTGCTAGAGCTCTATAATTCATAAAACTCTCTCCTACTCTCAGAACTCTTTTCCTTGATCCCAAATCTTGTCCAATGATCATGCCATGTGAGTAGGACTTAAAAATATTTTTACAAAATATTATTTTGGCCAAAAAGTATTTATTTAATTTAGGTTTTCAAAACCCCCTGAAATAGGTTTGTACTACAAGTCCTCAAATTGGGTGGATCCTTTTTCCCCAAATTCTATATTTGGAACCTAATATATATATAACTTCCTAAAACCAGAAAATATTATTTTAAGAGATTATTTTCATATTTAATTTAAAGGATTTTTCTTAAGACTAGAAATGGTCTTTTATAGGGAAAAATTATTCAAATGATTTAAAAATATTTGAGAAAAATTAGGAAAACTCAGTGGACATATATTGTCCATATATAAGAGTTTTAACACATGTTAATGTTCAAAATATTGGACAAAACCCTTCAAAACCATTTCTGTCTATTCCTCGCATTTGAAATAGTTCTATAAGAAATATTATCCATTAAATCCAGAAAAATTCTAGCATGTCACATATGATATATGTGTTCATCTTGCCAAGTTTCATATCAATCCCAATTATTTTGTTTCACCAAAATATCCTAAAACCATTCCTGTCCAGATCCAAATTTGATCAACTTTACATTGTGAAGTTTCTCTTATTGATCCCAAACTTTGTGGACATGTTCTAATCCCCAAATAATGTTGTTACACGAAGTTGTGAATCAAGGGAATTAGTCTAACCCAACTGGATCTATAGAAACCTGATTCTGTTGAATCCTAGGGTTTACCATTTTTACATTGTAAACGTTCTTCAAATAATCTCAAAACTTGTGATCAGTACAAAATGGAATTACCATTTACCTCATGTAAATATCAGGGCCATTGGATACCCCTAGATACCCTAGGACAACATCAAACACCTTCAGCCATGAACTTGTGAACAAGCAAAGTGGGCCCAAAAAGACTCCCCTTACCCCCAACCTTTTACCACAGTATATTCTAACCCCAATTTACCTCCAGTAACCTTGACATGGCCCCTGATCAATTATAGGGGGGTAACTCTCTCTTTTCCCTCTCTTTTTACCATGGAAAGGCCTATTCTTACCCTCCCCCACTGTTCTGTTCATGCCAATGCCCCCAAACTTTGGCACAACCTCATATGCATACTAATGCATCTATCCAAGCCCAAATATGGCATGATCATATGGAAAATATGAGCAGTTGATCTAAACCTCCATTATGGCAGAAAGAGTGCGCATGCACTTCAAGTACTCTATAGAATCGTCTCCCTGAGTTAGAAATTGGTGGACTTGTAGTCCCTCCATAGCTAAGTCAACTAGACATGCTTTTACCCAGAGTTCCATCCAGTATAAATCCCTGAGATGAGGCACCAGTTTACTGCTGCAAACTTAATCCCTATAGAAACCCCTCTTTCTTAGCTCTTAGCCTCTACAAATTTTACCAGTTCCCTCAATACCACATGCCTAGTATGCCAGACATCATTAGCCGACCAAAAGTTCACTCTCAACACGGTGACCACGCCGTTGACATGCAACAACGACGCTCTGCCACTTGACCTCGTTGGTTAGCTCTTGTCTGGCCCCAACAGGATGTCCCCGCATGCCAAGAACCTCGCCTAGACCTCCCACGCCCCTCCCCGACGCTCGCAAGCCTCCAAGGTAGCCCTGGAACGCGTGCTCTCCTCGCTAGAGAGCATCCGAGGCCACCCGAGCACTCTCTGGTAGTTCCCGTCCTTAATTCTGTTCCCGAGCCGCCCTCTCGTCCCCCTTGGACCTCCCCAGACTGATCCCTCTGCTCTTGCACCCTCCTCCTCCTCCAACATTCGCCATTGGTACTATTCGGCTCCGCTCAGATTCGAGCGAGCTAGCCCCTCCGGCGTCTCAACTCCACTTCCAGGAGGATCCTCAAGACGTTCTCAGCCTTCCTGAAAACCCAGGGCTCCCTCCCCGCAACTAAGCCACTCCCCCAAGAGACGTCGGTGCCGCCGTCTGCCCTTGCCGACGAGCCACTCGCTCCGGACACCCCCGCGGCTCATGCTATCATCCCTATGCGTGGCATGGAGTCGGGCGTCCGCCTAGACCACGAGCTCGGCACCCCCTGTGGCAGGGCGGCCGAAACCACGATGGTCGATGCCCTTCTCTGCCCCTGTCGCGAGGAAGAAGAAGGGGAGAGGCAAGAGAGAAGGGAAGGGACTAGTGGGCCCCACCTGTAAGCGGCACAGAGGCGAGCTTGCCCGTAGGAGACCCAATGGACGGGCCTGCACATAAGTGGAGGTGTCTTTTTGTCTCTCTGCCTCCTCGCGAGGAAGACGTATTCAAGCGAATACGCCTTGGACGTGGCTTTGTGCATGCACACGGCTGAGCCACTGGGCCGGCCCAATGTCGTGCGGAGCTAAGTTGCGCTCGGTGCGCAACTTAGGCCCCTTTAGGTATAAATTCTTTTTTCCAAAGATACTAAATTAATTCTAGAGAATTCAATATAACTCCAAATTCATTGATTCAAGTTTCTACAGATTCCTAAAATCATGATATATCCAAAAATGTGGTTCACACATTTTCCTGACAAAATTTTCTGTAATGTTCAAATTCAAATTGGAATTTGAACTATGAAATGCCCCACATGTAAAATAGATAGAGCTCTCTTATCAAACTCCAAATGGAGTGATTCCAATTCCTAGAGGCCCTAATGTCATACCCTGTTTGTCTAGCCAAGTTTAACATTTTATCATGCACCTATCATGCTTGACCAAATAAATAGCTCCCTTTTTCCATTATTCCATCTTAGGAAAATCATAGGTAAATCATCACAACTTGAAATCTAGTGAAACCACTTCCCTCATGTTTCTAAAATCATGCCCTATTTGGTGAGTGCCTCCACTCATTTTTATAAAAATGTTTTCTATGGACACCTTATAAGATCATCATTTCACCTATTTCCACCATTCAGAAATCCCCCTTGACTCTCATACACCAAAACGTCCTTGGTTATTTTTCTTATGACCAAAGGCATCCTAGAAAAATAAAACTCCTATTTATAGTGCACTTTTATTTCTCTGCTTGTTGTGTTCCTAATTGCGGTTGCTTTCGGCGATAGTTGACGAAGTAGATGAAGTGCTTGGAATGGAAGAGAAGCATGTGAAGACCTCGAAGACTTTGCTGAGCCAGGCAAGCAACCCTTTGACCATCTGAAGAAACCCTTTTTTATTGCAGGGCATATATCACTTTACTTTTGTTATATTTGAGCATGTGGGGTAGTGACCACTTCGGTGGGTTGCTTCCAATACTTTTGCCATTGACACTAGCATCGTGCATGAACTTACCACCTTATGAGGGTTATGCGGGTGGGTGTAGATAGGATGCTAGTAGATGCTACACAAGTGGGATTGGCATTATGCATGGTGATGGAAAGAAGGAGATGATTTCAAACGCTTTTTGAAAACCCCGTCGGATGCCACTAATGCCCGAGGGGGATTATGATGAGTTGGGTAACCACTTGAGAAAGAAGTGGTGTACCGGAATAAGTGAGTATATGTTTTCAAAAACTTACGGTTTAAGCTTTGTCGACCGTCCCAACCTTACATGTACAACCGCTCTACCCCTGTATGGGAAGGGGCTCTGTTGATTACTTTGGTGGGTACTGGCAAGGAGCCCGCATTACTAGTGGCGGGAGTGGTGTGGTCACTCTCGATACGGGGTCGTGCCGGTATGGACGATCATGCACTGTCTTCACAGGCACTGGGCACACCATTGGTCCCTGCATGGATGCTACGAGTGATGTACATCATGTGATCTGGGTACCAATCGAGTGGACTCTTCGTTTAGTATCGCCAGGGGAAAGGCATTGTTCGGGTGCTTACCTCGAGTATGTTATATACTGCGAGTCATGGATGACACGGAAGTTCCCCGAGTCTTGTGGGTGAAGTGTGCAACCTTTGCAGAGTGTAAAACTATTCGAATAACCATGTCCATGGTCAAGGACAGTTGGGTGGTGCTTCTTAGGGCACGTCCAGATGTTTCCTCAAAACTTGGTGTGTTTGTGTGGTGACAAGTATGATACTTGAGTCGAGTCGGATGACCTAGCATGATGATTGAACATGAGATGTTCATACGGTACATGAGACAAGTCTGAGGACTTGGTGTGGTGGTTGAACATGAGATGTCCAACCCACTGCTTATGATGATGACTGTGGTGTGTTCTTATGAACACCTATCTATGGTTGATGCATGCTCACTTAAGTTGATCATGTCCTTGCACTCAAAACTAGCTTCTGCAAAACTTACCTATTAGTGCTACATCATGCATTGTTATTGCCTTGTTCCAAACATGGGTTGCTTACGAGTACATTCAAAGTACTCATTGGCTTGCCACTGGTTATTTTATTGGCCACGCATGGGAGATTAGGTTATGATGAAGATTACCTTGGTGACGAAAATGGGAGCTAGGACGCTTCCCAGTCAGAATGCTTGTAGGGTTAAGGTAGATGGCATGGGTTCTCGCGATTGCTGGAGATTTCCACTGCAAGTTTATGAAGACTTGGCCATAAAGGCCATATTTGACTACAGTCGGTATGTAATGGACGTAAGACTCTTGTTATTCAATGTCTGTATGTTTAGTGAGCATTGATCTCTGGCATCGCTGTCCACGTACATTCGGTGATCACGACTTATGAGTCCGGGTCCCCACAACCAGTGTTATTAATCTCTAGTAAATGTCCATGGTAACACAAGGATTCTCTTTAGCAGCCGAATCCATAGGGAATATGCAAAAAGAGCTGGATGAAGCCCAAGAAGCTCAGCGGTATGCCGAGTCCTAGCATGAGGCTGGGTGTGGTGTTAGGAACTGTCTCCATGTGGAGAAGAACAAACAGGCCGAAGAAATTGAGAATTTAAAGGCTCAATTGGACAAGGCCCAAGAAGCAAATCAGAAACTTCAGTGGGGCATGTTCGGTAAGTATTATCCGAATATTAGTAAGTACTTCGTGTAAAGGAAGTATGATAAGAATGTCTTTCCCTAATGTATAGGTCTTTTGTCCGGGCATCCTGAAGAAGAGTTTGGATCCTACCGGGGGAACTTGCTAAAGGAGTTGTCCGCCCTCCATAAGCATGCTTGGAAAGGAATCAAAGGCATGGTAAAAGCGCTATTGCCTGCCGAACAACCACTTGAAGGGATGTCCAAACTGACCGATCGATTCAAGGGAGCTCGAAGCAGGTTCGAGCTATGGAAGACATCGGCTTGCTGGGAGGGAGCACGGGAGGCGTGGGCAATGATCAAGACCCGCTACACCGGACTTGACCCCGAGCAGATGGCTCGTGTTGGTCCTGTGGGATCGGATGGCCAAGAAGTGCCCCTCCGCCTGGTGTATGGCCAAGTGATGTCTGCCGCCCATCTTTCACAGGAAGACTGCTCCCTAGACACCATAAATGATAACTTAGATCGGCAATCGAATGTGTAATTTTGTATACTTCCGTACGAACAATCTGTGTTGTATACTTTTTCTTAACCAGCCATTGGCTTCTCCCTCCCGTGCGAAGTGCGTGGGAGTATCCCTTGCAATTTGTTATTCCAAAAGAGTGAATTGTGTTTGGGGAACCAGGCAATCCGGCCACAAGCTGCGAATAGACAGAAAGCACACAGAGAGATATGTTATACTACTGCTTAGCGTAAGAAACATCTTTCGAGGAAAATAGTACATCTATCAATACCTTTCTTCGGGCCCCTGCAAAGATCGTAGGTAAAGGTCCGCATACTGCTAGTATGCAGCTAAGGGTGTTTTTAGGAAAATAAAATGAACCCAAACAATGGCGATAACGGCCATAGCCATATTAAGTGCTTCCATCACGGCCGACCAATTGTCTACGTAAGATAGCTAGCTTTCGGCTTCACCCGTTTGAGGTACGTATCCGGAGGACCCAGTCATGACAATCATAGAGGTGCTCCCTTTACCCTCTAGCCGAACAATCGAGAACATACAGGGTAACCACAGGAGTGAGGCAACCCAGCTTGGCAAAGTCTTAGATCGAATTGATGCATATGATGGCTTGAGCGTGACAAAGGAAACATGTGTACACGATAAGTGTGAGTAAATACTTATAATATAAAAACGTTGGCTTCAAGAAGAAGCCCCTGGGTGATGTGTTTGTATTTAACACGTTATAGCATATGCCGATAGCCTTAGTAAAAGATCGGTTTGACCGAACATGGAAAAAGAAATCAGTCCTATCAAACAAGAAAGTGGGAAGGGAAGAAAATAGGAAAAAGGAAATATGAGAGAAAAAATATTGGTTAACTGGACGACACTGGTTTATCTGTAGAAGCGCCGAAGACGAGTTGCGTTCCATGGGTTTGGTTCAAGGTGATTTTTCGATGGGCTTCGAAGAAGATAGGCTTCTCCCTTGAGTACTTCATCGATGATGAAAGGGCCCTCCCATTTGGGGTTGAGTTTATGCTTCTGCTTCTCCGGGAGCCGTAGGTCGAGTTCGCCTACTCTGGTAGCGTCATGCTTGCTGCTGGTAAAAAGTAGAGCAAGCCCGAGCTATGTCACGCTCTCCCTCTAAGGCATCTAGGTCATCCTGCCGATCCAACACAGCCTCCTTTTACTCATACATGCACTCTCTTGGTGACTCTTGAATAATCTCACAGTGGAGGACTGCCTCTGCCCCATAGACCATGAAGAACGGTGTGTAACCTATTGATCTGTTAGGGTTGGTGCATAGGCCCCATAAAACGGAGTCGAGTTCCTCCACCCAATGACAATCGGACTCGTGAAGAGATTGGACCAAACGTGGCTTGATGCCACTCATAATGAGGTCGTTTCCTTGTTCGACTTGTCCATTGGTCCGCGGATGATAGACTAACGCGTAATCGAGCTTTATGCCCATTTTTGCGCACTAGTCGTTGACCTCTTGGGCTGTGAAGTTGGATCCATTATCCGTTATTATGTTGTGCAGGACACCGTAACGGTGTACCACGCTGGAGATGAAGTCAATCACTCGTCCGGACTTGGCCGATTTGACGGGCTTCGCTTCTATCCATTTGGTGAATTTGTCAACCATGACTAGTAGGTATTCATTTTTCTTGGTCCCCCCTTTAAGGGGTCCGACCATGTCCAGGCCCCAGAACGCGAAAGGCCAAGTGATCAGAATAGTCCGAAGAGCTGTTGGGGGCATGTGACTTTGATTTGCGAATAGTTGACACCCCACTCAATATTTGACAAGCGACTGGGCGTCTGTGTGAGCTGTGGGCCAAAAGAAACCAGCTCGGAAGGCCTTGCTAACTAAGGCTCTTGCCGCGGCATGATGTTCGCCTATGCCTGCGAGGACTTCGGTGAGGAGCTCCCTTCCTTCTTCCTCGGATATGCACCGCTGTAATATTCCGGTTGTGCTTTTCTTGTATAACTCGCCATTGTGTAATTTGTAGGCCTTGGATCACCGAACTATGCGTCGAGCCTCTGCCTGATCGTCAGAGTGTTCGTTGCGAAGAAGGTAGGCGTGGAAGGGATCTGTCCATGGTGCAATTACTACCATTACCTCATGAGCCGAAGGCATTTCACCCACTACGGAGCTGCCGATGATGTGATTTCTAGTTCTTTTACGGGGGGAAACAACCTCGTCCGCCGTATCTGGACTCGCGCCTTTGTCATCATCTTGCCACACTACGAGTGATTTGAAGATCCATTCTAGGAAGGTGTTTCTTGGGACAGGGTTGCGCTTGTCTCCCATACAGGCCAGTATGTCGGCGGCTTGGTTGTTGTCGCGAGCAACATGATGAAATTCCAACCCTTCGAACCGAGCAGATATCTTTAGGATGGCATTTCAGTATGTCGCTATCTTCGGGGTTTTGGCGTCGAACTCACCATTAATTTGGGAGATGTCCAAGTTAGAGTCTCCCCATACCTCTAGCCATCGTATGCCCATTGATACTTCCATCCGAAAACCATGAAGTAGAGCTTCATATTCGGCTGCATTGTTGGAGTCGGCACACATGATTTGCAACACGTATCACACATTGTCGCCTACGGGGGATGTGAGGACAACTCCAGCCCCCAGTCCGGCCAAGGTTTTCGATCCATCGAAGTACATTGTCCAATGGGAGTATGCGATGTATTCCTTGGGGAGCTCGACCTCTGTCCATTCAGCCAAGAAATCTGCCAATACCTGAGATTTTATGGCACAATGTGTCTTATAGGTTATTTGAAAGGGAAGGAACTCAATGGCCAACTTGGCTATGCGACCGGTGGTGTCCCTGTTGTTGATTATATCATTCAGGGGGACTTCAGATGCCACTGTAACCACACACTCTTGGAAGTAGTGTCTGAGTTTCCTTGATGCCATGAACACTGTGTAGGCTATCTTTTGGTAGTGCGGATATCTGGACTTGCACTGTGTAAGCACTTTTGACACATAATAGACTGGTTTATGAGTCCAAAATTTGTGTCCCTCCTCATCTCGTTCAACGACGAGCACCACCCTGACCACTTGATTGGTGGCCCACATGTATAACAACATGGGCTCATCGGCGCCTTGTGATGTGAGTATGGGATTGGTTGTCATTAGTGTTTTAATTTCTTCTAGCAAAGCCGCTGCTTTGTCGGTCCACTCGAATTTGTTGGTCCATTTCAGCAGCATATAGAGTGGGAAAGCTTTCTCTCCGAGGCGGGAGATAAAGTGGCTCAACGCCGCTATGCACCCAGCTAGCCTCTGGACATGCTTAAGCTCTGTAGGAATTGCAAGTTCCGATAGGGCGCGGATCTTAGTTGGATTTGCTTCTATTCGTCTATGGGAGACGATGAATCCAAGCAGATTACTAGAAGGAACTCTGAATACACATTTTTCTGGATTGACTCGTATGTCATACTCGCGTAGACTGGCAAAGATTTGCCGTAGGTCATCGAGCAGATAGCTGACGTGTTTGGTTTTGACTACCATGTCGTCCACGTATGCCTCGATTGTCTTACCGACTTATGTTGCCAGACACGTCTGGATCATGCGTTGGTATGTGGCCCCAGTGTTTTTTAGCCTGAAAGGCATCGTGTTGAAGCAGAATGGCCCGTAGGGGGTCATGAATGCGGTTTCTGCTTGATTACATTCCTTCATTTTAATCTGATGGTATCCGGAGTAAGCGTCGAGGAAACACAAGGAATCGTGTCCAGCTGTGGCGTCAATGATATGGTCTATGCATGGTAAGGGGAAAGGGTCCTTAGGGCAGGCTTTGTTGAGGTCTTTGAAATCGACACACAACCGCGAGGACTCTTCTTTCTATAGTACCATCACATGGTTTGCCAACCATTCGGGGTGCTTGATCTCCCAAATAAAACCGGCCTCTAGCAGTTTAGCTAATTCTTCCCCCATAACTTGTCGTTTGGGTTCGAAGAAGTGACATAGTATTTTAACAGGCTTAAAGCTTGCGATAATATTCATACCGTGTTCAGCAAGCCATCGTGGGATTCTGAGACTATCGGAAGGATGCCAGAAAAAATGTCCCAATTTTCCCGAAGAAAATTCCGTGGTGCCTCATCCACAAGGGGATCGAGCTGGGCTCCGATGGATGCTATGTTATTGGGGTCCGTCGGATGTACTTGAAACTTGACGATTTCCTCTACGGGTTTGAAGGACATGTAGTTGGGCCTTTTGCTAAGGATCACATCATCCTTGTTAACTATTGACCGTAGTGCAGTCAATTCTTCTGCAGCGAATGTCTCAGCTAATGCCTCGAGGGCAAGTGTTGCCGTTTTGTTTTCGGCCCGAAAGGGCTATGTTTGGATCACTGGAGATCGTGATCACTCCATTTGGTACTAGCATTTTAAGTTTCATGTACCCATAATGGGGTATAGCATGGAACTTTGTGAAGGCTTCACGTACCAATTGGTCGTGATAGCCGCTTGGGAAGAGTACGATGTGGAAGAGAAGTTGTTTGGATTGGTAGTTTTTGGGCGTGCGAACACTACATCCAGAACGATACTTCCGGAACAGCGTGCCTCTTTCCTAGAATGATTCCCCGGAAGGTTGTACTACTATGTTTGATGAGAGATCAGTTGAATTGCATATTTTCGAAGGTGCCTTCATATATTAGTTTTGAACCATTGCCGCCATCCATTAGCACCTTATGTAGCCTGTATCCGTCAATAATGGGGTTCAAGACTAGTGCAGCCGGTGAGTGACCGAGAAGAATGGCCGGCTGGTCAGTATCTCCGAAGCTAATCGGTATTGTTCGAAATATGCCCTAGAGGCAATAATAAATTAGTTATTATCATAGTTCCTTGTTCATGATAATCGTTTATTATCCATGCTATAATTGTATTGATCGGAGACTTAGATGTATGTGTGGATACATAAACAAAACCATGTCCCTAGTATGCCTCTAATAGACTAGCTCGTTGATCAAAGATGGTTAAGGTTTCCTAGCCATGGACATGAGATGTCATTTGATAAACGGGATCACATCATTAGGAGAATGGTGTGATGGAAAAGACTCAAACTACAAACGTAGCATATGATCATGTCAGTTTATTGCTACTGTTTTCTGCATGTCAAGTATATGTTCCTATGACCATGAGATCATGCAACTCGCGGATACCGAAGGAGTGCCTTGTGTGTATCAAATGTCGCAACGTAACTGGGTGACTATAAAGGTGCTCTACAGGTATCTCCAAGGGTGTGTGTTGAGTTGGCATGGATCAAGACTGGGATTTGTTATTCTGTGTGACAGAGAGGTATCTCAGGGCACACTCGATAATACAACATCACAATAAGCCTTGCAAGCAATGTGACTAAGTGTTAGTCACAGTATCTTGTATTACGGAACGATTAAAGAGACTTGCCGGTAACGAGGTTCAACTAGGTATGGAGATACCGACGATCGAATCTCGGGCAAGTAACATACCGAAGAACAAAGGGAACATCATACGGGATTAACTGAATCCTTGACATAGAGGTTTGACCGATAAAGATCTTCGTAGAATATGTAGGAACCAATATGGGCATCCAGGTCCCGCTATTGGTTATTGACCGTAGAGGTGTCTCGGTCATGTCTACATAGTTCTCGAACCCGCAGGGTCTGCACACTTAAGGTTTGGTGACGTTTCGGTAGTATAGAGTTATGTATGGTGGTGACCGAAGGTTGTTCGGAGTCCTGGATGAGATCCTGGACGTCACAAGGAGCTCAGAAATTGTCCGGAGGTAAAGATTGATATATCGGAAGTCCTATTTTGGTCGCCGGAAAAGTTTCGGGCTCATCGGTAGTGTACCGGGAGTGCCGCTAGTGTACCGGGTGACCATCGGGAGGGGTATTTCGACCCAAGAGGCTACTTGGGCTGTGGGAGAGTGAATACCAGCCCTTAGTGTGCTAGTGGAAGTCCCACACAAGGCCCATGCAGCTGGGAAGAAAAGCCCAAAGAGAAAAAGGTGGAAAAAGGCAAAAAGACCAAAATAAGGAGGAGTCCTAGTCCTACTAGGATTGGAGGAGGATTCCTCCTCTCCTCCTTGGTTCGGCCGACCCAAGGACTGGCTCCTTTCGAACCAAGCCTTCTCCTCTCTTCCTCCTATATATACTAGAGGTTTTAGGGTTTTTGGCACTAGATTTTCAGCCATGTGCTACCCGTTCCTCTAGTGCATAGTTTCTTCTCTAGATCGGATTTCTGCAGTGCTTAGGCCAAGCCCTGCCGGAATAGATCCACCACCATCGCCGGAGCGCCGTCACGCTGCCGGAGAACTCTTCTACCTCTCTGCTCCCTCTTGCTAGATCAAGAAGGCAGAGATCGTCATCGAGCTGTACGTGTGCTGAACGCGGAGGTGCCGTCTATTCGGCGCTAGATCTGAAGGACCGTGATGAGTTCGCAGGACGGATCGTGATGAGTTCGTGGGACGGATCGTGATTGGATCGCGGGATGGATCGTGATGACATCACGGGATGCTCGGCGATTTGGATCGCGAAGACGTTCGACTATAGCAACCATGTTTCTTAACGCTTCCTGCTTAGCAATCTACAAGGGTATGTAGATCCACTCTCCCTCTCGTAGATGCTCATCACCATGGATAGATCTTGCGCGTGCGTAGGAAATTTTTTGTTTCCCATGTGACATTCCCCTTCAGGTATGTCTTCCCATGAACTAGTTGCTGCCACATGTTAGACCTGTTCGAGCTCTCTAAGAGCCCTTTCCCTCCTGTTCCTTGAGGGGAACGTTTCTTGTCCTGTCAGGACTTCAGCATTGTATTCGAGCAATGATGGGGAGGGCCCCTTCGACATAGATGTCTCAAGGATAGCCTCACCGCTTTTTGCCACTTTCCTGATGACCCAACAAGATCTAAGGCTATGAGTTGAGCTAGTGTTTAGCAACACGGAATGTACAGGGCAAGGTTTATCCAGTAGTCCAGCAAGGACAGTGCCGACCCCTGAAGGAGGCATGTTTCTTTTGTCGGCCGGTTCGTATCTTGCTGGCCGCTTTGGAGGTACCCACTTTTTCCGATCTCCGCTAGGGTGCTTGGGGAAAGTTTGTTCCAAAAAACAACCGTTCAGATTGCCAAGCGCTTTACATGGCACAGTATATCTGTACCAAATTTGATAACTCGGAAAAGTCACGAATGTGTCTACAGGCCAGGGCGTTAAGAATCCCTTCATCATGGCAATTGCGAATGAAAGTTGCCATTATCTCTTTGTCACTAAGACCTTTTTCTCTGCTTCTAGTGAGTAGGAGTCTGTCCCAACAGTGATGGACTGATTCTCCCTATAATTGCTTTATATCCCCATAGTGTGAGGAGGCGGGCTTTGGTGTTATACCAGGATGATCGTCTTGGGTGGTGGATGGGGAAAAATTCGATTCCACGACACATTGAGTGTTCGGAATTGCAGATTCCAAATCGTGTGATAGGTCCTGAGCCGATGATGATCCGACTCAAGGGTGGTCTACGGCATTGGTAGGCGATGGTAGGATGCGTGTCATTGCGGCGAGTAGATTCTATGAGTGGTGTGACGATTCCGGAGCCATTCCAAAGCGGATCTATGTTCCTTATAGCAGTGGGGCCTGATGTCTTTGGCGTCGAGGCATTAGGACTTACATGCTTCTCCTCAAAGGTTGAGGGTTCCATTAGAACAAGTGCTTATGGTGAATCATCGACGAGCTCTAAGGTTCCGAAGTTGATCCTCTGATCGGGGGAAAAGCCCGTGATCTGGCCATGGTGGCTGATCAGGTTGGCGTGTGACAAAACGTCACCACCCACGAGATTTTGATTGGAGGTGAGAATCCGCTGGATGCAGATCTCGTTGCTCGTGATGAGGCAAGCCATCGATTCCTTAGGCGTTCACAGAGGAACTCTTAATGAAAGCACAATTGTTGGTGTCAAAACTGGCGGTTCTCGGGTAGGGGTCCCGAACTGTGAGACTAGAACCGATGGTAACAGGAGACGAAGGGGACACAAATTTACCCAGGTTCGGGCCCTCCTATGGAAGTAATACCCTACTTCTTGCTTGGTTGTATTGATGTTAAGGGGGGTTACAGAGTTGATCTACCTCGAGATCGAATAGCTAACACAAGATGAGTTGTTTTGTATCTACATCCTATACATAAGATTATTAAACGATGTGAAATTAAAGTGCATTAGCTAGGAAGATGGACTGAGGCTGTTGGCAGAGATTCATGGAGGCTTGTGTGGGTCTCACATTCCGACAGGGTTTCTATTGGCCCACTGCCATCCAAGATGCAATCGAGCTGGTCACCAAGTGGAAGCCTGCCAGTTCCATTCCAAGAATATCCATAAACCAGCGCAAGCTCTCCAGACGATCCCTTTATCCTAGACATTCTTTGTCTAGGGGCTCGATATTTTGGACCCCTTCCCCCATGCTGTTGGGGGCTTTGAGTTCTTGTTCGTAGCAATCGACAAGTTCACTAAGTGGCCTGGGGTGGAACTAGTGAGAATGGTGACCCCACAGTCAGCATGTTGTTCATGCAAGGATTGGTGTGCTGTTTAGGAGTGCTCAATAGAGTGATCACCGATGACGACACCCAGTTGATGATCCACGCTTTCATGCAATACATCCAAAGCCTTGGAAGCAAGGTCTCCTTCACATCTGTTGCCCACCCAAGAAGCAACAGGCAAGGGGAGAGGACGAATGCTAAAGGGCTGCGAAGACTCAAGATGACAACTTCCGATAGACAGCAAAGGAGCGACAATCAATGGATAGATGAGTTTTTGGTGGTTACTTGGTCCCTCGAAACGACACCGAGTCGGGGGTACCCAGATCTACCTGGATGTGGCCCAACGCATGGCCCACTTCAACGGCCTGGTATAGCCTAGCGAAAAACCCCCTATTCAAGACCCTCGCAAGGGCCCTGGCCTCCCGAGGCTAACAACGGCAAGTCCTCCAGAGGAGTGGCCTCCCTAGGCTGCCTACTGAGGAGCGGAGTTTTCTATGTAGGTACCCGGCCTCATGAGGCTGGGATGATGTGAGCCATGACGATCGAGGCCAGTTGAGCGCAGAGAGGACATTTTCCTCTTCTGTGATAAGGGAGCAAGGGCAGGCGCAGGTTTCCGAGGAAGGCCCCCAAATCTTTCCATTCTAGTGTAACAATAACAAAATCACGAGCTCGATAGGACGAATGTCATCGCCGAGCCCACCTCTGCATCATGCCCCAAGGCTTTGCAGGCGAAGACCATCTTTTGTCAGGATAAGCTGTACCTCATGTCCCCTTTCAAATTTGGCCGTTGTGGGATCCCTTCCCGCATGTGCGTTAAGGAAAGAGGACAAAGGACACTATGAATAGGGACAAGCCTCCACCGTAGCAAGGGACTGATTCATGCTCACCCAAAACCGACCTCGTGAGGCCACTCAACTATTGTACTTGTTCATCCCCATCCTCCTCATGAGGCCAATCCACCAAAAGCAGGAATACAGTTTTACGCCACAAGTTGGGCCGAACTTGGGTAAATCTTTGCATTCATCTTCTTCCCCGCTTGCACGCACTCTAGGAGGCTGGGCCGTGGGGTAACGAGCTTGAGACCTGAGCTAGTTGAGATCTTCGCACAAGCCCCAAAGTTCGAACCTTGTTGGGTTTTCGGAGCCCCAATTCTGACATTTGGCGCGCCAGGTAGGGGCATGCCGTTATCCTCCCTCTAGCTCCGCTCCATCTCTGCTTCGCCGCTCCCATGGCCAACGCCCACCAAGTTCGCCCCGAGCGCCGGGCTGCTCGCATCGCCCAGACGGTACCCCTGGGTCGTGGCACCCTGCGCTACTCCGCCTCTCTTGCAGCTAACGCTGCCACTAGCGCAGCTGCTCACAAGCAGCAGGAGATGTCACCGCTACCCTCTGTGTGGCGCGATGGCTGCACCACTACTCCGTCCCTCACTCCTGCCACGACAATGTCCCCCCATGCTTGCCGGGGGCTGGCGAACGTGTAGGTTGCGCAGCTCATGGCGGGTAAGGAGCCTTGCGGTCGGTTCATCACGCGTTTCACGATCCCCTGGCTGAACCGGTATGCAAGCGCCCGTATAAACTTGGCCCCGAAGAGCTGAAAGAGTTGAAGAAGCAGCTAGATGAGCAAGAACGTCTGGGATTGATCAGGCCAAGCTCTTCTCTATGGGGTTGTGGAGTTTTGTTTGTCAAAAGAAGGATGGCACGGATCGTTTTTGTGTGGACTACTGGCCATTGAAAAAGAAGACAATCAGAAACAAGTACCCACTCCCTAACATCAACGAGTTGTTTGAACAACTGAAGGGTGCCAAAGTTTTCTCCAAGTTGGATCTTCGAATAGGTTATCATCAAATCCGCATTCGTGAAGAAGACATTCCCAAGACCGCGTTCAGGACGAGTTTTGTCTCATATGAGTACACCATGATGTTGTTTGGTCTTGCGAATGCTCCTCCAACCTTCTCAAGGATGATGAAGTTCATCTTCTCTCCCTTCAAGAATGAGTTTGTCTTGGTTTATCTTGATGATATTCTTGTGTTCTTGGAGACAGAAGAAGATCATGCAGAGCATCTCCGCCTTGTGCTTGACAAGTTAAGGGAACATCGGTTCTATGCCAAGTTTTCCAAGTGTGAGTTCTGGCTCAGTGAAGTGGTGTACCTCGGGCATGTCATCTCTGCCGAGGGAATTAAAGTGCACCCTGAGAAAGTCGAGGCAATCTTGAAGTGGGAACCTCCTCAGAATGTGAAGCAGCTTCGGAGCTTCCTTGGGCTTGCTAGCTATTGCAGAAGGTTCATGGAGAACTTTTCTCAAATTGCCAAGCCTTTGTCAAATCTCCTCCAGAAGAGTGTCAAGTATGTTTCGTCTCCTAAGTGTGATGCTGCATTCAATACGCTCAAGCAGAGACTGACTTCAGCTCCAGTTCTCGTTCCTCCTGAGTAGTCCAAGCCTTTCCAAGTTTTCTGTGATGCTTCTCTCCAAGGCCTTGGTGGTGTTCTTATGCAAGACAAGAAGATTGTGGCCTATACCTTGTGTCAGTTGAAGCCTGCCAAGAAGAACTACCCCACTCATGATCTTGAGTTGGCGGCAGTTGTGCATACTCTTATGACTTGGAGGCATTTGTTGTTGGGTAGACAAGTTGAGGTGTACATTGATCACAAGAGCCTGAAGTACATTTTCACTCAACCCAATCTCAATCTTCGGCAATCTCGCTGGGTGGAAATGCTTGAAGACTTCAATCCAAGCATTGAGTATACTCCTGGGAAAGCAAATGTCATTGCAGACGCACTCAGCCGTAAGGCATACTGCAATACTCTGATCTTGAAGCCTTTTCAACCCGAGATTTGCGAAGCCTTCCGCAAGCTCAACCTTCAAATGATTCCGCAAGGATTTCTTGCCAATCTTCAAGTCTCTCCGACTCTGGAAGATCAGGTTCGCCAAGCGCAGCTGCTAGACGCCATGGTGAAGCAAGTGAAGAAAGGTGTGGCCAAGAGCATTCCGAAGTATAAGTGCTTTCGTGTCGATGACAAAGATACCTTGTTCTTCGAGGACCGTCTTGTTGTTCCAAAAGGCGATCTCAGCAAGGTTATCATGGACGAAGCACACAATTCTCTTCTATCCATTCATCCAGGCAGTCCAAGATGTATCAAGACCTCAAGCAGACCTTCTGGTGGACTCTTATGAAACGTGAAATTGCTCAGT
The DNA here is from genome assembly GCA_022496015.1 of Hordeum marinum. Taxonomy (NCBI): domain Eukaryota; kingdom Viridiplantae; phylum Streptophyta; class Magnoliopsida; order Poales; family Poaceae; genus Hordeum; species Hordeum marinum. The sequence goes on from CM039675.1 coordinate 233,730,971, forward strand.
TTGTCAACGAGTGCGATGTTTGCCACAGAGTGAAGGCGGAGCATCAGCGTCCAGCAGGTCTTTTGCAGCCTTTGCCTATCCTAGAGTGGAAATTCGATCACGTGCAGATGGATTTCATAACTGGGTTTCCCAAGTCCAAGAGGGGCAACGATGCCATCTTTGTGGTTATCGACAAGTTGTCAAAAGTTGCTCATTTTCTGCCAGTCAAGGAGTCTATTTCGGTAGCTCATCTTGAAGAGTTGTATACGTCAAGAATAGTATCTCTGCATGGCATTCCTCAACTCATCTCTTCTGACCGTGGAAGCCTCTTCACTTCCAAGTTTTGGGAGTCCTTCTAGACTGCTATGGGTACTAATATCCATTTCAGCACGGCATTCCATCCGCAGACAAGTGGTCAAGTTGAGAGGATCAATCGGATTCTTGAAGATATGCTCAGAGCCTGTGTGATATCGTTCGGCATGAAGTGGAAAGACTGCCTTCCATATGCTGAATTCTCATACAACAATAGCTTCCAAGCTAGTTCAGGCAAGGCCCCGTTCGAGATTCTCTACGGCAGAAAGTGTCGTACCCCGCTTAATTGGTCTAAAACCGGTGAGCGTTAGATATTGGGCATTGACATGATCACTGAAGCAGAACAAATGTGCCATGTCATTTGTGAGAACCTCAAAGCAGCTCAGTCCCGTCAGAAGAGCAATTATGATAGCAAACATCGGGATGTTTCCTTCCAAGTGGATGATCTTGTCTGTCTCAAAGTTTCTCCCATGAGAGGCACACAGCGATTTGGGATCAAAGGGAAGTTGGCTCCTCGTTTAGTTGGTCCATTCAAATTTGTTGACAAGAGAGGTGGTCTTGCATATCAACTTGAGCTTCCTCCAAATTTCGTGAACGTGCACGACGTCTTCCATGTTTCTCAGCTCCTGAAATGCTTCAAGACTCCAGAGCGAACCATTGACCTCCAAGACATCGATCTCCAAGCTGATCTTTCTTATCATGAGCACCCAGTTGCAATTCTTGAAGAAACCGAGCGTAAGACTCGCAACAAGTCTATCAAGTTCCTCAAGGAGAAGTGGTCTCATCATTCCGACAAAGAGGCTACTTGGGAACGTGAGGACCTGCTCCGTTCCGAATTTCCAGACTTCTTCCGTTCCTAGATCTCGGGTCGAGATCCTCATGTAGGGTGGGAGAGTTGTGACAGCCCAAGTGCTGTCCCTACCTTATTTGGCATGTAATCCATATGTATGAACCTTGTGTCACGAGCTATGAGATGTTTTGCTCCTTGTCATTCATGTGTTGTTCTTGCATTCATTCATTCATGCATCATGGCATCCATCATTTCATCATCATGCCTTTTATGGTTGCTTGTGTTTGTGGGTCTAGTATTGGATCATGTGCATGTGTATGTGCCTTGTGTTGTTTTGGCTTGAGAGTGGTGGATGGCTTGTGTGCATCTCTCCCTCTTCTACCTCCTTCTCCTCCTTCTCTATAAAACCCCTCCCTTTGCTTTTATTCCCTATATGATTACTTGGCAGAATTAAGTTGTTTTAAAAATCTTTTAAAATGTCCATGAGGTGGCCCTAATGTTGTTATTAATACTGGGAGTGATTCTTTTGTTATTTGGGTGTGTTTGGTTTTTGAAAAGCTATTAAACAGGGGCCAATGTATTAATAAAATAAAATAAACTAACTTGTTAAATAATTCCATTTGACATTTTATAAAAGAGGGCTGATTTTTCCTTCTCAAACTATACTTTTGTTTTACTTAAAATCTCCTTTTATTCCTCTGGGTTTTTATTGTGTTGTGCCTGTTTATTTTAAAAGAAAACCATGTTTTTCTGTTTAGTCTGTGAGAGAGAGTGCAGCTGGGCCGAGGCCCGGCCCAGCCGCACAGTAGACGGCCACCTGCTCCGTCGTCCTCCTCCGTCAGTGTTTAAGAGAGAGCCCGTCGCCCGAGCCGCCTTTTCCGTCGTCGTCGCCGTCAGCCGCGTAGTATTTAGTCCCCCCTCGGTGTGCGTGCGTCCCCACCTAGGGTTCCTCTTCCCTCCGCCGCCGCCGCAGCCCACCTCGAGCTCTCCTCCGCTCTGCCTCCTCTCTTCTTTCTCCCTGTCAAAGGTAGGATTCAGAGTGGTCAGTGAGCTCCGCCGGGTCTTTGTCGCCGTTGCAACGTGCCTTCGGTGGCTCGTTGCCGCATCCAGGATGGCGTGGTGTGCGCGGGATCTCCCGCCGTTCCATTTCCATCACTAAGGGCCTCGGAGGAGCCCTGCAGCGAGGAGCACGTCGTCGTCGGATGTCCTGCTCCGCCATCTTCTTCCCCTCCGTCGCTGCCGCGTCCCCGCCTCTCCTTCCCCGTCGTCGCTGTCGATTCGCATCCGGCTTGTCGTCGCCGATCCCTAGGTGAGCCGCCGGTCCTCCGATGTCCTCCTCTCCTCGCCGTAGCCGTGCAGTCGTCGCCGTAGTCGTGGTCATCGCCGGTAGTCGGGCGAGCACCTACCGCTCGCCTCCATCCCCCTCGTCGCAAGATGAGCGCGGGAATGGATCCGCTGTTCGTTCCCACGCGTATAGATGCAGCTAGGGTCGCCGGAGACCCCGTGTGTCGCCGGATTCGCGCCGCCGTTTGCTCTGTCGCCGCTGCTCAGCTCGTTTCTTTAGTTTCGTCAGATATGTCTTCTGCGTGTGTTCAATTAGGCTGCAGCTCCCCTTCTGTTAAGACCCGAGCCAGTAGCCCAGTGGTAGAGCGCATGTGTAGTGTCCTGCGAGTTAGGGGTTCGATCCACCCTTCTCCCCCTTTTGCTTCCTTTTTTTTATTTTCTTTCTTCCTTTCTTTTCTTATATGTATGCATGTATGTATGAGTTGATTCAGGGTAGAGTATCTATTTCTTTTTGTCATGTGTATATGGTGGTGTGTGAGTGCCCTTGCATGTATACATGGATAGGTGTGTGTATACACCTAGTGTATACATACACATATGTGTGTGTGTGTTAGTGTTGTGTGAGTGTGTGTGTGTGTGTGCATGTTTGCACATGCCCTTGTGGTGTGTTGGTGTGGTGTGTGTGTGTATGCACCCATGTGCATATACACCCATGTATGTGCTTGCATGTAATGTATGTATGTGTGTGCTCGTGAGTGTGTGTGTGAGTCATATGTGTGTATGTGCCCTTACACATGCCCACATATGAGAGTACTGGGTGAGTGCAAGCATAGTGTGGTGCTATGTGTGTGCATGTGTGTGTTTCACACACACATACATGTGTAGGTGTGCTAGTGAGTGGTATGTGTGGTGCACCATGTAGTGTGTGCTTGGCACATGGGGTGTGCCATGTGAAGTATGTGAGTTTGAGTGGTGTCTGTATGTCTACATACACTCATCCATGTGCATTGTAGCTCCATGTGTAGGTTTTGCCTTATTTGAGCATATGAGCATGAATCCTTCTCTAGCTAGTTTCTTCTTAGTATTTGAGATATGCCATGTTAACATGTTACTAGGATGCTAATTAACCATTTCCAACATGTACCAATAGCCTACATGTCATTTTGGGTCCATTTTCTTGCATATGCATAAGTGACATAAGTCACCCATATCTTATAGGTCAAATTTCAACCTAGGTTTACTCCTACTTGCTCCAAACAAGTATAGGGGTATGAGTAATACATTTGGGGTAGTTTCAACCCAGCAATGCACCTGTGAAGTCAGATTTGACTTTGGGGCAACTTGACAAAACTGCATTTCTATGCTGTGATGCCCTTTTGTCTTTTTCATATGAATTAATCTATGCATGCTTTCAAGATCTTGCCAACATGAAGTTGTTAGTCAAAGTTGTGGGGAATGTCCCAGTATTTTTGTATTCATGTAATCTCAATAGATAAGTGGGAACCATGCTGTTTATCAAGCTACTTTCTGTTTCTGCTAACCTGCTCTTTAAATGGCTAAGTCTGGAGAATCTGTTGTTATTCTTTTGCCATGTAGAGTGGGGTGTAGCTAGTGATGTGTTGTGAATTTGACCATGTTCAGTGTTAGGTATTTGCAGTATATATTGTCATCTACCATCCTGTTAGTTTTCATGCCATTTGGAGCTTTCTAGCATATTTAACCAGTGCTGCTAACTTGTTACTTTGTTAACCCAGATTCCAGAAAAACTGGAATTTTCACCAAGTCCCTAAAAACCTGTTTCATCATGCCTACTTGACAGCTCCATGCATAGTGATGTGTAGCTCTTTTGCTGATTGCATAGTTGGATGAATTGGTGTGTGTGTGGTGTAGTTTATGTTCATGTCTTGTTCGTGACTGTAGGGTGCATGTAGCTCTAGTTGTGAGCTTTTCAAATTGCTATGTTGCTGTTTTGTGGCAGGTTGAGTGCTATGTTGTTTTGTGTGTTGTGGGAGCTATACTCCATGGAATTGAGCGATTATTGAGTCTATTATGATTGATTTTTCATCACCTATCCAGTGGCTACCTTGGAATGCCAAGAATTAGCCAAGGTATTTGGTGGTCTTGTGTTTTGCCTTCGTACCTTGTCGTCAGCGTATCTCGAGAACCGTAGTTCCGTTTCTCGCGATCTTTATATGCATTTCCATCGATTTTGCATGATGCATCCATATTTGCCATGTTCATGCATGTCTAAACAACTTAACATGAGGTTCTGTCCAGGTTCATTAATATACCAACTTTGCATATGAAACTTGAATAGAATTGGGTGCCATGTTTAAAACTTCATTAAATGGATCATGCATCATCTTGGTTGTGCATTGCACCTTGGTTGGTTATTTATTTGCTTTTTCTCTTGGGTAGACGCAAGTGTCGAAACTGAGTTCGAGGACCCTGGAGAGTACCACTACGAGGATCCCGCTACTTGTTCCGCTGAAGAACCAACAGGCAAGATGATCGTACCCGGATCCCAATACTATCTTTGCTTGCTAGTTTCTCGTTCTTATCGTTACAATTGCGCTACCTACCACATGATATCAGCCCCATGTTGCCATGACAGCCTCTAACCTCCACATCCTAGCAAACCATTGATTGGCTAAGTTATCGCTGCTCAGCCCCTCTTATAGCGTTCTTAGCTACGGGTGCAGGTCGTTCCACGTGATAACATGGTTTGGATAACACAAATAAATACTGTTATTTCATTTTAATGCACATATATATCTGGTATTGGTGGAAGGCTTGGCCTTTTGCTAAGTGATTTGTTCCGCTCATACTGCCATTAGTTCCCTGTGACCGGTGTTATGTTTTCCATATTTTGCGCTCCTAACACGCTTGGGGTTGTTATGGGGACCCCCTTGTTTATTTGGTTGAGATTAAAACTTGTCTGGCAAGACCAAACATTGGTACTACATTTGCTTAACAACTTAATAAAAAAATTCATAGGGTCTTGCAAGCCTAATCAACCCCCGGGCCAGTGCTCCTCATGAGTGTTGGTCCAAACTAGAGCCATGTGCGGGGCCTACCCGGGGCAACTTGGGAGATTTCTATCAAGCCACCGTACACTGTGCTTATCCGTCGTGTCCTGAGAACGAGATACGCGACTCTTATCAGGTTCGTCGACACGTCGGGTGGTCTTGCTGGATTTGTTTTACCTTATCGAATGTCTTGCGTGTGGAGTCTGACTTTCTTCTGGTTTACTCGAGGTGTTGGCCTCCTTTGAAATTGTCTATGATGATCGCGAGAACCGCGTTTGAGACTATTCCCACAGAGTGTGGTTATTTGTGATGGACTAGTTGGAGCACCCCTACAGGGTTAAATCTTTCGGAAAGCCGTGCCCACGGTTATGTGGCAACTTGGATATCTGTTTAACACCCGGTTAGAGAAAACTTGAAATAAACTCTATTTAAAACACATCAACTGTGTGAGTAACCGTTATCGTCTCTGCTCGTGAACATGAACCGAGAGAGAACACGATGGGGTTATGATTGACGTAAGTAAGTGTTCAGGATCTCTTAGAGATCATACCAGATTCGATCGTTCTTCGTAGGCCACTCATATTTATTTCATGTTGCGTAAGCTAGTCACCATATAATGCTTAGTGCTGCTACAAAACTAAACATCACCCTTCCTTCCTAAAGCTTAAATAGTCTTGGCAACCGGGCACATGATAGCTGAGTCCTCCGTGGCTCGCAATTTACTACAATAATCCAGGTGTAGGTTTAGATGAGTTCGTGCAGGATGATCTTACTCAGCTCCAGTGGGAGTATGATGAGGAGAGAGGCAGGATGTACGTGACGTATCCGGATGAGTAGAGGACCTGGTCGTGATCTTTGGGATAGCTTGATAGTATCATTTGCAACTTCTTTTATCGTTTGATTTCGTCCGTAGTCGGACCCTGTGTTCAACTTGATGCTATGATTTGAGTGACATTGTAAGTTAGCATGTGGCGAGTGTAAGCCAACTTGTATACTCTTCTCATTCAGTATTGTATGTTGTGATGATACTATTATTGCTAACGGCAAGATGCGCCTCTATCCCTTGCGAGGCCCCCGTGCCTTAAACGGATAGGCGCGCATCTTGGGCGTGACACCACCATAGCAAGGGACTGATTCATGCTCACCCAAAACCAACCTCGTGAGGCCACTCAACCATTGTACTTGTTCATACCCATCCTCCTCATGAGGCCAATCCACTAAAAGCAGGAATACGATTTTACACCACAAGTTGGGACGAACTTGGGTAAATCTTTGCATTCATCTTCTTCGCCGCTTGCACGCACTCGAGGAGGCTCGGCCGTGGGGTAACGAGCTTGAGACCTAAGCTAGTTGAGATCTTCGCACACGCCCCAAAGTTCGAACCTTGTTGGGTTTTTGGAGCCCCAATTCTGACATTTGGCGCGCCAGGTAGGGGCGTGCCGTTATCCTCCCTCTAGCTCCACTCCATCTCTGCTTCACCGCTCCCATGGCCAACGCCCGCCAAGTTCGCCCCGAGCGTCGGGCTGCTCCCATCGCCCAGACGGTGCCCCTGGGCCGTGGCACCCTGCGCTACTCCGCCTCTCTTGCAGCTAACGCTGCCACTAGGGCAGCTGCTCACAAGCAGCAGGAGATGTCACCGCTACCCTCTGTGTGGCGCGATGGCTGCACCACTACTCTGTCCCTCACTCCTACCACGACAACGTCCCCCCATGCTTGCTGGGGGCTGGCAACATGCAGGTTGCACAGCTCATGGCGGGTAAGGAGCCTTGCGGTCGGTTCATCATGCGTTTCACGGTCCCCTGGCCTCGCGCGGTCGCGTGTATCCTCGGCAGATTGCAGGCACCCATGTCTAGACGCCATGTCAAGTAGCTTCTCTACGAGGTGGGCGCAGCTTAGCCGCGACCTGAGGCCCTGCAGGGCAGGGCGATGCTGGAGACCGACATCACCTTCGACTCTAGGGACCATCCCTGGACTATAGTCACAGCTGGTTCACTCCCCATTCTATGCACGCCCATGATTAGCAATGTTGCAGCCACCAAGTCCCTCATCGATGGTGGCGCGAGGGTCAACGTCCTCTCTGTTGAGGCATTCGAGACACTTCAGGTGCCCTATGATCAGCTCATGACGACCAAGCCCTTCACTGGGGTGGCCAGAGGCTCCATCACCCCCTTAGGTAGGTGCGCCTCCCCGTCACTTTAGACACTCGCAACAATTACCACACTGAGCTGATCTACTTCGACGTTTCCCTCATCGGCCTCCCATACAATGCCATCCTGGGGTATCCGGCCCTCGCCAAGTTAATGGCGGCGACGCACCCGAGTTACAACATCGTTAAGATGCCTGGGAGGAGCGGCATCATCACTATAGACGGTGACACCAAGGACGCGGTTCGATCCCTCAAGCTCTGCTAAAAGACCACACCAGCCTTGCGCCCCGATGCCGAGGGCGCCACCCAGGCTCCGAAGGCTGCACCGGCGAAGAAGAAACAATTGTTCTCTCAAGATCAGGCTGAGACAAAGGAGATGCCCATTGACGAACGGCGCTCAGGCTTCACCTTCACCATTGGCGATGGACTTCTCCCGGATCAGGAGAAAGCACTACTCATCTTCTTCCGTGCAAACAAGGACATGTTTGAGCGGGTCGCATCCGATCTGGTGGGCATCCCAAGGGAGGCGGTCTAACATCACTTGATTGTGCGCCCCAATGTGTGCCCGGTGAAGCAAAAGGCAAGGCGGCAAGCGCAAGAGAAGCATGCGTTCATCGCCCAAGAGGTCCGCAAGTTGAAAGAAGCTGGTGTCATTCGGGAAGTGCGGCACCTGGTGTGGTTGGCCAACCTAGTGATTGTCCCAAAAAAGGGTGGGAAGGAGCACATGTGCGTCGACTACACGGGTCTCAACAAGGCTTGTCCTCAGGACCCCTTCCCGCTCCCTCGCATCGAACAGATCGTGGATTCCAATGCCAAGTGCGATATGCTATGCTTTTTAGATGCTTTATTAGGTTACCACCAAATCAAGATGGCAGTGGAGGAGGTCGAAAAGACAACCTTCCTCTCCTCATGCGGCGTGTATTGCTACACCTGCATGCCCTTCGGGCTACGGAATGCAAGCATGACCTTTTGTCACACCTTGTGATTTGCCTCATGACTAAGTTATCATGACTCAAAATTCAGGGCCAATTAAAACTTTTGTGTGCTTGTTATGCTTGATTGGTTTGCTGATTGTTTGATTAGCTTGCTAGTGCTCTATACTCATAAAACTCCCTCATACTCTCAAAGCTCTTTTCCTTGATCCAAACTTCTTGCCCAATGATCATGCCATGTGAATAGTACCCAAAACTATTTTTTATCAAATATTACTTTAGCCAAAAAGCATTTATTTAAATTAGGTTTCCAAAACCCCCTAATTTGGGATTTGCACCACAAGTCCCCAAATTCCGTGGACCCTTTTCCCCCAAATCCATTATTTGGAACCTACTATATATATGACTTCCCAAAACCACCAAATATTATTTTAAAAGATTATTTTACTATCTTATTCAAAGGCTTTTTCTTCAGGACAGAAATGGTGTTTTATAGGGAAAAATTATTTTTATGCTTTCAAAATATTTGAAAAAATTTAGGGAAACTCACTGGACATCTATTTTCCATATATGTGAGTTTCAACATATGGTCATGTTCAAAATCATGGGAAAACCCCTCAAAACCCTTGCTGTCCAGATCAAGCTTTTGAAATATTTCTATAAGAAATGTTATCAATAAATTCCCGGAAAATTCCAGCAGGTCAACACTATCATAGGTGATGATCTTGCAAAGTTTCATCTCAATCCAAGTTGATTTGATTCATCAAACTATTCCAAACTTTGTGGACATGTTCAGATTCAAATTTGAACAATTTTACATTGTGAAGTTTCTTCCCTTGACCCCAAACTTTGGACATCTTCTAAACCTCTAATAAGGCCACCACACAAAGTGGTGCATCAAGGGGAATAGAATTACATGAGTAGATCTATAGAAATCAGTTTGTGCCCATTCCTAGGGTTTGCCAAAATTACATTGGCAACTTTCCCCAAATAAATCTCGAACTTGGTGGAAAACTTTACTTTTAATCACCATTTATCTCCGTTAAGTCTCAAGGAAATTATTATTCATTTACTTGTCCAAATCATCATCAAACACCTTCACGTCACCTCTAAAAGTCATTGTTTTCCCCTATTAACTTATTCTCCTTGACCCGCAATTTTACCATAGTCCCTACTTAACCCCTTATACCTCCAGTAAAAACCTCATGGCCATATCTCAATTATTGACATGGTAAATTTATTGATTACCCCTCTGGACAGAAGTTTTCCCCCTCTCTTTCTCAACTTTCCTTCTCTCCTAAGGAACCCCAGAGCATCCAATGCTCTATCTACCTTGTATACTCCCTCCTAGACCTTCTAGGCACTGATGGCCGCATCCAAACGCCAATGGCATGTCGTGGCATGCCATTTGGCCGCTCTGGAGCACGCTATAGTGCATCAGAGCATTGTATCCGCATCCATCCCCACCTCTTGACCACCTTGGGCCTCGTTGTGCTATCCCCCGAGACCACCTTGACGTGCGTGACATGGCTAGCGGTCGGCCCCTTCCTCCCTTGCCCTTCTTCTCCCCTTGGTGAGCTTTCCCGACACTGCCCAGCTCGGCCAGTGGGCGCACGAGCTCGAGGCCCTCCTGGAGCACGCACCGCTCCCTCATTCTCGCCCCCTCGACCTGGACGACACCCACGAATGCCGTAGCCACGCCCGAGCCTACCCCCGTGAGTCCTAGAAACGGCCTCGCCCCCTGTCGACCTCCCTGTCCACGGTGGACCTCGGCATGGCTATATAAGCCCTCCCGAGCGCTCCTCCCGCCCCCTCTCGATCTCTCTCGCTCCCTCTCTCTCCCTTTAAGCCCCTGGACCGACCCCTCGAGCCCCCTTGCACACTGCATCCGCCCTCATGTCTGAAGGCCCCCGCTGCGGCCAGAGTCCCGCTCACTCCGACTCTCCCATGCGGGAACGGAGCCACCATTAGGACGTGGACCTTCCTCCTAAGCGCCAGTGGTCGGACAACCTTCGGAGGTGGCATGTGCTTCCGGGGCGACACCGGAAGGCGCTCGGCTCTACTTCCCCTGCCCCTCCTCTGCTCGAGCAGGAGGAGGAAGGAGATCCTAATGGTTGGGGCCCACCTATTGGCGACCCATCTGGTCGGGCCTGCCAGTTTAAGTGGAGGCGGGTTGCCAGCGGCCGCCTCCCGACTGGGAAGCGCCTTCAAGGGGAGTACGCCTCCGGCGTGGCCGTTCACACGCCTGGCCGAGCAGCTGGGCCAGCTTAGTGCGTTGCGGTGCTAAGTTGCGGTCAGTGCGCAGCTTGGGCCCGTTGGGTAATTTGTTTGCCCTTTTCCTTTTTTTCAATGACACTAAATAAATCATAGAAAACTCATTTGGCCTCCAAATCTTTTGATTCAAGTTCCTATAGATTTATAAAATCATGATCTACCCAAAAATATGTCTTACATATTTTTCCTATAAACTTCTCTATACCCCACTTGATTCAAATTTGAACTATTTGTATCCCACTTGCCAAAATCCATAGAGGACGCAAATAAACTCCAAATTGAGTGTTCCAAATTTCTAGAAGCTCTTAATGTCATTCCCTAATTTTCTAGACACGGTGAACATTTTTTCCATGCTATATTTTGGCAGGACCAAATAAATAGCCCCTTTTTCCATTATTCCATCTCATGAAAATCATAGGAAATTCATCCTAACTCCAATTCTAGTGAAACCACTTCCCTCATGTTTCTAAAATCGTCCCCTATTTGGTGAGTGCCTCCACTCATTTAAAAAAATGCTTTCTATACACTTCTGGTAGGATCATAATTTCCTTCCTTTTCCCCATACACCCCCCTTGATCCACAACCAAGAAACCTTCCTGATTATTTTTCTTGTCACCCAAGGTGTCCAAGAAAAATAAAACTCCTAATTATAGAGCACTTTTATTTCTCTACTTATTAGTGTTCCTTATTGCGGTTATTTCTGGCGATAGTTGACGAACTAGAGGAAGTGCTCGGACTGGATGAGAAGCGCGCGAAGACCTCGAAGATTTTGCTGAGCCACGCAAGCAGCCCTTTGACAATGCTAAGAAACCATTTTTTGTTGGGAATATGCCCTAGAGGCAATGAATAAAGTGTTTATTATTATTATTTCCTTGTTCATGATAATCGTTTATTATCCATGCTATAATTGTATTGATTGGAATAACATTACATGTGTGGGTAAATAGACAATGCACTATCCCTAGTATGCCTCTACTGAACTAGCTCGTTCATCAAAGATGGTCAAGGTTTCCTAGCCATTGACATGAGATGTCATTTGATAACAGGATCACATCATTGGGAGAATGATGTGATGGACAAGACCCAAACTAAAAACGTAGCATATGATCGTGTCGGTTTATTGCTACTGTTTTCTGCATGTCAAGTATATGTTCCTATGACCATGAGCTCATGCAACTCACGAACATCGGAGGAGTGCCTTGTGTGTATCAAACGTCGCAACGTAACCGGGTGACTATAAAGGTGCTCTACAAGTATCTCTGAGGGTGTCTGTTGAGTTGGCAAGGATCAAGACTGGGATTTGTTACTCCGTGTGACGGTGAGGTATCTCAGGGCCCACTCGGTAATACAACATCACAATAAGCTTTACAAGCAATGAGACTAAGTGTTAGTTGCTGGATCTTGTATTACGGAACGAGTAAAGAGACTTGCCAATAATGAGGTTGAACAAGGTATGGAGATACCGAGATCGAATCTCGGGCAAGTAACATACCGAAGAACAAAGGGAACATCATACGGGATTAACTAAATCCTTGACATAGAGGTTCGACCGATAATGATATTCGTAGAATATGTAGGAACCAATATGGGCATCCAGGTCCCGCTATTGGTTATTGACCATAGAGGTGTCTCGATCATGTCTACATAGTTCTCGAACCTGCAGGGTCTGCACACTTAAGGTTCGATGACGTTTCGGTAGTATAGAGATATGTATGGTGGTGACCAAAGGTTGTTCGGAGTCCCAGATGAGATCTCAGAAGTCATGAGGACCTCTGGAATGGTCCGGAGGTAAATATTGATATATAGGAAGTCCTGTTTTGGTCATCGGAAAAGTTTCGGGCTAATCGGTAATGTACCGAGAGTGTCGGTAGTGTACCAGGAGACCACCGGGAGGGGTATTTCGACCCTAGAGGATTCATGGGCTGTGGGAGAGTGAATACCAGCCCTTAGTGGGCTGGTGGAAGTCCCACACAAGGCCCATGCAGCTGGGAAGAAAAACCCAAAAGGAAAAAGGTGGAAAAAGTCAAAAAAGGCAAAATAAGGAAGGAGTCCTAATCCTACTAGGAGTGGAGGAGGTGGGCTCCTCCCTCCTGGTTTGGCCGAGCCTCCTTGGCTTGGAAGACAAGGCTGCCTCCTCTCCTCCTCTCGTCCTATATATACTAGAGGGTTTTATGGTTTTTGGACATAATTTTCAGCCACGTGCAACCCTACCCTCTAGTGCATAGTTTCTCCTCTAGATCGGATTTCTGCAGTGCTTAGGTGAAGCCCTACCGGAATAGCTCCACCACCATTGCCGGAGCGCCGTCACGCTTCCGGAGAACTCTTCTTCCTCTCCACTCCTTCTTGCTGGATCAAGACGGTGGAGATCGTCATCAAGCTGTACGTGTGCTGAACGCAGAGGTGTCGTCCGTTCGGCGCTAGATCGGAAGGATCGTGATCAAGTTCGCGGGATGGATCGTGATTGGATCACGGGACGGATCGTGATTGGATCGCGGGATGCACGGCGATTTGGATCGCAAAGATGTTCGACTACACCAACCGCGTTTCTTAACGCTTCCCGCTTAGCAATCTACAAGGGTACGTAGATCCACTCTCCCTCTCGCAGATGCTCATCACCATGGGTAGATCTGCATGTGCATAGGAATTTTTTTTGTTTCCCATGCAACGTTACCCAACAGTGGTATCAGAGCTTGGTCTATGTGTAGATGAGATCTCGAGTAGAACACAAAAGGTTTGTGGGCGTTGATGCTTAGATTGCTTCCTCCCTTGGTCGGATTTTGGTTCAGTGGTATTGTGAGATGAAGCGGCCCAGACCAACATTACTCGTACGCTTATGAGAGACCGGTTCCCTCGACCGCAACTTGTTGCATAGATGGATTGCGGGTCCAGTTTTCTCTCACTTTAGTTGGATCGGATTCGACAAAGGCGGTCCTTGAGAAGGTTGAAAAGCAACTAGTGTATCACCGTTATGGTTTTTGCGTAGATGAGAATTGCATGTGATGTTAATCCTTTTATGCACCTTGTTTTTCTTAGGACGACGGTAGCATTATAAGGTGATCCCTCACTTAAATTTCCAAATGCATTGTGTTCTCCTTGAGTGTGCACCGTTGCGAAAGTTTGTTGTGTCGAGACTCCACGTGATGATCGGGTGTGATATACTCTACGTTCACATACAATGGGTGCAAGCCAGTGTTGCACACGCAGAACACTCGGGTTAAACTTGACGAGCCTAGCATGTACAGACATGGCCTCGGAACACAAGAGACCGAAAGGTCGAACATGAGTCATATAGTAGATATGATCGATCAATATAATGATGTTCACCATTGAAGCCACCTCAACTCACGTGATGATCGGACTTGAGTTGGTGGATTTGGATCATGTGACACTCAGATGACCTGAGGGATGTCAATTTGAGTGGGAGCTTTAGTAATTTGATTAACTAAACTCATTATCTTGAACAATAGTCTAAGTAAACTTTGGATATTTATGTTGTAGATCAATGGCTCGCGTAGTAGCACCCCTAAATTTTAATGCGTTCCTAGAGAAAGCTAAGTTGAAAGATGATGGAAGTAACTTTGTTGATTGGGCCCGTAATCTGAGGATTATCCTCACGGCTTCCCAGAAATCATGTCCTTGATGCACCGCTTGGTGACCAACCAGAAGACATGACCTCCGAAGACGTTAGGAATGCTTAGGAGGCACGTACTGGAAATTACTCAATAGTTCAGTGTGCAATATTGTATGGCTTAGAATCGGGACTTCAAAGACGTTTTGAACGTCATGGAGCATATGAGATGCTCCAGGAGTTGAAGTTTATCTTTCAGAAGAATGCCCGGATCGAGAGGTATGAAACCTCCGATAAGTTCTATGCTTGCAAGATGGAGGAGAACGGGTCTATCAGTGAACATATACTCAGAATGTCTGGGTATTCAACTCGTCTAGCGGAGTTGGGAATTGCCCTTCCGCCAGAGGCGATCACTGACAAAGTTCTTCAATCACTGCCACCTACTTACAAGAGCTTTGTGATGAACTATAACATGCATGGGATGAACAAGTCAGTCGCCGAGTTGTTTGCGATGCTAAAAGTCGCTGAGTCCGAAATCCAGAAAGAACATCAAGTGTTGATAGTCAATAAAACCACTAGTTTCAATAAAAATGGAAAGGTCAAGGGCAAGGGCAAGAAGGGTAAAACCAAGAAGGATGGCAAAAGTAGTTGCTACTCCTATAAAGAAGCCCCAGCATGGACCCAAGCCAGAAAATGAGTGCTTCCATTGCAAGGGAACTGGTCACTGGAAGCGGAATTGCCCCAAGTACCTGGCGGACAAGAAGGCGGCCAACGACAAACAAGGTATATATGATATACATGTTATTTATGTGTACCTTACTAGCTCTCATAGTAGTTCCCGGGTATTTGATACCGGTTCGGTTGCTCACATTTGCAACTCAATGGAAGAACTACGGAATAAACGAAGGCTGGCAAAGGACGAAGTGACGATGCGCGTGGGAAATGGTTCCATGGTTCATGTGATCGCCATCGGCACGCTCTCTCTTCGATTACCATCGGTATTAGTGATGAACCAGAATAATTGTTATTTAGTGCCTAAGTTAAGAATGAACATTATATCTGGATCTTGTTTATTGCGAGACGATTACTCATTTAAATCAGAGAATAAAGGTTGATCTATTTATATGAGTAATATCTTTTATGGTCATGCACCCAATGTTAGGGGTTTATTCATATTGAATCTTGATAGTGATGACACACATGTTCATAACATTGATGCCAAAAGATGTAGAGTTGATAATGATAGTACCACTTTCTTGTGGCACTACTGGTTTGGTCATATTGGTGTAAAACGCATGAGGAAGCTCCATGCTGATAGACTTTTGGGGTCACTTGATTTTGAATCACTTGACACATGTGAACCATGCCTCATGGGCAAGATGACTAAAACACTGTTCTCTGGAACAATGGAACAGGCGAGTGATTTATTGGAAATCATACATACTGATGTGTGTGGTCCAATGAATGTTACAGCGCGTGGTGGATATCGTTATTTTCTCCACTTCACTGATGACTTAAGTAGATATGGTATATTTACTTGATGAAACACAAGTCTAAAACGTATGAAAAGTTCAAGCAATTCCAGAGTGAAGTTGAGAATCATCATAACAAAAAGATTAAATTCCTGCGATCTGATCGAGGAGGTGAATATCTGAGTTATGAGTTTGGCAGTCACTTAAGACAGTGTGTAATTGTTTCACAGTTGACACCGCTCGGAACACCACGATGTAATGGTGTGTCCGAACGTCGTAATCGAACCTTATTAGATATGGTGCGTTATATGATGTCTCGTGCTGATTTGCCACTAATGTTTTGGGGTTATGCATTAGAGACAACTGCATTCACTTTAAATAGGGCACCATCAAAATCCGTTGAGACGACACCATATGAACTGTGGTTTGGCAAGAGGCCAAAGTTGTTGTTTCTTAAAGCTTGGGGATGTGATGCTTATGTGAAAAAGCTTCAGCCAGAAAAGCTGGAACCCAAATAGGAAAAATGCATCTTCATAGGATACCTGAAAGAGATAGTCGGGTATACCTTCTATCTCAGATCCAAAGGCAAAGTGTTTGTCGCTAAGAACGGAACATTTCTTGAGAAAGAGTTTCTCTCGAAAGAATTAAGTGGGAGGAAAATAGAGCTTGATGAGGTTATTGAACCTTTACTTCAACCAGAAAGTAGCGCAGCGTAGAAAGATGTTTCTGTGGAACCTGCGACGGTAGAAGAGGAAGTTAATGATGATGATCATGAAGCTTCGGATCAAGATACTATTGAACCTCGTAGGTCGACAAGGTCACGTACTACTCCTGAGTGGTACAACAACCCTGTCTTGGAGGTCATGTTGTTGGACAACAATGAACCTACGAGCTATCGAGGAGCAGTGATCGGCCCGGATTCCGAGAAATAGTTAGAGGCCATGAAATCCAAGATGGGATCCATGTATGAAAACAAAGTATGGACTTTGGAAGTATTGCCTGAAGGGCGAAAGGCCATTCAGAACAAATGGATCTTTAAGAAGAAGACAGACGCGGACGGTAATGTCACCGTCTATAAAGCTCGACTTGTGGCAAAGGGTTTTTCACAAGTTCAAGGAGTTGACTACGAAGAGACCTTCTCACCCGTAGCGATGATTAAGTCTGTTAGAATCATGTTGGCAATAGCTGCTTATTTCGACTATGAAATTTGGTAGATGGATGTCAAAACAGTGTTCCTCAGCGGTTTCCTTGAGGAAGAGTTGTATATAATGCAACCAGAAGGTTTTGTTGATCCAGAGAATGCTGACAAAGTTTGCAAACTCCAGTGATCCATTTATGGGCTGGTGCAAGCATCTCGGAGTTGGAATAAGCGCTTTGATGAAGTGATCAATGTTGGGGAACGTCGCATGGGAAACAAAAATTTTCCAACGCACACGCAAACCTATCCATGGTGATGAGCATCTATGAGAGGGAGAGTGGATCTACGTACCCTTGTAGATCGCTAAGCGGGAAGCGTTAAGAAACGCGGTTGGTGTAGTCGAACTTCTTCGCGATCCAAATCGCCGAGCGTCCCGCGATCCAATCACGAACCGTCCCGCGAACACATCATGATCCGTTCCACGAACTCGTCACGATCCGTCTCACGATCTTGATCACGATCTGTTCCGCGAACTCATCACGATCCGTTCCGTGATCACATCACGAACCGTCTCCCGATCTCGATCACGGTCCTTCCGATCTAGCGCCGAACGGACGGCACCTCCGCGTTCAACACACGTGCAGCTTGATGACGATCTCCACCGTCTCGATCCAGCGAGAGGAGGTGGAGAGGAGAGAGAGTTCACCGGCAGCGTGACGGCGCTCCGGTGATGGTGGTGGAGCAATTCCGGCAGGGCTTCGCCTAAGCGCTGCAGAAAACCGATCTAGAGGAGAAACGATGCACCGGTGTAACGGGTAGCACGTGGCCGGAAATTCTGTCCAAAAACCACCCAATCCACTAGTATATATAGGAGGAGAGGAGAGGAGAGGCAGCCAAGGCCTTTGGGTCGGCCGAAATAGGAGGTGGGAAGCAATCCTACTTCACCTCTAATCCTAGTTGGAGTAGGATTGCCTCCTATTGGCTGATTTTCCACTTTTTGCTTTAGGACTTTCTCTCCTGTGCCATGGGACTTTGTGGCTGTTTTCCCAGCCCACTAAGGGCTGGTTATTATTCTCCCACAGCACATGGAACTCTTGGGGTCAAAATACCCCTCCCGGAGGCCTCTCGGTACACTACCGGCACTCCCGGTACACTACCGGCACTCCCGGTACACTACCGATGAGCCCGAAACTTTTCCGGAAACCAAACTGGGACTTCCTATATATGAATCTTTACCTCCGGACCATTCCGGAGCTCCTCGTGATGTCCAGGATCTCATCCGGGACTCTGAACAAACTTCGGTCACCACCATACATAACTCTACACTACCGAAACGTCACCAAACCGTAAGTGTGCAGACCCTGCGGGTTCGAGAACTATGTAGACATGACTGAGACACCTCTACGGTCAATAACCAATGGCGGGACCTATACGTACACATTGGTTCCTACATATTCTACGAAGATCTTTATCGGTCAAACCTCTATGTCAAGGATTCAGTTAATCCCGTATAATATTCCCTTTGTTCTTCGGTATGTTACTTGCCCGAGATTCGATCGTCGGTATCTCCATACCTAGTTCAACCTCGTTACCGGCTAGTCTCTTTACTCGTTCTGTAATACAAGATCCCGCAACTAACAATTAGTCACATTGCTTGCAAGGCTTATTGTGATGTTGCATTACCGAGTGGGCCCCGAGATACCTCTCCGTCACACGGAGTAACAAATCCCAGTCTCGATCCATGCCAACTCAACAGACACCATCGGAGATACCTGTAGAGCACCTTTATAGTCACCCAGTTACGTTGCGACATTTGATACACACAAGGCACTCCTCCGATATCTGTGAGTTGCATGATCTCATGGTCATAGGAACACATACTTGACATGCGGAAAATAGTAGCAATAAACTGACACGATCATATGCTACGTTTGCAGTTTGGGTCTTGTCCATCACATCATTCTCCTAATGATGTGACCCCATTATCAAATGACATCTCATTTCCATGGCTAGGAAACCTTAACCATCTTTTGATCAACGAGCTAGTCTATTAGAGGCATACTAGGGACATGGTTTTGTCTATGTATCCACACATGCATCTAAGTCTCCGATCAATACAATTATAGCATGGATAATAAACGATTATCATGAACAAGGAAATATGATAATAACTAATTTATTATTGCCTCTAGGGCATATTTCCAACAGTCTCCCACTTGCACTAGAGTCAATAATCTAGTTCACATCACCATGTGATTCGCATTGTTATGAATCTAACACCCAACGACTTCTGGGGCTCGATCATGCTTTGCATGTGAGAGAGGTCTTATAGTCAACGGGTCTGTAACATTCAGATCCGTGTGTACTTTGCAAATACCTATGTCAAACTGTAAACACTGCTACCACACTCTGCTCGGTACTATTCCAAATGGCTGCTCCACTATATGTATCCAGATTGCTACTACGAGTCATCCGGATTAGTGTTAAAGCTTGTATCGACGTAACTCCTTACGACGAACTCTTTATCACCTCCATAATCGAGAAACATCTCCTCCGTCTCTGAGTTACTGAGGATAATCTTGACCGCTGTCCAGTGATCCACTCCTGGTTCACTCTTGTACCCCCTGACGGACTCATGGCAAGGCACACACAGGTGCGGTACACAGCATGGCATAATATAGAGCCTATGGCTAAGGCATAGGGGACGATGTTCGTCCTTTCTCTTTCTTCTACCGTTGTTGAGCTTTGAGTGTCACTCAACTTTCACACCTTACAAATCAGGCGAGAACTCTTTCTTTGACTGATCCATTTTGAACTCTTTCAAAATCTTGTCAAGGTATGCACTCATTGAAATTCTCATCGAGCATCTTGATCTATCTCCATAGATTTTGATGCTCAACAATTAGGTAGCTTCATCCAGGTCTTCCTTTGAAAATCACTTTCCAAATGACCGTTTTATGCTTTCCAGAAACTCTACATTATTTCTGATCAACAATATGTCATCCACATATACTTATCAGAAATTCTATAGTGCTCCCACTCACTTTATTGCAAATACAAGCTTCTCGTAAACTTTGTATAAACATCAAAACTTTGATCACCTCATCAAAGCGTATATTCCAACTCCGAGATGCTTGCTTCAGTCCATGGAAGGATCACCGAAGCTTGCACATCTTTTAGCATCCTTAGGCCTGACAAAACCTTCTGGTGGTATCACATACAACCTTTCCTCAAGTAAACCGTTAAGGAAACGATGTTTTGACATCCATCTGCCAGATTTCATAATTGAAAACACAGCAACTGCTAACATAATTCCAACAGACTTTAGCACCACTACGAGTGAGAAAGTCTCATCGTAGTCAACTCCTTGAACTTGTCACAGACATCTTTGCAACAAGTCGAGCTTTACAAATAGTGGCATTCACCATCAGTGTCTGTCTTCATTTTAAAGATCCATTTGTACTCAACGACCTGCCATCCAACGAGAAAGTCTACCAAAGTCTACACTTGGTTTTCATACATGGATCCTATCTCGGATTTCATGGCCTCCAACCATTTGTCGGAATCCGGGCCCATCATCGCTTCTCCATAGCTCGTAGGTTCATCGTTGTCCAACAACATGACCTCCAAGACAGGGTTGCCGTACCGCTCAGGAGCAGTACACATCCTTGTCGACCTACGAAGTTCGATAGTAACTTGATCCTGAAGCTTCATGATCATCATCATTAACTTTCTCTTCAACTAACGTAGGCTTCACAGAAACATCTTGCTGTGTTGCGCTACTCTCTGGTTGAACAAAGGTTTAACAACCTCATCAAGTTCTATCTTCCTCCCACTCAATTCTTTCGAGAGAAACATTTCCTCGAGAAAGGATCCGTTTAAGCAACAAACACTTTGCACATGGATCTTAGGGTATTCTATGAAGATGCATTTGTCCGCCTTGGTTTCGACCTCATTAGGTGAAAACATTTTCCACACAAGCGTCGCAGCCCCAAACATTAAGAAATGACAGCTTAGGTTTCTATCAAACCATAATTCACGCGGTGTCATCTCAACGGATTTAGATGGTGCCCTTTTTAAAGTGAATGTAGTTGTCTCTAATGCATAACCCCAAAATTATAGTAGTAAAACGACAAGAGACATCATAGCACTCACCATGTCCAATAGAGCATAACTATGATGTTCGGACACACCATCAAACTATGGTGTTCCAGGTGGCGTTTAGTTGTGAAACAACTTTCACATTGTCTTAAGTTGTATGCCAAACTCGTGACTCAGATATTCACCTCCACGATCATATTGCAGTCATTTTTATATTCTTGTCACGATGATCTTTAAACTTCACTCTGAATTTGCTTGAACCTTTCAAACGATTCAGACTTGTGTTTCATTAAGTAAATATACACTATATCTACTCAAATCATCAGTGAAGGTAAGAAAATAACGATATCCACTGCATGCTACAAGACTCACTAGATTGCATACATCAACATGTATCATTTCCAATGAATCACTTGCCCGCTCCATCCAACAGGGTCCTTTAGTCATCTTGCCCAAGAGGCATGGTTCGCATGCCTCAACGATTCGAAATCGAATGAGTCCAAATATCCATCACCATGGAGTTTCTTCATGCGCTTTATACCAATATGACATTTTACGGCAGTGCCACAAGTATGTGGTACTATCTTTATTTAACTTTGTATCTTTTGACATCAATGTTATGAACATGTGTATTACTACGATCAAGATTTCAACAAACCATTCTCACTGGGTGCATGACCATTGAAGGTATTATTCATGTAAGCATAATAACTATTATTCTCTGACTTAAATGAATAACCGTATTGCAACAAACATGATCTAATCATGTTCATGCTCAACGCAAAACACCAAATAACATTTATTTAGGTTCGTCACTAATCCTGAAGGTAGAGAGAGTGTGCGATGTTGATCACATCAACCTTGGAAACATTTCCAACACACATCGTCACCTCACCCTTAGCTAGTTCTCCGTTTATTCCGTAGCTTTTATTTCGAGTTACTAAAATTTAGCAACCGAACCGGTATCCAATACCCAGGTGCTACTAGGAGTACTAGCAAGGTACACATGAATAACTCGTATATCAAATATACTTCTGTCGATGTTGCCAGCCTTCTTATCTACCAAGTATCTAGGGTTGTTCCGCTTCAGCGACCTCTCACCTCATAATAGAAGCACTTAGTCTTGGGTTTGAGTTCAACTTTGGGTTGCTTCACTGGAGCAGCAACTGACTTGCTATCCATGAAGTTTCCCTCCTTGCTCTTGCCCTTTTCGAAACTAGTGGTTTGATTAACCATCAACACTTGACGCTCCTTCTTGATTTCTACCTTCGCGGTGTCAAACATCGCGAACAGCTCAGGGTTCAATACTTCTATCCCTGGTGTATTATAGTTCATCACTAAGTTCTAGTAGCTTTAGTGACAGTGACTTGGAGAACTATATCAATCACTATCTTATCTGGAAGATCAACTCCCACTTGATTCAAGCGATTGTAGTACCCAGACAATCTGAGTACATGCTCAACGATTGAGCTATTCTCCTTCATCTTACAGGCAAAGAATCTTGTTGGAGATCTCATATCTCGCAACACAGGCACGAGCCTGAGATCACAATCTCTGCTCCTAGAACATCTCATATGTTCCGTGACGTTCAAAACGTTTCGGAGCCTCAATTCTAAGCCATAATGCATGACGCACTAAACTATCAAGTAGTCATCGAAATGTGCCTGTCAGATGTTCACAACATCTATAGACGACGCTAGAGGGAGTGGCGCACCGAGCGGTGCATTAAGGACATAAGCCTTCTGTACAGCAATGAGGACAATCCTCAGATCACGGACCCAGTCCGCAATATTGCTACCAACATCTTTCAACTCTATTTCTCTAGGAACATATAAAAATTTAAGGGAGCTACAGCGCGAGCTAGTAATCTACAACATAATTTGCAAAGACACTTTGACTATGTTCATGATAACGAGTTCAATTAATCATATTACTTAAGAACTCCCACTCAAATTGACATCCCTCCGATCATTCGAGTGATACATGATCCAAATTCACCAACTCAAGTCCGATCATCACGTGAGTTGAGGTGGCTGCAATGGTGAACATCATTATGTTGATCATATCTACTCTATGACTCATGTTCGACCTTTCGGTCTCTCGTGTTCCGAGGCCATGTCTGTACATGCTAGGCTCGTCAAGTTTAACCCGAGTGTTCTACGCGTGCAAATCTAGCTTGCACCCGTTGTATGTGAACGTAGAGTCTATCACACCCAATCATCACGTGGTGTCTCAACACGACGAACTTTCGCAACGCTGCACACTCGGGGAGAACACAGTTCATCTTGAAATTCAAGTGAGAGATCACCTTATAATGCTACCACCGTACTAAGCAAAACAAGGTGCATAAAAGGATTAACATCTCATGCAATTCATAAGTGACATGATATGGCCATGAACTTGTGTTTAAGATCTCCATCTTCGAAACACCGGCATGATCTCCATCGTCACCGGCACAACACCATGATCTCCATCATCTTGATCTCCATCAATGTGTTGCCATTGGGGTTGTGGCGCCAGCCCTGCTTCTACTTCTATTGCTACCGCTTAGCGATAAAGTAAAGCATTACATAGCGCTTAATGATTGACACACAGGTCATACAAAAACTAAAGACAACACTATGGCTCCTGCCGGTTGCCGTACTCAACGACATGCAAGTCGTGAAATTCTATACATAACATGATCATCTCATACATCACATATATCTCATCATGTAATTGGCCATATCACATCACAACATACCCTGCAAAAACAAGTTAGACGTCCTCTAATTGTTGTTGCATGTTTTACGTGGCTGCTACGGGTATCTAGCAAGAACGATTCTCACCTACGCATAAACCACAACGGTGATACATAGATTGCTTTTCAACCTTCTCAAGGACCGCCTTTGTCGGATTCGATCCAACTAAAGTGAGAGAAACTATCACCCGCAAGCCATCTAAGCAACAAGTTGCATCGAGGGAACCGGTCTCTCGTAAGCGTACGAGTAATGTTGGTCCGGGCTGCTTCATCTCACAATCCCGCTGAACCAAAATCCGACCAAGGGAGGAAGCAATCTATGCATCAACGCCCACAAACCTTTTGTGTTCTACTCGAGATCTCATCGAACCATCAACCTAGCTCATGATGCCACTGTTGGGGAACGTCGCATGGGAAACAAAAAATTTCCTACACACACGCAAACCTATCCATGGTGATGAGAATCTACGAGAGGGAGAGTGGAACTACGTACCCTTGTAGATCGCTAAGCGGGAAGCGTTAAGAAACGCGGTTAGTGTAGTCGAACTTCTTCGCGATCCAAATCGCCGAGCGTCCCGCGATCCAATCACGAACCGTCCCGCGAACACATCATGATCCGTCCCGTGAACTCATCACGATCCGTCTCACGATCTTCATCACGATCTGTCCCGCGAACTCATCACGATCCGTTCCGTGATCACATCACGAACCGTCTTGCGATCTCGATCACGGTCCTTCCGATCTAGCGCCGAACGGACGGCACCTCCGCGTTTAGCACACGTGCAGCTTGATGACGATCTCCACCGTCTCGATCCAGCGAGAGGAGGTGGAGAGGAGAGAGAGTTCACCGGCAGCGTGACGGCGCTCCGGTGATGGTGGTGGAGCAATTCCGGCAGGGCTTCGCCTAAGCGCTGCAGAAAACCGATCTAGAGGAGAAACTATGCACCGGTGTAACGGGTAGCACGTGGCCGGAAATTCTATCCAAAAACCACCCAATCCACTAGTATATATAGGAGGATAGGAGAGGAGAGGCAGCCAAGGCCTTTGGGTCGGCCGAAATAGGAGGTGAGAAGCAATCCTAATTCACCTCCAATCCTAGTTGGAGTAGGATTGCCTCCTATTGGCTGATTTTCCACTTTTTGCTTAAGGACTTTCTCTCCTGCGCCATGGGCCTTTGTGGCTGTTTTCCCGGACCACTAAGGGCTGGTTATTATTCTCCCACAGCCCATGGACCTCTTGGGGTCGAAATACCCCTCCCGGAGGCCTCCCGGAGGCCTCCCGGTACACTACCGGCACTCCCGGTACACTACCGATGAGCCCAAAACTTTTCCGGAAACCAAACTGGGACTTCCTATATATGAATCTTTACCTCCGGACCATTCCGTAGCTCCTCGTGACGTCTGGGACCCATCCGGGACTCCGAAAAAACTTTGGTCACCACCATACATAACTCTACACTACTGAAACGTCACCGAACCTTAAGTGTGCAGACCCTGCGGGTTCGAGAACTATGTAGACATGACCGAGACACCTCTACGGTCAATAACCAATGGCGGGACCTGGACATCCACATTGGTTGCTACATATTCTACGAAGATCTTTATCGGTCGAACCTCTATGTCAAGGATTCAGTTAATCCCGTATAACGTTCCCTTTGTTCTTCGGTATGTTACTTGCCCGAGATTCGATCGTCGGTATCTCCATACCTAGTTCAACCTCGTTACAGGCAAGTCTCTTTACTCGTTCCGTAATACAAGATCCCGCAACTAACAATTAGTCACATTGCTTGCAAGGCTTATTGTGATGTTGCATTACCGAGTGGGCCCCGAGATACCTCTCCGTCACACGGAGTAACAAATCCCAGTCTCGATCCATGCCAACTCAACAAACACCATCGGAGATACCTGTAGAGCACCTTTATAGTCACCCAGTTACGTTGGGACGTTTGATACACACAAGGCAATCCTCCGATATCTGTGATTTGCATGATCTCATGGTCATAGGAACACATACTTGACATGCGGAAAACAGTAGCAATAAACTGACACGATCATATGCTACATTTGCAGTTTGGGTCTTGTCCTTCACATCATTCTCCTAATGATGTGACCCCATTATCAAATGACATCTCATGTCCATGGCTAGGAAACCTTAACCATCTTTTGATCAATGAGCTAGTGTATTAGAGGCATACTAGGGACATGGTTTTATCTATGTATCCACACATGCATCTAATTCTCCGATCAATACAATTATAGCATGGATAATAAACGATTATCATGAACAAGGAAATATGATAATAACTAATTTATTATTGCCTCTAGGGCATATTTCCAATAGTCTCCCACTTGCACTAGAGTCAATAATCTAGTTCACATCACCATGTGATTCGCATTGTTATGAATCTAACACCCAACGAGTTCTGGGGCTCGATCATGCTTTGCATGTGAGAGAGGTCTTATAGTCAATGGGTCTTATAGATGGATGTCAAAACAACGTTCCTCAGCGGTTTCCTTGAGGAAGAGTTGTATATGATGCAACCAGAAGGTTTTGTTGATCCAGAGAATGCTGACAAAGTTTGCAAACTCAAGTGATCCATTTATGGGATGGCGCAAGCATCTCTGAGTTGGAATAAGCGCTTTGATGAGGTGATCAAAGCGTTTGGTTTTATACAAGTTTATGGAGAAGCTTGTATTTACAAGAAAGTGAGTGCGAGCTCTATAACGTTTCTAATATTATATGTGGATGACATATTTCTGATTGGAAACAATATAGAAATGCTGGAAAGCGTGAAGGAATATTTGAACAAGAGTTTTTCAGTGAAGGACCTAGGAGAAGCTGCTTTCATATTAGGCATTAAGATCTATGGAGATAGATCGAAACGCTTGATAGCACTTTCAAAGAGCACATACCTTGATAAAGTTTTGAAGAAGTTCAAAATGGATCAGTCCAACAAGGGGTTCTTGCCTGTGTTACAAGGTGTGAAGTTGAGTAAGACTCAATGCCCAGTGACTGTAGAAGATAGAGAAAAGATGAGTGTCATCCCTATGCTTCAGCCATAGGCCCTATCATGTATGCAATGCTGTGCACAAGACCGGATGTTAGCCTTGCCATAAGTATGGCCTAAAGGTTTCAAAGTGATCTTGGAATGGAACACTGGGTAGCGGTCAAGAATATCCTTAAGTACCTGAAAAGGACTAAGGAAATGTTTCTCGTTTATGGAGGTGTTGAAGAGCTTGTCGTAAAGGGTTATGTCGATGCAAGCTTTGACACTAATCCGGATGACTCTAAGTCACAAAACGGATACGTATTTATTCTCAACGGGGGAGCGGTAAGCTGGTGCAGTTCCAAGCAAAGCATGGTAGCCGATTCTACATGTGAAGCGGAGTACATCGCAGCCTCGGAGGCGACGAAGGAAGGTGTCTGGATGAAGCAGTTCATGACAAATCTTGGAGTAGTGCCCAGTGCACAGAATCCAATGAACCTGTTCTGTGACAACACTGGTCCCATTGCTCTTGCCAAGGAACCAAGGTTTCACCAGAGGACACTTCAACTCCATCCGCGATTACATCGAGGAGAAGGACATAAATATTTACAAAGTGCACACCGATCTGAATGTTGCAGCCCGTTGACTAAACCTCTTCCAAGGGCTAAACATGATCAACACCAGAACTGCATGCGTGTACGATTCATTACCAAGTAAATCACATAGTGATGTGAACTAGATTATTGATTCTAGTGCAAGTGGGAGACTGTTGGGAATATGCCCTAGAGGCAATGAATAAAGTGTTTATTATTATTATTTCCATGTTCATTATAATCGTTTATTATCCATGCTATAATTGTATTGATTGGAAACACATTACATGTGTGGGTAAATAGACAACACACTGTCCTTAGTATGCCTCTAGTGAACTAGCTCGTTAATCAAAGATGGTCAAGGTTTCCTGGCCATTGACATGAGATGTTATTTGATAACAGGATCACATCATTGGGAGAATGATGTGATGGACAAGACCCAAACTACAAACCTAGCATATGATCGTGTGAGTTTATTGCTACTATTTTCTGCATGTCAAGTATATGTTCCTATGACCATGAGATCATGCAACTCATAAACATCGGAGCAGTGCCTTGTGTGTATCAAATGTCGGAACGTAACTGGGTGACTATAAAGATGCTCTACAGGTATCTCCGAGGGTGTCTGTTGAGTTGGCATGGATCAAGACTGGGATTTGTTACTCCGTGTGATGGAGAGGTATCTCAAGGCCCACTCGGTAATACAACATCACAATAAGCCTTGCAAGCAATGTGACTAAGTGTTAGTTGCGGGATCTTGTATTACGGAATGAGTAAAGAGACTTTCCAATAATGAGGTTGAACTAGGTATGGAGATACCAACGATCGAATCTCGGGAGAGTAACATACTGAAGAACAAAGGGAACATCATACGAGATTAACTAAATCCTTGACATAGAGGTTTGACAGATAAAGATCTTCGTAGAATATGTAGGAACCAACATGGGCATCTAGGTGCCGCTATTGGTTATTGACCATAGAGGTGTCTTGGTCATGTCTACATAGTTCTCGAACCCGCTCGGTCTGCACACTTAAGGTTCGGTGACGTTTCGGTAGTATAGAGTTATGTATGGTGGTGACCGAAGGTTGTTCGGAGTCCCGGATGAGATCCCGGATGTCACGAGGAGATCCGGAATGGTCCGGAGGTAAAGATTGATATATAGGAAGTCCTGTTTTGGTCGCCGGAAAAGTTTCGGGCTCAGCGGTAGTGTACCGGGAGTGCTGCTAGTGTACCAGGAGACCATCGGGAGAGGTATTTCGACCCAAGATGCTTCGTGGGCTGTCGGAGAGTGAATACCAGCCCTTAGTGGGTTGGTGGAATTCCCACACAAGGCCCGAGCGGCTGGGAATAAAAACCCAAAAGGAAAAAGGTGGAAAAAGGCAAAAAAGGCAAAATAAGGAAGGAGTCCTAATCCTACTAGGAGTGGAGGAGGTGGACTCCTCCCTCCTGGTTTGGCCGAGCCTCCTTGGCTTGGAAGCCAAGGCTGCCTCCTCTCCTCCTCTCGTCCTATAGATACTAGAGGGTTTTAGGGTTTTTGGACAAAATTTTCAGCCGCGTGCAACTCTACCCTCTAGTGCATAGTTTCTCCTCTAGATCGGATTTATGCAGTGCTTAGGCGAAGCCCTGCCGGAATAGCTCCACCACCATTGCCGGAGCGCCGTCACGCTGCCGGAGAACTCTTCTTCCTCTCCACTCCTTCTTGCTGGATGAAGACGGTGGAGATCGTCATAAAGCTGTACGTGTGCTGAACGCGGAGGTGTCGTCCGTTCGGCGCTAGATCGGAAGGATCGTGATCATGTTCGTGGGACGGATCATGATCAAGTTCGCGGGACGGATCGTGATTGGATCGCGGGACGGATCGTGATTGGATCGCGGGACGCACGGCGATTTGGATCGCAAAGACGTTCGACTACACCAACCGCGTTTCTTAACGCTTCCCTCTTAGCGATCTACAAGGGTACGTAGATCCACTCTCCCTCTCGTAGATGCTCATCACCATGGGTAGATCTGCATGTGCGTAGGAAATTTTTTGTTTCCCATGCAATGTTCCCCAACAGTGGTATCAGAGCTAGGTCTATGTGTAGATGAGATCTCGAGTAGAACATAAAAGGTTTGTGGGCGTTGATGCTTAGATTGCTTCCTCCCTTTGTCGGATTTTGGTTCAGCGGTATTGTGAGATAAAGCGGCCCGGACCAACATTACTCGTACGCTTACGAGAGACCGGTTCCCTCGACCGCAACTCGTTGCATAGATGGATTGCGGGTGCCAGTTTCTCTCACTTTAGTTGGATCGGATTCGACAAAGGCGGTCCTTGAGAAGGTTGAAAAGCAACTAGTGTATCACCGTTATGGTTTTGGCGTAGATGAGAATTGTTCTTGCTAGATACCCATAGCATCCACGTAAAACATGCAACAACAATTAGAGGACATCTAACTTGTTTTTGCAGGGTATGTTGTGATGTGATATGGCCAATTACATGATGAGATATATGTGATGTATGAGATGATCATGTGATGTATAAATTATCGCGACTTGCATGTCGATCAGTACGGCATTAACATGAAATGGGGAGAAGGAAAAAGAAACCTCAAGCACTTAATGAATTAAAGAAATTCAAGTTTAATGAAATTTCAACAAATCCAAAATGCCCATAAAAAATGTTCCCTATGTCTGATAATTAAGGACATGGATATACCAGGGACCATTCTAATTATTTGAACAATTTAAATAATTGAAATTAATGATTTAAGCCTCTAAAAATGATAAGTAAAGCAAATATCATTAATTATGTTATAAAATTATTTTGGAACATTTTCAGAAAAGTTTGAGATAATCAAACTATAGTCTATAAAATACTTGGAGTATTTTTCAACTAGACTTTTATACCTGGAAGAAATAAACAAATGTTAGAAAAGAAAACAGAAAACAAAATAAAAAGAAAACGAAGAAGAGCACCTGGCCCAAGTGGGAGGCCCAACACAGCCCGTCAGGGGTGGGGAGGTCATCTCCCACCTCCCACGAGTAGGCAGCAAGGTGTCGACCGCGCGCTCGCCGGCCTCCACCTCCTGCTTGCCACAGAGCTGGCTGCTCCCCTGCCTTCTCCTGCACCTGGAAGACGCGAGGAGCCTCCCCCGAGCCCATTCCCTCTCCTGCCTTCTTCCCCGTCTCTCTCTCTCTCATTTCCCCTGCCGAGAGCCGCCACCGCCAGCCGTCGACTCGCCGCCGTCGCTGCCTCCCCGAGCCCGCTGACCAGCTCCCCGAAGTCCCCGTGAGCTCCTCTTCCTCCTCCCCATGCTTCCCCTCTTTCTAGCGCTCCCTAGCTAGCTCCAGCCGCCTCCACGAGCTCGTTTCCGGTGAGCTCCGGTGACCCCGCAGCCTCCCGTGGCCCCTGTTGGATGCGGACGAGCACGAGCTGCTCGCTAGTGGCCTCAGCTCGTCGAATGGGCGCGTGAGGGCAAAACCCGATGGTCACCGCCGTGTCTGTTGGTCACTGGCGACGAGCCGTTGGCTAACTCCGGCGGGTTTGACCCCAGTGGGCCCTGGCTTGACCCTATGGGTCAATGACAGGTGGGCCCCGGTCCTGTTTAGTTTTAGGTTAATCAGTAATTAGTTTAATCATTTTTGTTAGTTAATTGTGTCACTGACAGTGGGCCCTACTAGTTTAATTAGTCAGGATAATTAATTAAAACAAAAATGTTTAGTTATGAGTCAATGACAGACGGGCCCCACCGGTCAGATTTGACCTGGAGCGGGTCTGTTGACCAGCTGACGTCAGAATGACGTCAGGATGATGTCATAATCCCATTTTCTTATTTAAAAATAATTCTAGAAAATCTTTAAAACTTTGAAAAATCATATAAAATAATCTGTAAGTCAGATGAATATAATTTATATATGAAAATTTATCAGAAAAATCCAATGAATCCAATGGTGTTATTCCCCTGCATGTTAGAGCAACCTAAATAGGTGAACATGGACATTTATCATTAGGTTAATATATGGAAGTTTAAAGGAGAACAACTTTGAACCTATATTCAAATCTATTTTAAATTGACATGATCACTAGTTACATTAGCTCACCCATGCATATTACTATGCCATGATCATGCATCATATTGTTGCACTTGCTTGTGATGAATGCTCTTATCGGCGTTGTGGTAGGCACTAATCCGAAAGATACTACCCCGTATCCCGATGAAGGAGAGAACTCCTCCGCAACTAAGCAAGGCAAGCAACCCCTTTGATCATTCCGATAAGATCCCACTCTCTTGCTCCTGCTCTGGTTTATTGCATTAGGACAAATGATCACATGTCAGTCATACACGGTAGATGATCCTATTCTTATGCATGACCTGACCTTGTCATAGTAAATAGCTAAACCTTGCAACCTAGCATACCTGGTAGATGCTTGTGCCATGATGTGCTTGGCTTACTCGCCTGCTATGCTTGCTATGCTTAGAGTTGTGTCAGGTCTGATTCATCTGGGTGATGAACTGAGTGAAACAGTGTTGTTCAATGTGATGAGCATATGATGAATACGATTTGATAAAGGTAGCGATGATAGGCTATGTAGGAGTACATAGTGGGTTGTCTCATTGGGACCGTTCTTAGGAACTGGGTTCCGTGTTTGCGATCCAAGACTAGATACTACCACATGATGGGCCCTGAAATATGACCCCGCTCGACTCATCAGTCGCTTAGTCCTTGGTCCAGGTATTGCAAGTAGTTTCTGGTGTTTATAGCATGCTGGAGGCCGTGCGTAGCGCTGACCCTAGGGGTGGGTTATGACGCGGTAGGCAGTGGCACGGTGTACCAAGGATCACCCGAATGGTGGGCTTGGGAACCCTGCGCACATCGTTTGGGGCCGTAGCGGAAACTTCGGCCGGACTTCCGTGCGGGTTTAGTCTCAAATAGGCGATAGCCTGGACTAGAGGTCTTATGTGATTGACGGTCGTGGACGACTCCCTCACTGGGCATCCGCTTGAAGGTTGCCGAGGTGCATGGTTTATGGCACACAGCGATAAGTGGCGAGAGCGTGTGTGAAGAAGTACACCCCAGCAGGGTATGAAACTATTCAAATAGCCGCGTCCTCGGATATGGACTACTTGGAGAACTTATGCTGTTCATAGATAATCAAATGGATACTTCTAAAAATATCAAGACAAGTGTGAGTACCAGGGATGGCACTCTTCCGGAAGGGGAAGGTGAATCCATGGTAGTGTATTGTGATGGAGATAGTGGACTCGTGTGTGATAACTAAAATTGTAACAAAGAGTTTAAAACTGAGTAGTGTAGGTTAGCCATGAGTCAAAGCTGGCATTGCTGCTTAAACTCCACCACTCCCCCTTGTTGATACATCAGCATAAATAGACTAGGTCTATTTTAAAGACTTGCTGAGTACATTTGTACTCATCCTTGCTTAATTAATGTTGCAGAAGAGAGCCAGGACCCACCAGGTAGGTTCTATCTAGATGTTGACGATGCCGAATAGTTGGTGTCCCAGCTACGATCTTGCCCGTGTGGTGGGCTGTAGATAGTCAGGCCGTGTGCCTCTTTTCTATTTTCGCCGTCTGTACCCAGACAGCTTAAGTTTCCGCTGGCTTGTATGACTTTGTTTATATGACTTGAGTGTCGGGTCATGTGACCCCTATCTGTAAGAACATATTATGCAAGGCTCGTATGAGCCTCTTAAATAAAAGTCATATTGTTGTATGGTTATGTTGTGATGCCATAGTTGTATCTATGCATATCAGGCATGTCGTTCGTACGTGTGACGTGCAATGGTATGTATGGGATCCGACACCTAGTCGTGTGCCTTTAGTAGTACTCTTTATGGGAAACTGCCTCTTTGTGCTTCCACCGAGCCATGGTAGCTTGCTACTACTCCGGACACATTGATTGACCGGCACGTATCCTTTTTTGCTGCTGTGTCTGTCCCTTTGGGGAAATGTCTCATGGTGTAATGGAGTTCTGGTAGCCTGCTACGACTCGTCTACGTGCAGTGATGGCATTCATGTCTCGCGACGTAATGGAGTCCTTGTAGCTTGCTATGACTCGTTTACACACGCTTGAGGCCGACACCTGCATTGCTGGGTTATGTATGCCTGTTTCCGTATGGATGTGCCACTTGGGTTCTATGACTAGTCATGTCAGCCCAGGTTCTTTGTTGCGTGATTGCCAGCGACATGTTCACATAACTGAGCCAAAAGACGCAAACGGTCCCGGCCAAGGTAAGGCTGCAGCCGAGGAGTTTACCGTGCGTGAGGCCGCAAAGTGATGTGACTTGTCATAGTATGGAATCATATGACTTAGGATCAGGGTCCCGATAGCGTTGGTATCAGAACCTGACTGACTGTAGGACTACCAAGCCAAACCGGTCGAAGTTGAGTCTAGAAACATTATAGATAAGTAGGGGAATTGACTGTGGAAGGGAACGTAAGGCTCTTTTTACTCCTCTTCCCAAGTTATTCTATGCTGGGTCATTCTCATCTCTTATACGGGGATAGGAACTAGGATTCTCATCTATTGCTTAGGATGACGAGTTACTAGCCATGGACCAATAGCTAGCTTGTTTGTAAGTGAGTGCAGTTATTCAAGTATTGTTGGTTTGACAAACAGATGGAGAAGAGATTTGAGTCTAGATAGTCGAGTGGTTATGCCTTTACGATCTTTTTCAATTGTCTCAAAAAATTTCTTGAGCAATTACAACCGTTATGCTGTCCAATTTCTGCTAGGATCTCTAATGTCTTTGCATCATTCTCTGTTTCAGATGCCCCCTCGTCCTTCCCTTCAGGTGGTTCATCTAACCAGGTGCATCGATGTACCGGGTCACACGGCCATGTTGGTTAGAGTTATGACGGAGGCTGGATACTGCTGGTACCCAGAGTACACAATGGAGGAGCAGTATCGAGATTTCAACCAGAGTCAGTATCTGTGTACTGAGTGGACAATTCGAGCTCTTGCGAGCGAGCCATGCTACACCAACGCGTTTATACATCGCACTTGCTTGTGCATTGACATTGTGAAGGACTCACAAGGTCATGCTTTTTAGGTGACATACTTCTTGTGCATGGATATTTTGGCCCACCCTACTTGTGTTGCTTGTACGATAACATATATTGGTCATCTTGGACAACTTACTTGCACACATATTACAGATATTGCTTTCACTAATGATTGCCATTGTTCTATGCCTCATGACATCTATGCCTTGTGTGTTGCATCCAAGTTGTAAATTGTTTGCTCTTATCATATGCTTGGTTGCAACAATGTCAATTCTTCACATTTGCCATGCCACATTGCTTGCTACATGCTTGAATTGATTGGCTCACACATGTTGAACACTTGCTCTTTCTATTGTGTTGAGTACCTCACCATCTTCACTACACCATGTGCACATTATGCTTGGATTATCTTGCACTTTGGGTTACACCATGTGTTTAGAGCCTTCATTCTACTTGGTGTTGTGAATGATTCCTATGCCTATCATCGACCTTTCATTGATTGCTTTGTGCACGATTGCTATGACCATGAGGTAGATGCTTGTAATATTGTCACACATATTTGCATCCCTACCTCACCTTGGCATACTTGCTCCCATGATTACATTTCTTGTGCTCAATTTGTATGCTTACATGCCATGTCACAATCCCTTGTCACACCATATGTTATGCATGATGACAACACTTGTGCGGTGACTCACCACTTGAATGCTTGGTTTGGCACTAATGCAAACCAAATTTGTTTTTCCAAGTGTTTGTTGTCCTTGCTCCTTTTGAAGGAACTACAAGATGGTGAGACATTGGAGACTGTGCCCTTAGAGCTTGATGGTCATGAGTGCTCGGTGATCGTCCACTTATAGACGGCGATGCCATCTCCTTCCCATGGTGATTTGGATCTTGATCTGAGGACGGATCTTTCCCAAGGGGGAGGGGATGATGCGGAGCATCCTATGGACATCACCATGGCAAGAGTCCCTTTCCCAAGTGACATGACCCACATCTACTCTACATACGTAAATGTGAATCATCTCCTTTACATGTGTTCACTTGACCCCTTCAAGGATGGTATACTACTTGACATTCCTCTCATGTGCATGCCTAGGTATTGTCGGAGCATCACGAATGACGAGGAGGAGTGCTAGCACCTACGTACGACTACACCATCCGCGAGGGAAGCTTGGAAGTGGCAAAAGAAGTAGCGAGGACAAGACTCTGGAAGCCCCGGACCTTCCAGCCTACCCGGAACCTCCGGACCCCGGACCTGCCAGCCTGCCCGAAACTTCCAACCTCAGCACACCCCAGGCATGCCAACTCTTTGGAAACCCCGGAACCTGCCCGGACCCTCACCAGAACTTCTGGCCCAGCCCGTAACCTCCGGCCTGCATGCGTGCATCCACTTAGGCCCAAGGCCCATGTACCCCTTTCTCACCCCACTTCTCCCTAGACTATATATACTCATCTCCCACCGCCATTCTAGGGTTAGCTATGGTTTTGCTCTTAGTAAGTTGAGCCTAGCTCCTTTCACTACCTCTCCCATGGAGTAGATGCCTCTATAGGAGAAGATCCCTAGTCGATGTCAAGTCCCCTTACGAGGGAAGATCCTACAGGTTATCAAGGCCCCATCTCCCCATGGGATTTGGGATGAACTCTACCATGTATCCTTCTTTCCCTTTGTTGTTCATGTACCTTGTGGATCTTGTGTGTGGTGAGTCTAGTAGATGTGTGATTGGACTTGTTCCTGAGTGTTTCCTCTTGTGATTTCCCCTTCATGTTCTTCATGTTCTTTGTGTTCTTTGTGTTCTTCGTGGAATCTCCTCCAATTCGTGAAAGATCGACACACACGGGCTTGCCCCGTATCAGCCTATGTTATCTCATTCGAAATGAATTGGGAGAAATGCCTTCCATTTTGCTGAATTTTCTTATAACAACAGTTTTTAGTCTAGTCTGGGCAAAGCTCCTTTCGAAGTTCTGTATGGATGAAGATGCCGAACGCCATTAAACTGGTCAAAAACTGGTGAAAGACAATTCTTTGGACAGGATATGATTCATGACGCAGAAGAGAAAGTTCACATCATTTGTGAAAATATGAAAACCGCCCAATCTCGTCAAAAGATCCAATATGACCATCGTCACAAGGAAGCACGTTATGAAGTTGATGAGAAGGCTTAACTTCGGGTTTCACCTCTCGATGGTACCCATCGCATTAGTATGAAAGGCAAATTGGCTCCTCGTTACATTGGTCCTTTTCCTATTCTTGCTAAATAGGGAGAGGTTGCATACCAATTGGAACTACCTCCGCAACTTTCCAAATTTCGTGATGTCTTCCACGTTTCTCAACTCAGGTGTTGCTTGAAGGATTCTCTCCGCGAAGTAGACCACAAAACACTTGAGCTTCAAGATGAGCTCTCATGTCGAGAATATCCTATTCATATTCTCAATGAAGTCGAGCACAGTACTTGATGTCGCAGCATCGAGTTTCTAAAGGTTCGGTGGTCGCACCATTCTGAGGATGAAGCAACCTTGGAGCGCGAAGATCGTCTTCGGCTTGAGTACCTCGCACTCTTCCCGACTACTCCTGAATCTCGGGACGAGATTCTTATTTAGTGAGGGTGAGTTTTCATAGCCCTGGTTTCACTTTTATTGCTAAAGCATTCATGCATGCATTTTAAATTCATTTGAAAAAGAAAATGAGGATTGATCAAGCCTTAGGATTAATTTTTTGTCAAGCAAGCACTATAAAAATTGTTTCAAAGTGAACTAAGGAAATGTTCCTGGAATTCCCACAAAATATTGGGATGCGATAAAATTACGAACCAATATTTTGGAAATACATAAAACAATTATATTGGGAATTTGAATTAGTTCACACCCTATTTTCATTCGATGTTTATTTTCTATACCTAAAATAATTATCCTATGTCTCTGAGAATTATTGTGTGGCATTGGATAATTCCATGTCGACTACATACACATTTTGAGGATTACTACAAATGGTTTGGTATTTTTCCCAAACCAGAAACAAATGTCAGAAATAAATAACCTAAACAAATTGGAAAAAGAGGAAAATAGCTTACCTGGCATGTAGCCCACCTGGAGGCCTAGTCCACCAGGGGTGTCGTGGTCCTCTTCCACCTCTGCCTAAAGGCAAAGGCGAAGTGACGCACGCGCGTACATGGAGGTCGCCACCTCCTACTCCGCCGTGGCATCGACCCGGCATCCAAGCGACGCCACGAGGACGCCTAGAGCCCTCTGGATCTAGTCCCCCCTCTTCTGCTCCTTCTCCTCTGCTCTCTCCCTCGCCGGCGGAACGGCTTTGTCGCCGCCGCTAGCAACCCTCACCGCCTCTGGCCCCCCTCGCCTCCCCAAGGTGCCCACAAGCTCCGTCGCATCGAGCTGCCCACACCAAAGGAATCGCCGGACGGCCTCCTCCATCGCTTGTGTTGCCATCTCCCTCGCCGGCAACCGAAGGCCGCCACCATCGATTCTCCGGTGGCAGTTTGTCCCTGAGCCCGCTGAGACCACCATCCTAACCTTGGTGAACTCGCTGTCCCTCTCCCTCTCTTTCCATGCCCTCTACTGTGTCGTAGCCTCGCCCTACTTCGAGCCCGAGCCTCTCGTCAGCGGCAATGGCATGTCTGTGGCCACAACTACCACGGCTCACGCCCGAGCACCCCTTAGTGCTCCTGGAGCTCTCTTGTGTCTGTCCAGCCACATACTTTGCTCGCGAGAGCCCCGCAGCCATGCACACGATCGAACCCAAGATGCTGCCGCTGCCAAACCTCATTATCGGTCATCTTCCGACCACCCCAGTGCCAGCTACCACCACCACTAGATGCGGCGCTTTGCCAGCTCCCCATTGCTTTCAAATGCTCACGAAATGGTGCCCCTGTAGCGCAATTCCGACCATCTCTGGTGAGTCTCCACTACGGGTTTGGTCGCCGTCGGCCTAGCTCCGGCAAGCGCTGATGTGGCCGGCCCATTAGGGCTAATCTCCCTCCTAATTAAGCCCCCTTATCCACTCGAAGCGGGCCCCAGCAGTGGGTCAAACCCCGGTCAGTGCAGGATTAGTCCCTGGGACACTGACCAGTGGACACCACTGGTCAGGTTTGAGCTGGGACAAGCACTGTTGACCCGCTGACGGGAGCATGACGTCAGGCTGTTGCAGTAAATGATTTCTATTATAAAAATAATCCAGGAAATGTTTAAAACTTCAAAACTTCATAGAAAATAATCTATAAGTCAGATTAAAATAATTTATATATGAAAATTTAGTAGAAAATCCAAAGAATCTAAAGGTATCATTTTCATGCATGTTAGAGCAAGTTAAGTAGGAAAACATGGACATTTTGTTCTGAACACAATAGGCCACTTCAAATATGGAGTTGATTTTGAACCTTGGGTTCAAACCTTCTTCATTTAACATATTGATAGATGCATTAGCTCAAACCAGCAACATATTGCCATGCCATTATCATGCATCATTGTGAAGCATTTGTCGTGTTTAATTGTACCTTGTTTGATCTTGTTAATAGACTTGCGAGACGTAGTTATCGACGACATCGAAGAAGAGCAGAGTTCTTCTGATCCACACGCAAGCAATCCTCCTTGAGCATATTCGATAACATCCCACTCTCTCGCTCTTTCTCTCATTTAAATTCATTAGGACAATGCGATTCAACTGGTACTTGTGTTGCGGTAGATGAACCCACTCCTTTGCATGACCTGTCATTGTGACAGTAAATAGCGAAACCAATCAACCTAGCATACCTGGTAGATGCTTGAGCCATGTTGTGTTATCACCCTGTTATGCTTGCTATGCTTAGAGTTGTGTCAGGTCTGATTCATCTGGGTGATAACCGGAAGGAAATGGATGTGTCCTGATTATGAGAGTTAAGTGTTGAACCTGTTTTGGTAAAGGTAGTGATGAGAGGCCAAGTAGGATTACATGGTGGGTTGTCTCATTGAGACCGCTAATAGGAATTGAGTTTAGTGTTTGTGTTCCAAGACTAGCTACTACCACATATTGGGTTCCGGTAACTTGACCCCTCTTGGCCTATTAACCTACCCTGTTCTCGGTCCAAGAGTCGCAGTAGTTTGAAACGTTGATAGGTGGGGCACGGCCCGCGAAGTGGATGAATGACCCGATCGGGATAGGCTTGGGGCCCTGCTCACAACGTTTGAGGCCATGTTGGAAACCTCAACCGGACATCCATTATGGGTTCCATCTCAGATAGGTGACTACCTTGGGTGTGAGTCGATGTAGGTTGACGTCCGTGGCCGACTTCCTCGCTAGGCTTCCGCTTGAAGGTTATTGAGGTGACTTTTTACGTGCACATGGCGATAAGTGGCGGGAGCATGTGTGACAAAGTACACCCCTATAGGATAAACTATCTATTCCAATAGCTGTGTCCGCAGATATGGACTACTTGGAGACTTGCATTGTTCATAGATAACTTTAACATATACTCTAAAATGCTCCAGATAAGTGTGAGTGCTCCAGATAAGTTACATGTGTGGTGGATATGTGTACTCATGTGCACTCTCTCGTAGGGAGACGAGAGAAGTATGATACATTGGATACATTGTCGTAGTCTAGATTAGCCTAAGGTCAAAGCTGACATTCTGCAGTAAACCCCATAGTCCCGTTCGTTGATAAATGATGCATAAATAGATAGTCCTGATGTAAGACTTGTTGAGTACTTCCGTACTCCTTGTTTCTTATT
This sequence comes from Hordeum marinum, assembly GCA_022496015.1. Lineage (NCBI taxonomy): Eukaryota > Viridiplantae > Streptophyta > Magnoliopsida > Poales > Poaceae > Hordeum > Hordeum marinum. Next base: position 233,771,040 of record CM039675.1, read on the forward strand.
TAAATTTTTTTAGATATAGACGTTGTTCACTTTATGTTGTTCTTGACGTTGACATCGACACAATAGATAGGAAACCCAGATAGGAGTCTGGCTCCTTTGGTAGAGTCGTTGTAGCTTTCCAGACTCTTCCAACCGCTTTTATTAGATGTCTGTACCCACACATGTAACTTCCGCTTGTTGTCTGTATGCTATGAATGTTGGGTCATGTGATCCCCTCTGTTTGTAACATTATACTATGATGGCTCTTCGGTGTCCTCTAAATAAATGCTATGTTGTAGAGTTTTGTTGTGATGCCATGTTGTATCTACACGTATCGTAAATATTGTGTGTATGTTTGAAATGCATACGTATGTGTGGGATTTGACACCTAGTTGTGTACCTTTAGTAGTCTTCTTTAAAGGGAAATGCCTATCTGTGCTTCCACCGAACCTTGGTAGCTTGCTACTGCTCCGGACACATTGATTGACCAGCATGTATCCTTCTTTGTTGCTATGTCTGTCCCTTCAGGGAAATGTCTCATAGTGTAATGGAGTCCCTATAGCCTACTACGACTTGTCTACGTGCAGTGATGACATTAATGCCCCATGCCGTAATGGAGTCCTTGTAGCTTTTTGTGACTCGTCTACACACACTGATGACCGACACCTACATTGTTGGGTTATGTATGCCTGTCTCTATATGTTTGTGCCACTTGGGTCTATGACTAGTCATGTCGACCCGGGTTCTTTGACATGTGAATGCTAGCAACATGTTCATATCCGTGAGCCAAAAGGTGCAAACGGTCCCGGCCAAGGTAAGGTGGCAGCCATGGGTTACCGTGCGTGAGGCCGCAAAGTGGTGCCACATGTTACAGGTTGGATTCATATGGCTTAGGATCATGAGCCTAACAGACATGTAGTCTAGCACAGGTGGAATGTCGCTCGGGCAAGACGTTGACATCTCATCGAATAGCGGTGAGGCATAGGGAGGCTGCTCATTGGTGTCTTTGTTAAAATTATCCGTATTATGGATAGCCTTTGTTTAGAGAGCTAGTCTTTTGTCAGAGCTATGTCTAGTTCAAGCAGTTTGATTATTTAGTGAACTTGCTCGGTTTAGTAACCGTGAGCTATGTGTGTCCACTATTTTCTATACCCAGGTTGCAATTGATGTTACATTATGAAATGACGTGGATGTGCACTATAACCAGGGAATACGTGGGGAGGAGCGAATTTTTGTATGTTATGTATCATCACACATGATAAAATCTGAAACATCGTGTCTCATGAATCTTTGGGTGCCAAGATTCCCTGCAATGAGCGAAAAATTCGTCTATCACCGAAATATCTGCCTCCCCCTCCCCCCCCCCCCGCCAAAGGGAAACATTTCTCCTTCAACCCATCCACCCCCCCCCCCCCGCGTGCCACTGCCCTCTCCCTCTAGCATCCGACCATTGCAGACACGCCATGTTGTTCTCGAGTGACCCCTCAAGTGGTATCTCCGACGATGACGAATCCCTCACCAGCCAAGTATTCGTCTCTTTTCTCTCTGGCTCAACTAGGCTTAGGGTTTTATTTCGAATTGGGGATTTTAAAGAGGCACGTCCATTTGCTCCATTTTTTATCTTCTAGCTCCCTATAACAATCACTTCCAACGAATGGAGAGGGGTAGCTGAAGACTTGCCTGCTCATGGTCAACATCAATTTCTATGCATGAAGTTACGAGCTTTTGAATCTGGGTACAGTGGGAGGAAGTTTCTGCGATGTGCAAAGAAGTTAAGCCTAACTCTCGTTATTAGAAATCATTTGTTATATTAGGTGTGATTCAGACTTCCTGTGTGCTATTTGATTCTGTGTGTGATTAAGACACTGTCATTGTTTTAACTTGAAGGTATATTGACGGCAAGAAAACTATATGAGACATGAGTTATCATTGCATGAAAATTTACTACAAGGTAGTACACATGAAGCACTTCATTTCATTCAGCACGAGCAAGGTCTAATTATCCATAGAAACATGGCTAGCATCAACACAACATGGCAATATGAAATAAACATATTCTCAGACTTCGTGAAAAAAACATGGTGCAAGCTAGTAGTTTTTATCAGATCGGAATGTTTGGGGTTTTTACCAGTTTCTTCATCGGGTAGCACATATCGAGTGCGACATCAACCATGGTGGAATCCAACAATGGCAGACATGGAAACCGATATTCCGGCCACCAAAGGGATGAAATGGTTTGGGGAGGAGCTTATGGAGATGCTAGTGGTGCCTTGATGCAGCTCAGTGGAGGGGAGATTCTTCGGGAAGCTCAAATCCGAGTGGTGGCCGAGGTGGGCGTTGTTGGTCATAGGAGGAGGATACGGCCATGGGACGACAAGTGGGGAGGCTCGGGCGGTTGGTGAGTGAAGGGGATCGTTGCATAGGAAACAAAAAAATTCCTACGTACACGCAAGATCTATCCATGGTGATGAGCATCTACGAGAGGGAGAGTAGATCTACGTATCCTTGCAGATCCCTAAGCGGGAAGCATTAAGAAATGCAGTTAATGTAGTCGAACGTCTTCGCGATCAAAATCACCGAGCGTCCCGCGATCCAATCACGATCTGTCTCGATCTAGCACCGAACGGACGGCACCTCCGCGTTCAGCACACATATGGCTTGATGACGATCTCCGCTTTGTTGATTCAGCAAGAGGGAGCGGAGAGGTAGACGAGTTCTCCGGTAGCGTGACGGTGTTGTGGCGATGGTGGTGGAGTAATCTCAGCAGGGCTTCGCCTAAGCACAGCTGAAACCGATCTAGAGGAGAAATTACAGACTAGAGGGTAGGGTTGCACGTAGCTGAAAATCTAGTGCAAAAACCCTAAAACCTCTAGTATATATAGGAGGAGATGACAAGGAGGCTTGGCGCAAGGGCCAGCCCCTCTTTGGTTTGGCCGAAGTGGAGAGGAGGAGTCCTCCTCCTCCACTCCTAGTAGGATTAGGACTCCTTCCTTATTTCCACCTTTTTGCCTTTTTTCCCACCTTTTCCACATTGGAATTCCTTCCCAGTCGCATGGGCCTTGTGTGGGACTTTTTCCAGCCCACTAAGGGCTGGTATTTATCCTCCCACAGCCCATGTAGCCTCTTGGGTCGAAATACTCCTCCCGATGCTCACCCGGTACCCTCCCGGCACTCCCGGTACACTACCGATGAGCCCAGAACCTTTGCGACGACCAAAATAGGACTTCCTATACATCAATCTTTACCTCCGGACCATTCTGGAGCTCCTTGTAATGTCTGGGATCTAATCTGGGACTCCAAACAACCTTCGGTCACCAACATATATAACTCTATACTACCGAAACGTCAGCGAACCTTAAGTGTGCACACCCTGCGGGTTCGAGAACTATGTAGACATGACCGAGACACCTCTATGGTCAATAACCAATAGCAGGACCTTGATGCCCATATTCGTTCCTACATATTCTCCGAAGATCTTTATCGGTCAAACCTCTATGCCAAGGATTCAATTAATCTTGTTTGATGTTCCCTTTGTTCTTCGGTATGTTACTTGCCCGAGATTCGATCGTCAGTATCTCCATACCTAGTTCAAACTCGTTACCGACAAGTTTCTTTACTCGTTCCGTAATACAAGATCCCGTGACTAACACTTAGTCACATTGATTGCAAGGCTTATTGTGATGTTGTATTACCGAGTGGGCCCTGAGATACCTCTCCGTCACACGGAGTAACAAATCCCAGTGTTGATCCATGCCAACTCAACAGACACCTTCGGAGATACCTATAGAGTACCTTTCTAGTCACCCAGTTATGTTTCGAAATTTGATACACACAAGGCATTCCTCCGGTGTCCGTGAGTTGCGTGATCTCATGGTCATAGGAACATATACTTGACATGCAGAAAACTGTAGCAATAAACTGACACGATCATATGCTACGTCTATAGTTTGGGTCTCGTCCAGCCAATCATTCTCCTAATGTTGTGATCCTGTTATCAAATGACATAATATGTCAATGGCTAGGAAACCTTGACCATCTTTGATCAATGAGCAAGTTCACTAGAGGCATACTAGGGACAAAGTGTTGTCTATTGATCCACACATGCAATGTGTTTCCAATCAATACAATTATAGAATGGATAATAAACAATTATAACGAAAAAGGAAATATAATAATAAACACTTTATTTATTGCCTCTAGGGCATATTTCCAATAGTCTCCAACTTGCACTAGAGTTAATAATCTAGTTCACATCACTATGTGGTTTACATTGTTATGAATCGAATACCCATGCACTTCTGGTGTTGATCATGTTTAGCCCTTGGAAGAGGTTTAGTCAACGGGTCTGGAACATTCAGATATGTGTGCACTTTGTAAATATTTATGCCCTTCTCCTCGATGTAATCACAGATGGAATTGAAGTGTCGCTTTATGTGTCTGGTCCTCTTGTGACACCTTGGTTCCTTGGCCAGAGCAATGGCACTAGTGTTGTCACAGAACAGATTCATTGGATTCGGTGCACTGGGCACTACTCCAAGATCTGTCATGAACTGCTTCATCCAGATACCTTCCTTCGTTGCCTCCGAGGCTGCGATGTACTCCGCCTCACATGTATAATCGACTAACACGCTTTGCTTGGAACTGCACCAGCTTACCGCTCCCCCGTTGAGAATAAATATGTATCTGATTTGTGACTTAGAGTCATCCGAATTAGTGTCAAAGCTTGCATCGACGTAACCCTTTACGACGAGCTCTTCATCACCTCCATAAAAGAGAATCATTCCCTTAGTCCTTTTCAGGTACTTAAGGATATTCTTGACCGCCGTCCAGTGCTCCATTCTAGGATCACTTTGAAACCTTCCGGCCATACTTATGACAAGGTTGACATCGGGTCTCGTGCACATCATTGCATACATGATAGAGCCTATGGTGGAAGCATAGGGGATGACACTCATCTTCTCACTATCTTCTGCAGTCACTCGGAATTGAGTCTTACTCAACTTCACACCTTGTAACACAGGCAAGAACCCCTTCTTGGCCTGATCCATTTGGAACTTATTCAAAACTTTATCAAGGTATGTGCTTTGTGAAAGTGTATTAAGCGTCTCGATCTATCTCTATAGATCTTAATGCCTAATATGAAAGCAGCTTCTCCTAGGTCCTTCATTGAAAAACTCTTGTTCAAATATTCGTTCACGCTTTCCAACATTTCTACATTGTTTCCAATCAGCAATATGTCATCTACATACAATATTAGAAACTCTATAGAGCTCCCACTCACTTTCTTGTAAATACAAGCTTCTCCATAAACTTGTATAAACACAAACGCTTTGATCACCTCTTCAAAGCGCTTATTCCAACTCTGAGATGCTTGCACTAGTCCATAAATGGATCGCTGGAGTTTGCAAACTTTGTCAGCGTTCTCTAGATCGACAAAACCTTCCGGTTGCATCATATACAACTCTTCCTCAACGAAACCATTGAGCAACGCTGTTTTGACATCCATCTTCCAAATTTCATAGTCAAAATATGCAGCTATTGCTAACATGATTCTGACGGACTTAAGCATCGCTACGGGTGAGAAGGTCTCGTCGTAGTCAACTCCTTGAACTTGTGAATAACCCTTTGCCACAAGTCGAGCTTTATAGACGGTGACATTATCGTCCGCGTCCGTCTTCTTATTAACGATCCATTTGTTCTGAATGGCCTTTCACCCTTCAGGTAATACTTCCAAAGTCCATACTTTGTTTTCATACATGGATCCCATCTCATATTTCATGGCCTCTAACCATTTCTCGGAATCCGGGCCCATCATCTCTCATCCATAGCTCGTAAGTTCATTGTTGTCCAACAACATGACCTCCAAGACAGGGTTGCTTTACCACTCAGGAGCAGTATGCACCCTTGTTGCCTACGAGGTTCAATAGTGACTTGATCTGAAGCTTCATGATCATCATGATTAACTTCCTCTTCAATTATTGTAGTCTCCATAGAAACATCTTTCTGTGCTGCACTACTCTCTGGTTGAAGTAAAGGTTCAATAACCTCATCAAGCTCTATTTTCCGCCCACTCAATTCTTTCGAGAGAAACTCTTTCTCAAGAAATGTTCCATTCTTAGCGACAAACACTTTGCCTTCAGATCTAAGATAGAAGGTATACCCAACTGTCTCTTTCGGGTATCCTATGAAGACGCATTTCTCCGCTTTGGGTTCCAGCTTTTCAGGCTGAAGCTTTTTGACATAAGCATCACAGCCCCAACCTTTAAGAAACAACAACTCTGGCCTCTTGCCAAACCACAGTTCATATGGCGTCATCTCGACGGATTTCGATGGTGCCCTATTTAAAGTGAATGGAGCTGCCTCTAATGCATGACCCCAAAATGATAGTGGCAAATCGGCAAGAGACATCATAGAACGCACCACATCTAATAAGGTTCGATTATGATGTTCGGACACACCATTACGCTGTGGTGTTCCAGGCAGTGTCAAATGTGAAACAATTCCACACTGTCTTAAGTGACGGCCAAACTCATAACTCAGATATTCACCTCCTCGATCAGATCGTAGGAATTTGATCTTCTTGTTACGATGATTCTCAACTTCACTCTAATATTTCTTGAACTTTTCAAATGTTTTAGACTTATGTTTCATTAAGTAAATATATCCATAACTACTTAAGGCATTAGTGAAGGTGAAAAAATAATGATATCCACCATGCGCTGCAACATTCATCTGATCACACACATCAGTATGTATGATTCCAACAAGTCACTTGTCAGTTCCATTGTTCCAGAGAACGGCGTTTTAGTCATCTTGCCCATGAGGCATGGTTCACATGTGATAAGTGACTCAAAATCAAATGACTCCAAAAGTCCATCAGCATGGAGCTTCCTCATGCGTTTTACACAAATATGACTCAAACGGCAGAGTCACAAGAAAGCGGTACTATCATTATCAACTCTACATCTTTGGCATCAATGTTATGAACATGTGTATCATCACTATAAAGATTTAATATGAATAAACCCCTCACATTGGGTTCATGACCATAAAAGATATGAGTCATATCAATAGAACAACCATTATTCTCTGATTTAAATGAGTAATCGTCTCGCAATAAACAAGATCCAGATATAATGTTCATGCTTAACACAGGCACTAAATAACAATTATTCAGGTTCATCACTAATCCCGATGGTAATCGAAGAGAGAGCATGCCGACGGTGATCACATCAACCTTGGAACCATTTCCCACATGCATCGTCACTTCGTCCTTAACCAGCCTCTATCTATTCCGTAGGTCCTGCTTTGAGTTGCAAATGTAAGGAACCAAACTAGTATCAAATACCCCGCGCACTACAACGAGAGCTAGTAAAGTACACATCAATAACATGTATATCATATATACCTTGTTTGTTGTTGGCCGCCTTCTTGTCAGCCAGGTACTTGGGCAAGTTCCGCTTCCAGTCATCGGTTCCCTTGCAATGAAAGCACGCAGTTTCTATCTTGGATCCAGCCTTGGGTTTCTTTACACAAGGAACAACTACTTTGCCGTCCTTCTTGGATTTACCCTTATTGCCCTTGCCCTTGCCATTCTTCTTGAAACTAGTGGTTTTATTGACCATCAACACTTGATCTTCTTTCTGGATTTCAGACTCAGCGACTTTCAGCATCGTAAATAGCTCGGCGACTGACTTGTTCATCCCGTGCATGTTATAATTCATCACAAAGCTCTTGTAGCTAGGTGGAAGTGATTGAAGAACTCTGTCAGTGATTGCCTCTAGTGGAAGGGCAATTCCCAACTCCACCAAACGAGTCGAATACCTAGACATTCCGAGTATATGTTCACTGACATACCCATTCTCCTCCATTTTGCAAGCATAGAAGTTATCGGAGGTCTCATACCTCTCGATCTGGGCATTCGTCTGAAAGATAAACTTCAACTCTTGGAACCTCTCAAATGCTCCATGAAGTTCAAAACGTCTTTGAAGTCCCGGTTCTAAGCCATACAATATTGCACACTAAACTATTGAGTAATCTCCAAAACGTGCCTCCCAAGTGTTCTTAACGTCTTCAGATGACATGTCTTCGAGTTGGTCACCAAGCGGTGCATCAAGGACATATGATTTCTGGGAAGCCGTGAGGATAATCCTCATATTATGGGCCTAGTCCACAAAGTTACTTCCATCATCTTTCAACTTAGCTTTCTTTAGAAACGCATTAAAATTCAGGGGTGCTACTGTGCAAGGTTACTTAGACTAATGTTCAAGATAATGAGTTTAGTTAATCAAATTACTAAAGCTCCCACTCAAATTGACATCCCTGAGGTCATCTGAGTGTCACATGATCCAAATTCACCAACTCAAGTCCGATCATCACATGAGTTGAGGTGGTTACAATGGTGAACATCATCATGTTGATCAGATCTACTATGACTCCTGTTCGACATTTTGGTCTCTTGTGTTCCGAGGCCATGTCTATACATGCTAGGCTCATCAAGTTTAACCCGAGTGTTCTGCATGCGCAACACTGGCTTGCACCCGTTGTATGTGAACATAGAGTCTATCACACCCGATCATCATGTGGTGTCTCAACACGACGAGCTTCCACAACGGTGCACACTAAGGGAAAACACAATTCATCTTGAAATTTAAGTGAGGGATCACCTTATAATGCTACCCTCGTCCTAAGCGAAACAAGGTGCATAAAAGGATTAACATCACATGCAAATCATAAGTGACATGATATGGCCATGAACTTGTGCTTTTGATCTCCATCTTGAAAGCACCGGCATGATCTCCATCGTCACCGGCACGACACGATGATCTCCATCATCTTGATCTCCATCAACATGTCGCCATCGGTGTTGTTGCCCCCACCATGCTTGTACCACTATTTCTACCGTTTAGTGATAAAGTAAAGCATTACATAGCACTTAATGATTGAGACGCAGGTCATACAATAATTAAAAACAACCCTATGGCTCTTGTTGGTTGCCGTACTCATCGACATGCAAGTCGTGATATTCTATACAACACATGATCATCTCATACATCACATATATCTCATCATGTAAGCCATATCACATCACAACGTACCCTGCAAAAACAAGTTAGACGTCTTCTAATTGTTGTTGCATGTTTTACGTGGCTGCTACGGGTATCTAGCAAGAACAATTGTTACCTACACATAAACCACAACGGTGATACATAAGTTGCTTTTCAACCTTCTCAAGGACCGCCTTAGTCGAATCCGATCCAACTAAAGTAGGAGAAACAAACACCCGCCAGCCATCTTTGTGTAATGAAGTTACATGTCAATCGATGGAACCGGTCTCTCGTAAGCGTATGAGTAAGGTCGGTCCGGGCCGCTTCATCCCACAATACCGCTGAACCAAAACATGACCACTACTTTGTGTTCTACTCGAGATCTCATCTACACATAGACCTAGCTCATGATGCCACTCAAGGGGAACATTGCATGGGAAACAAAAAAAATTCTATGCACACTCAAGATCTATCCATGGTGATGAGCATCTACGAGAGGGAGAGTGGATCTACGTACACTTGTAGATCGCTAAGAGGGAAGCGTTAAGAAACGTGGTTGATGTAGTCGAACGTCTTCGCGATCCAAATCGCCGAGCGACCCGCGATCCAATCACGATCCGTCCCGATCTAGCACTAAACGGACGGCACCTCCGTGTTCAGCACACGTATGGCTTGATGACGATCTCTGCTTTCTTGATCCAGCAAGAGGGAGTGGATAGGTAGACGATTTCTATGGCAGCATGACGGCGTTGCAGCGATGGTGGTGGAGTAATCTCAGCAGGGCTTCGCCTAAGCACAGCTGAAACCGATCTAGAGGAGAAATTAAAGACTAGAGGGTAGGGTTGCATGTGGCTAAAAATCTAGTGCAAAAACCCTAAAACCTCTTGTATATATAGGAGGAGGAGTCTTGGCGCAAGGGCCAGCCCCTCTTTGGTTTGGCCGAAGTGGAGAGGAGGAGTCCTCCTCCTCCACTCCTAGTAGGATTAGGACTCCTTCCTTATTTCCATCTTTTTGCCTTTTTCCACCTTTTCCACTTTGCAATTCCTTCCCAGATGCATGGGCCTTGTGTGGCACTTTGGCCAGCCTACTAAGGGCTGGTATTTATCCTCCCACAGCCCATGTAGCCTCTTGGGTCGGAATACACCTCCCGATGGTCACCCGATACCCTCTTGGCACTCCCGGTACACTACCGATGAGCCCGGAACCTTTCCGGTGACCAAAACAAGACTTCCTATACATCAATCTTTACCTACAGACCATTCCGTAGCTCCTCATGACATCTGGGATCTCATACGGGACTCCAAACAACCTTCGGTCACCACCATATATAACTCTATACTACTAAAACGTCATCGAACCTTTAGTGTGCGGACCTTGCGGGTTCGAGAACTATGTAGACATGACCGAGACACATCTACGGTCAATAACCAATAGTGGGTCTTGGATTCCCATATTGGTTCCTTCATATTCTATGAAGATCTTTATCGGTCGGACCTCTATGTCAAGGATTCATTTAATCCCGTATGATGTTCCCTTTGTTCTTCGGTATGTTACTTGCCCGAGATTCGATCGCCGGTATCTCCATACCTAGTTCAACCTTGTTACTGACAAGTCTCTTTACTCGTTCCGTAATACAAGATCCCGTGACTAACACTCAGTCACATTGATTGCAAGGCTTATTGTGATGTTGTATTACCGAGTGGGCCCTAAGATACCTCTCCGTCACACGGAGTAACAAATCCCAGTGTTGATCCATGCCAACTCAACAGACACCTTCGGAGATACTTGTAGAGTACCTTTATAGTCACCCAGTTAAGTTGCGACGTTTGATACACACAAGGCATTCCTCCGGTGTCCGTGAGTTGCATGATCTCATGGTCATAGGAACATATACTTGACATGCAGAAAACTGTAGCAATAAACTGACACGATCATATGCTAGGTTTATAGTTTGGGTCTCATCCATCCCGTCATTCTCCTAATAATGTGATCCCATTATCAAATGACATCACATGTCAATGGCTAGGAAACCTTGACCATCTTTGATCAACGAGCTAGTTCACTAGAGGCATACTCAGGACAACGTGTTGTCTATTCATCCACACATGCAATGTGTTTCCAATTAATACAATTATAGCATGGATAAGAAACAATTATCATGAACAAGGAAATACAATAAGAAACACTTTATTTATTGCCTCTAGGGCATATTTCCAACAGTGAGAGCAAGAGAGAGCGAGAGGAGTCTAGCGGGGGGTGGGGGGCTCGGGAAAGGTCTGGTAGGTGGGGGTGTCCAGAGAGAACCTGAGCATGCCTCAGATGCTCTCACGCGTGACAAGCATGGGCATCAGAGGGGCCTTGGAAGTTTACTGGTGTTGAGGAGAGGAGTGGAAGATCGAGTGAGATCCCCTGGCACACGTTGGTGCCCTGGCGAAGCCGGATGGGGGCAATAGGACAAGATCCATGACAGAGCGATGTTGCTACATGTCAACAGCATGGTCACCATATCATGACCTATCTATGGAAACTTTTTGGTCGGCCCAACATGTCTAGAGTGTGAGGCACGCATGGTAAAGCTGTTTGGTGAAGTTTGGACCCATATAGAGCTGGGTGGGGTTGGTTTCTATTGTAGGTAAGTTTGCAGCAAGAAACTGTGGAGCTATCTCAGGGGTTAGTACTAGAGGGTACATTATATAGAAGGTTGCATGTTGGTCTTAGACAAGGAAGGTGGAGATGATCACAAATTTTTAGCTCATGGAAATATATCTATGGGGTACTTGCAGTTCAAAGGCACTATTGCTGCCAAAATCTAGATTTAGATGATTTGCTCATATTTTCCACATGAGCATGTCATCTTTGGGTTTGTATTGATGCATCAGTGTGCAAATGAGGTTGTGGTAATGTGTGGGGGCAATCATAAGTACATAATGGAAGGAAAGGCATGCCAATGCTGCCCAAATGCTAAATGGGAGGGGTTTTACCCACCAATTATTCCTCCCTGGCCAAGAGAGAGTTATTGGAGGTAGAAGTGGGATATCACATGATGTGGTAAAAACTTAGAGCCAAGGATAACCCTTTTGGGCGAACTTTTCTTGTCACAAGGTTATGATTAAAGGTGTTTGACGCTGTCCTAGGGCACCTAGGGGTATACAATGGCCCTGGGAGTTACGAGGGGTGAATGGTAAGACCAATTGGTCCTTATCACCAATTTTGTGACTATTTGATGAAAGTTGACAATACAAACATTGTAAACCCTAGAAATCACCAGAATCAAGTTTCTGTAGATCTAGTCATGCTAAGCTAATATTCTTGATGCACAACTTGGTTTAGTGTCATCATTTGGGAAGTAGAGCATGTACACAAAGTTTTAGGTCAATTGGAGAAACTTGACAATGTAAAGTTTCACAAGTTTTGATCTGGACAGAAAGGGTTTTGTAATGTTTTGGTGAACCAAAACAATTAGAATTGAGATGAAACTTTTCAAGATCATCACATATGGAATATGTGACATGCTAGAATTTTCCTAGATTTATTTGAGCATATTTCTTACAGAAATGTTTCAAATACAGGAAATATGCAGAAAGGGTTTCAGACGGTTTTGTCCTATATTTCGAATATGACCATGTGTTGAAACTCTATATATGGAAAATATATGTCCACTGAGTTTCCCTAAATTGTCTCAAATACTTTGAAAGCATAAAAATAATTTTCCTTATCAAAGACCATTTCTGGCGTGAAGAAAAATCCAATAAATAAAAGAGGAAAATAATCTTTAAAAATAATATTTCGTGGTTTGGGAAGTGCCATATAGGGTAGGTTCCAAATAAAGTCTTTGGGGAAAAACATCCACCCTAATTTGAGGAGTTTTAGTTCAAACCTCAATTCAGGGGTTTTATAAAACCTAATTTGAATAAATGCTTTTCAGCCAAACGAATATTTAATTAAAACAATTTTTGTTCCTATACACATGGCATGGTCATTGGGCAAATATTTGAATCAAGCCGGTGAGTTTCGAGAAGTAGGAGAATCCTATGAAAAAAACACAAGATATCAGCAATCAAGTCAAGCATCACAAGCATACAAAAAGTTTTTGTTGTCCTTAATTTTAGAGCTATGTTAACTTAGTCAGGAGAGGGAAAACACAGGCTGCGACAGACCTACCCCCCTTACAAGAATCTCGTCCGTGAGATTCCTAGTCTAGGCGATGAAAACATGCGGAAATTTAGAGGTGATGTAGTCTTCACGTTCCATGTTGCTTCTGCTCCAGTGTGGTTGTCCATCTAGATCTTGAAGTGCTTGATGATATGGTTTCGAGTGCATCACTTGAATTCATTTGAGAGGTGTACGCAATCCTAGCAATACGTTAGTCTTAATTAAAGGCCAATGCCTTGATGAACGGGGTTTTAGCAAAGGTCTGGCTCACGGGTGTATTCCAAAGTCAGAATATGGGGCAAAGTGGTGTGTTTGCATGCTGATCCTGGGGTTAATCATGTTGTTTTTTGAAATCTAGACGTCTCATGCTAGACGAGAAGGGTCAAGGTCTTGGTGTAACTTCCCATTGACGGGGATATCCATATCTTCCTTAAACAGGGGATCTTCAGCCGTAGGTGGTCTTCATCCTTGAGATTGTTGAAGCGCGTCATCATAGGCTTCTCATCAAGATCTTCTGCTTGAGTAAGTTTCCCATGTATTTTCTTCATTCATCTTCGGCCTTTTGTCTTCGTCGTCTCGGATGCATGTTTCTAGAGGGTCTTCGAGTGTTGGTCTACTTGTCTCTATGTAGCGATTTGTGGCAAGGTTTGGGCTGAGTCTCGTCCCTAAGACTAATCTTAGTGATTTGACGCGAAAACGGTTCCTACCTCCTAGAAAAGTTTTTGAGGGGTCCTAGATGAGTTTCCTACCCGAAAGTATAGACCAGACATCCAATCCCTAGGGTCTGAGGCTTGGCAAGTGGTGTGAACTACCTTTGGGAGGTGGTTCACCATGAAACAGTCAGGGCCATGCCCATGATTGGACCAAAAAGGGGCTAATAATGAAGTCATGACAATTGTCCCAATCCATTCTAGGTATTGAAAGGATAGGGACATCATGCTCATCGTACACCGTCAAAGTGGTGGAGTGAGGAGTGCAATCAACTTTTGATTCCTTCCTAGTCAGGAACCGGTGGATGGTCATTTAAAACAAGGGGCTCTTTAATACTCTTGATGTCCAATGGCTCCATCGTGCTTGAACATCGATGCTTCTTTATATAGTCTAGTTGATATAGCCTGCAAAGGAGTGGTGGTTGACTTCTCTTGCTTCTTCTTCTTCTTTTTCGTGGCTTCGCAACCGTAGTTGTCCTTCATCTTGCTTGGGCAATAATGTCTTTTGATGTAGGGAGGGTGCTTCAAGGATTCCAACTCCTTCAAGGTGAAACCTTACACTTAAGAAGCATGGCAATCGACGCTTTTGTGGCTTATACAAATAGGACTAAGGTGTTCCCTCTATTATTGGGTGAATAAGTATGTCATCCATCAGGACGTCAACATATTCCTCCAAGTATCCGATAAACACATTTATCATGGGATATGTAAGAGGAGCGAGCATTTGGTCTGGATGGTCACTTGTACAGGGGTTGTTAGTCAAACACAATCTAGTTCTTCATGTCCACCTCCCTCCTGGACAGGATTGGTAGCGGTCGTGGTGCAGTATTGGCCATAGTCTAATGACTTAGAGCCAAGACATATGGTCATAATCCAACCATATTATGGCTCGGTAAGTCTTCGTGGTTTCAACGATCTTAGGATGTGAGTGAACGTCTATCATCTTATACTTGAGAATAGTTCTACATGCCAATAGTCCTTCCTATTTCTCCAAACAAAATCATCCTACATCATTGAGGGTATCATCTCATATAAGTCAACTCCAACATCACTCATGCTACACATATCACCATGGCTTTGAGAGAAGGACTAACCCACAATCTTGTACATATAATATAGCTAACTCATATATATCCCTATATAAAAATTCTTGGGAGAAGCATACAAGCTGTTAAGCTCCATATGACACTACAAATCCAAGTGCTCTACTAACCTATCCAAGATCTAAGGCACTGCATTTCCATGCCAAGGAAAAATGTATTATCAATCCAAGATCCTGTTTCCTTCCTATGAATCCAATCCACTGGTCCATCAACCCCATCAATCATTACTTGACCCAACACTCCTACAAACCCAATATTGATGGGGTTTTACATAGTCTCCTAGAGTTCTTATAATCTACAAACCATTGAAAAGCGCTATCTTCACCGTATATCCACCAATTTCCAGTATCATGAACAAGTAAACTCCAAGGTCCATCTTATATAGGTCCTTAGTTTAATTCTGACAAGTCCAAATTTTCCCTTTCTTATCATCCACCAGAAACATGGTATCAAGATTAAGATCATCATACTAAATCCAATTATCTCTGAACATTGTAGTCTCATTTATCATCGACATCCTATTAGGATCACCTACTTAATACCAATCTTATGTCCAACGCGATTTTTTTAACAATTCCTCCAAGTCATTTTTGTGACATCATCAACCCACTATCAATATCACTTGAGTAGGTCAAGTCGTTATTGCACCAAGAATTTCAGTTTGTGATCATAATTATCTCACTAAATCCAATTTACTCAAGGGAGAAGTAAGTTATGCTAATCTAACAACTTTATCTACCAAGTACATCTACCAACATGAAATTCTCACAACTCATAAAAGATTCTCATCTACACCCTCAAGGCACCCACCCTGGCTAAATCAAATCATTCTCTATAAATCATATATACTTAAGATGGTCCTTCCTTTTGCATCAAGGTTCTGGTGCTAGCTTAAGAATGAAGGGCGTTTGTTCACTATGATCACTAGTCCCATAGTGAACCCAGTGCTAAGCAGGGGTTATTAAAGCTCGGTAGGTGCTCTCGCAAATCTGTGTGTTAAACATGTGTTTAGAGGTTTGAGCTGGGGAATGTTTTGAGGTTTAGATTTGCGTAGGGAGGGGATTCCAACCTAGAGGGAAATGCATAACTCTATGGGGTTGAGTTTGGTTGATCACTCAAAGTCTTCAATGCTAGTTGTTTGTGGAAGTGGATCCTTGGTGCATATTGTCTTGCTGGTCTTCAGTTGACGAGAGGTGAGAGGGAAAAGTACCATAGAGGGGAGGTACCAAAAGGGGGTGCTACAGTGCAAGTGTAATGAAACAAGTGCCAGAAAGGGTAAACACAAACATTAAGATACGATAAGTGATATAGTTGCGTACTTGTTGCCTAGGGAAAACGTGTGACTTATACCAAAACGCAAACAGATACAACAAGCAACACCCAACATGGTTCCATTATAACCATAACATGGACTCGACTTTGCATGGGGGATACACGAGTCACCCTAACCTAGGTGTTCTCAGACTCTATAGTCGTGCTTGCTTTGTGTCTTGGAGAGAACAGCGCTCATTCTTCTGGGTCTTCCTCAGGTGTCGCTATGTCTCTATTTGTTGCTCATCGAAATGATCTGGGTTGAACCTGAAGGAGTCCTTGACAACTTCTTATCTGGTGAACTATCAAGTGAGCGTGGTTCTTCATGGCTATCGTTGACAGGGTCTTCTGTTGCCTTCATAATTGGGCAAATCCCTTCTTGTCTTCCAAGGCATCGAGAGTCCAAGTGGGCAATCCTTTATGCAAGGACATCAACAAAGCATGATAGAGTTCCAACCCGTTGGTTATGTTGATGAGAACATCGACACCAAGAGCGTTGGATGATGAGAACTATTTTCCTGCTCACTATAGTGAGGTGGACCAAATGGCCAGGTTCTCACAGCTGATGGTTGCTGACACAACAACAGTAATGAAAGGATTTCTCTATTAGAAATGCATATCATGATCTTTCATATTTATGCCCTGATCATCGTAGGCCAAGGTTGCATCATTTGGGGCAGTGTCGATGGTGTCACCAACTTCCAAGTCCTGACACCCTCATTCCTCAAGAAGGTATCTTCTGTTGGTATCATCTTGTCGTGGTGTCGCCAACTTGTGTCCAAGATATGTGGAAAAATGCCTGCCAAGGTGGCTTCCTTCCAGGTTATCCATGTGGATTACAAGGAATCCAGTGGTGAGGGGCACAAGGGTACTAATGACCGTTTGCAAGGTATTGAAAAGCAGATGAGGAGAGCCAAGAGAAAAATGGTGGAAGTGGTAAGGCAAAAACCTTTGGTTTCTCTGGAATCTTAGGAGAGGTAAGAAATATGGAAGTTTTGTAGGTTCTTTGAAGGATCTAGAAAAATAGTTTTGTCCTAACTTATGTCCATGCTAACTAAGGGCTTCCTACAGTTAGAGTGGCTCGAATGCCAGTTCTATGGGGACCCCAACTCATAAGTCGTGATCACCGAATGTACGTGCAAAGTGATCCCAAAGATCAATGCTCACTAAACACAGAGAAACTAAGTACCAAGAGTCTTCTATCCATTACATACCGTTTTACTCGAATATGACCGTAATGGCCAAGTATTCATATCACTAGTAGAAAACATGCCATTGTCCCAGTTGGGAAGGGACTTTAGTCCCGGTTCCCCAACCGAGACTAAAGTATAGAGACTAAAGGGTCCATGACTTTAGTCCCGGTTGGCTATGAAACGGGACTAAACCCTAGCCATGTGGTCGGCAGCACGCGCCGGGGCACTGGGACTTTTGGTCCCGGTTGGTAGCACCAACCGGGACTAAAGGTTTACGGGTTTAGTTGTTCAGGTGTTTAGGGATTTAATGTTTATTGATTATTTTTCCTTTTCATTTTGTGTTTTCCATTTAATTCTATTTCATTTCAAACATATTTTATGCTACTACATACTGTACATGTTATGCATGTGTAATAGAATTTCTCGTAGAACCGATCATATATCATAAAATTTCTCGTACAAGCAATCATATATCATAGAATTTCTCGTAGGACCACACGCATACACACACATATATATAAAATTTGGTATATAAAATTTCTCGTACAATTTGCAGATCATTTGGGGATCGGATAATGGCATTCTTTGTCGGGAGATATGACCTGCTGAAGCAAAAATCCCAAACTTTCCTCTTGAATTGCTCGTATGCGGTCCATTGGTAGGAGCTGATCCCGCATCTACGTCATCTATATATAAATAAGGGGATCAATATGAATATGCATGTTAGTTGTGTGTATATGTATTAGATCATGATAAAAAATATGAATGGTGTATACGTACCCAAAGATCTCTTGCACTCTTGTTGCTTTCGGTCATAAAGCGAATGTTCTTGCAAACATAATATGCACATAGTTCATTCCCCTGTGCGTGCCTCATGCACTTTACGAGAATAGAATTCAATCAGATAATAATGAAGCATGACAATGGTATTGAAACAGGAATTAAAGAGATGCACTGATGTAGCTAGTATTACTTAAGTACCCTGGGCTTTCGCCATCTCTACTCCGGTTTCCATTCACCGGTGACCTCTTTGAGGAAACGTTTCCATACCTTGTCCGCCAAACAAAATGAATAAAGGAGTCATTAATTACTTGATATCACGAAATGAACTAATAAGGAAGCCGACATAGTGTGTCAATGATTGAAATTACCTGCTGAGCAACGAATGCAAGCTTATGTAATCTTCAGGGTCTTTACTTAGCGAGTCCAGTACTTCAACAGTTCCATTGTCAATTCTAATGATTAGAAGGATCTAGTGGTAGTTGCGCACATGATTTGTGTAAGCGGGCATACATAACTCATTAACTACACTTAACATCAAGTATATATATAAGCAAAAAATAGAATTTTTAGTACAAGACAGTAACACTCACTCAAAGTTCCAAGGTAAAAGTATTTCTGGTTTGTACTTTAGGGCCTTCAAAAACCATAGAAGCGTTATCTCTATGTCTTTAGGGTCCCTTCTCAACACTTCTTCATTAATGGTATTTGGGTCAACTAACACAATGCCATAGACTCCAAATGTTTTCAATTCAAAAATCTTCATTCTGCATAATACCACACAAAATAATATAGTGAGTATAATAACAGGCAATGAACGAGCTGAGTTAGAGACTTAAATTACATAAAGAAATCACTTACAGACAATAGCAACTCACAATAGACTTGTCGAGTGCTTTTTGATTGAATAAGTGAAAAAAATCTGCATTTTCAATCCACAAAACATTTTCATGGATGTAATGCTCTTTCTCGACTTTCACCATGAGGCTAGCTCGCCCGACCTTTATTTCTCTCATGTACCAGTCATGCAAGTTGTGCATTTGCGTTGTTAGAAGCTTCTCGTCGTCAAGAGTGACCAGAGGTTTACTAGGGACATATTGCCATGCTATTTCATTCAAATCCAACAGTGGGAATTCCTCGATCTCTAGGAGTTGTTCAACGGTGATACCGAGCAATCTAGCATTCTCTCTATCAACGTTGGTTATTACCATTTTATTGGCACTCACCTTGAGCGGGCTGGTCGATTGGACTGGCTGTTCTCCGAGCTGGGGAACAGTTTTCCCACATTTATTGCTACCGCTCGACTTCCGTCTTTTGCGGGATTCATAGGACTTGGTAATACAACGTTCATAGTTTGATACCGGCCTTTTCTCCGCCGGTTTAGATGCATCAATAAAGTGTTGTACGAGCTCTTGAGGTAATTTCTCCTTTGGCGGTGGGGGCCGCCCCCAAAACTTGCCTGCAATTGGCTAGCTGCTTGTTCATCAAGTTCATTGTCAGTCATATCGTAAGCTAACTTCTTTTTGGCAGGAGGCTCAGGTTTCTTCTTCTCTGTTCTCTTCCGATTTGGAGACGGTGGATATCGATATCGTGGACGATTCATGCGAGGCTCCATCTCGGGGTGGGATGGACTATGCTGATGTGGTAGAGCTTGATATCACAGACTTGCCATGCACTCCATCTCGGGGTGGGATGGATTCGGCTGGTGCAGAGGAGATGGATACGGCAGACTCACCTTGCGCTCCGTCTCGGGGAGGGTTGGAGTCTGCTGACGCGAAAGACTTGGAGGAGGAGTCGGTGGCCTTGGCACCGAGTTTGCAAACACGATGCATTCCTTTTTCCACACAATGATACCACGTACGGCTTCTCCTAGTGTTATCTCCCCTTAACCTCCAGTGTGATCAAGCTCTAGTGTATCATATCCCGACAGAACTTGATCCACCCCGACACGAGCATGGCCAGTGGAATCGGATTGCCATGGAGGAGTGCTTCAGGTGCATTCGGTAAAGCAAAGTCGTGTGCCACCTTCATGGATATGTTCTTGAGTTTCATATGTAGCTCACAAGGTGTCGACTCTACGATATCATCCACGGGGTAGCAAAGTGCATCATCGACCAGGACCCCCGTCGAACCCAAGCCATTTTTTGGCATAGATGATCGGATGGCACCATCCAGTGCTTGATCTGGTTGCTTCTGCTGTAGAGACGCATCTTGTTAGCTAAGTTTGTTGATTTTCTCCTGCTTCATCATGTATTTGTGTTCCAAGTTCTGGATCCGATCTACATGCTTCTTCTTTGTGTCACGACTTCTATAGCTTTCGTTCCAATCTGCAAACCCCAGAAACCACGGAACCATGCCTTTGCCTCGTGTTCGTCTCGGGTGTGCAGGATTCTTGAGGGCACGCGAAAGCTCGTCGTTCTCTCTCTCCGGCTGGTACACACCCGCTCGAGCTTCTTCTATTGCTTTAATTATCTTGACCTTGGCATCTTTACGACTTGACTGTTCAAGAACCTACCCTATCTTTGGGTCCAACTTTCCCCCATGTGAATAAAACCAAGTCCTGCACCTCTCGGGACAAGTCTCTATTACTGGAGTGACCCTAGCAACATTCATGTTTCTCTCAGATTCATCCCAGTTAGGCAACCCAGACTTGTAGCCGCCTGGCCCTACACAATGGTGGCACGATTTTTTGTCGGCATTTTTCTTGTTTATTCTTGAACATTTCTTAGATTCTTCTAATTCCTTGAACTTCACAAATTCGTCCCAGTCATCTCCTAACTTCACATATTCTCCTTTGAATTCTGGAGTCTTCTTTTCTGCTTCCAAGTAATTGGTCCATAGTCTTTTCTTCCAAGACTGGAATTGCGTGGACATATTATTAAGAGCACACTTATTGACTTTCTACCTTTGGAGATCTGTGAGACTCTCTCGTCGGTTTAAATCTTCCATGAGCTCCTCCCAAAGTAGATCTTTTGCTCTTTGGATGACAAAAGGAATTCCATGATCTTTTGCCCGATTCGATTCTTGAATGCTGATCGAGATTTGGTCACTAACGATAACTCCGCATTGACGTATAAATTTGTGTGCATTCTCTTTAGGAGCAATCCGGTCGCCATTTGCTCTGATTTGATCGATGTTATACTTTACGCCGTGTTCCAACTTTTTTGTCGGGCCACGTTTAACCCTTGTAGAAGATTTTCTTGATCCATAGGGCGAAAAGAAAGAAAGATTCGTTAATATATACAAATCAATTATTAAATCTCATGATAACCGTACAAGAGGGCAAATTAATAACTCGTCGGACTCTGTTAACTGGACAAAAAATTCTTCGCCATCGTCATTGTCAGCTAGTTCGCCTTCGTCTCTTGGTTATTCTTCCCCAATTCCCTCAGCAGATGGGTTAAGGTATTATGATCCATCATCTACTTCATTATCTTCATTTTCTAAGCGTATTAGGTCGTACATGGAATTCTCTTGATTATGGTCTCTGTCTTTACGGTCCATAGCTTAACTAATCCAGAACAAATATAAAACAATTAGAATGCATTCAATAAGTAGAACCGGAGATATGCAAATCAAGACAAGTCAATGCAACAATACGATCATATAATATCACTAGTACATCATCCAATAATAGTATCACTAATACATCATCAAATAGTATCACTAATACATCATCGAATAATATCACTAATATATCATCGAATATTATAACTAATATAGACATAGTTGACGTCTCGCGGCGCGGGCGGTAGACACCCAAAGAGAAGGAACTATGACAAGATCATAGCTCAGGTGAGATTCCTGAAGAACCTGCCAGGTATTGGAGAACATAGCGTCCAACGCGGCCATGTAGCATTGGACGTGCCCGTCCTCCTCCCTGGCACGGCGACGTACCACCTCCGCGGGGGCCGGCTCCCTCTGCACTGATTATGGTCCACACGACCGCCACCAAAGAACCTTCAGGTTGACAACGGAACCCTAATTCCTCACCAAGCTACGCGCCTCGGAAGGCAGCACCTCACAGTGCTATCCCGGCGGAGCCCAGTCCCAGACATGGCGCCTCTCAAGCAGGCTGTTGCCACCGAGTTGACGACGAGGATGCTGGCCCGACATCGTCAACTCAATGGATATGCTATGCGACTAGACATTTAAACATGTAAACATCATATATCTGCCTAATATAAAATAGTTAATTCCTAATAAAAAGTCTCAATTAGTAGAACATATTGATATCTAAACCCTAAACATCTAAACATCATATATCTTCCTCCGACGATCGTTGGGGACTCCTTCGGCGATCGTCCGGGACTCCTCACGACGATCATCGGGGACTTCGGCTATTGACGATGACGATGTGGGCCTGGACACCTCCGACGATCGTCCGAGACTCCTCCGGCGATCGTCTAGGGCTCCTCATCGGCGATAGTCGAGGACTTCTCCGGCGATCGACAACTAAATTAACACCCTAAAACAACTACAACTAAAAAAAACTAACTAACAACTAAAACAACTACATCTGAAACAACTACAACTAAAACAACCTAACTAAAACAACTACAACTACACATGCGACCATATACTAAGTATACAAGATGAAAGCTATATGCACACGGCGATAAATTTCATAAGCATACGACGACAAATTCATACAACCAACAATACTAAGTAAGAGAAGAAATTTAACAGAGAAATTGGAACGGTCGGCGGCTCCATGGCGAATCCATGGCGGCTCCACAGCAACAACGGCTGGCAACGGCGGCTCCATGGCGACGGTAGCACGCGCAGAGGGAACATGGGGGGAGAGGGGGTTGGCCGAACAGTGCCAGAGGGGAATAGAAGCTCACCACGAGGGCAGGAGTTCGCCGACAAAGCTAGGTGTGGGAGGAAGACGACAATGATGATGCGAGGTGGACAGTGGTGGCACGTGGAGGAACGGCAGTGCCGCGTTGGGAGGAACAGCGGCGGTGCTTGGGCTCGGGCGGCCGTGGTGGCACGTGGAGGAACGACGACGAAGCATGGAGGAGCGGCGGCGGCACGTGGAGGAGGATAGAGGCGGCAGCGCATGGGCAAAGCTACCGGACGGCGACGGCGATCCAGGGTGTTGGACAGGGAAGCCTGGCGGCAGCGTCGAAGCGGAGGAAGATGGAGGGATTTGGGGAAGGAAGAAGACGTTGGAATATAGTTATGACCTTTGGTCCCGGTGGGTTATACCAACTGGGACTAAAGACCCTTTAGTCCGAGTTTGTATCACAAACCGGGACTAAAGGTCCCCCCTTTAGTCCTGGTTTGTTATACCAATCGGGCCTAAAGAGGCCTTTTCGGCAGCCCAAATTTGCGCGGGAAGGCACCTTTAGTCCCGGTTGGTTATACCAACCGGTACTAAAGGTCTATTTTCTCTTTTTTCTGTTTTTATATTTGGAATAATTGTTTTTGTATTTGCAATAACTGTTAGAATAGTTATAGTTTTTTAATGAATCTTTTTTGCTTTAGGTCAAAACAATTACAAACTTTCTGTTTGTGCCAGTAGTTTTAAAATTTAAATAGTTGGTGAATAACTTAAGTTTAAATATAGGTTTTTGAGTTATTGGTTTTGCTGTTGTTTAATATTAGTCTGTTTTATCATTATGTTAAATTTTGGAATTTTTAGGATATTTTAAATAGGTGTTTTAATCAAAACAAGATTCTGTTTAACTCTTTTTAGTTTTATACCTTCATTTGTTTTAATCAAAATCACTATTAATGAACTTTGAAACAGTTGAAACTTGGCATGGTGTCATCATTTCACCCACATAGCAAGTGCTAAAAAGTTGAGAGGGTTATGGCAAAAACTGGATGCACTCCGTTTACAAACTGGACCATCTCCTTCGAAGTGTGATGGTTTCGGACGAAAACTCATATGTTACAAAGGGATTCCAATTTTTTTAAGATATTTCAACTTCAAACTTTTTGTGCATTCAATATGAATCATTCTAAGACATGTCCTCAAATTTCAACCCTTTCTAACTTCATTTGCTATTTTTCATCCATTTAATGAATTGTTTTGAGCTAAAGGACCTTGAAATTAAAAAGCACCACAAATGAACTCTGAAAAGGTTGAAACTTGGCATGGTATAATCATTTCACCCACATAGAGAGTGGTAAAAAGTTGAGAGGGTTATGGGAAAAACTGGATGCACTTCGTGTACAAACTGGACCATCTACTTCGAAGTATGAGGGTTTTGGACGAGAACTCATATGTTACAAAGGGATTTCGATTTTTTACTATATTTCAACTCCAGAATTTTTGTGCATTCAATATGAACCATTCTAAGCCACATCCTCAAATTTCAACCCTATCTAACTTCATTTGCTATTTTTCATACATGTAATGAATTGTTTTGAGCTAAATGACCCTAAAATTAAAAAGCACCACAAATGAACTCTGAAAAGGTTGAAACTTGGCATGGTATCATCATTTCACCCACATAGAAAGTGGTAAAAAGTTGAGTGGGTTATGGCAAAAACTGGATACGCTTCGTGTACAAACTAGACCATCTCCTTCGAAGTATGAGGGTTTCGAACGAAAACAAATATGTTACAAAGGGATTTCAATTTTTCAAACATATTTAAACTCAAGACTTTGTTCGCATTCGATATGAAACATTCTAAGCCACATCCTCAAATTTCAACCCTTTCTAACTTCATTTGTTATTTTTCATAAATTTAATGAATTGGTTTGAGCTAAATGACCCTGAAATTAAAAAGCACCACAAATGAACTCTAAAAAGGTTGAAACTTTGCATGGTATCATCATTTCACGCACATAGCAAGTGGTCAAAAGCTGAGAGGGTTACATCAAAAACTAGATGCACTTTGTGTACACCCTGGACCATCTCCTTCGAAGTATGAATGTTTCGGGCGAAAACTCATATGTTACAAATGGATTTCAATTTTTTAACATATTTCAACTCCAGACTTTTTGTGCATTCAATATGAACCATTCTAAGAAATATCCTCAAATTTCAACCCTTTCTAACTTCATTTTCGATTTTTCATACATTTAATGAATTCTTTTGAGCTAAATGACCCTTAAATTAAAAAGCACCACAAATGAACTCCGAAAAGGTTTAAACCTAGCATGGTATCATCATTTCACCAACATAGCATGTGGTAAAAAGTTGAGAGGGTTACAACAAAAACTAGATGCACTTTGTGTACAAAATTGGACCATCCCGGCTACTCACTAGAACACAAAACTGATGAAGGTGCAGCCAATCACATCCGAGAGTGGGATATTGGGGTATAAAACTTTTTCTTCACGTGTGTCCCCTTATTATTGCGCCGTAACCATGGACAATCTTCATCATTTAACAGCATGCTTGGGTCAGTCTTCACTGCGAAGGGAGGAATTTCATCAAATTTTTCATAATCTTTTGACATGTCTGTCTTGCCCTTCACTCCTACATTGTTTCTTTTCCCAAAAAGAACTATGTGGCGCTTTAGCTCATCGTATGATGTATCCACTTTCTTAGCTTTCCTTTTTCCCGGTTTGGTAGACATGTCCTAAACATAGAAAACTTGTGCCACATCATTGGCTAGAATGAATGGTTCTTCTGTGTGCCCAAGATTGTTGAGATCGACTGTTGTCATTCCGTACTACGGCTTTACCATTACCCCTCCTCCAGTCAGATTGGCCCATTTGCACCGAAACAAAGGGACCTTCAAATCACCTCCATAGTCAAGTTCCCATATATCCTCTATGTAAACATAATATGTGCCCTTTTCCTTGGTGTTTGCCGCATCATCAAAGAGGACACCACTGTTTTGGTTGGTGCTCTTTTTATCTTGGGAGATCGTGTAAAATTTATTCCCATTTATCTTGTACCCTTGGAAAGTCAATATAGTCGAAGATGGTCTTTTGGCCAAGAAGTACAAGTAATCTTGAACATTGTTATCATTCATGAGATGTGTTCGCAACCAACCGCCGAAAGCCTCAATGAGTGTACGTTGAATCCAAGGGTCAGACTTCTTCGGGTTCTTCGAGCGTACAATATCCACATGTTTCTTGATATACGAGGTGACAAAGGTAGAATTAAGTAGAACTGTGTAGTGTGCTTGCGCCCAAGAATGCCTGTCCGTACATATTATTGATTTTGGTCCAAGCGTGCCTTTTCCATGCAGTCTCCCCTCATGCCGCAATTGAGGAGCACCAATCGGCTTAATGTCAGAAGTAAAGTCAACACAAAACTCAATAACCTCCTTTGTTTCATGGCCCTGAGAGATGCTTCCTTCTCGCCTAGTAAGGTTACGAACATATTTATTTAAGACTCCCATGAACCTCTCAAAGGGGAACACATTGTGTAGAAATACATGACCCAGAATGGCAATCTCTTTGACTAGGTGAACTAGGACAGCGTCATAATATTGAATAAGGATGGTGGGAACGCCAACTCAAAAGTAAAAAGACACTAGACCAAATCATTTTATAAGATTGGTAGGATGTCTAGATTGGTTACCTTCTGAGAATTACATTGAGGAATGAACATAGCTTCACAATGGCCAATCAAATATACTCTGGTAGAAGCCCCCTCAACGCAACCTGAAGCAATTGCATCATGATCACGTGGCAATCGTGAGACTTTACGTTCTGGATTTTTTTTCACTTCCATATTTATTATTCCCTTTATATTCGACGAGAAGCCAGACGGGACCTTCATACTGAGCAGGCATTCAAACAAGATTTCCTTCTCTACATTGGTAAGACTGTAGCTGGCAGGACCTTGATACTGGCTTGTATGCGTGCATCTTTTGTCTTCCCATACACGCTCAAGAAGCCTAGAAGGTTCATGCAAAGATTATTCATCACGTGCATCACGTCGATTGAAGAGCGGACCTCTAAGACTTTCCAATATTCTAGTTCCCAAAATATAGATTTCTTCTTCCACAAGGGTGTGTGTTCCTTAGCGTCAGTCGGAACAGATTGTCTGCTAGGACCCTTTCCAAATATTACTTGTAAATCCTTGACCATATCAAGTATGTCATCTCCAATGCGGAGGACGGGATTCTTCTGGTGATCTTCCTCACCTTTGAAATGCTTGCCTTTGTTTCTTAAGGCATGCTTGTCCAGAAGAAAGCGATGATGTCCCAAGTACACATTGTTCTTGCATTTTTCCAAATATCTACTTTGGGTATCATCTAAACAGTGCGTGCATGTGTCACACCCTATGTTTATAGCACATTGTTATGTTTGGATTTATAAAATTTGGAACCAACAATTTTTTTTTCAAAGTGCTTGTGCTTGTTTGCTATGTTGTTTGCTTGCTTGTTGATTCTGTTATGTGGCACTCCTAGATTCTATTCCACTTCATATTCATCTTACTTGTTCCAAACCTCTTGCCCAATGATCATGCCATGTGAATAGTGCCCAAAACTATTTTTATCAAATTTTGTTTTAACTAAAAATGATTTATTCAAATTAGGTTTTCAAAACCCCCTGAAATGAAGTTTGCCCTGCAAGTCCTCAAATTAGGTGGACCCCTCTTTCCCACAGGCTTTATTTCAAATCTACTATCTATATGACTTCCCAAAACCACCAAAGATTATTTTTAAAGATTATTTTTATATTTTATTTGAAGGCTTTTTCTTAAGGCCAGAAATGGTTTTCCTAGGGGAAAATTATTTAAATGCTTTGAAAATGTTTGAGAAAATTTTGAGAAACTCAGTGGACATATATTTTCCATATATATGAGTTTCAACCCAAGGGCATGATCAGATCATGGGCAAAACCCCTCAAAACCCTTTTTGTTCAGATCAACTTTTGAAATATTTCTATAAGAAATATTCTCAATAAATTCCAGGAAAATTCTAGCAAGTCAAAACTATCATGGGTGATGATCTTGCAAAGTTTCATCTCAATCCAAGTTGGTTTGATTCATCAAACCATCCCAAAACCATTCCTGCCCAGAATCAAATTTGAGCAACTTTTCATTGTGAAGTGTCTTTCCTTGGCCTCAAACTTTGTGGGCATGCTCTAATGGAAAAATAGTGATGATACACTAACTAGTGCATCAAGGGTAAAAGCCTAGCAGCAATGGATCTATAGAAACCGGATTCTACTAAATTCTAGGGTTTATCAAATCTCCATTGTCAACCTTTTTCCCTTGGGCTCAAAATTGGTGAAACCTCTCATCTTTATCTCCCCCTTGACCTTGGTGAGTGTCTCACTAAGTTGGTAACATCTTCTTTCCCAAAACTCCATCAAACACCTTCTGGTGATTTTGTAAAACCAGCTTTTTCACCCCATTACCTTTTACCATTGCCTCCAAAATTTAACCAGATCCTCTTGTAGTCACCTTTTACCCCTAGTAAAGGTCCCAAGTCATCAGGCCACTGGGAGGTGGGGTAAAACCCCTATTTCTACCCCTGGCAGCATCTTTTTCTACCCCTCTCCCCATTACCTTCTACCCTAAGGCTCCTCCAGAGCACTCCCCTGGTTTATCCTAGCCTTTGGGCATCTCCAATACCCCAAGACATAAGGAGAGACGCGAGTGGGCATAGAATATGCTTGGGCAAGCCATTTGGGCGCTCTGGAGCGCACTACAGTGCACTCCCACACTGTAGCCGCCCCTGCCCGGCGCCACCCGACAACATCGGGCCGCCCCACCGTGTCCTCCTGGTCGGCCTCGGCGTCTGCAATGCGGTAGGCGGTCGGCCCTCTCTCTCCCCTCTCTCTCTCTCTCGTGCGTGCACGGCACCGCCCAAACCGGCCAGTGGCCGTGCTCGCACGCGCGCACCTCCGGGCCCCCTCCTGGTTGCCTTCTCTCCTCCTGGGCGCGGACTGCATCCATGAAGCCCCTGGACACAGCCTCGTTCGCCCCCGTGGCCTATGGCGAGCACCCCGTGTTCGCCGGCGCACAGCGCCCATGGTGGATCGGTGGCCGCCTATAAATAGCCCCCCCTCCCCCCCGCTCCTCCTAAACCTCTCTCCTCGCTCTCCCTCCTCCTCCGCATCCTCCCCGTGCCGAGAGCGCTCTCCCCCATGGTCGGGAGCCCTCTCCCGGCCCAAACCCTCTCCGCCGTCGAGCTCCTCTTCCCTTGTCGACGTTCCCCTCTCCCCAGGCGACCTCGCGACCTCCCACTGATGTGCGGGAGCCCCGCGAGCGAGCCGGTGCCCTTTGCTCCGTCTGCCGTGGCCTAGAGTCCTCCGCTTAGCCCCTCCTCTGTCCCTCTCGCGAGGAGAGGGATGACAGGTGGGGGCCACCTGTCATCCCCTCGCCCCTCTCCTCTCTCGCTAGTAGGCCGGGCCTGCGGGCAGGTTTAAAACTAAACCTGTCGAGCGCGGCTCCTCGCCTGGGGCGGCTTCCCTCTTGGGCTGGTTTCGGCCGGGCACTTTTAGCCCGACGGGCACAGTAGCCCCTTTTCTTTTCTTTTTCTGTTTCAATTCCAAAAAACCCACCAAAATAAATATTGGTCCAATGCCAATAATACTTCCACCTAAATTCTCAGAATAATCTATAGAATTTATTAGTGCCACTTATAAAAATGTTGGAAAAAAATTTAGTACTAGTTTATTTTAAAACCTATATTTAGGCACCTTTTTGCCTCTATTATTTAATTTCTAAAATGTTTTCCACAACAAAATCCTAGGAAAGTATTTTAGTATGACATTTAGTATTTATTAGAGTAGGTTAACATTTTTGGTAGTAGTTTGAGTGATCTGTTTTGTGAGTTGCTTAGTTTCCTCGCTTTATTTCGCGACGATAGATTGCACGGTTGACAAAGAAGTTGGACCCGAAGACTTCAAAGACCCCGGAGACTTTGTTGAGCCAGGCAAGCAGCCCTTTGACCATGATGAGAAACCATTTTCATTGCATGTCGTATAGCACTTTACTTTCCTCATATTTGATCATGTGATGTGGTGTTCCCCTTTCGGTGGGATGCCTCCGGTACTTTTTCGTTGACACTTGCGTCATGCATGACCCTACCACCTTATGAGGGTTATGCGGGTGGGTATAGATAGGATTCTAGTAGATTCTACGCAAAGGGATGGGATCTATGCATAGTGATGGAAAGAAAGTAATGATTTGAATGACTTTTCGAAAACCTCGTTGGGTGCCACTAATGCCCGAGGGAGATGATGAGAAGATGGGTGACCACTTCAGAAAGAAGTGGTGTGCCGGAACAAGTTGAGTATGTGTTTTCGAAAACGGATTAGATTTAAGGTCTGTTGACCATCCCAACCTTACATGTGCAACCATGATACCCCTTACGGGACGGGGCTTTGTTGATTACCTCGGTGGGTACTGGCAAGGAGCCCGCATTACTAGTGGCGGGAGCGGTGTGGTCACTCTCGATATGTGGTCGTACCAGTATGTATGATCATGCGTTGTCTTCACAGGCACCGGGCACACCATTGGTCCCCTCATGGATGGTACAGTTTAGAGCAAGGCTCGTGTGAAGTACATCATGAGGGCTGGGTACCAATCGAGTGGAATCTTTTTTTAGTATCGCTGGGGGAAAGGCATTGTTCTAGTGCTTACCTCGGGTATGTTATATACCGTGAGTAGTGGATGACATGGAAGTTCCCCGAGTCTTGTGGGTAAAGTGTGCAAACCTCTGCAGAGTATAAAACTATTCGAATAGCCACGTCCATGGTCATGGACAATTGGAGGTCCTTCTTAAACTACGTCTGGAGGTTTTTCATGAAACTTGGTGTGAGTATGATGTGATGGTGACAAGAGGCCACATGAGCTAAGTCTGATGGCTTAGTGTGAGGATTGAACTAAGTCCGATGACTTAGCGTGATGAGTGAGCATGGGATGTTCAACCAATACTTATGATGATATTGGTATCTTGATCATATGGTTACTCGCTTACTGATGATGCATGCTTACAAGTTACTTGATGATGACATTTGCATTCAAAATTAGCTTTCCCCAAAGTTACCTACTTAGTGCTATATCGTGAATCATTATCACCTTGTTCCACAACTTGGGGTGCTTGCGAGTACATTCAAAGTACTCATTGGCTTGCCACTGGTTATTTAATTGGCCAGGCATGGAAGAACAGGAGTATGTTGAAGAGTTCGTTTCAGACGATCATGCAAACTAGGACGTCTCCCAGTAAGAATGCCTATAGGTTAAGGCAGATGGCATGGGTTCACGCTTTCTATCAAGATTTCCACTGCTTGTTCTAATTAAGTGTTTGGCCCATGTGGCTATCTATGTAAGACTTGTGTAAGACATTAAGTGTGGATGTAAGACTCTTGTTATTCAGCTTCTGTGTGTTCAGTGAGCATTGATCTCTGGGATCACTGTACACGTGCATTCGGTGATCACGACTTATGAGTCGGGGTCCTCACAGAGCTGGTATTAGAGCCATGCTGACTGTAGGAAGCCCTTAGTTAGCATGGACGTTAGTCGGGATAAAACCGTTTTCCAAACCCGCACCTAGCATTTGAACTTAGGAATTCTACACTATTTACCTTTTCTATTCTTCACACAACACTCTGCTGACTCTCCTCCTTTCAAACCTTTGTAGATGGCCATCGTACCTCAAGCCTTCCTGACATCCAGTTTTCCCTTACTCCTTGGGGATAGCCTGGAGAAGTGGTAGTTTCGCCAACCACACATTTTCCTCTACCACGAGCACTGGGTCGATGCCGTCACGAAGGAGTACCACGTAGATGTGGCCGTGAAGGCAAACAACTCCCCGACCAGTTGGTTCTTCGAAGGACCATGAATGGAGATCATGATGTTTGCTATCGAGACAGTTGCACGCAAGGTAGTCCTACACCTTCGGGACATCATTCCAGAGATGGCTGATGAGCCGGCTACTCGCTACCTTCCCTTCAGGAAGGATGACTTTGGCAAGAGTTTGATGCTGATTCCGACCAAGGAAGATGGAACACCACTCAGGTTCCAGACTTACTTTAGCCTCTCCGCCGATAGCCTGGTTCATAACCTGATAAAGGAGTCCGTGAAGCTCCACGAGGAACTTCACCACACCCGAGAGCTACTTCGACAAGACAAGACGAAGCCAGACAAGATCAAGAAGGATGGAGCCCCCGAGGGACGACTAGCTGTCGCTTATCATGGGGGAGTACCCCCAGCTAGTGATGCACCTACACGTTGTCGTCGCATGAGTGCGAAGGAGTACCGTGAGCTCTTCACCGACCCGCCTGCAAAGCATCATCGGGATGGACCTCCTTGTTCCCCCACCCCTTCGACCGGGAACTATGCCCGTTCAAATGATGAACAGGAGGAAGACCCAGAGGAGCGTGACTACGAGACTGAGCACTCCACCACCTGAATCCGAGAAACCCTAGGGTAGGATCAGTCACATACCCCTCATGCGAAGTAGAGTCCGTGTAATGGTTCATATGAAACCATGTGTGCTTGTTGTTTGTTTTGTTGTTTGTTTTCCGATGCAAGTCGCCCTTTTGCCTTAGGCAACATGTAAGCGACTCCATCGTCTATCTTAATATATGTTGTTGGTCTTTCGACCTTTGTGTTAACACACTTGCACTTGACCGACCCCCTTAGGCGCGCTTTTCCGTTATTGCTTATCCTCTTGTCAATCCCAGTTGTTTGACTTGCCTGCTCCAAACAGGATGGTGACTGCTACCCGCAATAGCTCCTTCACCAACCCTGAAACCGGCAACTCGAGCTAGCAACAGGGAGCTGGTGGGGCTGCTCATGCTGGAGGACACCAAGAGCAGCCACATGGCGACGTTCCCCTGCCACCACCTCCACCGGAGAACATGACCATAGCTCAGTTTCTCCAAGTTTTTCGGGAGGAGCGCCAAGCCAACAATGCTGCTATCCAGCAGATGGCTCAGGCCCTTGTGAACAACCAGCAGCAAGGCAGGAACGGCAATGGCCGCTCCACGCTGTCTGAGTTCATGGGGAACTCGCCCCCAACCTTCACTGAGACTGCTAAACCATTGGATGCTAATGATTGGATCCGCACCATCGAGGACCTCCTTGCATTGGTCAACAACAATGAGGATCGTGAGAAGGTGCTTTATGCCTCTCACTGCCTCGGAGGTACCGCCTGAGCTTGGTGGGATGGATTCAAGGTCATGCAAGGATAACATGTGATCACGTGGAATGACATCAAGGAAGGATTCCGCACTGTCCACATTCCTTCTGGGATCATGGCTATCAAGAAGAGAGAATTCCGAGCGCTGAAGCAAGGAAGTGGCTCTGTCAAGGAGTACCTGCAGAAGTTCAACCTGCTGTCAAGGTATGCACCTGAAGATGTCAGCATAGAGGCTGCCAAGAAGGAACACTTTATGGAAGGACTTCAATAGGTCCTGCAGTATCAGCTCATTGTCTACGACTGTCGTACCTTCTTTGACTTGGTGAACAAGGCCCTCATGCTGGAAGACAAGCGTCATGCCATAGACGACACTCGCAAGCGCAAGATGATCAGTAAGGGAAGCTCAAGCAACCAGAAGCCATGCCCCTCGCAGCCAGCCCCAGCCAAGCCAACCTATCAGCCGCAGCAGGCTAGACCTCCTGCCCCTCGTCCGAGCTACCAGCCTCAATGGTATGCCAATCCCAGGCCAGCTTACAACAACAACCTCAATAACAACAATGGTGGCAGAAACTTCAACAACAACCCTGGGCAAGTTGCTTGCTTTGGATGTGGTCAGCCATGACACATCTCTAGGTTGTGTCCCAACAAGAAGCCGGATGCACCGTGCCCCAATGCGCCAGCTCAAGGTCAAGCCCATGGAGCACCACCAAGGAACCCAACTCCCCGCAACCAGCACAACAATGGCAAGGGTCGTGTGAATCACGTCACCGCAGAGGAAGCCCAGGAAGACCCAGACGTCATACTGGGTACGTTCCTCGTAAACTCAACCCCAGCAATAGTATTGTTTGATTGTGGAGCTTCATATTCTTTTGTCACCCAAAAGTTTGCACTAGAGAGTGGCATGAAGCCTACACCCCTAGGTAGCCGTATGTTGATACAAACCCCGGCATCAGTTATGAAGTCTGGGATAGGTTGTAAGGGAGTTGAGATTAACATCAACGGGGTAGACTTCCTAGCCGACCTTATCATCCTGAAGTCAGAAGGTTTGGATGTCATCCTAGGCATGGACTGGTTAACCAAGCACCAAGGCTTGTTAGATTGTGCCAAGAGGATCGTTACCATGACCAATAGCCAGGAAGTGGAAGTCAAGTTTGTTCCCAACCCTGCCTCCACTCAAGCCCCTCAGGCTAACTGCCTATCGGGAGTCGAGTTAGATCAAGTGCTAGTGGTATGTGAGTACCCGGATGTGTTTCCTGATGAGCTGCCCGGAATGCGTCTTGACCGCGACATCGAGTTCATCATTGAGCTTATGCCCGGATCAAGGCCCATCTATAAGAACCTACATGATGGGATCCGAAGAGTTGGTTGAGTTGAAGAAGCAACTAGCAGAGGAGCTCAGAAAAGGATTTATTCACCCTAGTGCCTCTCCTTGGGGATTGCCTGTTCTATTGGTCTCAAAGAGGGACGGAACTATAAGACTTTGTGTCGATTACCGTTCTCTCAATGAAATCACGATAAAGAACAAGTATCCACTCCCCAAGATTGAAGACCAATTTGATCAGTTAAATGGAGCGAAGGTGTTCTCCAAG
The DNA here is from genome assembly GCA_022496015.1 of Hordeum marinum. Lineage (NCBI taxonomy): Eukaryota > Viridiplantae > Streptophyta > Magnoliopsida > Poales > Poaceae > Hordeum > Hordeum marinum. The sequence continues at coordinate 233,805,928 of CM039675.1, forward strand.
ATCGACCTTATGTCTGGGTACTATCAGCTGAAGATCAGACCCCAAGATATCCCAAAGATGGCATTCTTCACCCGGTACGGCCTGTATGAATACATGGTCATGTCCTTCGGGTTAACTAAAGCCCCTGCCTACTTAATGTACCTCATGAAAAAAGTCTTCATGGAGTACTTGGACATGTTCATTGTTGTCTTCATTGATGACATACACGTCTTCTCCAAGTCGGAAGAAGAACATGAGGAACACATGAGATTGGTCCTAGAGAAGCTTCGAGAGCACCAGCTTTATGCCAAGTTCAGCAAGTGTGAATTTTGGGTGCATGAAGTTGGATTCTTGGGTTATGTGTTGACTGCAAAAGGATTTTCAATGGATCCTGCCAAGATTGAAGCCATGACTGAATGGCAAACCCCAACCACCGTGAAGGAAGTCAGGAGCTTCCTCAGACTCACGGGTTATTACCGCAAGTTCGTGGAAGGATTCTCAAACATTGCCCGACCCATGACCCAGCTTTTGAAGAAGGACAAGAAGTTTGAATGGACTGCTAAGTGCGAGGAAAGCTTCTAGGAGGTCAAGAAGAGATTGACCACAACCCCTGTTTTGGCCACCCTCGATATTCACAAGGAGTTTGTGATTGATTGTGATGCATCAAGAACCGGTCTTGGAGGTGTTCTGATGCAAGAAGGCGGAGTCGTAGCATATCTATTGAGATAGCTACGTCCTCATGAAGATAACTACGCAGCTGATGATCTCGAGTTGGCAGCCGTGGTTCATGCCTTGAAAACATGGTGACATTACATTCTGGGGAAGTGATGTGAGATATTCATAGACCACAAGATTTGAAGTATATCTTCACTCAAAGGGAGTTGAACATGAGGCAGCGAAGATGGTTGGAATTGATCAAGGATTACGACCTCAGTGTTCAATACCACCCTGGAAAGGCCAACGTGGTAGCAGATGCCTTAAGTAGAAACGCTTGTTCCTTGAATGCTATGATTAAGGAAAGGCTACCCGCCCTGTATGAAGAGCTTGAGAGCTTCGGCTTGGAACTGGTTGCACCAGGATTCCTCACCAGTCTTGAAGCAAAGCCTACCCTAATGGATGATATTAAGGAAGCCCAGAAGGGACATGAGAGCATTGAAGGCATCAAGAGGAATATCAAGGCAGGCAAGGCCCTAGGATTCTCGGTGGATGAATAAGGAGTTGTATGGTTTGGGACTCGCATTTGCGTACCCAACAAAGAAGAGCTCAAGAACCTGATCTTGCAAGAAGCTCATGACACTCCCTACTCCATCCATCCTGGAGGAACCAAGATGTATCAAGACCTCAAGGCAAGATTCTGGTGGCACGGCATGAAACGGGAGATAGGCACGTTCGTGGCTAAGTGTGACATATGCCAGAGGGTCAAGGCTAAGAATCAGCGACCCGCTAAACTACTACAACCCCTCAAAGTGCCTGAATGGAAGTGGGATAAAGTCGGGATGGATTTCATCACCGGTTTACCAAGGTCAAGCAAGGGACATGATTCCATTTGGGTCATTGTCGACCACCTGACCAAGGTAGCCCATTTCATTCCCGTCAAGACCACCTATGACGGTAACAAGTTAGCAAACCTCTACATCGAGCATATCATGAGCCTTCACGGAGTTCCAAAGGAGATTGTGTCAGATCGAGGCACCCATATCTCCTAAAGATTCTGGAAGATGTTTCAAGAAGCCATGGGGACCAAGCTCTCCTTCAGCACTGCTTTTCACCCCCAGACCGACGGGCAAACAGAATGAGGGAATCAGATACTCGAAGATATGCTCCGCGCTCGTGTTTTGGCATACGGAGCCAAGTGGGAGAATTGTCTGCCCTTCACCGAGTTCTCATACAACAACAGCTATCAGTCGAGTCTTCAGATGGCACCATTTGAGGTGTTGTATGGACGCAAGTGTCGTACTCCCCTCAACTGGTCAGAGACCGGAGAAGGATTTACTTTTGGACCATACATCCTCCACGAAGCTGAAGAGCAAGTTCAACTTGTCCGAGAGCGCCTTGAGACCGCCAAGTCAAGACAGAAGAGCCAAGCCAACTCTCACCGCCGAGAACTGAACCTCACCGTCGGAGATTATGTCTACCTCCATGTCACGCCTCTCAAAGGAACCAAGCGTTTCCACGTCAAAGGGAAGCCTGCACCAAGATTTATCGGCCCCTTCAAGACCACCGCAAGACGAGGAGAAGTTGCCTACCAACTGGATGTTACCTACCGAACTATCGGATGTGCACAACGTCTTTCACGTGTCATAGCTCCGGAAGTGTCTGCAAATAGTTACGTTTGGGTTTATAAAATTTGGAACCAACAAAAACTTTTTTTTCAAAGTGCTTGTGCTTGTTTCCTATGTTGCTTGCTTGCTTGTTGATTGCGTTATGTGGCACTCCTAGATTCTATTCCACTTCATATTCATCTTCCTTGTTCCAAACCTCTTGCCCAATGATCATGCCATGTGAATAGTGCCCAAAACTATTTTTATCAAATTTTGTTTTAACTAAAATTGATTTATTCAAATTAGGTTTTCAAAACCACCTGAAATGAGGTTTGCCCTGCAAGTCCTCAAATTAGGTGGACCCCTCTTTCCCAAAGGCTTTATTTCAAACCTAATATCTATATGACTTCCCAAAACCACCAAAGATTATTTTTAAAGATTATTTTTATATTTTATTTGAAGTCTTTTTCTTAAGGCCAGAAATGGTTTTTCCTACGGAAAAATTATTTAAATGCTTCGAAAATGTTTGAGAAAATTTCGAGAAACTCAGTGGACATATATTTTCCAGATATATGAGTTTCAACCCAAGGGCATGATCAGATCATGGGCAAAACCCCTCAAAACTCTTTCTATTCAGATCAAACTTTTGAAATATTTCTATCAGAAATATTCTCAATAAATTCCAGGAAAATTCCAGCAAGTCAACACTATCATGGGTGATGATCTTGCAAAGTTTTATCTCAATCCAATTTTGTTTGATTCATCAAACCATCCCAAAACCATTTCTGCCTAGAATCAAATTTGAGCAACTTTTCATTGTGAAGTGTCTTTCCTTGGCCTCAAACTTTGTGGGCATGCTCTAATGGCAAAATAGTGATGATACACTAACTGGTGCATCAAGGGTAAAAGCCTAGCATTAATGGATCTACAGAAATCTGATTCTACTAAATTCTAGGGTTTATCAAATCTCCATTGTCAACTTCTGCCCCTTGGGCTCAAAATTGGTGAAACCTCTCATCTTTACCTACCCGTTGACCGTGGTGAGTGTCTCAGTAAGCTGGTAACATCTTCTTGCCCAAAACTCCATCAAACACCTTCTGGTGATTTTGTAAAACCAGCTTTTTCACCCCATTCCCTTTTACCCTTGCCTCCAAAATTTTATCAGAGCCTCTTGTAGTCACCTTTCACCCCTAGTAAAAGTACCAACTTATCAGGCCACTGGGAGGTGGGGTAAAACCACTATTTGTACACCTGGCAGCATCTTTTCTACCCCTCTCCCCATTTCCTTCTACCCTAAGGCTCCTCCAGGGCTCTCCCCTGGCTTATCCTAGCCTTTGGGCATCTCCAATACCCCAAGACACAAGGAGACACACGAGTGGGCATAGAATATGCTTGGGTAGGCCATTTGGGCACTTTGGAGCATGCTACAGTGCACTCCCGCATTGTAGCCGCCCCTGCCCGACGCCACCTGACAGCCTCGGGATGCCCCACCGTGTCCCCCTGGTCGGCCTCGACGTCCGCAACGTGCCAGGCGGTCGACCCTCTCTCTCCCATCTCTCTCTCTCGCGGGCACGACACCGCCTGAGCCAGCCAGTGGCCATGCTCGCATGCGCGCACCTTCGGGCCCCCCTCCTGGCTGCCTTCTCTCCCCCTAGGCACAGACCACGTCCATGAAGCCCCCAGACACGGCCTCGTTCGCCCCTGTAGCCTGTGTCGAGCACCCCGTGCTTGCCGGTGCATAGCGCCCACGGTGGACCGACGACCACCTATAAATAGCCCCCCCCCCCGCCGCTCCTCCTAAACCTCTCTCCTCGTTCTCCCTTCTCCTCCGCATCCTCCCGTGCCCAGAGCGCTCTCCCCCGTGGTCGGGAGCCCTCTCCCGACCCAAACCCTCTCCGTCGTCGAGCTCCTCTCCCCTCTCTAGTGTTCCCCTCTCCCCTCAGCGACCCCGCGACCTCACACCGACACGCGGGAGCCCCGCGAGTGCGCTGGTACCCTCTGCTCCGTCCGTCGTGGCCTAGAGCCCTCCGGTGAGCCCCTCCTCTGCCCCTGTCGCGAGGAGATGGATGACAGGTGGGGGGCCACCTATCATCCCCTCACCCCTCTCCTCTCTCGCTGGCAGGCCGGGCCCGTGGGCAGGTTTGAAACTAAACCCACCGCGCGTGGCTCCTTGCTTGGGTCGGCTTCCCTCTTGGGCCAGTTTCGGCCGGGCACTTTTACCCCAAGGGGCACAATAGCCCCTTTTCTTTTATTTTTCTGTTTCAATTCCAAAAAATCCCACCAAAAAAATATTATTCAAATGCCAATAATTCTTCCACCTAAATTCTAAGAATAATCTATAGAATTTATTAGTGCCACTTATAAAAATGTTGGACATTATTTTTAGTACTAGTTTATTTTAAAACCTATATTTAGGCACCTTTTTGCCTCTATTATTTAATTTGTAAAATGTTTTTCACAACAAAAGCATAGGAAAGTATTTTTAGTATGACATTTAGTATTTATCAGAGTAGGTTAACATTTTTGGTAGTAGTTTGAGTGCTCTGCTTTGTGAGTTGCTTATTTTCCTCGCTTTATTTCGCGACGATAGATTGCCCGGTTGACGAAGAAGTTGGACCGGAAGACTTCGAAGACCCCGGAGACTTTGTTGAGCCAGGCAAGCAACCCTTTGACCATGATGAGAAACCATTTTCATTGCATGTCGTATAGCACTTTACTTTCCTCATATTGATGCCTCCGGTGCTTTTCCGTTGACACTTGCATCGTGCATGACCCCACCACCTTATGAGGGTTATGCGGGTGGGTGTGGATAGGATGCTAGTAGATGCTACGCAAAGGGATGGGATCGATGCATAGTGATGGAAAGAAAGTAATGGTTTCAAAGACTTTCCGAAAACCCCGTCGGGTGCCACTAATGCCCGAGGGAGATGATGAGAAGATGGGTGACCACTTGAGAAAGAAGTGGTGTGCCGGAACAAGTTGAGTATGTGTTTTCGAAAATGGATTAGATTTAAGGTCTGCTGACCATCCTAACCTTACATGCACAACCATGATACCCCTTATGGGACGGGGCTTTGTTGATTACCTCGGTGGGTACTGGCAAGGAGCCCGCATTACTAGTGGCGTGGTCACTCTCGATACGTGGTCGTACCGGTATGTATGATCATGCGCTGTCTTCACTGGCACCGGGCACACCGTTGCTCCCCTCGTGGATGGTACGGTTTAGAGCGAGGCTCATGTGAAGTACATCATGAGGGCTGGGTACCAATCGAGTGGACTCTTTGTTTAGTATCGCCAGGGGACAAGCATTGTTCGGGTGCTTACCCCGGGTATGTTATACACCGCGAGTCATGGACGACACGGAAGTTCCCCGAGTCTTGTGGGTAAAGTGTGCAAACCTTTGGAGAGTGTAAAACTATTTTAATATCCGCGCCCGCGGTCATGGATAGTTGGAGGTCCTTCTTGAACTACATCCGGAGGTTTTTCGTGAAACTTGGTGTGAGTATGGATGTGATGGTGACAAGAGGTCACATGAGCTAAGTCCGATGGCTTAGTGTGAGGATCGAACTAAGTCCGATGACTTAGCGTGATGAGTGAGCATGAGATGTTCAACCAATACTTATGAGGATATCGGTATCTTGATCATATGGTTACTCGCTTACTGATGATGCATGCTTACAAGTTATTTGATCATGACATTTGCATTCAAAATTAGCTTTCTGCAAAGTTACCTACTTAGTTCTATACCGTGCATCATTATCACCTTGTTCCACAACTTGGGTTGCTTGCGAGTACATTCAAAGTACTCATTGGCTTGCCACTGGTTATTTAATTTGCCAGACATGGAAGAACAGGAATATGTTGAAGAGTTCGTTGGAGATGATCACACGAACTAGGACACCTCCTAGTCAGAATGCCCGTAGGTTAAGGCAGATGGCATGGGTTCACGCTTTCGATCAAGATTTCCGCTGCTTGTTCTAATTAAGTGTTTGGCCCGTGTGGCCCTATCTATGTAAGACTAAGACCTTCGTGGTCATTATTTGTGTAAGACGTTAAGTGTGGATGTAAGACTCTTGTTATTCAGCTTCTGTGTGTTCAGTGAGCATTGATCTCTGGGATCACTGTACACGTCCATTCGGTGATCACGATTTATGAGTCGGGGTCCCCACAGCATGCATGGTATCCCTTGTTTGGCTGTCCCAAAAAGGTTACTAAGAGCAGGCCAATCATTGATGGTTACAAATAGCAACGCTCGCAGGTCCAATTCCTGCTGTTTGTGCTCATCCGACACACATACACCTTTTTTTCCACTTCTGTAAAATTTCATCAACTATTGGCCTTAGGTACACATCAATGTCGTTGCTGGGTTTCTTAGGGCCTTGGATGAGCGCTGGCATCATAATGAACTTCCGCTTCATGCACAACCAAGGAGGAAGGTTATAGATACATAGAGTCACAGGGCAGGTGCTAGTCCTACTGCTCTGCTCCCCAAATGGATTAATTCCATCTGCACTTAAACCAAACCTTAAGTTCCGAGGGTCATCTGCAAAGTCCGGCCACTCTCTCTTGATTTTTTCTACTACGACCCATTAGCGGGTACTCTCAACTTCCCATCTTTCTTACGGTCTTCTTTGTCCCATCACAATGACTTGACATGCTGTTTGTTTTGGAACAAACGTTTCAGCCATGGTATTATAGGTGCATACAACATCACCTTGGCAGGAATCCTCTTCCTGGGACACTTTCCCTAAACATCATCACCAGGATGATCGCGACCGATCTTATATCACAATACATTGTATATCGGGCGTGCATTCAAATTCTCGTACTCACCGTGGTAGAGGATGCGGTCATTAGGGCATGCATGTATCTTCTGCACCTCCAATCCTAGAGGGCAGACAACCTTCTTTGCTTCGTATTTACTGTCGGGCAGTTCATTGTCCTTTGCAAGCTTCTTCTTCATTATTTTTGGCAACTTTTCAAATCCCTTGTCAGATACACCATTCTCTGCCTTCCATTGCAGCAATTCAAGTGTGGTACCGAGCTTTGTGTTGTCGTCTTTGCAATTTGGGTATAACCCTTTTTGTGATCCTCTAACATGCGCTACAACTTCAATTTCTCCTTTTCATTTTCATAGTTTCTCTTTCCATCAGCAATGGCCCGACCAAGATCATCAGCGGGTCATCTGATGCCTCGGCTTCTTCTTCTTCATTCTCTCCCCCCATTATAGTACCATCATATTCAGGACACCTAGGATAGTTGTCATCATCCTCTTCTTCTTTATTCTCTTCCATTTGAACCCCTCTTTCTCCATGATTGGTCCAACAATTATAACCGGACATGAAATCGGATGTAAACAGGTGGACGTGATTTTGTTTTGAGCTAGAGTAAGTCTTATCATTCTTACACACACCACAAGGACAACACACAAAACCATCCTGCTTGTTTGCCTTGGCCACACGCAAAAAACTATGCACGCCATTAATGAACTGGGGAGAGTGTGTGCCAACGTACATCCATTGCTGGTTCATCTTCATTACACAAAACCGAAACGACCAAATTAATACAAGTTCATACATAATTCATACACACTTATTCTCATAAAACAAGATAAAACTATCTAGCTAAAACATTTTAAATGCAACAAAAAATGTGATCAAAATCGCAACTAAGGTAAAAATTGATCAACCAGCATAATTATACCAAGCCTCTTTATTAATGGCATATTTTCTACTATTTTTAATGTTCAAGCACATTGCATCCATCTTGATCTTGTGATCATCAACGACATCGACAACATACAAATCCAATTTCATCTTCTCTTCTTCAACTCTTTTCAATTTTCCTTTCAAATCCTTGTTTTCTTTTTCAACTAAATTTAACTTCTCAACAATAGGCTCGGTTGGGTTTTTCGGTTCAACTACCTCCTATATAAAAATATCTATGTCAACTTGATGGGCATAATTGTCATTAACACGAAATGCAACAAATAGTTATAGATGAGAATATACCACATCTGAATCATAAACCAGATGACGGTCGATGGGCATGGATATCATAACCATGGAACTATATATAACAACAATCATACAAGTAAGAAAATTATGCAATTAACTATCTAAATCATACAAATATGATTTCTTTATAAAAAAGGATAAGAACACAAAAAGAGGCTCACCAAGGTGGTGCCGGCGACGGGATGGTGCGGGCGATCGACGGTGGTTAGGACGGGGACGGGAAGCCACACTAAGTAAACCACACCTACACATATGCAAACTAAGGAGTTAATTTGAGCTCAAATTGCATACAAATCAATCAAACTATCACATAATTACACCCAAACTAAAACCCACAAATCACTATACTTATAAAAGCACTACACGAGCTCATCTAGCAAAAAGAGACGAAACGACAAAGTTGCTAACCTTTGTGAACACTTGGATGGATTGGGTGCCTCAAATCTTGACAAATCTTGGCAAAAATGAAGGGATGAGCTCGAGCTAGGGAAAGAACGGAGAGGGGAGTTTGAATGGAGAAAAGGGAGAAATGGAGTCAGGCTAGACGAAGGGCTTATATAGGGAAAGCTTTAGTCCTGGTTGGTTATACAAACCGGGTCTAATGGTCCATCTATAGTCCCGGTTTGTATCTCCCGGTTTGTGATACAAATTAGGACTATATATCCCAAATGAACTTGGACTAATGGGGCCCGTATCCTCTGATAGCTCCTAGCCATTGGAACCGGGACTAATGGCTGCATTAGTCCAGCTCCAAAGCCAAATCGGGACTAAAGTAGAAATGGAAGGTCTGTTTTCTATTAGTGTATGGTTACAATGGAAATCTTCAACGATAGCGTGGACCCATTCCATCTACCTTAACCCTATAGGCATTCTGACTGGGAAGCATCCTAGCTCGCACGTACGTCACCAAGGTACTATTCATTATATCTTGTGCTTTCATGCCTTGCCAATAAAATAACCAGTGGCAAGCCAATTACTACTTTGGATGTACTAGAAAGCTAACTGATGAGGACATCCCTACTATTGATCCATCTCTACCTCATGATGTTGAACAACCAATTGTTGCATAGAAGAAGTCCAATGATGAAATCAGAAGTGGACCTGTTACAAGGGGCCGTGCAAAGTTGATAGAACAACAGGTGAATTTGCTCCTAATAGATTTTGATTATTTCATTAATCAGAATTGTTTACTGCCTAAGTCTTTGTGTGTTTTCATACTCATGTTCATGGGAGAAGACGACATAGCATGAGGGAACGAGGAGTTGAAGCAGGTGGAGCAAGACATGGTGATCATGCACATGGACGTGAGGGAGGATAGGGAGGCTAGCAACTAGCATGAGGAGGAGGACACCACACAGGAGGCCACATATGGCGCACCACCAAGTGCTTGTGCGCCATACACATAAGGCATGCGTGCCTAGTTGGCTGCACCCAACCATTGGGCCAGTTTGTATCAGTTTGAGTCGAACTGAGTCGGTTTGGGCTGAACCCATGTTGGGTTCGGGTCTGGTTTGTGTGGTGGACGCCCCCACCTCTATAAGTACTTTTGGGGCGCCCACAATTAGGGTTAGACCATGTTTATGATAAACCTGAGAATTCTGTTGAACTGCTGTAAGCATTCATCTTGAATCATGTCTCCAATTCATTTTGATTTGGAGAATTATATACTACAAGTCAAGTGTGATCTGCTATTCCATTGGGAATTAGTATATTGCAATTCTAACGGTTTCTTGGTCGACGGCTATGTTGCGCAAGTGTGTGAAGTAGTGAATATATGAAGGGTAGAGAGTTGCTGCATTGGCATCAGGGCTCTAGCGAGGAGAGATCACCGGCGACACCAATTTATCTATCCACCATCATCATCTACGCCACCGCTTACTGAGAAGATCGGGACACCCCATGTCATAACCTGTGTTTTGGAACAAGGTATAACAATGGATGGTATAGCACTAAGTAGGAAAGTTTTGGAGAAAGCTAATTTCGAGTGCGATGACATGTTCAATCAACTTGTAAAAGCATGCATCAACAGGTTTCAGCTACCCATGTGAACAAGTTATAGATATCATCATAAGTAGGGGTTGAACATCTCATGTTCAGTCATCATGTCAAGTCATCCGACTTAGCTCAAGTATCATCTTTGTCGCACACACACACACACCAAGTTTTGAGAAAACATCTGGACATAGTTTAAGCAGGACCAGCCAACTGTCCTTGACTGTGGACACGGCTATTTGAATAGTTTTACACTCTATGGAGGTTGCACACTTTCCCACAAGACTCGGGGAACTTCCGTGTCATCCACGACTCGTGGTATATTACATACCCGAGGTAAGCACCCGAACAATGTCTTTCCCCTAGCAACACGTAACAAAGAGTCCACTTGATTGGTACACAGCCCTCATGATGTACATCATACGAGCCTCGCTCCAGATCGTATCATCCATGAAGGGACCAATTGTGTCACATCTTGTGTTTGTATCCCTTTGCTATGCTATGGTTTTATGAAAATTGTAACCATTTAAAACTTTTTGCGTGCAAGTGCTTGTTTGAATTGTTTGATGATTACTTGTTTGGGTTGATTGTGTTTTGGCACTCAATGATGTTCTTCCTCTAGAACTCACTTCATTGATCCAAACATCTTGCTCAAAGATCATACCATGTGTATAGTACCTAAAACTCTTTTTAGCAAATATTGTTTTGGCCAAAAAAGATTTATTCAAATTAGGTTTTTCAAAACCCCCTGAATTGAGGGTTGTACTACAAGTCCTCAAATTGGGTGAAATATTTTACACCAAAGGCTTTATTTGGTACCTACTATATATATGGCTTCCCAAAACCACCAAATATTATTTTTAAAGATTGTTTTACAATTTTATTTAAAGACTTTTTCTTAAGGTCAGAAATGGTATTTTTATAGGGAAAAATTATTTAAATGCTTTAAAAATATTTGAGAAAATTTAGGGGAACTCAGTGGGCATATATTTTACATATATATATATATATATATATATATATGTGAGTTTCAACACATGGTCATGTTCAACATAATGGGCAAAACCCTCCAAAACTCTTTTTGCTTAAATCAAGCAATTGAAATATTTCAATAGGAAATATTTTCAATAAAATCTAGGGAAATTCTAGTGAGTCACACATGCTATATGGGATGACCTTGGAAAGTTTCAACCCAATCCAATTGATTTGCTTCACCAAAATATCCCAAAACCCTCTCTGTCCAGAATGAAATTTGAACAACTTTACATTGTGAAGTTTCCCCTATTGACCCCAAACTTTGTAGGCATGTTCTACTTTATAAATAAGGCTACTACACCAAGTGGTGCATTTAGGAGAATAGTACTACATGTCGGGATCTACAGAAACTTGATTGTCTTGAATTATAGGGTTTTCCAAGTTTGCACGATCAACTTCCCTCAAACCATCTCAAACTTGGTGGTCCACTCTAGTTTTAACTAAAAATTTATCCTATTAAATCTCATGCCAAGACAACTCCTTTTAATTGCCAAACTCAACATCAAACACTTTCTGGTTGCTTGGTAAAATCCAGATTTGACCCCCTTCCACTATTCTCCTTGGTCTCATACTTTACCACAGTCAGTTGTGTGCCCCCTCTACCCCTAGTACAAATCTCAAGCCCTGGATCAATTATGGAGTGGGGTAAAACCCCATTTCTACCCCATGGAAAGCAAGAAAAACTACATTTCTACATATCCCTCCTCTTATCTCTACCCCCTAGCTCCACTAGCTCCTAGAGCATCCCTAGAAACCCCATAACCTAGCAGACAAGCTTGGCCACGCCCGGACTGCCAGTGGCATGACATAACGCTGCTCTGGAGCATGTTACAATGCGCTCCTGCACTATAGCCGCCACCATTCCGAGGCCCCTGACAGCCTCAGGCTCCCCCCCTCTTGCCTGCTGGTTGGCCTCGACGTCCGCAAGGCGCAAAGCCCCTATCCCCTCCTCTCTCTCCCCCTAGCGGCCTGCCTCTTACGCATGCCATAGCCACCTGAGAGCCTAATGAGTGGGATCGCACACACGTCGCCTTTGACCGCCCCTGTTCTCTCGTCCATCCCGTGGGCAGAGACCAACCCCACGAACGCCCTGGACTCCCCCTGGCTCGCCCCCATTCCCTCTGGCCTCAGCCTCTTCATCACCGGAGCACGGGCGATGATGCTCCTTTGGCCTCCTATAAGCA